>CM049374.1:16027014-16627014 GCA_026937815.1 Etheostoma perlongum
AGGCCCAGTAGGATGCACTGAGGCTGGCCTAACACGCTCCAGCACCCTCATGCTCCCACCCAAGGCCCAGAATGTGTAACTGAGGCTGGGCCATGACCTCCAGGGCTCTCAGCCTCCTCCATAAGCCCCAAAAAGATGCCCCGAAGCTGGGCTAACACCCTCCAGCACCGTCACACTCCCTCCCAAGGCCCAGTAAGTGTAATTTAGCCTGGCTTTTGACCTCCGGGGCTATAGGCCTCCACTATAAGGCCCAGTAGGATGCACTGAGGCAGGGCTAACACCCTCCAGCACCCCCATGCTCCCTCCCAAAACCCAGTAAGTGGCTCTAAGTCCCAGTTATGTGCACTGAGGCTGGCCTAACACCCTCCAGCACCTTCATGCTCCCTCCCAAGGCCCAGTAAGTGTAACTAAGGCTGGGCCATGACCTCCAGGGCTATAGGCCTCCACTTTAAGGCCCAGTAGGATGCACCGAAGCTGGGTTACCATGCTCCAGCACCCCCATGCTCCCTCCCAAGGCCCAGTAAGTGGCTCTAAGTCCCAGTTATGTGCACTGAGGCTGGCCTAACACCCTCCAGCACCCTCATGCTCACTCCCAAGGCCAAGTAAGTGGCTGTAAGTCTGGCCTTTGACTTCCAGGGCTATTTGCCTCAACTCTAAGCCCCAAAACGATGCACTGAGGCTGGGTTAACGTGCCCCAGCACCCTCACACTCCCTCCCAACGACCAGTGAGTGGCTCTGTTGCTGGGCAACGGCCTCCAGGACTACAGGCCTCCACTATAAGTCCCAGTTACATGTAATGAGGCTGGGTTAACATACTCCAGCACCCTCACACTCACTCCCAATGTCCCGTAGGTGGCTCTAAGTCTGGCTGATGACCTCCAGGGCTATAGGCCTCCACTTTAAGCCCCAACAACTTGCACTAAGGCTGGGTTAATACCCTCCAGCACCCTCATGCTCCCTCCAAAAGGCCCAGTGAGTGGCTGTCAGTCTGGCCTTTGACCTCCAGGGCTATAGTCCTCCACTATAAGTCCCAGTTACATGCACTGAGGCTGAGTTAACATGTCCCAGCACCCTCACACTCCCTCCCAAGGCCCAGTAAGTAACTCTAAGTCTGTCTGGTTCCCTCCAAGGCTTCAGGACTCCACTCTAAGCCAGGTTAGATGCAATGACACTCGGTTAACTGGCTCCAGCAGCCTCATGCTCCCTCCCAAGGCCCAGTGATTGGCTCTTTTGCTGGGCAACGGCCTCCAGGGCTACAGGCCTCCACTCTAAGTCCCAGTTACATGCACTGAGAGTGGGTTAACATGCTCCAGCACCCTCACACTCACTCCCAAGGTGCAGTGAATGGCTGTGAGGCTGGCCTTTGACCTCCAGGGCTAAAGGCCTCCACTCTAAGCCCCAAAACGATGCACTTAGGCTGGGTTAACATGCCCCAGCACCCTCACACTCACTCGCAAGGCCCAGAAGGTGGTTCTAATTCTGTCTGATGACCGCCAGGTCTTTAGGTCTCGACTCTAAGCCCCAGTTACATGCACTGAGGGTCGGTTAACATGCTCCAGCACCCTCATGCTCCCTCCAAAGGCCCAGTGAGTGGCTGTCAGTCTGGCCTTTGACCTCCACGGCTACAGGCCTCCACCATAAGTCCTAGTTATATGCACTGAGGCAGGGTTAACACCATCCAGCACCCTCATGCTCCCTCCCAAGACCTAGTAAGTGGCTCTAAGTCTGGCTGATGACCTCCAGGGTTAAATGCCTCTACTCAAAGTCCCAAAACAATGCACTGAGGCTGGGTTATGTTGAGTTATAAAAAGTTATAAACTATATCAATCAGGTTTCCGTAAAAAAACATTCTACGGAAACTGCACTGGTGAAAGTTTCAAGCGATATTTTGATGTCTGCTGATTCTGGGAAGCATACAGTGTTAGTTTTGTTGGACCTTACATCTGCCTTTGACACTATTGACCACAATATTATGCTTAATAAACTTCAAGCTCTATTAGGGATATCTGGATTAGCTCTGAAATGGTTTTCATCTTACCTTACTGGTAGAAGTTTTAGTGTCTATATAAATCAGAACATGTCAGATACTGCAGGTTTATCGAGTGGTGTTCCTCAGGGTTCTGTCTTGGGACCGATTCTTTTCCTTCTTTATATATTCCCTCTAGGACAGATAATAAGCCAGTTTCAGGATGTCTCTTATCACTTGTATGCAGATGACATTCAGTTATACTGTTCCTTTAAGCCTACTGAGTTATTAAAACTGTCATCTTTAATGAATTGTCTGAGTAGGATCAAGCAGTGGCTAAATGACAACTTTTTAATGTTGAACTCAGCCAAGACTGAAACTTTAATTATTGCTCTCGGAGCAGAGCATCCCTCAGATTAAGAAACACATTGGTGACTTGGGTTCGTCTGTTCAGCCCAGTCTCAGGAGCTTAGGTGTTGTTTTTGATGCGGCCATGTCTCTGGAGAAACACTCGAAACAACTTATTAAAAACTGTTTCTTTCAATTAAGGAACATTTCAAAGATAAGAGCTCTGGTGTCAAAAGCCGAGTTGGAGATGATTATTCATGCTTTTATCTCGTCTCGCTTAGACTATTGTAATAGTCTTTTTATTTGCCTTAATAAGAAGGATCTTTGTCGTCTCCAGACTGTCCAAAATTCTGCTGCTAGGCTTTTAACCCACACGAGTAAAAGGGCACATATTACTCCAGTTTTAGCTTCACTTCATTGGTTACCAGTGATATTTAGAATGCACTTCAAAATCTTGGTCCTAACTTTTAGAGCCTTAAAAGGACAGGCACCCCCATACATTTCTGACCTGATACAGCTGCGTACATCCTCACGTAGTCTGAGATCAACAGGCCAGAGACTTTTAGTTGTCCCCCTTACACATTTTAAAACTAGGGGGGACCGTTCATTTCAAGTTGTTGCTCCAAGGTTGTGGAACGCTTTGCCTCCTTCCATGCGCTGTTTAGATTGTGTGGAAAATTTTAAAACTCAGTTGAAAACTCTGCTTTTTAAAGAGGCTTTTAACTAGATTATAGGGTGTTTAGGCTGGTTTTATGTGTTCGTGTTATTCTTTTGTTTCTTTTTGTGATGTATTGTATGTATCAGAGTTGTTAATGCTTTCTTTTGTTGTGAAGCACTTTGTGATCTTTATCTGAGAAAAGTGCTATACAAATAAATTTTACTTACTTTTTACTTATGTATGATGCAGCCAGGATGGGATTAATATGCATTTTGCCTGTGAAGAGGTCAAAATGGCCATCTGTCCCCCACCTTCCCCCTCTATTTCTCTGACTGAAAAGAATTGATCTGGTAAAGTCTGGCATTTAACATATGGAAAGGAGCTTCCTGCTCCAACACCAGGAGGGGGCCTGGTGTCTCTTGTCCCCTGGGGTCTTAGTCTGGGCTATACAATACAATGTTGATTATGTTAGAATTTCACATTTACACGACAGACCCATTTCTTTTCTAACCAAAACGACCCCCAAAGGGGCAGAGTTTAGCGGCATGTTTATTCTCATTAGACTGCGAAGATGCCCTCGGCATGCTGTCATGATGACGGCGGACCAATGAGAATAGATTTGAAAGTGCGAGGTGAAAAGGAACCGCCCCCAGGTGCAGGGCATAAAACTGTGTGATTTACGAATATTCAATACTGGTTTCACATGACTCCATCATGGGGAAGCATGGATCCAGTCCGCTGTCAGCTGCAGTGTTATTTTGTTTGTTTGTTTGTATCTGTCTTTGTCTTATCATCTTCATCGCCTTTTCTTAATTCTCAATTAGACCCTCAGCCTCCTTCCTCAGAGATCCGATTGAAGTTAGTTTTGAGAAAACGTAACAGTTAACATGCCCCAGAACCCTCACACTCCCTCCCAAGGCCCAGTAAGTGGCTGTAAGTCTGGCTGATGACCTCGAAGGCTGCAGGCCTCCACTCTACGCCAGGTTAGATGCACTGAGACTGGGTTAACTGGCTCCAGCAGCCTCATGCTCCCTCCCAAGGCCCAGTGAGTGGGTCTGTTGCTGGGCAACGACCCACAGGGCTACAGGCCTCTACTATAAGTCCCATTTAAATGCACTGAGGGTGGGTTAACATGCTCAAGCACCTACACACTCACTCCGAAGGCCCAGTGATTGGCTGTCTGGCTGGCCTTTTACCTCCAGGGCAACAGGCCTCGACTCTAAGCCCCAAAACGATGCACTGAGGCTGGGTTAACATGCCCCAGCACCCTCACACTCACTCCCAAGGACCAGTAAGTGGCTCTAAGTCTGGCCGATGACCTCAAAGGCTACAGGCCTCCACTATAAGTCCCAGTTACATGCACTGAGGCTGGGTTAACATGCTCCAGCAGCCTCATGCTCCCTCCCAAGGCCCAGTGAGTGGCTCGCTCTGTTGCTGAGCAACGGCTTCCAGGGCTACAGGCCTCCACTATAAGTCCAAGTTACATGCACTGAGGCTGGGTTAACCCTCACACCCTCACACTCACTCCCAAGGCCCAGTGAGTGGCTGTGAGGCTGGGCTTTGACCTCCAGGGCTACAGGCCTCCACTCTAAGCCCCAAAACGATGCACTGAGGCTTGGTTAGAATGCCCCCGCTGAAGCCAAGGTACAAAAGGGAGAAAAAGTACAAGAGGCCTGACAGGAACACGAACACGACGACTACGACAACGTTGACCACCACCGTGACTGTGATTGGTCACAAGAGGACCAACACATACACAGCATAGAAAAAGACTACTGCTGCTACAACGACAACAACAAAGACGATGACCAAGGCAAAGACGGAGGAGGAGAACAAGTAAATGAAGAAGAAGAAGAAGGTGGACATGCAAGGGCCGAAGAAGACGAAGATGAAGAAGAGGGTAGTGAAGACGAGGGGCAAGAGGAGGAAGAGCAGGATGAGGAAATATTTGTGTCAAAAGATGGCAAAATCAAATGGTCCCCGAAAACATGTCATCCCAGTGCCTGTGGCACGAGGAGAGCGGCAGGGCCATTTTCCGCGCCATGATGCCAATCAAGCAGTTCCACCCGTACTCTAGACTGTTGCGATTCGACGACCGCGAGTCGAGAGCTGCTCGACGAGCCTCGGACAAACTGGCGGCCGTACGTGAGGTGTGGGATGCGTGGACACAGCAGCTGCCTCGCCTCTACAACCCGGGCGCCGACGTGATGGTGGACAAGCAACTGGTGCCCTTTCGAGGTGTTGTATTTGTTGCTTTGTTGTTGTTGTTTTCGTTTTGTTTTTTGTACCATTGCCGTACAATTGTCTTTCTGTGTGTGTGTGTGTGTGTTTATATTTTTTAAACATTTTTCCTTCCATCTCGTTCCATCATGTTCCATCTTCTTGTTTGGACACGCTACTTCCACAAGGTCGATGCACCTTCCGCCAGTACATGCCCAGCAAGCCCGCCAGGTACGACCTCAAGTTGTGGGTGGCCTGCAACGCCAGCTCCAGCTACGTGTGGCACAGGCGGCTCTACACGGGCAAGTCCATGAGCGGCACGCCCGAGAGGAATCTGGGCGCCCGCGTGGTGCTGGACGTGACAGAGGGCCTAAGGGGCCCGCGTAAAGTGACGTGCAACAACTTTTTCACCTCCTACGTGCTGGCCAAACGGCTGCTCGTCGAGCGGCGCCTCACCGTGATGGGCAAAATGCGCAAAAACAAGCCTGAGCTGCCGAGCACGTTGCTCGCCACCAAGGGCCGTGCGGTCTTCTCGTCCAAGTTTAATTTCAACAGGTTTACATTAGTTTCTTAACAGTAGCTGTTAAACACACATCTCCATGCAGGAAACGTGCGTTTCCGCCTCCTCTGAGGTTTTTGTGATGTTTTAACCTTGCTGCTATCATTTCAACAGGTTTACTTTCGTTTCTTAACAGTAGCTGTTAAACACACATCTCCATGCAGGAAACGTGCGTATCGGCCTCTTCTTAGCTTTTTGTGATGTTTTAACATTGCTGCTGTCATTTCAACAGGTTTACACTAGTTTCTTAACAGCAGCTGTTAAAAACACATCTCCATGCAGGAAACTTACGTTTTGGCCTCCTCTGAGGTTTTTGTGATGTTTTAACCTTATTGCTGTCATTTCAACAGGTTTACACTAGTTTCTTAACAGTAGCTGTTAAACACATATCTCCATGCAGGAAACGTGCGTTTTGGCCTCCTCTGAGCTTTTTGTGATGTTTCAACCTTGTTTCTGTCATTTCAACAGGTTGACACTACTTTATTAACAGTAGCTGTTAAACACACATCTCCATGCAGGAAACGTGCGTTTCTGCCTCTTCTGAGCTTTTTGTGATGTTTCAACTTTGTTTCTTTCATTTCAACAGGTTTACATTAGTTTCTTAACAGTAGCTGTTAAACACACATCTCCATGCAGGAAACGTGCGTTTCGGCCTCTTCTGAGCTTTTTGTGATGTTATCAACTTTGTTTCTGTCATTTCAACAGGTTTACTTTAGTTTCTAAACAGTAGCTGTTAAAGACACATCTCCATGCAGGAAACGTGCGTTTTGGCCTCCTCTGAGATTTTTGTGATGTTTTAACCTTGTTACTGTCATTTCAACAGGTTTACTTTAGTTTCTTAACAGTAGCTGTTAAACACATATCTCCATGCAGGAAACGTGCGTTTCGGCCTCTTCTGAGCTCTTTGTGATGTTATCAACTTTGTTTCTGTCATTTCAACAGGGGTACACTAGTGTCTTAACAGTAGCTGTTAAACACACATCTCCATGCAGGAAACGTGCGTTTCGGCCTCTTCTGAGCTTTATGTGATGTTATCAACTTTGTTTCTGTCATTTCAACAGGTTTACTTTAGTTTCTAAACAGTAGCTGTTAAAGACACATCTCCATGCAGGAAACGTGCGTTTTGCTGAGATTTTTTTGGCCTCTTCTGTAATGTTTAACATTGCGGCTGTCATTTCAACAGGTTTACATTAGTTTCTTAACAGTAGCTGTTAAACACACATCTCCATGCAGGAAACGTGCGTTTCGGCTCCTCTGAGCTTTTTGTGATGTTTCAACCTTGTTTCTGTCATTTCAACAGGTTTACTTTAGTTTCTCAACAGTAGCTGTTAAACACATCTCCATGCAGGAAACTTGCGTTTCGGCCTCTTCTTAGCTTGTTGTGATGTTTTAACCTTGTTGCTGTCATTTCAACAGGTTGACACTAGTTTCTCAACAGTAGCTGTTAAACATATCTCCTTGCAGGAAACGTGCGTCGGCCCTCTTCTTAGCTTTTTGTGATGTTTTAACCTTGTTGCTGTCATTTCAACAGGTTGACACTAGTTTCTTAACAGTAGCTGTTAAACACACATCTCCATGCAGGAAACGTGCGTTTCGGCCCCCTCTGAGGTTTTTGTGATGCTTTAACCTTGTTGCTGTCATTTCCACAGGTTTACTTTAGTTTCTCAACAGTAGCTGTTAAACACATTTCCATGCAGGAAACGTGCGTTTCGGCCTCTTCTTAGCTTTTTGTGATGGTTTAACCTTGTTGCTGTCATTTCAACAGGTTGACACTAGTTTCTTAACAGTAGCTGTTAAACACACATCTCCATGCAGGAAACTTGCGTTTTCGCCCCCCTCTGAGGTTTTTGTGATGCTTTAACCTTGTTGCTGTCATTTCCACAGGTTTACTTTAGTTTCTCAACAGTAGCTGTTAAACACATTTACATGCAGGAAACGTGCGTTTCGGCCTCTTCTGAGCTTTTTGTGATGTTATCAACTTTGTTTCTGTCATTTCAACAGGTTTACACTAGTTTCTTAACAGCAGCTGTTAAAAACACATCTCCATGCAGGAAACTTACGTTTTGGCCTCCTCTGAGGTTTTTGTGATGTTTTAACCTTATTGCTGTCATTTCAACAGGTTTACACTAGTTTCTTAACACTAGCTGTTAAACACATATCTCCATGCAGGAAACGTGCGTTTTGGCCTCCTCTGAGATTTTTGTGATGTTTCAACCTTGTTTCTGTCATTTCAACAGGTTGACACTACTTTATTAACAGTAGCTGTTAAACACACATCTCCATGCAGGAAACGTGCGTTTCTGCCTCTTCTGAGCTTTTTGTGATGTTTCAACTTTGTTTCTTTCATTTCAACAGGTTTACATTAGTTTCTTAACAGTAGCTGTTAAACACACATCTCCATGCAGGAAACGTGCGTTTCGGCCTCTTCTGAGCTTTTTGTGATGTTATCAACTTTATTTCTGTCATTTCAACAGGTTTACTTTAGTTTCTAAACAGTAGCTGTTAAAGACACATCTCCATGCAGGAAACGTGCGTTTTGGCCTCCTCTGAGATTTTTGTGATGTTTTAACCTTGTTGCTGTCATTTCAACAGGTTTACTTTAGTTTCTTAACAGTAGCTGTTAAACACATATCTCCATGCAGGAAACGTGCGTTTCGGCCTCTTCTGAGCTCTTTGTGATGTTATCAACTTTGTTTCTGTCATTTCAACAGGGGTACACTAGTGTCTTAACAGTAGCTGTTAAACACACATCTCCATGCAGGAAACGTGCGTTTCGGCCTCTTCTGAGCTTTATGTGATGTTATCAACTTTGTTTCTGTCATTTCAACAGGTTTACTTTAGTTTCTAAACAGTAGCTGTTAAAGACACATCTCCATGCAGGAAACGTGCGTTTTGGCCTCCTCTGAGATTTTTGTGATGTTTTAACCTTGTTGCTGTCATTTCAACAGGTTTACTTTAGTTTCTTAACAGTAGCTGATAAACACATCTCCATGCAGGAAACGTGCGTTTTTGGCCTCTTCTGTAATGTTTTAACATTGCGGCTGTCATTTCAACAGGTTTACATTAGTTTCTTAACAGTAGCTGTTAAACACACATCTCCATGCAGGAAACGTGCGTTTCGGCTCCTCTGAGCTTTTTGTGATGTTTCAACCTTGTTTCTGTCATTTCAACAGGTTTACTTTAGTTTCTCAACAGTAGCTGTTAAACACATCTCCATGCAGGAAACTTGCGTTTCGGCCTCTTCTTAGCTTTTTGTGATGTTTTAACCTTGTTGCTGTCATTTCAACAGGTTGACACTAGTTTCTCAACAGTAGCTGTTAAACATATCTCCTTGCAGGAAACGTGCGTTTCGGCCTCTTCTTAGCTTTTTGTGATGTTTTAACCTTGTTGCTGTCATTTCAACAGGTTGACACTAGTTTCTTAACAGTAGCTGTTAAACACACATCTCCATGCAGGAAACGTGCGTTTCGGCCCCCTCTGAGGTTTTTGTGATGCTTTAACCTTGTTGCTGTCATTTCCACAGGTTTACTTTAGTTTCTCAACAGTAGCTGTTAAACACATTTCCATGCAGGAAACGTGCGTTTCGGCCTCTTCTTAGCTTTTTGTGATGGTTTAACCTTGTTGCTGTCATTTCAACAGGTTGACACTAGTTTCTTAACAGTAGCTGTTAAACACACATCTCCATGCAGGAAACGTGCGTTTCGGCCCCCTCTGAGGTTTTTGTGATGCTTTAACCTTGTTGCTGTCATTTCCACAGGTTTACTTTAGTTTCTCAACAGTAGCTGTTAAACACATCTCCATGCAGGAAACGTGCGTTTCGGCCTCTTCTTAGCTTTTTGTGATGTTTTAACCTTGTTGCTGTCATTTCAACAGGTTGACACTAGTTTCTTAACAGTAGCTGTTAAACACACATCTCCATGCAGGAAACGTGCGTTTCGGCCCCCTCTGAGGATTTTGTGATGCTTTAACCTTGTTTCTGTCATTTCAACAGGTTTACATTAGTTTCTCAACAGTAGCTGTTAAACACATCTCCATGCAGGAAACGTGCGTTTCGGCCTCTTCTTAGCTTTTTGTGATGTTTTAACCTTGTTGCTGTCATTTCAACAGGTTGACACTAGTTTCTTAACAGTAGCTGTTAAACACACATCTCCATGCAGGAAACGTGCGTTTCGGCTCCTCTGAGCTTTTTGTGATGTTTCAACCTTGTTTCTGTCATTTCAACAGGTTTACTTTAGTTTCTCAACAGTAGCTGTTAAACACATTTCCATGCAGGAAACGTGCGTTTCGGCCTCTTCTGAGCTTTTTGTGATGTTATCAACTTTGTTTCTGTCATTTCAACAGGTTTACACTAGTGTCTTAACAGTAGCTGTTAAACACACATCTCCATGTAGGAAACGTGCGTTTCCGCCTCCTCTGAGGTTTTTGTGATGTTTTAACCTTGCTGCTGTCATTTCAACAGGTTTACTTTAGTTTCTTAACAGTAGCTGTTAAACACACATCTCCATACAGGAAACGTGCGTTTCGGCCTCTTCTGAGCTTTTTGTGATGTTTCAACCTTGTTTCTGTCATTTCAACAGGTTGACACTACTTTATTAACAGTAGCTGTTAAACACACATCTCCATGCAGGAAATGTGCGTTTCTGCCTCTTCTGAGCTTTTTGTGATGTTTCAACCTTGTTTCTGTCATTTCAACATGTTGACACTAGTTTCTTAATAGAAGCTGTTAAACACACATCTCCATGCTGGAAACGTGCGTTTCGGCCTCTTCTGATCTTTTTGTGATGTTTCAACCTTGTTGCTGTCATTTCAACAGGTTTACATTAGTTTAAACACACATCTCCATGCAGAAACGTGCGTTTTGGCCTCTTTTGAGCTTTTTGTGAAGTTTCAACCTTGTTTCTGTCATTTCAACAGATTTACATTAGTTTAATCACACATCTCCATGCAGGAAACGTGCGTTTCGGCCTCTTCTGAGGTTTTTGTGATGTTTTAACCTTGCTGCTGTCATTTCAACAGGTTTACATTAGTTTTTCAACAGTAGTTGCTACACACACATCTACATGCAGGAAACGTGCGTTTCGGCCTCTTCTGATCTTCTTTCGATGTTTCAACCTTGTTTCTGTCATTTCAACAGGTTTACATTAGTCTCTTAACAGTAGTTGCAATACACACATCTACATGCAAGAAACGTGCGTTTCGGCCTCATGATGTTGTGACATCACGAGAGGCTGCGTTCTGGAGGGACGCTACGTTCCCCTGAGATGGCTGCAGTCACAGACAGTTTTGGCTCCATCTGCTGGTGGAGTTGGTAACTCCACCCCTCGAGCACACGGCATCCCAACACACCTGAGACTGATCAGGGCTTAATGAGCTGAAGGGCTTTGTAAGGCCCAGAGACACAGTTGGCTGGAGAGGAGAGCTTGAGAGACAAGCTCAAGTTGTGCATTCAGAGGAGCTACAGGTCGAAGTGGCACTTTCCACGTGAAGGACTGGAAGATTGGAATACTTACCTAAAGACTTGTTTTCAAGGAAGAAATGTACCCGAGGGGAATCGGGACTATGATTTAAGGTTTGAAAAGACATTGTTTAAGTTTTGGACTGTTACAGGAAGTAACCTTATCCTTAGTTACCTTTTTTGGCTTTGGCATATCTTGTTTTGTTATTCCCCAAGAACTTTATTAAAAACCCTTTGAAGTACTCTACGTTTGTGTCCTTGCACTGCTGGACTGTCCTGCCGAGAGCCGTGCAGCCTCTCATGATATCACAATGTGTAAACCTTGTGTCTGTCATTTCAACAGTTTTACTTTAGTTTCTAAGCAGAAGCAGCTATACACTTCTCTCCTTGCAGGGAAAATGCATATTGGCCTCTTCTGATCTTCTCATGATGTGTAAACCTTGTGTCTGTCATTTCAACAGTTTTGCATTAGTTTCTTAGAACAAGCTGATATTCATGTATCTTTATGCAGGAAACATGTGTTTTGGCCTCTTCTGAGCTTCTCATTAGGTGTAAACCTTGTCTGTCATTTCAACAATTTTTTACATTGTTTTCTTAGCAGAAACTGCTATACACATCTCCTTGCAGGAAACATGCGTTTTGGCCACTTCTGAGCTGTGTAAACCTTGTTTATGTCACTTAAACCGCTTTCCAGTAATTTCTTATTAGAATTTCCTATACATATATCTCTATGCAGGAAAGATACATTTTAGACTCCAAATAGCTTATGTGTAAACCATGTTGATATCACTTTACTTTAGATATAAGCTTTACAGATGTTTCTTAGCAGACGTTCCTATATACATCTCTCTATGGAGGAAAGACTCGTTTGGGCATCTACAGATCTTATGATGTTAAACTCTGTTTATCACTTAAACAGCTTAAGAGTAGTTTCTTAGCAGAAGTTGCTATAAACATATCCCTTTGCAGGAAAGATGCGTTTTGGCCTCTACAAAGCTTCTTATGATGTGTAAACCCTGTTTTATATGACTTCAATATATAAAACTAAATGAATTTGATCTTTCTGAAAAACTGAAATTAAGCTAAAACTAGCAAACACACTCCAAAAACTAACTTTAACTAAACTTTCAAATTCGAATTAAAACTAATTAAATTTAAATATGTCCATGTTTAGTTGCCAAATACAAAAACAATTGGTTCCCACTCCTATAAACTTGGCTCAATAGCACTGTAGTGGTCAAAATCTCCACAAGGTAAGCAACTTTTTAAACAGTTGACCAAAGCTGAAAAACATGAAAACTTTTAGTTCACTTTTTTCATTTTTGAACAGCAACACCTATTTCCAGATTTAATGTATTTTTAAAGTGTTGTTTAGTAATATGTGTGCAGAAAAAAAATTGGTAAGGCTGCCGTGGTGATAGAGTAGTCAATCCACACCCATCCCCCCCCCCCAAAGTGTTTTGAGTGTCTATGATGATGCAATATATAAACGTACTTTATTATTGTAAAAATAAAGTATTAGCTATTCCTCATGGGAGATGTGTGTTCTGTCTGAAAGCTCCAGCATAGGCGGGGGGTTAAGGGGGGAGATGACACCTGACCGGCCAACAAACAACCTGCTTTCGTTCCACCAGTTGTCTTTCGACACAAGACTTTGTGTTTCCTGATAATTCTCCCTTCGAGAATGGACAGACCTTTTGAAGCGGGAGATATTTTAACAAGCTCTCTGTTTGATAAACAAGAAGGGTTCAAGAGTGTTTCATTCAGAGTTGATAATGAATGTAGGAGGCTTAGCTTGTACACAGACAGTTACAACACTTTTTAGGAAAAGTCCTGAAACTCTGAAAGTCTCAAACTTTTATATGTCAAACAGTCATTATTTAACCATATCACATTTCAGGTGTAGAATATAACAAATGATTTGTATCTGAAAGCATTTTCCAGTCAGGATATCAATACCTACTGAACAAACAATGCCTCAGTATGGGTAATTTACAAGAGAGATTTCAACTGATCCCTGAATCAGATTTCTGGAAAGCTCCAGACAAGAGGATTTTTACCATCCCACAGCTGAGGACCTGCAACGCTGGTTGGGGTGTGGTAGACTTAAAATAGGAAATGTTGACCAACTACCTTACACACTCCAGCAGTGTAAACTAGGAGGCTGGTAGAGGAGCGTATTTATCTTGGCTCTGGGTTTATCAGTAACTAGATGTTATAAGAAACATTTTTGTGGGTGGCCTCTCCTGTGTTTGTGGTTTGGCTGAAAGGCTTGAAAAGAATTAGCCTTACATAAGTCTGTATTCTGCAGCATTGAGAACATTGTTTGTGTATGTAATAACCTGATAACATCAGTTATTTTGTATTTTTCTCATTTTAAATATGAGTTATTAATAAGATGCACAACTTTTATTTGGTTTATGTCAAAGTGCATTACATTTATTGAAACATAAGTATGATTCTGTTCAGACAGTTATTTGCATTTAATATGTTAATGATGTTTCAAGGTTTGTTTAGTACAGAGAAAACGTAATTGTTTACTTTAGAGATGACCTATGAGAGCTTGATTTCCGGTTGGCCGGGGGGGGAATCACAAGATAAGAAGAGAAACCACACGAGGGTGCAGAGAGTGGGAGTCCAACCATATAGCCTAGCTTATTAATGTGTATTTTAAATACATGGGACTGAACTTTTTTCCTTATTACGCTACGCGTGTTAGTCGGCATTGTTTACTGCCGGTCAAGTGTGGTTTTGTTGGACTTAAGCCGTTAGCTAGCAGCGGAAAAAAAACCCGCCAGCGCTGGGGAGTCGACGGCAGCATTTTTCGCATGCGTACACGGACTGGAGTGGAGGCTGGCTAGAAGAGGTTTCGGAGGTTGATGCGGAGGGTTTGCTGTGAGTCAATGGCGGCCTGCTGCTCATCGCTTCTGTGCGGACTGACACGGGTCTGAGAAGAGGACGCGGTACGAACTGTTCTCATTCTACACACAACATTGGAGGTAGGCCTATTGTTGGCCTCGCTTTTCTTCTCTTCATGAGCTCCAACTTTAAGCGCGCCAACAAAACTTAATGCAAGCTTGCTAAAAGAACGAACTAAACTAAAGAGTGCATTCAGGTTAGAATAGTAAAGACGAAACGGCCCAGGTCTTTTCTGTTTACTATTTTATTTTCATATTAGGGATGTCTCTAATGTAAACCAACGTCTGCGTTCATTGAATACAAAATTGAAAAGAGATACTGTGTTGGTGGTGTTTCTCAATTTTCTGTAAAATTGAATGGGTTAATATGGAGTATTAAGTCGATTTTATTTGAGGTTATTAAACCAGGGTTGTTCTCCTGCTCTCTCATTAATTGGTAAAGTCATAGCGAGAGTTATATCTTACCCTAGACAGATTTATTATAGGGTTTGTATCCTATCCCCCACTTTGACCCTCCTGACCTTAACCCCAATTGTTTCTCCCCCTACCCGAACCAGGGTTTGTATCCCATCCCCCACTCTGACCTTCCTGACCCTAACCCTAATTGTCTCTCCCCCTACCCTAACCAGGGGAGAGTTTGGGGAGAGTTCGAGCCTGACCAGGCTCCTCTCTTTACCCTGTCTCTCCTGGTTATGCTGTAATAGTTTTAGACAGCTGGGACTTCCTTTGACACACCTCTCTCCTCTATCTTTCTATCTTTCCATTTATGTGCATCCATGTCCCAGAAATGCTTGTTACTAACCTAGCTCTGGGGAGTCATTCCCCGGAATCCGTTTGTTCTTTTTCCCCCCAGCATGTTTCCTTGGATCAAGGAGGCTCCAAAATCAGGGTAGCAGCTGTCGCCATGGTCCCGCTACACGTTCTGCGATGCCATGTTCATCCTGCTACGCTCTGCTGTGCCTACTACAAAGAACTACTACAAACTATTATTTATTTGGCACTGTTATTGCCACTCTTCATTCTAACCCCAACCGGCCCGTCAGACACCGCCTACCAAGAGCCTGGGTCTGTCCGAGGTTTCTGCCTAAAAGGAAGTTTTTCCCTCGCCACTGTTGCTTGCTCTGGAGGAAACGTCTCGGGTTACGTATGTAACCCTTGTTCCCCAAGATAGGGGAACGAGACACTGCGTCGGTTACGACACTATGGGAATGCCTTTAGGCATGACAGGGCTGAATGCGAATGAAAACTACTCCAATCCTATTGGTCCTTGTGAGAACGGTAGCATGTGATGGCATAACCGTAGGGGCATATAAGCACACCGGCACATAGCTCATTAGCTCTTTCTATGAAGCAAGGCACTTCCAGGCGGGGCGAGGGGAGGCGAACCGATGCAGTGTCTCATTCCCCTATCTCGGGGAACAAGGGTTACATATGTAACCCGAGATATTTCCCTTCGAGGGGAATTTGAACTGCATCGGTTACGACACTATGGGAACGAGATACCCACTAACCCGCGCCAAACCCCCCGCCTGCCCTAGCGTGCAAGCAACCTGTGGGCACGACTAGGAGGAGAGCACCTGGGTGCGGAGGGAAAGTCCAGATTATAGAACCTGAAGAAGGTGTGAGGAGTGGCCCAGCCAGCAGCATCACAAACCCCCTGGAGAGAAACTCCCGAGAGGAGAGCCGTGAAGGCCGCCAAGCCTTTTGTGGAGTGAACCCGTACAGCCATAGGTGAAGGCAAACTGTGCACCTGATAGGCCAGGGAGATAGTCTGAACGATCCAGTTGCTGAAAGTATGTCCGGAAGCGGGGAGCCCAGCCTTGGGGGACCCGAAACACAACAGCAACTGGTCTGACTTCCGCCACCGGGAGGACCTCAGAGGGAAGACATTCAGTGCTCTGACAGGGCAGAGCAAACGGAACCTCCCGTCCTCCGCCGTCACATGAGGTGGAGGATGAAATGCCTGCAGTACCACGGGCCCCATAACAGTGGACTGCACCTTGAGAATGTAGCCCGGAAAGGGGTGCAGGATGGCCCTCACGTTACCAGGGGCAAACTCCAGGCATCGGGGAGCAACCGAAAGAGCCTGGAGGTCCCCCACCCTCCTCAGAGAGGTGATAGCAAGGAGGAAGGCCATCTTCAGGGTCAGGTACTTGGCCTCAGCCGACTCCAGGGGCTCGAAGGGGGCCTCAGCCAAAGCATTGAGAACCACAGCCAAATCCCAAGTGAGAATCCTAGGGCGAGTCGCAGGTCTCATCCGTATGACCAGGGGAAGCCTCCCCAGAGACCCATCCCTCAAAGGGGCGTGGAAAGCCGATATGGCAGCCACGTAAACCTTGAGGGTGGAAGGGAAAAGGCCCGCAGAGAAGCGGACCAGCAGAAACTCCAGCACCTGAACCACCGGGCAGGTAACTGGATCCACCATGCGTCCTCTGCACCAAGCAGAGAAGACGTTCCACTCCAGGCCATACATCCTCCGCGTAGATGGGGCCCTGGAGCTGAGGAGAGCCTCGACAGCTCCTGCCGACAGGCCCGCCTCTAGGTACTGCGCCCCATCAGGGGTGAGACCCACAGCCGCCACAAGGCGGGGCAAGGGTGAAGAACCCGGCCCCCTGCCTGGGACAGCAGGCCCCTCCTCAGAGGGACTTGCCACGGCGGACCATCCAGGGACCATCCATTTATTATCCACAATAAATGCTATCGACACCAAACCTGTGATGATTGTTTGGCATGCCGCCCCCGGAGGCTCTGTACCAAATTTGGTAAAGAGAGGCCATTGTCTATGGGGCGCTATGATCAACATAGACAATTTGGGGCCATTTTATCCAGGTTTTGTATCCAGCCTAGGAAACCAGAGTTTTTCTGGGTCATTGCGCTATTAATCCGTACCGTTACGTGCGTCTCTCGATGTTTCCCGATGTTTGCTTTGGGTTCCGCTTTCGTGCGCTCCCCGGGTCGCTGGGGACGACTTGTGCGGGGAGGCTTGGACCCCGTTGTAACTGCTTGCAGTTCTACTTTTCTTGTTGCTTTTTCTTCTCTAATAAATAATAAAGGTTTCACTTCTGTGGTCGCAGGTTTATAAAGGATGCGCCCTGGAGATTAACTAGGGGCCTGTTGCACGAAAGTAGAATGAAGATATCCAGGATAACTGAAAAAGCGCAGCTTGACTTAGTGTGATCTGCTCATCACCGCTTAATCAGTGTAGATAGCTGGGATAAGTGCACAATCACGGCTTTCTTAAATAGACCACGGTATCTATCCCAGATTTACGGATGCAGAAATGGAGAAGACGCATGTGGCATGTTTCAGCAGCAGCTCCTAATGGAAAGTAACGAGGAGGTGAAGCATATCACATGCAAAAAGGGAACTATGGCTGTTGTTATCAAACGGAAAGAAAAGGCCCAACAGACTATAGCTGTGTATAGAATGTGCAAGAATTTAAAAAATATCTACTTAGCCTAGTCACTCCACATTTTTACAAAGTTGTGGGCTACACTGTGTTTCAATTACTTTTTAATATGCTTGTTTTATGTGTTGGTTTTATTGCTGTATCTGTTTTTATATGCTACATGTGCTGGTTTTACTGTAAAGTGTCTTTGAATAGCCTACCAAAGCACTATATGAATAAAATGTAATATTTTGCCTACTTTGCCTTAAAAGTGAGCAGAGGGAATTAATGTTCCCCGGGAAATGTACCCTAAGGACTTGGCTTAATTTCAAACCCTTATTCACCCTCATTCAACGCGAGAACATGTATTACCCATATGCACAAATCTCTATAAGCTAATTCTAAATATCTTTCTACAATTGTTTATACAGAACAATCAGAACAATACATACTGTAAGCATATATGTAAAACAATGTATTATTCATGTTTTTTGTTCTTCTCCCAAGCTCCAAGCTGACAAGTGCCAGCACCAAAATAAAAAGATTAAAAAGTATTGTGGTGCTCCCTGTGTGATGAATGTACACTACACTATATATACATATATAGGCCATGTTATTGGTCCAGGGATGTGAGACTAATGAAGTAGGTTATGAAACCAAAGTAAGCTAGAATACCTAATAAAAAACATTAGGCCTACATATTAAGGAGTAACTCAAACTATCCTATTAGAGAAGGACAAGCAACAAGAAAATTAAATCATGCATTGTCCCACTTAATCACCGGAGCGCATTCTTTATAAACCTGGGACCACAGAAGCGAAACCTTTTATTAGAGAAGAAAAAGCAACAAGAAAATGAAATCATGAACGTATTGGTCTTTGACCAGTCTGCCATTAATGTCATTTGGGAATATAGCTGCATTGTCCCACTTAATCTCCGCAGTGCATCATTTATAAACCCAAGACCACAGAAGCCGCGGGCTGCTCATCGCTATTTTTACTGAGAGAGTGGACACTGAAGTTAGGTCTGTCAGCAGGCAGTGGCCACAGGCAGCGCCGATTGCCACTCCGCATCTGGGTGCCAGTGTAACCATTTCTAACTAACTAAACAACTGCAATAGTAGGGTTTAAATAAAACTTAAAAGTGACAATGCATGTTAATAAAAATAAATCAGAACACATTCAGAAGACTAACTAATAACTGTTAAACATGTTTATGTCAGATCAGAGCGGCAGCTGATTTAACACATGAAACTCCAGGATTAACCTTAGCCTGCTACAAACTAAATTCATCCAGAATAACTAGAATATCCTGGCTTAATCCCTTATCCTGGTTTCATGCAACAGGCACCACGAAGCATACACAGTGTTCCAGCATTCCAGCCAATAACCGATCAGAAAGATTTGGGGTGGGGGGGTTAGTGCGCAGAAGCACAGAAGGGAGGGGGACGGGATGAGGAGGAGGGAGTCTCGTTTAGTTTGAAAATACTAACGTCAACAAGAAGTAACATCACCTAATATTGCTTGGAGCACCTTTAAAACCATAAATATGTTCACTGTTTTCAAAAGCTACATGGGGAATTATAATCTAAAGATTTTTATCATTATTGTTGTCAGTGCGGGTGCATACTGATTTGCTTTAAACTGTTCTTTAAACAGAAAAGGTTTTGCCACAGAATTAGATAAACCCATCTTCTCTTGTCTTGCGTGCACGTAACCCTGTGCAGCTAAACCATAGACAGTTACAGAAATGGACTAACAGATCCTGTTGCTCTGGACAAAGACCAGTGAAGTCTGTTAGAAGCTCTTTTCCAGTGATAGCTGAGCGTTACTGTGCAGCCTCCAACTGAGCTTGACGACGTAGATCTGACATGAGCAACCTGAAAGTTGTAAGTCTTCTGGTAGCTGTGCCAAGAGAAATCTCAATCATTGCCAATCAGCAGAGACAGAGAGTCTAGTTATAGAGTGACATTTCCTCCTTCCAGTTAAAACTAGATGTTACAAAACCGGCCTACCTGTTTAGCCAATAAGATGATGAATAGTTTGATATCAAATTTGACCAAGAAATAAATTCATATAAAATCCATTTTTGAGTCTTTTGGCTTCTGGATTTTTTTCTCTAGTAAGCTGAGACATGTGGCTATGGTATTGGTATTGTCTGTAGCCCATCTGATGTGTTTACAGTAGTGTTTTCAAATTATTTTCCAGATGCTTTACTTGGACAGAAATAGAAATTCTCTATTCTAACCTCTGGAGCTCTGTGTCAGGTAGGCCTAGAATCACACTGACACTTGTAACAGAAAATTGAGAGTGTTAACTTCCCCATGATCCTAGGCACATCCCAGAGAGCCGAAGTATATGGGAGCTGTATCACTTTTATTTTGGTATGACGTTAAGACGAAAAAGCATGTATTTTCAAGTGTTTTTGAAAAGGTTAGATGCCCTCAGTTCTGCATTAATTTGACTGAATGTCATTCAGGTATCCGATTATCCTAAAAGAAAACACATACTGACAGGGTTAGTCTTCGCACAACTTTGGCAGCCTGCCAGCAGCTGTTAATCACACATAGACATACATACTAGTTCAAAGTTCGGTTCGCACATTTTAAAATTTACTAGTTCAGTTCACAGTTCATACTTATATTCCATATGCTGTTGTGAACTATTATTTTTAACACTGAAACTATGCATCAGATTTCATCTGTCTTGAGTCTTTTGATTGTTTTTATTTGCTTGCACATACCTTGAAAGGCTAGCTGGGTGCTTCAGTTCAATATGCCGTTTCAGGTTTGCAGTGGATGTGATGTGACTGAAGTGCGGACATTCTCTTTGAAAGCCGGCAGGCAAAGTTTGCACAGAAATGTAAGTTTTACCATCCTCACCGACCTTGTCATAAAAGGAGTAAGCCTTTCCTCTCTAAGAGAAGCTCCCTTTGGCGCCATTATGATGCTACCAAGCTATCCCCGCGTTATCATTCCATTGTCCACTTAGACAGAGAATAACTTTGTGTCTGAAGTGTTTACAGACTCTATATGTCTATAACTCTATATTGTTTATTTCTAAAGAAACACAACAAAGTATAAAAGGCTGCATTACCTTGTAGCTCATGTTACGGCTTTGTAGCAGATGTTTTTGTAAAATTAGGTTAATTGTGTCATAATCACGCAACTTAATGTCGCACAGTAGAGGAATCACTGTATATTAAAGGATAAGCTCGTAGACAGTTTGGACTTACATTAACTGTTTAGGTTTAATTACTAATGTTAACTAGAATTTTAGTTAGCAATAATTAGCCTGTGCATATGTTACCTTCTTACATACCTATGCTCTCCGTCTCTGCAAGATTGGGAATGATTGAGATTTCTCTTGGCACAGCTACCAGAAGACATGTTGCTCACGTCACATCCACGTCAGCAAGCTCAGTTGGAGGCTGCGCAGTAATGCTCAGCCATCAACGGAAAAGTGCTTCTAATAGCCTTCACTGGTCTCCATTCAGAGCAATGCGATCTGTTGGTCCATTTCTTTAACTGTCTATACATACAATTCGTTTAAATGATTATACAACGCCTCCATGCAGCTCTGTCACCACCATGCTGCTGTTCTTCTTCTTTTTTGATAACTACTTTTGTACTATACTGCCACCAGCTGTACAGGAGTATGTAATACTATGAATGTCATGGAGTCTAGGCCATAGACTGTCTGGTCTAGGCCTGACATAAGTCAAAACAAACAAACAAACATTTAATTAAATAATTAATTAAAAAAACTATATTATTTTCATTAAACCAGTATTATGAAGAAAAACAAATAAAGCTTCAAGTCTCTCCCTTGTAATGCCCTTTTCTTCTAGTATCACATGTATGGAGTTGTCTCCTTCCATTTCCTGCCAGTGCATTCTACTGTCAATATATTTCTCACACACACAAAGTACATGTTTTGCGTCTTCTTTGTCTTGGTAATTCATGCATAAGCCATTACCATTCCCAAATATTTGCAAGGTAGCATTTAATTCTGTGTGACCTAATCTAAGTCTGGTATAAACCACTTCTTCCCTTCGGTTTAAACTCAGCGAAGTAACCCTTTTACCAGTCACATTCTTCTGTATTTCACGGTAGGTTCTAGCATTAAACTCTGCCTCCCATCCATGCTGCTTTTTGTTTTGATGATGCATGCAGCGGTGCGATACTAGTGGCTGGTGTTGCCAGATTGGGTGTTTTTTCCAATACATATTAAGGCCTGTTTACGGTGTGTTTTAGCCGTGTTTTCGTTTGGAAGGCTCTATAGAGATCTGGCACCCTACTGAATTAAACTGAGAGAGCGTGCCATTCAGACGTAAAAAATAAAACATAATTGATGAATATAATTTAAAAATGGAAAGAATAACATACACAGGTAGAAATTTAATGTGAAAATTTTTTATGAGGCCTCTAACAGAAAGGGATAGGGTTAATAATTTTTCTGGATTTACAAGAGAAGTACAGTAGTTATAGTATGTTTTGAGTAATCATACTTGTGCCTTTTGTTCAAAACTCTTTTGCATGTAATGTCAATAATAGTAAGTCAGTAAGAATGCAAATGTATGCTGTGTAATACATTGGGGATTAAGGGCACTGCCTTAGAGTGGTTTAGGTCATACTTGTCAGATAGAGATTTTAGAGTCAGTTTTGGCGGCTCTATTTCACCTTCTGTGTCCCTCACATGTGGAGTTCCTCAGGGTTCGATTCTCGGGCCAATTCTTTTCTCACTCTATCTGCTTCCCCTTGGATGTATCTTAAAGAGGCACAACATCAGCTTCCATCTTTATGCAGATGATTCGCAAATCTATCTGCCCATCAAAAGAAATGATGGTAGTTCCTTAGCTAGACTAGCTGACTGTTTTAATGACATTAAAGCCTGGATGGCCTTAAACTTTTTAAACTTTAACGAAAACTGAGGTCATGGTTTTTAGACCCAGTGGCACCTCTGAGGTCTCACAAATAGACCTGGGCATCTTTCAACCTTATGTTAAGTCCGTCGTAACAAACCTGGGTGTAAAAATGGATTGTGATTTTAAAATGGAGAAGCAGATCAATTCTGTTGTGAAAGCAAGTTTCTTTCAACTTAGGCTTCTTACTAAGCTTAAGGCATTTTTATCCTTTACTGACTTTGAGAGGGTTATACATGCTTTTATTACAACACGCCTTGATTATTGTAATGCTTTGTATATAGGTGTTAGCCAGGCCTCCCTCTCTCGACTACAACTGGTTCAAAATGCTGCCGCTCGTCTCCTTACTGGGACTCGTAGGCGAGATCACATCACCCCTGTCCTTGCCTCGCTTCACTGGCTCCCAGTTCATTTTAGGATTGATTTTAAGATTTTATTGTTTGTTTTTAAAGCCCTTTATGGACTGGCTCCAGTCTATATCACTGAGCTGTTGAGGCCACATGCTCCTTCAAGGTCACTAAGGTCTGCAAACCAGTCTCTCCTCGTTGTCCCTAAATCGCGACTCAAGAGTAGAGGTGATCGGGCTTTCTCAGTTGCAGCCCCGAGACTGTGGAATAAATTGCCTCTTCATGTCAGACTGGCCCCTAGCCTTCCGGTTTTTAAATCACGACTAAAAACACATTTTTATTCCTTGGCTTTTAATCCGGCATGAGAACTGTATGTTGTATTTGTCTGGTGTTGTATTCTGTCTATTTATTGTTTCATGTCAATGTCCAGCACTTTGGTCAACCTGGTTGTTTTAAATGTGCTTTAGAAATAAAGTTTGATTGATTGATAACCAATTGTTGATTTTTATTTATTATGCTCTCTTATTAAAAAGGTTCTTCTTGAAGGCCACTGCACACGTGTAGGCTAATAGATGCAAACATTTCCGTCCTATCAAGCAAAATGAATTGCTGGTTTTTGAGTAGGCAGTGAGCTTTTGTCAGCTGAGTGCTCTTTAACCTGAACTTTCATCGCCTGACGTAGGTGGGTCTGGCTACAACAAAGGATAATGGTTCTGATGACGGATTCCTGTGCTGTCTCCCTGTGTGGCATGCAGTCTGCTTCATCCTACTGCTGTGACACACACACACACGCACACACACACAACCATTACTTTATGCTTCAATCAAAGCTCCTTGATGGCTTCTGCCAATATCAGCTGTGTTTCAAGATGATGTTTTGATGTTGTTAAAAAACTTGTACCAGACTCCACTGGATACAAGTGAATCATGCTTGCAGGGTTTTACACATTCACATTCACCAGAAAAACCAGCAAGCAATGGCAAGCTGGATTTCTCGTAGTCCCAGAATGCATTTTTTAAAATTATAAAACAGGAACTTCAAAGAGATTTCTAACATACAATCTATTTAAATTGTATGTTTAATGTAGGTGTCAATTTGTCTTGGCCTCACTCCTCTTGAGATAGAATGCATTTTCAATGTCTAAAATGCATGTCTCTTCATACATTTTGGGTTAAAACATTTCCAAACATATTTTGAAATATAGAGAAATGTTGGTTCTAGTTACCTTGTTGTCCAATAAGGTAACAGGATAACAGTTTCCATGTTTGTTTGTTTTTTACTTTGAAAGTACTTTATAGTCATTATTTAAGCTGCAGATAGATCATATTTGTCCTAAAGAATAATTCCAATTTATTTGAACTTGAGTTGTATTTTAATAGTTTTGCCATCAACTCTATCAGTAATAATAACATTTGCACAGTACCAAATCTGTATGAGATTGTACTGTATACAATAAAGATACAATGTCATATTATCTATAAAAAGTATGACCATAGATACTGTACATCATAATCTTACAGTAGTACAAGTTGTATTCTGAGTACCAACACGCTTCCCTTCCTCCCTCTCTATCTGTCTATCTCTATCTTCCTCTCAGCTTGGCATTCCTCTTTGTTTCTAGTGAGTTGTTGCTGCCTTGACTAACAAGTCAGCACAGGAATGAGTGTTGTCTTTTGCAAATGGATTTATTACTGATAAATTTCACAAAGCCAAGTATTAGACAGCACTTCATAATGATGAAGCGTAGGGTCTGCCTTGAGAGGAACAATGTCTTATCTTGGAATATTTGTTATTACAAAAGGCATGTAACCTCTTTAGGGTAGAGCCATCACTGGATTTCAGGCCAGTGCAGTACCTTAAGTACAGTACAGGGTTTCTTCATTTGTTGACTTCAAATGCAAAATAGCTCCCATCCACTGCTTATAAACAGCCTTTCAGTGGGTGACAAATTGAGGACAAAATGTGTGTCGTGGTCATCATAAAGTATTCTCACACAAACCGGTGCCGAATGCTGCCTGTGGATGCGGGGAATGTGAATCTGCTCTGTTGTGTAGCCGTCAGACAAAGAGCGGGCCAAAGCCGTCAGCAACTCTGGGACATACTAAGCATCTGGTGACAGATCCGTTGGGATGCATGACCACTCTATACTGGGCTGCCTGTGTGTGGGAGTCCTACATAGATACATGATGTGTTTTTACTGTCAACTTAGTGCACACCTCAAGAATTTGTGAGGTCCTGTCCTCACTAGTAAAACCTGCTTGTGTGCACTATTCCAAACAGCTATATGTTTAATTGTGGTAGGGGCCTGCAAAGCACAAGTGTCTTTTTTTCTCCACCTGTCACATTGCCTTTGTTGTGTTTGATTGCTAGCTTGTAGCTAAGCTAGCAGTCATTCCAAACACATTGGAGCTATCTATGATTGTTTGCTTGGTAATGTTAGCTCTAAATACCATTCCAGTGACAGCCTTTGTTGTGTTTGATGCTAACTTGTAGCCAGCAGCGAACCAACTTCGTTAAGTAGGTCCATTTTTACTGTGTTGACATTACAGAAGTCTCTCATTAGCATCTTGGAAGCTTGTTGCAAAGTGACTCACATCTGCACTCTTCTCACATGTGACGACGCTGACTGTCCATTAGGTTTACATGATTGCTTAAGTGTTCAAAAAGCTTTACGTGAGACATGCCATCTGCTATGAATTACTTCTTGTTTTAGTGCCCAACCTGCACTCATTCCCACAGCCAAGTACAGCATTCAGTTCAGGTTATTTCACTTACTTTTATTTATAACCTTATTTCTCTTACTGACCTGAGGTGGGTGGTACTCAGTTACAAAGTATGTCACATATCAGATGGCACTATTCAGAATTTAGCAACATTTCTATTAGACAACAGTTGTTGTTTTGTCAGTCAGTCTATTCAAACCACACCCACACATTCCTGATAAAGCAGATTAACTGAGTTTTGAGAGAAAAACTCAATAAATATGATTGAAAAAATATACATATGTTTATAGTTATGAAGAAATTGAAACCTTATTTCTCATATGACTTCAAATTCTCCTCTACACCGGGTGAATCTATATTGTAATACCACATCTAGACAGTGATTGGTTCACAACATTTGATTTAAAACACAGCTGGAAGGATTGATTCACAGATCTGTAAAACAGCAAAAGACTGCACCAAATGAAAAAATATTTCAGCAGGAAGAATTTACCATCAATGTAAAATTATGTAAATTTGTAAGCAGCTAAATGTTTTCGACAACCAGCTACATGATCTTTTCCTAGATATAAGCAGCAACAAAGTCATCATCCCTTTTTCTCTTAGAAGCTCCATGTAAAAACACATTAGAGCTTTGTGTAATGGAAGTAACACAACCTCAGGGCATGAACCTGGAATTCACTGTTTGTTTAGTGGATAAGAGAGCACTGCCGGTGCTGCTGGCTACAACAGGAAGTGGTGCAGAGTTCAGCTGTAGGTAAAACTTACCTGACAGACCGGCCTGGAGCTATCTGACTGCTGGGCAACCCAAATGAGAGAGAGGTGTAAGGGAGCTGACAAATTATCATAGGAGGGGACACATAAAGGGAACATTGTTCAAAATAGGCCACCTTTGAAAACATTTAATTCAACTCAAATTGATTTCATTTATAGTTTCAAATCATAACATAAGTTATTTCAGGACACTGTATAGACTACACTCTATCATTACCAGACCCAACAATTTCCCCCACAAGTGTGGCGGCAAGGAAAACTTAACACAATTTAACACAGGCGGAAATCGCTCATGGGTCGGGGGAGGTAAGGACCCACCTCATTTGAGCGTTGTCCCTCCCTATAAATATTATTGAAACCCTGCTGTGTATAATAAATAACATATACTTCAAATAATTGAGTAAGTAGTAAAACAATACAAAATTGAACAAAATAGCTTTGCCAGCCTACTTGCTGGAGTTCTACAACTAACGTTACACCTATCCTATACAAATACAATTTTGTATGTATTAATTGTGTTGCTTTCAATAATTAAGCTTAAGATATTTCATGTTTATTGTCCTCCCATCTGTTAGATGAAATTTACCTCCATGGTGTAACAGGCAGAAATCTCAGACAAAATTGGACTCCAGGTGGGTGGCCATCTGCTTCAACTGGTTGGGGGGCAGAAGATAAATTATTTTTCTGTTTAAGAGGGGGGACATTAATTATTTCAAAAGTTTGGTAAATGTTCTTATCTGTGGAGTTTTAAATGCTCCAACAGGAGAGATGCCAACAATATTAACAATCAGGGATTTTCCTGATGGCTTTCCTCTCTTTGAGTTACCCCAATAAAACAGTTTTTGACAAAACCTATTACTAGTGGGATCCAGTGACAAAAACAAACAAATAACAAAAGGTTTGATCAAGAGTGTAAAAATATAAGAGAATCTTTGGACACAAATCAGTTTGGACAGAAATGGAAAAATCTAAACCAAACTTATCAGGATCGATTGGCAATTCAAAACTGCAATATTTGGGTTAATTATTTTATAAAAACCTAACTCTAAAATTCGAAAAGAATAAAATACAGAACAATTTGGAAACTTTTGAATCAATAATTCTAAAGCTAATAATAATCAAGAAAATCAAACTCCTCTAGATGCTTCCATAACAGAAAATGAACTGCATAACAGCATCCAGGATTTTTACCAAGTTTCCGTACCAAATATCACATACCCTGCACACTCTGATAGAGCAGGACTTATATAAGAAGAAAGGAAAGGTCTATGCTTCCTTGATTTTAGAAAAACATTTGATTATGTGCCTATACACTCCTTCAGAGGGGCATTGGAGGAAAAACATACAATGTGATGCATGTATACTAATAACAAATGTGCAGTTAAATCGGAGGCAAACACAAAGCCCTTTTTCCTCTGTCTCGAGGGGTTAAACTGGGATGTAACATCAGTCCAATGAATTTGCAAACCAATTGAGCCAATCTGCATCAATTAGCCTCTCCTGAATAAGACAGATATCAAAGGTCTCCTTTTAGCTGATGACCTGGTGTTGTTGTCTCCAACTAAAGAAGGTGAACCTCCTCCATCAGTTCAGTGAGACCTAAGCCTTAGCTGTTAACTTAGAAAAGACTACATTTATGATTTTTCAGAAGGAGTCCAGGAGCAAGGAAAATGTACATATTTTTAATTTGGACACTTCTAAATTACAGAACACACAAAACGACACATATCCCGGCTGTATGGCAGTGAAATCTGGGGCCTAAATATCTTATACAAAATTGACCAAAATTTAAAATCTAAAATAAGACTTATTGACCCCCAGTTAGGGCTGCACAATGAATCAAATTTTAATCACGATCACAATTTTGACTTCCCACGATCAAATTTGCGTGATCAAGCAATTTGTTTCATAGAACGCTACGGGTTTTTTGCATAGCGCATCTACCGCTCCGTAACCCCTGTCTGCTCATGTGCCAGTCAGAGTTGTTTCCTGCATCGCACAGCTTAGTTTTTAGATGTAGACAGTCACAGTGGACATAGTAACGGGAGGAAAACTCAACAGATAACAGTTCATACGTTGTTTATACGTCGGTCTCAAGGTTTACCAGTTTACCAGTAAACGCAACATTTTGTCCCGTCTGTGTTGTTTTTCCAGACAACAGCAGTGAGCAGTGCTAGTCGGTGGCGGTGCTAGTTAGCGTCTGTTAGCTCACAGGGTTCCAGGGCGCGAGTAACATTTTTCCTCTAGGACGCACATAATGTCCTCGCATGTTGTTTATATGGATATGGTTTAATTCTGCGTTACATGACCCATTTCTTCTGTAAAGCCGTGCCTGTGTTGGATCTCTCTACTCTCTCTCCTCTTACTCTCTGCGTAGCCCCGCCACACAGCGCCAATCCACACTTCTGACATTTGTCCACAGTTTTAATTGTTATTAACACAGCTGTATATTGTTAAATATGAGGGGCAAACCTGTTTTTGTACCAGTGTTTCCGCTGGCTACTCTGCTATTGTGGCCGCCACGACGAAGAACACAGAAGAAGATATTGAATGCAACCAACTTCAGTTGGTAGAGTAATAGCTTTTGAGACGGATCCTGCTGGACCTGGGCGACAGATGTGACCCATGGCCAGAATATCATAATTCTTAAAAATGCAGCGCAGTGATAATACAGACATTTCATACACACAACGTGTGTATCCGCCATTCGACCCGTGCTGGACCCGTTCATAATGAGTCAGCCGTCGCTCTGTGAGTAGCACTCCCCCTCTCTCCTTAGCTCTTTTAATCTGTTATTGTTGAAAACAAGTGAAGGAGCTTTCTCAGAGATACATTTAAAAAATATATATATATCCTACGCTATTTATTTCAGATAATAAGCAAATTTTCATTTACATGTGTTGCAGTTGTATGATACAACATACAACTTCAACATAAGAAGATTGTAACATAATATAGATGTGAAAGCAGTTATAAACAGCCTATGTGACAATAAAATTAGTTTTGATTAAAATCAAAAAATAATCGTGAGAATAATCGTGATTACAATATTGATCAAAATAATCGTGATTATCATTTTAGCCATAATCGTGCAGCCCCCCAGTCATACCTTCAAAGTTCCCTGTCATGCCGAGAGTTGAGGCCAGAGAAAACTTCCCTTAACAAGCTGGTCCAAAGGCTACATCCACATAACATGACCAGGCCCAGACATCCTCAGGATCACAACAACCCCCATTACAAAATGTTGGGGCTTGTTGAAACAAACATCTAAAACAGAGTCAATTAAAATGTTAATTTCACCCTAAATAAAGAACACAAATAGACAGGTTACCTGATTACCGTTGAAAGTATCAGGTTAAGAAAATACTGGCGGTGTAAAGACTTTGTGAACACAGTATAGCTATAGAGACCGCACACACGCCTTAAACACGTTTACACTTTTTTTTATTATTATTTGAATAGTTGAGGGCTCATTTTTTTGCAGAAAATCTAAAATGCCAAATTGTAATAATCTCCTCACAGATGTTCAAACATGCCACACATGGCAAGGGCTTCACATTCTCAACTAATGACCCCTCAAACTCTTCAGCCACACATAAAAGTTGTACTTGAAAATATTTGCTTCCTTTCCACTGCAGAAAATCAGTATACAATCCTGCTGCCCTGTGTAATTTTCCAAACTGAAGCAATTATGTGTTTGACAAATTAACAAACCTTTCTCTTTATTCCCCATGAGGCTGTTGACATCAAGGTATCAGCTTGATCTGCAGGACTGGTGCTTATTCATCTTCCAGGAGATTGGGATCTCACTTCAAAGGGAAGCTCAGTGCTTCCTATCATTCCTGGTGAGTTATAAACCTGCAATTAACCTGCCAAATGATGTCTATTAATAACCTGCATGAGAAAGGCTGAGAACCTAATGACTTAATATGGAGGTTGGATCAGTGAGGGGATGTCTATGAAGACATTATCATTTAAGGAGACAGCCTGTATTTGCCCAAAGTTACAATTAACAGCATGGACCAGGTGTTTAACATCCTGAATAGAGATATCCAGTGTGATTCTAAAAGACCTGTCACCCTCCCTCTTCATTTCCACAAATACCTCATCCAGGTTACCCCTGTCCAGCCAAACTAAAGCTATGACTGTGCCTACTTTTAAAGTTGTCTAATTTGAGTTAGGTTGTTTCTAGCGGCTGCTTTGGCATTAAGAAGTAATTGCAAGCAGGTGTTGTTGGTAGATTGGCAGCTCTAACTTGTGCGATGCAACAATTAAGTCTATGAGCTTGCTAAGACCTACTACATCTATGAAAATACGTGTAAGGACACGTGCAGCCGTAGAGCTGGGGAGGCAGCTAACGCCACTAAAGGGAGTATTTACAGAGGCAATCAAGGAGGTGCGATGTTTTCAACAGTGAACCCTGCAGAGTTAATATCTTGTACTGCCCCCTTTGGCAAGTATCAAAGCTTGGAAACGCTTCTTGTAGCCAGCCAGAGTCTTTCAATTCTTGTTTGAGGTATCTTTGCCCATTCTTTCTTCCAAAAGTCTTCCAGTTCTTTGAGATTTCTGGGCTGCACTGCTCTTTTAAGGTCTATCCATAGTTTTTCAATTCTGTTGAGCTCAGGAGATTGTTAAGGCCATGGCAAAACCTTCAGTTTACGCCTCTTGATATAATCCACCGTGGATTTTGAGGTGTGTTTAGGATCATTATCCATTTGTAGAAGCCATCCTCTCTTTAACTTCAGCTTTTTCACAGATCAAGTTAGCATCCAAAATTTGCTGAAATTTTATTTAATCCATTTTTCCTTCTACTTGTGAAATGTTCCCAGTGCCACTGGCTGCAATACAACCCCAAAGTATGATTGATCCACCCACATACTTAACAGTTGGACAGAGGTTCTTTTCATTAAATTCTGTGCCCTTTCTTCTACAAACGTACCTTTGCTCATACCAGCCAAAAAGTTCTATTTAACCTCATCGGTCCACAGAACTTGTTTCCACAATGCATCAGGCTTGTCTATATGTTAATTTGCAAACTTCAAACGCTGATTTTTGTGGTTAGGATGTAGAAGAGGTTTTCTTCTGATGACTCTTCCATGAAGACCATCTTTGTACAAGTATCTCTTCTCTTTATAGTGGAATGGTGTACCACAACTCCAGTGTCTGCCAGGTCTTTCTGGATGGATCGTGCAGTCAAACGTGGGATTTGACTTGCTTTTCTCACAATCCAGCGAGCTGTTCTGTCTGATATTTTTCTTGGTCTTCCAGATCTTGCTTTAACTTCCACTGTTCCTGATGACTGTCATTTCTTAATTACATTTCGAACAGAGGATATTGGCACCTGAAAACGCTTTGCTATCTTCTTATAGCCTTCTCCTGCTTTGTGAGCGTCAACTATTTTCAGTTTCTGTTTTCTAGACAACTGCTTAGAAGAACCCATGGTGCTGTTTGTTGGGGCAAGGTCAGATGAGTCTGGGCATTTAAAACCTTAAGATTGACATCACCTGGTCTTTCCAGACTATGATTGAGAACACTCCATGACACTGTCAGGTCTCAGCTTTCCAAAGGGGGCAGTGCATGCTATAAGCTCTGCAGGGTGCCCAAACTTTTGCAGACACCATTTTTTTGTTTTCTGTTATTTTTAAAGTGTAAATGATGGAAATAAAATCTAACTTTTTGTGACATATTATATGAATGTCTTATCTGTCATTTGATGCCTTTTGGAGATTTTTCCATCTTTTCTTGGCTTCTTTATGCACATTAATACAAATGTTTACGTGGGGTGCCCAAACTTTCGAACCCCACTTTACTACAAACACCTATTTTTCCATTATCTTTTATTGTGACAGTTATTGACACACTTCATTTCAACCCCAACCGGCCCGTCAGACACTGCCTACCAAGAGCCTGGGTCTGTCCGAGGTTTCTTCCTAAAAGAGAGTTTTTCCTCGACACTGTTGCTTGGTTTGGAGGGAACTACAAGAACTGTTGGGTCCTTGTAAATTATGGAGTGTGGTCTGTAAATTGTCTCGAGATAACTCTTGTTATGAATTGATACTATAAATAAAACTGAAATGAATTGCATTGAATTGAACAGGTCCACCAATGGCAAGTTGCGGCCCTATCCCCAAAGCTCTCTGTGGGCTAGCAGCGCTGCCAAACCCGCTGGTGTCGCTCTGACTGCTGCTGCGGGCAGAGATGAGAGCCCAGCTGGCTATCATGTCCTGAATTTTTGTCCCAAAAAGCCACTTCTAGAGAGAGCGGTTTAATACAGGGAGTAGAGATTGGGCGTCAGGTTCCTCCCTGAGGTGCACACATACCGGCTGCCGTTGATGGCGGAAGTTGACATCTCAGCCAGCATTATCTATTTGTAGCTGTTTTGTAGCCTCTTGTAGGAGTGGGAGTTTTTTTATTTTTTATTTTGACTCAAAGTTGAACGGTCTTCTATCTCTCTTTTGTCTGTTGGTTCCCCATTGTGAGTCAGCAGTAATGAAATGTAGCGCACAGACCGATTATTGCATTGTTTCATAGTATCGTTCCTCGTCGGAAGTTTTCAATTTACAAGTACAATGGAACGCAGCATTAACGGTAATGTAAAGGCATTAGGGCTGAACGACATTATGTTTTAGCATCGACATCGCGATGTGCGCATGCGCGATAGTCACATCGCAGGACGTTACGATGTTGACGCTAAAACTTTTTTGCTGCTTGATAGAAAAGTAAACTTCCACTGTTCTCCTTTTACATGATTATTAACGGCCGACCCTTCCACATAGACAGGTAGCCATGTGGGCAGCGTGTGTATGTCCGACGGTTGTTGGTGTTAGTCCGACGGGGTTTATTGTTATGGGAAGTGAAGCTCTCCGTGTGTAGAAGAGTACCATAGGCAGCAGCTGCCGCTGACACAGTAATGTGTTGTTTCGATGGTGAAGCTCCAGTAGTCAGTGTTTTATGTTCGCTGCAAATACTAACTAAATCACCTGATTAATGCAACATAATTACGTCTCCCGTCCATTTCCCCCCGCGCAGAAAGCTGCTACCAGCCGGTCTACAGCTAATATAGTTAGCCTAAAGAAACAAGCAGAAAGCTGCTACCAGCCAGGCTAAAGCTAATATAGTTAGCTTAAAAAAAAACAAGCAGAAAGCTACTACCAGCCAGGCTAAAGCTAATATAGTTAGCCTAAAGAGGGTCCGTCTGTCCCAACTAACACTACGGTTCGGAGCCGCGACGCTGGAAAAGTAACACTAATCTACTACAGAAGTCTGTGTCTGATCTAACGTCATTTCCACTGATTTAATTGTTCTTGGACACACAGAGTTTTTTGCTAGAGCGCGTGACATGCAGGTCTGATCAATTTATCAAACTAACAAGCTGGCCCCGCTAGTCGACCACAACCTGAAATTTAGAGGAAGCAACATGCAGTCACTGTCATTCACGTTAATCTGGATTGATATTATATGAATACAATGGTGTCACGCTAGTCAACCAGTGTATTTCTACCTAATTTCCCTCTCCAACGTTAGTTACAGCGCTAAGCTTACTTGCTTTGGTGTTTGTAAAGCATTAAAGTTTAACAAAGAATGGGTTACATTAGAAAAGATCCTTTTTAATTTTTTCTTCTATGTAGAGGCACTCCCCTACAAAATACTTTGGAAAAAATTTATTATTTCCAAATAGAGCTATTTGTCATCTTTTAAATTACTTTTTCTTTTTTCATATCGCAATATATAAAATATCGCAATGTAAGATTTTTCCAATATCGTGCCGCCCTAAAAGGTATTGTTGCATATTGTTGTAAATTATTGTAAGACTGGAAAAATGGTATGCTGTATTTGTATATCTATTTGTAAGAATATGATTATGTGAAATAGGGGCAGGACCAAATAAGCTAATTGCTTCCGCTTTCTTTAACTAATCCTATTTCAGTTTTTGTTAAATTCTGATTGTTGTGTTTTATTTTGTGTTTTTTAATTTTTTTTTCAACATTGTTGATTTTATTTTATTTTAATTTATTTATTATTTCAGGACAACACACATTGATGAACATACGTATACAACAGCGGCTGTGGATCAGTAATAGAGCAGTTGCCTGCCAATTGGAAAGTTGGTGGTTCAATCCTTGGCCCTGCATGTCGAAGTGTCCTTGGGCAAGACACTGAACCCCGAGTTCCATTTGTAGTCCACTAGGCCAGTTGAAGTTACAATAAAAAATTACAAAAGATATACAATAGTAACATTTGGTAAATAAAACAAGGAGCAACTTATTAAAACAGACACAATTCATTAGTATGCTCTACTTGGCTAATTCAGAGCAGCATATGTACATGCAACATGCACGTTTTGATAGCTCTAAGCCTAGGGCTGCACAATTAATCAAATTTTAATCACAATCACGATTTTGACTTCCCACAATCAAATTTTTTTGTCATTTCATAGAACGCTCTGGTTTTTTTTGCATAGTGCATCTTACGCTCCATAAACTACTGTCTGATCATCAGCCAGTCAGCGTTGTTCTCTGCACCGCGCAGCTTAGTTTCCAGATGTAGACAGTCACAGTGGACAGAGTAACAGAAGGAAAATTCAACAGATAGCAGTCGGTTATACGTCGGTCTCAAGGTTTACAAGTTTACCAGTAAACGCAACATTTTGTCCTATCTGTGTTGTTTTTCAGACAACAGCAGTGACCAGTGCTAGTTGGTGCTAGTTAGTGTCTGTTAGTCGTTAGCTCTTCTAGGATGCACCGGTGCTAATGTCCTCGCATCCGCTGCAATGTCGTTATATGGATATAGTTTAATTTTGCGTTACATGACCCATTTCTTCTGTAAAGCCGTGCCTGTGTTGGATCCCTCCTCTACTCTCTCTCGTCTTACTCTCCGCCGCGCAAAATCCCATTTTGGCCACCAAGTTCCTGTACTTTCCCAAACAGTTTTCAATGATTGCTTGTCAGATGCTTCTGTGTTAACAAACCATCTGGTTGCACACCTTTTAGGACACACACATTTTTAACCAATTTCTTAAGATGCAACTCGGTTTTCTTATCCTGGTGGCTAGGAGTCTTTTTTGTATTTGGAAACACAGGAATAACTTGATAAAATTCTGTAGCAGATGGAATCTATTTTCTAACAGTTTTAGAGACATCAGGACTTAACCCTCTGAACCCTAAGGCCATTTTTACAGTTCATTGTTTGTCTGGATTTGTTTTATAAAAAAGCTTGTAAAACATCAACCCTGTTGACTACAGTCAAGATATGAACAACATTTTTTTCAGGACAAACTGGGTTATTAGAATATGTGGGCTGCAGTGAGGTCACTTGAATGTTAAAAATAGTTGTAGGAGCTTAAAGACAAATAAATAATTAAAACGGAACATGAATCTCACAGATATGTATTGATATCACAGACAGAGCAGTAAAACCTAAGCCATTTTCCTCTCTAATACACTTCTCATATGTCTTGGGAGTTACACTGTGAAGAAATAATCATCATAACTTATACAGATGACAAAATACATAAATTTTTTCAAAGAAAGTCCAGACGCTTTTGCCCTCATGACATTTACTTATGCCAATAATCAACATAATGTCATATTTATTGATATTACACCCACAGCAATGCTACACAAGCATTTGTGTGTCTAAAACAGTTCTCCCATATGCAAAAATAAACATAATGAACATTATAACTCATATAAAGCACATACTGTTTACATTTCTTCAAAAAAGGCCCAAATATATGCCAAATCTCAAACTGTGACACCAATCTCCTCTGTACAACGGTAGATATCTATCTTGTCTGCTATAGCATCTTTGATGACATACTAGATGGACTTCAAGTGGATAAATGGATGTAACGATTTGGATTTAATGCTCAACGACCCCGAAAAAGGCACAAGTTCCATGCTGGATAGAAAATCAGATGTAGGGGCTAGAAAGACCCAGAAGAGACCCCCTAACTCGTTAGCTTTTAGCTGCAATGTTCAGTGAGTCTATCTTTTATGGTTATTAAATTATTAAACTATGAATCAGAGGTGCTGTTTTTGCTCATGGGCAAGTCTCTCAGGTTCAGCGGGTTAAAACACTTGAATAGGAAATTTGTGATGTTTAGTATAAAACAGTCTAAGGAAATATTAAATTATAGTGTAATTAAAATTCACTATTTACTTCATTTATAGCTGATACTTGAAAAGGTACACAACTGTATTTGTTTAATAGTCATTTAGTTTACTAAAGACTAAAGTCACAGGAAGTGTTTTTACATGTTTCTACATGGAAGTTGTCTGTTGTGTATTCTGGCTAGCTTACAGATGAACATGAGATGCTAGATGCAATCCTGCAGCATAGTGAACAATAAATGTTCTCAGTAAAAGACTGTGATTTGTAGCCATTCCATTCCATTTTGGTACCGAAACACAGGAAGTCAAGATTATAAGACTTTGAACCGTCAAAGTTGGAAGCTAGCTGTTAGCGTAGCTAATGCAATGACCGAGCGGTTTGAAAGGATGAAAAAGAAGCGGCGCACAATCCACACCTCGACAACAAAGCTGTTGACTTTTATGGAAGAGGAGGTGAGCAAGGATGTATCAAACTGTGATACTCTACGTGAAATGCTGTCAGTACTGTCGACCAAGGAGGAAAGTTTAACAGACTTAGACAAAGGCATTGAGGACGCAACTTCAATGGACGAATAGGCGGCTATTACAGTGCCTTGCGAAAGTATTTGGCCCCCTTGAACTTTTTAACCTTTTGACACATTTCAGGCTTCAAACATAAAGATATACAATTTTTATTTTTTGTGAAGAATCACCAACAAGTGGGACACAATTGTGAAGTGGAACGAAATCTATTGGATATTTGAAACTTTTTTAGGAAATAAAAAACTGAAAAGTGGTGCGTGCAAAATTATTTGGCCCCTTTACTTTCAGTGCAGCAAACTCACTCCAGAAGTTCAGTGAGGATCTCTGAATGATCCAATGTTGTCCTAAATGACTGATGGTGATAAATAGAATCCACCTGTGTGTGATCAAGTCTCTGTATAAATGCACCTGCTCTGTGATAGTCTCAGGGTTCTGTTGAAAGCGCAGAGAGCATCATGAAGACCAAGGAACACACCAGGCAGGTCCGTAATACTGTTGTGGAGAAGTTTAAAGCCGGATTTGGATACAAAAAGATTTCCCAAGCTTTAAACATCCCAAGGAGCACTGTGCAAGCAATCATTTTGAAATGGAAGGAGTATCAGACCACTGCAAATCTACCAAGACTTGGCCGTCCCTCTAAACTTTCAGCTCAGACAAGGAGAAGACTGATCAGAGATGCAGCCAAGAGGCCCATGATCACTCTGGATGAACTGCAGAGAACTACAGCTGAGGTGGGAGAGTGTGTCCACAGGACAACAATCAGTCGTATACTGCACAAATCTGGCCTTTATGGAAGAGTGGCAAGAAGAAAGCCATTTCTCAAAGATATCCATAAAAAGTCTCATCTAAAGGTTGCCACAAGCCACCTGGGAGACACACCAAACATGTGGAAGAAGGTGCTCTGGTCAGATGAATTGCACAATGCAAAACGATATGTTTGGCGTAAAAGCAACACACCATCCCCACTGTCAAACATGGTGGTGGCAGCGTCATGGTTTGGGCCTGCTTTTCTTCAGCAGGGACAGGGAAGATGGTTAAAATTGAGGGGTAGATGGATGCAGCCAAATACAGGACCATTCTGGATGAAAACCTGTTGGAGTCTGCAAAAGACCTGAAACCAGGACGGAGATTTATCTTCCAACAAGACAATGATCCCAAACATACAGCAAAATCTACAAAAGAATGGTTCACAAATAAACGTATCCAGGTGTTAGAATGGCCAAGTCAAAGTCCAGACCTGAATCCAATCGAGAATCTGTGGAAAGAGCTGAAAACTGCTGTTCACAAACGCTCTCCATCCAACCTCACTGAGCTCGAGCTGTTTTGCAAGGAAGAATGGGCAAGAATGTCAGTCTCTTGATGTGCAAAACTGATAGAGACATACCCCAAGCGACTTGCAGCTGTAATCGCAGCAAAGGTGGCTCTACAAAGTATTAATGCAAGGGGGCCGCACCACTTTTCAGTTTTTTATTTGCTAAAAAAGTTTAAAATATCCAATAGATTTCCTTCCACTTCACAATTGTGTCCCACTTGTTGGTGATTCTTCACAAAAAATAAAATTTGTATATCTTTATGTTTGAAGCCTGAAATGTGTCAAAAGGTTGAAAAGTTCAAGGGGGCCGAATACTTTCGCAAGGCACTGTATATTGCAAATACCCAGGATTACCAGGACCGCATCCTCACATGGAAGCCTCGCACAAAAAGACTGATTCAGAAAGCGAAGCTGCGGGTAAGCGATGCAAGTTCAGTCAGATCTCTTAATGCACAGACTGTTAAACTGCCCAAGTTGATGAGAAATCCAGCGGAGAAATGAGCCAGTGGAAAAATTCTAGTCTCAGTATGAAACTGCAATTCACAACAACAATGTTCTGTGTTAAATAGAGAAGTTCATCTACTTGAAGTCATTTCTGATTGGGGCAGCAGCCAGAGCTGTGGCGGGATTTACCATGACTGATAGCAATTATGATGCAGCAGTGGAATTGCTTCAGAACTGTTTTGGAAGAAAAGACATTGTAATCAGCACAGGATACTGTATGTCCAAACTGCTGCCTAACTCCAGTAAAGAAGTCATCAGAGATTGCAGCTTTGAGACACCTTTATGATGAATGTGAAATACAGATTTGCAGTCTAGAATCCTTAGGGATACACAGTGATACATATGGATGCCTGCAATGCCCAGTGCTTCTGCAGCTCATACCGGAGGACATAGCACTGGCTTACACACGCAAGTCAGACCTCAATGATTAATAGAAGGTTCTTGAGCTCATCAAATTCTTGCAAACAAAGGTCCAAAGCAGAGAGAGAGCACTTCAGCTTTCACGTCCAGGTAACACACAAAGGGACATTCCACCAGATAACAGATTGAGTGCTAAGCCCAAGTCTTTCAGTGAAAAAAAACCTTAAAAATGGAGTGTGCCCTCAGCCACTGCACAACACACAAGCAGTAATGCCCCTTAGAACTGTATACTGTGACAGTGATAACCATAAACCAGAACACTGTCCAGAAAGGTCTGTGTATGCACGCAAAGAGAAACTGAAAAGGTTGGGAAGATGTTATGTGTGCTTAGCCCTAAAACACAGCAGAGTTAAAGGTGCTTTGTGTGCTTTATGTGGTCTCAGGCATCACCAGTCAGTCTGTGAGCAAAGTGAAATGAAGACAAATGCAGACCATGGCAGCACTGATGCTATTGTATCCTCTGTGTCTAGTGCAGTGAAACAAAAGTCTAACATGACAAACATAGTACTGCTCCAAACAGTAAAAGCGTGAATAGAGGGCCCAGAGGGGAGAAAAACTGTACGCTGTCTGCTGGATGGAGGTAGCCAGAGAAGCTTCATTCATGGGGTCGTGGTTAAAGCCTCGGGACTACCAGTAATACGCTTTATTTATATAACCTTTGGCTCTACTAGTCCTGTAACTGCACAGCACAACATTGTAAAGGTGTCTCTTGAAAATGTGTGGAATACGCAGCAAAGAATTGACATTTAATCAGTGGAGACTCCTCAAGTGTGCAGTGCTGTGATAAAAGTGCCAGGTGAACCCATCCAAATTTAAAAAAGGGGTCTGAAACTTGCTGATTTCCCACAAGAAGGCACAAATGATCAAGAACTGGTAGTATTAATAGGAGCAGACTGATAACAGAGTCACTAGTAGCCATGGAAAGCCGCTTCGGATGGGCCTGGCAAGGACCAATATCAACATCTAGTGTAAACAACACCACTTGTATGCACATCAGCCTGCAGGAGGATGCTCAGATCTCAAAACAACTATATGCCTTCTGGGAGGTGAAGTCACTGGGTATTGTCAATGAAAAAACCCAGAACCCAGATTAAATAGAGACTCTTCAGAACTTTAAACATGCTTTAACATACAAGGATAGTTGTTACCAAGTTGAGTTGCCCTGGCGACCAGACAAACCAGATCTCCCAGATAACTTCACAGTGGCAAAGAGGCGGTTTGAAAGCCTCAAGAAGAAACTAAGAATGGACGCAACCCTGTACACAAGCTACAATGATGTAATTCAGGAATATCTACAGCAAGGCATCTGTGAGGATGTCCCAGACAACTCTTCAGCAGCAGAGCAACCTGAGACTGGGAGATACAACATGCCATATCATGCTGTTCTAAGAGAAGACAAGGTCACAACTAAACTAAGAGTAGATTTTGATGCATCGTCAAACAAGGAGGGTTCCCCCTCACTAAATGACTGTTTGCTGACTGGACCGAACCTTAACCCAAATCTGTTAGACCTGCTAATCAAGTTCAGGCTCCACAAGATAGCCTTTGCTGCAGACAGTCTTGCAGATAGCTTTAACAGAAAAGGGATGTGACTGTAAAATGAGCTGCGCATCATGAGGATGAATAGAGTGGTATTTGGTGTGTCACCCAGCCCATTTTTGCTAGCTGCAACCATAAGACAACATATCAAGCAGTATGAAGTTGGACGCTGAGTGGACGAAAAGTGGACTAGAACACACACCAGAACCCGGCACTTGTGGAAATGTACTGAAGGTGTTAGGATTGGTCTGCAGATTCGAAAATGATGACTTTGTATTTGAGCTGAAAGGACTGCTGGACGTATTAAAGGGCAAGGAAAACACAAAGAGAAGTGTATCGACCCCATCAGGTTTCTCACCCCATTTACTATTTGGGTAAAATGCCTTTTTTCAAGAACTATGGGAAAGGGGAATTGGTTGGGATGAACAGTTACCCCCAGACCTGGCTAAAAAATGGAATCAGTGGTATGCAGAGCTGCCACAGCACCAAGTTAAAATACAGCCAAACACACAGACATCCAAGTTGCATGTCTACTGTGATGCCAGTGAAAAGGCATACAGTGCAGTTGCCTATCTGCAAGGAGAGAACAAGGAAGGACAAGTTGTCACCAGTTTTGTGGCATCAAAGTCAACAGTGACCTCACTAAAGAAAATGACCTTGCCACGCTTGGAGCTCATAGGTGCCCTGATTGGAGCAAGATTAGGGAACAACCTTCTCAAGCCACTGAACATGGAAAGAAATCAGCTTAATATGTAGACTGATTCCAAGATTGTTTTTCCTTGGATTTGTAGCACAGCTCATAGGTGTAAGCCATTTGTGGCTGAAATTCAAGGTTTCAGTAATCCAGAACTTTGGTCCCACTGCAGTGGCAAAACTAATCCTGCTGATTTACCCCCAAGAGGCCAGAGTGTTGAGAACCTCATCCAAGAGCAGCTGTGGTGGAAGGGACCCACTTCCCTGTCATCGGCTAATGAAGCAAAGAACATTGATGAGGAATGTGGCTTAGACAAAGTTAACACTGAGCCCAGTTTCAGGTTGTAGTGCAGCTTACCAGCACTAAACAAGCAGAGCCACTATTAGACCTAGAGAAGTACAGCAGGTTAAAAACAGTGTTAAGAATAACTGCATGTGTGAAAAGGTGCTAATGCACATTCTGGTCAAAGGATTCAGGGAGAACTCACTTCTGAGGAGCTTACTGCAGCAGAAGTATACTTTGTGAAGATGACACAAGGGCACAGTTTTAGCCAGGAAATTGTTCAGCTAAAAGAGGGACAAAACCTCAGAAGAGATTCAAAAAACAAAGACCTGAAACTTTGATGAAAATGGTCTCATTTGTGTGGGAGGCAGGTTGCAGCACTCTGACATTAGTTACAGGGAACAACACCCATGGATACTGCCTACAAACCACAGAACCACTCTGAGTTAACAGTTCAGTGAGAGAGTGATGCATTCTGGTGTCAGAGATACTCTAGTGCAAATGAGGGAGAGATTCTGGGTTTTAGGAGGGAAATCACTAGTCAAGCGGGTGGTGTTACATTGTAACATTTGCCAGAGACTAAAAGTGAGACCAGCCCAGCAAGTTAAAGCTCCATTACCCAGAAATAGAGTCACAGAGTCCCCACCATTTGAAGTTACTGGGGTAGATTTAGCAGGACCCTTTGTATGTCAGATCGAGTGGTCAGCCTAAAAAGGCATACATCGCACTGTGCTGTGATTAGAGCAGTGCATATAGAGTTAGCTTCAGATCAGACTACTGAAAGTTTTCTTTTAGCTTTGAAGAGATTTATTGCAAGACAAGGACTGTGTAAAGTTATTTACTCAGACAATGCTAAGACATTCAAGAGAGCAGAACAAGACTTGAAACAACTATGGAAGTCATTTAAGGAATCAGAGCTTACAGAGCTGTTTACTGACAAAGGGATCACCTGGAAGTATATTGCCGAGCAAGCTGCTTGGTGGGGCGGCTTCTGGGAGAGGCTTGTAAGATCTGTAAAAACATGTCTAAAGAGGGTCCTGGGGAAGGCTTTACCAAACTTTGAGGAACTGACAATCATGATTGCAGAGGTGAAGGCGGTGCTGAATTCCAGGCCTCTTTCTTATGTGGACCGCAATCCATCAGAGCCCCAGCCACTCACACCTTCTCATTTTCTAGTTGGAAAAAGACTGACTTCCTACCACCAAAGACTATGCTTCCTCCATCTCAAGCAATCAATGTGAGTCGAGAGGACATCTGTAAGAGATGGAGATACCGACAGATGGAGACTAATAACCAGTTTTTGGAACAGCTGGAGAAAGGACTACTTGCTGAACTTGAAATTAGCTCACAAGTGTGACATAACCATACCCACTGTGCTAAAGGTGGGAAAGGTCATCTTGATCAGCAGAGATGGGAAATAACGAAGTACAAATACTTTGTTACTGTACTCAAGTAGATGTTTCAGATATTTTTACTATTTATTTTTTTAGTTACTTTTTACTTTTACTCCTTACATTTTAACACGATTATTGGTACTTTCTACTCCTTACATTTTACAAAATTGGCTCGTTACTAGCTGTCTGGTGGATAATCAGTTGCGATCGTGTGCATCTTTGAGAACTGTAAGTCTTATAACTTATGTTGTCAGTTCATTTAAGCCGGTTGTTGTATTGGTCTATAGTTCTTGCACATTTAAAAGTTAGCTTGTTTGTGTTCTTCACCTGTTAGCTAGGTTACACCTGGTGTTGATTCAATATAATGGCGATTGTTGAACGTCCTTGCTCATTAAGATAATGTAATTAATAGTGGGTTTATTGTTATTATTTACTAGCATATATGATTCCTATGCATTGTGTATTGTAGCCTTTACAATGTTATTTTATTACCACACAAACAAACAGCCATAGCAGAGCTACCCACGCCCATGTTTATACTGATGCTTGATTTAATAAAGCATCAATAGAGAGAAGTTGTCTCTGTCCGTGTTTTAACAGACACACCTGGGGCCAAGTTGGAAACCAGAATCATCTTTAAATACAGTCCTAATCTAGTCCTCACTAAGTTTAAAATAATTTCACTGGAGTTAATTATTATTTTTGCGTCATCAGTACCAAATTGAATCTAATTGGATGGGAATATACACAGACTTCTCACAAAAATATCACTTAAATTCATATCTTGCTACACGGTCAGAATCTTATTGACCTGGAGTCCCAGTCTCTGTCACAATAAATAGGCTGTATGTTTTAGGCCTATTGGCAGACAGCCATTCTCAGCGTGCTCTCTAATAACATCTGTCTGGTCCAGGTAGATTTCTCATTCACAAGGCTACTTTTACTTTTATACTTCCTGCACTGTTCGTACTTCTACAGGAAGTTTTTTAAAGAGACCTGTTCAGTTGATTTACCCTTTAGAGATTAATTAGGTGATAGACCGAATAGTAATGAACAAATGAACAACAGTTCATCGAGCAGGAGGATGTTTGTTTAAAACACTTGAATAAGAAATTTGTGGTGTTTAGTTTAAAACAGTCTAAGGAAATATTAAATTATAGTGTAATTAAAACTCACTATTTACTTGATTTACACAGTAGCTGATACTTGATAGTAGGGCTACACAATTAATCAAATTTTAATCACGATCATGGTTTTGATTTCCCACGATCAAATTTGCGTGATCGAACGATTTTTTTACGGGAGGAAAATTCAACAGATAGCAGTCGTTTATACGTCGGTCTCAAGGTTTACCAGTTTACCAGTAAACGCAACATGTTGTTCCGTTTGTGTTGTTTTTCAGACAACAGCAGTGAGCAGTGCTAGTCAGTGGCGGTGCTAGTTAGCATCTATTAGCTCACAGGCTCTAGGGCGCGAGTAACATTTTTCTTCTAGGATGCTCCGGTGCACCTAATGTCCTCACATCCACTGCAATGTTGTTTATATGGATATGGTTTAATTTTGCGTTACATAACCCCTTTCATCTGTAAAGCCGTACCTGGGTTGGATCTCTCCTCTACTCTCTCTCCTCTTACTCTCCGCGCAGCCCCGCCACACTTCTGGCATTTGTCTACAGTTTTAATTTTTATTAACACAGCTGTATATTGTTAAGTATGAGGGGCAAACCTGTATTTGTACCAGTGTTTCCGCTGGTAACTCTGCTATCGCGGCCGCCATGGCGAAGAACACAGAAGAACAAACTTCAGTTGGTAGAGTAATAGCGTGTGAGACGGAGGCTGCTGGACCTGCAAGAGATGTGACCCATGGCCAGAATATCATAGTTCATAAAAATGCAGCACAGTGACGATACAGACGTTTCTTACACACAACGTGTGTATCCGCCGTTCACCCCGTGCTGGACCCATTCAAAATGAGTCAACCATCTCTCTGTGAGTAGCACTCCCCCTCTCTCCCTAGCTGTTTTAATCAGTTATTGTTGAAAACAAGTGAAGGAGCTTTCTCAGAGATACATTTAAAAGTATATATATCCTACGCTATTTATTTTAATGTAGATGTGAAAGCAGTTATAAACAGCCTATGTGACAATAAAATTAGTTTGGGTTAAAATCAACAAATAATCGTGAGAATAATCATGATCACAATATTGATCAAAATAATTGTGATTATTATTTTGGCCATAATCGTGCAGCCCTACTTGATAGCTGATAAAGGTTCACAACTTTATTTGTTCAATAGTAATTTAGTTTATTGCAGACCGTCACAGGAAGTGCTTTTATTTTAAAGTAGCCTACATGGAAGTTGTCTGTTGTGTATTCTTGCTAGCTTACAGATGAACGTGAGATGCTAGATACAATCCGTGTCCACCAGACCTAAATTGTTCTTTTCTTGTGTGTAAACTGCAGCATAGTGAACAATAAATGTTAACAGTAAAAGACAAGCGTTTTTGGTCGTAATTCGAAGCCGTTCCGTTACATCAGTGAGGACACGGCCCCGTGCCTCATTTGGGCCGCGACTGGAGTTTGGCGGAGTAGAGTGGTCAGCACTGACAGGTTACTTGCGTATGGAGAGGTTGCCGCTGGCGGGAGTTGTGGAGCCGCTACTCCCGGATGTGGAGAGGTCGTTGTAAGAGCCTGGCGCAAGGGAGTTGTAGCAGCTTGTGCTCGACGCAGCAGGTGCTGGGAGGTCGTTGCTTGCAGGCCGCCTGCGTGTCAAGCGCAATCTCTGTAGTTTTCATCCTCTTCACAAATTTGTATCACAAATAAAATAAAATGATTAAGATAGACTGTTATGATTTGTGGTGTTGGCTTTATTCTTAAATGCAAACATCCACTTCATAAGAGAAACAAAACCACAACAGACCGGCATTGGTTTCACCCTCCTCCTCAGGCAAAATTCCAGACAATACAACCTCTTCAATAATACCAGCGATTCTCTCATCTGAAGCCGACGGTGCCTGAAAACCTGAACCGTTCCCTGTGGTGGCTGCATTTTGTTTGTAGGCCAAAATGCACTTCTCTGCGTCCAACTTCAAGTCATACCATTTCTTTTTTACTTCGTCAATGGTTCTTGGAGCTGAACTTTATTTACAGCATTGGTTGTACACTGCCACTCTATTTTTTCCGTGCAGGTGGCACCCCAGTTCCTGATTCCTCAAATAATCAACCCAAGTACGTATGCACATACATATAGTAACATAGAGCTGATTAAGCCATGTTCAATTATCCAATAGTCATCTAGAAAGAGAGTTTGGTAATATTTCCAGCCTACAGTCATCCTGAAATTCTTGTTAAAATCATCATATTTTCCTTCAGCACTCAGAGTCTGAAAATCATTACTGGCCCCCTGTATAAGTATTCTCACACATTCTACATGGTAATGAAAACAGAGAAATCTTCAGTATGTGGTGATGTGAACTTCTGTCCCATACCATGTAAATGGAACTGTGTTAGCTTGTTTTTAAATAGAAGCATCCTGTGTCTTGCAGTGGATTAAGCCAATGTCAACAGAGCTGAGATTTAAACAAACTGCTTTAAGAATTGTCAACTGGTTGTAATCTAGGGCCAAGAACCATAGAGTATGGGTCTATTGGAATTGGAACACTTCAATGCGGCATACATTCAAAACACCAAACCTTTGGCCTGTACTATATATATATATATATATATATATATATATTACATATACACACACACAGTATTGTATATATATTCAAAACACCAAACTTTTGGCCTACAGTGAGGAAAATAAGTATTTGAACACCCTGCTATTTTGCAAGTTTTTCACTTAGAAATCATGGAGGGGTCTGAAATTGTCATCGTAGGTGCATGTCTACTGTGAGAGACATAATAAAAATATCCAGAAATCACAATGTATGATTTTTTAACTATTTATTTGTATGATACAGCTGCAAATAAGTATTTGAACACCTGAGAAAATCAATGTTGATATTTGGTACAGTAGCCTTTGTTTGTAATTACAGAGGTCAAACGTTTCCTGTAGTTTTTCACCAGGTTTGCACACACTGCAGAAGGGATTTTGGCCCACTCCTCCACACAGATCTTCTCTAGATCAGTCAAGTTTCTGGGCTGTCGCTGAGAAACACAGAGTTTGAGCTCCCTCCAAAGATTCTCTATTGGGTTTAGGTCTGGAGACTGGCTAGGCCACGCCAGAACCTTGATATGCTTCTTACAGAGCCACTCCTTGGTTATCCTGGCTGTGTGCTTTGGGTCATTGTCATGTTGGAAGACCCAGCCTCGACCCATCTTCAATGCTCTAAATGAGGGAAGGAGGTTGTTCTCCAAAATCTCGCAATACATGGCCCCTGTCATCCTCTCCTTAATACAGTGCAGTCACCCTGTCCCATGTGCAGAAAAAAAAACCCAAAGCATGATGCTACCACCCCCGTGTTTCACAGTAGGGATGGTGTTCTTGGGATGGTACTCATCATTCTTCTTCCTCCAAACACGGTTAGTGGAATTATGACCAAAAAGTTCTATTTTGGTCTCATCTGACCACATGACTTTCTCCCATGACTCCTCTGGATCATCCAAATGGTCACTGGCAAACTTAAGACGGGCCTTGTGCTGGTTTAAGCAGGGGAACCTTCCGTGCCATGCATGATTTCAAACCATGACGTCTTAGTGTATTACCAACAGTAACCTTGGAAACGGTGGTCCCAGCTCTTTTCAGGTCATTGAAAAAAATGCTAGATTAATTAACTGTACTGTCCTGATGTACTTGTCCTTGTAGGCTATTTGCAGCATATTAAATCGTCCTAGCACGAAACTTTCTCACATTTTGCGTGATGTTGTGGCGTGCTGGCACTGTATATTAACAAGTTCTTAAAACCTCAGCCCTCCACAACAGCAATGGGCCTCATATCCTGAGACATAAAGTAGACAATTCCTTCCGTGATATTATTTTTGCGTTTGGATGGTAGAGGTTTGTAGTCCAGCTGTGATATGCAAACTGTTGCTTGCAAACTCACAATTAAATAAATATTCAGTAAACCATCAGACGAAGGCTTTCTAGTTCTTTCTTCAATCTGTCTCAGGTGGGTTGGGCTAATCCAAAAAAGGTAAAAACAAGGGGGGTGTTCTGAAGACAGACTGTTACGTGTGAAACAGGGATGCTCTGTAAACATCCCCATTAGCAAACTGGGATGTAATCAATGACAAAACAATGTCATGTGGCAGAAAAAAAGTTGTATTGCGTTTACTGACACTTGGTTTCATCTAAATTTGGTTTCAGTTGTACTATGCACTCATAATAATGGTAAATGGACTGCAATTATGGAGCATGTTTCCACCCTAAAAAAGTGTCTCATTCACCCATGCACACACACACACACGCACACACACACACACACACACACACACACACACACACACACACACACACACACAGCTGCCATTAAAGGTGTTTGCCTGCCCTTTGGTGACATGAACTATGGGTTCAATGTCTTAAAGTGATTTTTCATCACTAAACAATGGCAGTGAAAAGCCACAGGTGTGAAGTTTATTAGGGTCACAATGTCCTGATGTCTGTTAGTGTTAAAAAGTTTCATATACAGGAAACTGCTGCTCTAGAAAATGGATTGCATGGTTTTAAATAAGACTACCCCAACTAGTATTATTTACTTGCATTTAATTGCACCTGAATCAAATAGGCTCCATTTCATGATAAGAACCTACTTCTTCCACATTGGATAACATTTTCTGACTGTGGTAAATACATTGGTAGATGTTCTCATTCAGATTCATGGCAAAGCAAAAAGAACCTAAAATAATGCTTAAAATCAAAGCCCACATCATTGCAGTCAAATCTCAAAATTGGGGAGTGTTTGCACCCTGGCATTGGGAGGAGATTGTGCTGAATGACTAACCTTGTCTGTGAGCGGGTCACCATGGCTGGCTAGCTGCCATTGGCAACACTGAAAGTGTGAAAGGGATAGAAAATTCTCTCAATTGGCTTCCAAAGCTGAGCTTAATGAGGCCTCTTTTCTTCCTCAGTGTGACTAGCCGCTGAGGCAGGATCCCTAAGAAGCCTGTCATTTTGTCCTAATCCATTTTCTGCCCAGCTGTGGGGGGAAAGTCACCTCTTAGTTTCATTACATTTGAATGCAAACAAGGCCGGAAGGGTGCGTACATTGGAGGTCCTGAGAGCTTTTCTGAAAAGGACCTCCTGTAGTCAGGGAGAAAAATGTGACAGGCAGCTCTATCATTGCTCACCAACCAGACAATTATAAAATATTGCCTCTTTCAAGGCGCCCTACACTTTTTGGGGGCCTAACCCAACACACCAGGCTGTTTAGCATCTTGACAGCCATGAGATTGTTTCTGATAGCCACAATATGGGGCCTCATTGTCATTGTTTAACATTGCATTGGAACTAAGAAGATTAACTTTACCAATCCAGCTTTTAACAGAAGCAGACATTCATTCATAATATGTAACCCTAAAGCCATAATTCACCGAACCGTCTTCTCTGAGAAAGGAAATATGACTCAAATGCCTCTTAACTTCCTGACTTAATTATAAAGAAAAGCATGAGTTTGTTATTTGGACAATGCCCATCAATCTACCAAAGACATAACTTTACCGACATAATGATGAGGTCATTAGTTTACAGGGAGTTACTTAAAGCCCATGTTGCAGGTTTAATTTTGCAACAAATTTGTGCAATTTGCTTATTGGTAGTAAATATTTGAACTGTTATCCATTGTATTTGATGATGTTGGATATCGCAAAATTGAATATAATACGAAAATTAGGCACAATTTTACAGTGTTTCATTTTCCCCCCCACAATGCATTGCATGACGTCATATTGGGGAGATAACAGAGCAGCCTGCGTTGTATTTACCACTGGTCTGGCCTAATGTGGCCTCTGGTCTTTTAATATTAACAGTCTATGGTTTCGACCGAGTCCATGTGACTTTATTAGGGGTCCAAGCCCGAAAGATGCGTGGACCGCTGTAACGCAAAGCGTATGCGGTTCACACAGCAGGGCTGTGGAACCCTATTGTTTTCCTAGGGTTTCTTCTTCTTCTTCTTCTTCGTCTTCATTATTTTCTTCCCCGCATAAAACTGCCGCTGCAGCCTAAACCGTACATGGTGGCGACGCGCCATTTTCAGGACTGGTCCCAAACTCCGCAAAGACCTCAGACAAAAGAATTGACCCACGTCCACCACTAGGTGGCGCTATACCAGAAAAACGCGTTTGGCCCTATAACTCCCAAACTGTACATCCAATATTAAAAAAACATATATCCACGTGTTCCCTGTATCCTACTGAATCTCGTGATATAGGCCACGCCCATTTCCGCCTAAACTTTTATGCCTGAAAAATCGCGATTTATCGAAAACCAACTTTTTCGAACTCCTCCTAGACCGTACAATGGATCAGCACGAACTTGGCACGTAGCATCTCCAGACCGACCTGACAAAAAGTTGTATAAAGATTTTTAAAAGAATAAAAATTGTACATATTACGCGCAAACAAATTTGTGTTGCTAACTATGAAAACACCGTCTTTGCCATATCTCGGCCAAGATAAATGCCATCAAAGCCAAACTTTAAAATATTACTTGTTATGACCCTCTGAAACAAATTTCACAAAGATTGGCCACTAGGGGGCTACAGATACAAGTTTATATCTCATGAACCGCTCATCCAAATTTTACAAATTTGATGGATACCATCTAGGCCCACTCCTGAGGTGGTCCTTACAGTGGGGTACTGATTGGTTCAAGTGGGCGTGGCCTATGGGCCAATGTCTGGATTAACCACTTCTACTAAAGTGAATTACTTGAAATTAACAAGGTAGATGTACAGTGGGTAGCTGACCTGACTTACCGAATATTACACACTAGGTGGCGCTACAATGACGTCAAACGTGTTTTTGCCTATAACTCCTACATTATACATCACACATTCAAATTCTTGATGTCCACGTGTTCACTATATCAAGCTGAGTCACATGATATAGGCCACGCCCATTTTCGTTTAAAATTATTTTCGCAATATTGCGACAAGTGCAAAACCAACTTTTACGAACTCGTCCTAAGCCGTGCGACAGATCTGCACGAAACCTGGTTTGTAGCATCTCCAGATGTCCCTGACAAAAAGTTGTATAAAGAATTTTGCTATGTTAACGTTTGCGCATTTGACGACCAAACACATTTTCTGTAGCAAGCTACCAAACACATATCATATCATATCTCGGCCAAATTAAAAGGTATCAACATATCACTTGTGAGCAGTGTTGACCATGCCTTTCCGATGCTCTGTACCAACTGTGGTAAAGATGAGCCATTATGGGGCGATATAATCAACATTTATTGGTTTCGTCAAAACACTGATGCATTTAAATGGGAAATTTGCAATTGCAATATCTCTGCCGCAATAAATGCTATCGACACCAAACCTGTGACGATTGTTTGGCATGCCGCCCGGAGGCTATGTACCAAATTTGGTAAAGATAGGCCATTAGGGGGCGCTATGATCAACGTAGACAATTTTGGGCCATTTTATCAAGGTTTTGTATCCAGACTAGGAGACCAGAGTTTTTCTGGGTCATTGCGCTATTAATCCGTACCGTTACGAGCGCCTCTCCGTATTTCCCGACGTCTGCCCTCCCGCCGCTTCGCTTTGGGTTCCGCTTTTGTGCGCTCCCCGGGTCGCCGGTGACGACTGGCGCGGGGAGGCTTGGACCCCGTTGTAACTGCGTGCAGTTCTAGTTATATTTATAATAATATTGGAGGGAAAGTGAAACACAACTTAGACGGGGATGTTGTTAGGCTTTTCACAAGTTTAGACTGCTAGCTAACGATACGCCGCCGAACATTAGCACAACAGCGTTAGCCTAGCCTGCTAGGTAAATATTACGACTGCCTTTGGTGTTGCCTATATATGCGTCCATGTTGTCAACATCATACATGTGGCATTAGTGCACCTTTTGTACCATAATTGTATTGAATGATATAGTAAGCTTTGCTCCTACGAGATGGGGGGGGGGGGTTGTTACGTTACACACAAAGCTAACTGGCTATAGTTAGCCTGTACGGATGCTAGCGGATATAGCTAACGTCGCGTAGCCAGCCAGCAACTTCGGCAGTAGAGTTTCGGTAAGCTAACACAACAGCGTTGTCGCCCACAATCAATGTTTGAAATATAAACAATTACAATACTGGTGCGTGCTGGTTGGGGAGGACCATGATCCTGTCTGAAATGTCACAAACGGATTTAGACATCTTCAGATCAGCTGATCGCGGGGCGAGCTTCCCGACCGGAGGCTCACTCCCCTACAGCACCCGCTCTCCACCGCAGCTTCGCCACCACACATACAAGCACTGGCCAAACAGCGACACGTTTTCACCGGAGGAAGAGGTAAACACTTAGAATTAACACTCGGGGATGCCTTCTATTACTATATCTAGATAAGTGTACCAGTACTTATCTGAACTAACGACATGATCACTGTCACTAGATCGAAAGAAAATGTTGATGTTCACTCGGTGCTATTCACTGACAGTAAAAAGTAAAGTCATTGTATGTACTGCTGCGTTGCTAAAATAAAGGAGATAAATGAAGGAGACTTCCCCACAATCTTGACAATTCCTCATTTGCCCTCTCACGTCTGGCAGGTTCGTAATTATTTGGCTGGTGGCCTTTCCTCCTCTTCCACATCCCAGTCAGTCACCGCAGTTCTAGTGCCAGGCTGAGACTTCGCTCCCCAGTATGATGTCATCGCCGAATTGACTTCATAAACCCGCGAACACCAAAAATGACCAAAAACTAACTTTTAACACTATTTGGAGACATTTTTAAAAATGATATACATATCTTGAGTGTTTTTTGTACCCAATAATCAACAGTGGTGGTTAACCTGCAACATGGGCTTTAAGGTCCAGATGTGTAGAGCAGAAAATGTACATTTTTAAAAAACAAATCCTTTGGCAGACATGTTAGCAACAGCATTAACCTTTGTCATTAGCATGGCTGCATAGACCAAAAAGAACAATAAAACAGCAGAAAAACCTCAAGCTAGATCAACAAAAAACCCTACGGTATAATTCTAACAGTTGTACAGTTTGATTGACAGATGAGTTCAGGGAAGCACTCAAACATACCAGACATAAGTACATTTACACCAAATTTGGTCAAATGCCAATCTCATTTCTCACTGAATTTCATAAATTATTTTGGTCTTTGTAAACGTCCTCCAAAAAGATGGTTATAACAAGATGTTATAATTATTTTCTGCATATTTTTCATCTGGTAGACACATGAAGGATTTTAACTGGGAACAAGCCTTTGTTGTACCTGCAGCTGTAACCAGAGAATCATTGGCCTTAGGAACTTTAATTAATGGCAGTCGTGATCGCACAAGTATCGTCTGACAGTGCCTTTGCCACGTTTAATTCAAAGAAGTACTGTAGCTGTGTCAATGCTACTGGTAATAATAGTATGGCTTTCCCCTCTGGGAGAAAAAGTGAATGCAATCTTGCCACATCATCTCTCTGCTTTTAGGGCTCGCACACACTGCTGACATATCACACAAATGCTTCTTTTATTACCTGGCAGTGATTGTTTGCTGAATGGGGAATGGCCTCCAGGAACCTGCTAAGCATTCCAGAGGAGCGCTGCATTATTCAAGGGGGAGAAACAGCCATTGTCTCTGCTGGGTCGGCCAATACGTGGCCCAGAAATTAAGGACGAGTTTGTAAATAGCTGGATTTGATCAGATGTTCTCTTTTAAGTCAGGTCCACAATGGGAGTGCAGTCAAACAGGTTTACAATTTTTGTTTGTTAAATCTGCAAACTACATATTTAATCTCCAAGAGCACTTTTGTTATCAAAGGCAATTTACTGGACAAACTTTGATTAGTTGGCATTGCTGCAGTAGTATTATATATACTGTACACAGCAATATATTGTACATTATTATAGGGTTGGCGCAGCCAATTTACAAATAAAACATCTCATTTCACTCTTGTGGTATCAAGTCACACACATTTATATATTAAATAATAAATTGTCACTGGAACTACTTTCCTCTGAACATGGGCGGACTGGGACAAAAATTCAGCTGTGGCACTGTAACCACACCAGCCCACATTACCACGCCCATGCTGCCCCACCCACGGACACGTGTATTCACAAAATACATTTGTGTACAGATGATGAAATAATATAAGCAGTACCTTATGTAACAGATGTTTAAATGTAAGTAACTGGTAAACAATGCTTTCTACTTTTTAAAGACAAGTTTATAGCAAATTATCCACTATGCCATCACCACACTACCTGCATAGCACCAACTTGAAGACATACAAAGTTAGCATTTAGCTGGTAAATATCATAGAGCATTTAGGTAGCAGCAATAGACAGTAGATAAAGATGGACGATGTGTCTTCACTTCCTCCAACTATACAAAAATGAAACCAAAATATCCTAGATGTGGACGCTGCAATCTTGTAATGTGGAAACAGAATGGAAGGTGAGGGATATCCCAATTGCCATATGTCAGGCCTTATCCTGGAAATGGACTTCCGTCTATCCAGATGACCCCTCCATTAAAATAGAGGGGTCAGAATACATGTACACTGTAAAAAACAACCTATAGAATTTACCCAATAAAACTGAGGTAACAATTTGCACTCACTTTGTTCGGGTAGATTTGACTCCATATTTTGGGTAAAGATTACCTTAAATCAAAAGCTATAAAATACTCAAATAAATTAAGTAAAGTTTACCTCATATTTCTCAGTACATTCCACAACTAATTACTCATTAAAATTGGGTAACATTAACCCTTGATTCTTAATAGGTATTTACTTAATAATTACTATTCAAAATGTATTAATATGAGTAATTAACTGTTACTTATTCAAGGAAGGTAAGATTTACCCAAAAACTTACTGTCAGACAGTGATTATGTAAATGTTTTTTATTCAACCACATAAAAAACACGTGGACCATGAGAACAGCTTCAAATGTGCAAAGGATCAACTGTATCACAAAATATTTCCACCTGAAGATAAATTATTGCTACAGGGAACAAGAGTAGAGCAAGGGAGAGATGACGCACCTTCAAGTGTTTTAGTTTTAAAATAATATGCAACATTCTGCACAACAGGATCACAAACATTTCAAACACGTTTTATCATAACATGTAATAATATATAATCCATGTTGTTCCTCAACAACTAGACAAAACATGTTTACTTGTTTGAAGTATTTAGGATTGCTCAAATAAAATATAATAAATAAAAAATTACACAACCCCATCCAACTGTGTCCATCTACAAAACTAAGTGCTATGCTCTGCAGAATGCTATGTATATGAAGCAAGTTCCTGAAATTATATGAATGAAAAACCTCATTAAAACAAAAGGGGAAACGTCAGATATGCCAGAACTTTCATATAAACAGTTCATTCCATGAGCTTGCTTTTGAGGCTGTGGACCTTCTTAAGAAGCTTTGTTCCGTCAAGCTCCAGAAAAAGTTTCTGGAATACTTCCAAGGTATTTTTCAGTGTCTTGGGATACTCAAGGTTGAGGGCATAGATCAATCCCATGAGCAGCACACATGCCTTGGTTCGATTTCCACACCCAGCCAGCACTTGGTGTCCCTCGATGACAATGGCCACTTCTGCTGGATCTTCCTCAGCCATGACATCATGGATCACAATGACCTTAATGTTTTGGTTTGTGTAGTCCTCACAGTCCTCCATGTTAAAAAGAAAAAAAACAAAAAACAAAACATATACATTTTAATTGAAATATATGATATGAGGTGATGTTCCAATACATTTGAGTCTTATCATCTTGTCAAAGGAATTTATTTCATCTCGAGCTGTTTTTTTTGTATTAATCAGCAATTCAATAAAAGTAGGTGACATTAAAAGGCTCAACATTTCACAATTGGTGCATCTACATTTTCCATGATGCAATGTGGAGAGGAGAAGAGGAGATCAGAGAGGAGAGGAGAGGAAAGGAGAGAAGGAAATCAGAGAGGAGAGGAAGAATAACCTGGCAATCTTGGAAAAGGTCCTCTTGTCTTTCCCCAAGATACTCAGTAAGGCAACAGAGAACTACATCCCTTTTTTTCTCAATGCTCTGTGACTGTAGGGAGATAACATTTTTGTGAAAAGACTTACAGTGGAAGTCAGAGATCTATATACACTAAGACTTAAGTCATTAAAACTAAAACCGTTTCAGACACTTTACAGGTTTTATGTTAAACTGTAAATTGGTAAGTTGGTTAGGAGCTCCTGCATATGAAATCAACAGTTTACAAATTATTTCAAATAATTCCTTTAAATTACTTATTGCACATTTGTGAAATAAGGAAAATAAAAACATACCTCATTTACAGTGTCCAGTAGAGGACGCATCCTGGAACCAGCAGCTCCTCCTTTTGCACGCATCAGCTGTAGAAGACGTGGTATGTACTCATCAAGCTTCCGCATGAATGTCTCCTCCAAGGAAATTGTCGTTATACGACGGAACTCTTCTTTGATCTAGTGAATGAGTAAAGGGACAGTACAGGAAACTTTCAGTGACAGACACCCATTCTTAGAGTTTAAGTAAACAAATGAATGTTTCTTGGTGGAAACAAAAATTATCACACATTCTCACCTGAGTCTCACTGAACAATGCAGGCCACCTTTCTTTAAAGATGGCAACAGCTGGGCTGAGAGTCACCACTTCAACTCTTCGACTTGAAAAGGTTTTAGACATTTTTTCTGTGATTATCTTTGCATTATTCTTCTTTTTCATTTCATCGATTAATTCAAGCCTCTCCTTCTCCAATGTGTCTTCATCTTCTCCAATAGGATGTGGAGGGAGATAATTAACTTCTGCTTTCTTTGGTTTTTTTCACATTTTTAGCTGCTGCACCAGCCGGATGCTTTCTCTTCAATGTGTTGATTTCTATTTCAGGATAAGCATATTTTCGTGATCTTAGCTTGGCACGGTAATTGTGCATCTTATATTTGATGCGCTGCTGCCAACCGTATAGCCCTGCAAAGGAGCCCGGCTCCTTAAGGCATGGGAACTTCTCAACTAGTGCTTCGGCCACAGACGTTATTTGCTGACTTGAGGGGTAGGCAGTGTAAGAGAATATGACTTTTGAAAGGTCATGCATTATTGCGGATTTAATGCTTGCATCTCGAAAGTGTGTTCCTGTGGCATGATATGATTTGTTTGCCTCTGCAAGGATAAGTTCAACATCACGGGAAAACTGTGGTATTTGAAATGGCACTGGCCATGGAGCAGAGCGGCATGAAACAGGGAGAATAATGGTGTCTTGTGAGCTGGATGATGCAAGAGAGGACATCTCATCATCTGCAGAGTAGATGTCCAATTCCCTATTACTCACAGAATCCACTGAACCCAATGTAGAGGACAATCCAGATTCATCTATTGGGTGGAGGGTGATCACAGGCTCTTTTCTGATTAATTTCACAGTGGCCTTGTCGTGCAGGTCAGCAGTTGAGGTGACACTGAAAAATTGGTTCCCAAAATCGCTGTCTTCGTATAATAGTCCAAATTCCCCATCTAACTGGAAAGTTTCAACAACTATTAAAAGAAGATCTTCCACTGTATTAGGGATTCCTGTTGGAAGTGTCAACTTTCGTATATCGTGTTCTTCTAGTATGACTCGTAACTGGGCCATTGTTGTTTGGGGTGTGTTGTCCTCAGCTGCAGGGACAAAGAAAGAAAAAGAAATTGAGACAGTTTGTTAATAGTTTTTAAGTTTGAGTGCATATGTTTAGTTCAGTTTTCTTCCACCAAAGAGGAGGGAAAGAGGAAGAGGAGAGATCGGAGAGGAGAGGAAGAGGAGATCCTCCAATAACTGTACTTGCTTGTGCACACACAATTGATATGATAACAGACTCAGTTACTCAACTTAAGTATACTCACTGTGATGTGCAAATGAAGTGTTTCAGGGACACCATCCGACCATCTGCTGTATTATATGCAGCCAAGGGGTATGTATCCTTCAATTCGGAATGCTGAAGGACTTCAGTCTTTCCGGTTGGCTCTACTTTGAAGCTCCTTAGATGTTCACAGTACCACCCACTAAGCAATTTAAGAACAAAGATAGGGGTTTCATTCACAATGATTATCTGTTGTATTTCTCCAAAGTCAGGCAAGCCTCCGGTCGATCCAAAGGGCACCAGCATTCCAACATTATAGGCTGTACCAAGAATGGTTACCTTGTTTGTCATGTTCACAACCTCTGCCTCCGGGAACTTCACTGCAAATGACTCTTTAATGCTGTCTTTTAGAACATCGACAGCCACTTGAGTCATCTGGGACACAGACAGTGTTGGCCTCTGATAATTGCAATTATGGGTATGATATGCAATCATTGACTGGTGTTTTCTTGCCATTGTCATGAGAATGTTTCTGAAACACCCAGTCTGCCTCACAATCTTTTTAAAGAATTTGTGTTTGGCTTCGAAACGCATGGTCCAGAAATTCACAAGTGGCCCAAAAACAGTTGTAAGCCATGGATAATGTTCAACAAAGTGGTGTTTGGGTTTCAATTTCTCCTCTGGGAACACTTCTGAATACCTGTAACGGTGTTCACTGATCTTACTTTCCATGTATCCTAGTGTCTCATCAGTGTGTACAGGAGCCATGACAATCTCAACAATATCTTTCAGGGTCATCAAAACCTCCCAAGCTGGGTCATCTTCTGGTACTTTGTCACCAATCATAAATGGTAACAACCTCAACAAGCACCAGTTTTCGTGTGCGTTGCCTCCTACACTCTTTCGTGATGCAAAAGTTGGGGCAATAGCTTGTGGGCTGTTTTTTTTGTCATTCCACTTGTAAGGAAAGTGATGGATGGAATGATTGAGCTCCTGAAGAGAGAAGTATTTCTTCTTGATAAACACACTAAGACAGAGTGATATCTCTACAGGTACAATCCCTTCAAGTAAATCATGCAAAACATCAGGGGGATAACCTGATGTAGCATGAAAGTAGCTCAGTCTGTCAGAGATGGGACACTGTCTTTTTACACCACAATGATGACCTTCAGTGGGATCAGATAATGCTGCTTTAACATGAATGGCATGGTTGGACTTGGTCCGTACAGGAAACAGTCCTTCTCCTACTTCATGCTGTTGGATCTGTGACCGTTCTCCAATGCAAAAGCGACAGAAATGTGAAGCCGAAAAGCTTTCAACAAAGCCACCTATCGAGTGAGCACCAAGATTGTCAGCGACTACAGCAAGTACAGTACCCTTGAGCACTTTGCCCAGACTTGGTACAAAAATACCATCATCTTCGAAGGACTTCAAATCTTTGAGCAGTGGATCCAGCACTTTTTGGTATCCATACTGATTGACATCATCTGCCTTGCAAAGAATGGCTAAGTAAATAGAAGTTAGAGTAGATCGCAATGTGGCAGGTATGTCTGCAAACACCCAGTACACAGCTGTGACTTTATGCTTCTTGCGGGATGTTCCCAGAGGGTTGCAGACTTCAAAGTCATCTATGTAAAGGATGAGTGGGAGTTTAAGTTCATCTTCACATAAAAAGCGGTTTTCTTTTAGGAAAGATCCATCATGAAATGATTTGTATCCAAAAGAGACATCAGATGGCCTTTTGTTCTGTAATATTGTGTTTTGAATGTGTCTGTTGTTCACAAGTTGAGACAATAATGGGAGAATCGGTACATACTGATATGTCTTTTTCTCACGACTATGAAGTATGTACTCAACTGGTTCAATCGGCGAGAAATGCTCCTTCATAAATTGCGCTCTCCTGTACTGACTGCTTAAAGGTCCATCCACTCCTAAAGCAGCACAGAAAGGGTTTAGCTGGCTAAGGTCTTTAACCAGTTCTGATATCACAGAATCTTCAAAAGTACAGCTATGCTTTCTCAAAGTGCTCAAGACAATTTCTTTAATCACAGGTCCAGATGCAGATCCTGTAAGGAAATGAAGTTCCTCTACTAGTTCATCTATGCATGTATTGGAGACATTGAAAATGCATTCCAATTTAAGTAGGAGCAACCCCAGTCTCTTAATAATAATTTTGTGCAAATCCTCATCCTCCCCAAGGACAGAGTCACAGTGGTATATCTCTTCAACAAAGTTGATTTCTTCATCTGTTTGCATTTGGTATTGATGAAAAACAGAGGTCTTAAAATCTTCCACTGAATGTGGGTTGTGTTTCCTGCTCTTATGACTGTGGAACGTTGTGTATATATTTGTCTTATAATCACAACCTTTAAAAACACAAGGCACAGTTTCAAATCTCTTGAGATGGCTACCAATGTGCTCAAAATATTGTCTTTCACTGTCAAAAAAGCATGAATTACAGACTAGGCACGTGAAGGCAAGGATGTTGCCTGGCTTGGTTGCCTGTGAGTGATGCCTAGACAGATGTGTCCGTAATGCACCCCATGTCCTAAAGGTGCAAGGACAATCAGAATGGAGACAGGGTATGGACTGGTTTCGACCAAAATGCCCATGTTGTAATCTGCTGTGCTTCAATAGGTCTGATCGTTTTGAGGTGGTGAAGTTACATACTTTGCAGAGCCAGTTCATTTTCATTAACTTAGCACTCCCTTAACACTGCATACCTGAAAGCTGCAGAAAGATGTGTCCTGTCTAACACCTGCAAGAAATTGTTGAACAGGATACACTGGGGGAGATCAGGTAGTCCCAGAACTGGTGTGGGAACTGGTGTACAGGTCAGTCTTGAAGAATGTAAGGCCCACACACAGAGAGTGGATCAACCTACAAATAAAAAAGAATAACAAGAAAATATTACACAAGAAAAAAATCATGCATTTACATAGCAAAATTCAAAAATAGTAAATAAATCTGAAAAATGTTTCTAATTAAAATCTCAAAAGTCTTTCAAAATAAGAGTCCCTTCAAAATAAAAGACTTTGGAAAACGCTCTCCTTAATAGACACAAACACACGCTGACAGCTATCTAATGTATGGCAAAATGACAGTCCATTCAAATGTAATGTTTTCATACTATCACATATTTTTTTACCGGCATATGTGAATCAGGAGCGCATGCGCGTGCAAGTGCTCTATAGAAAGAGAGGAGGCACAGGGCGAGTATGGGCACAAAATGAAAAGTGGAAAATCACAGAACACAGGATATGTCAATGACACTCAGGACGTGAGTGAGAGAGGATCGGATGGTGGCTCAGGTAGCGATGAGGAAACTGTAACTGTAAGCTGCACACCTTTAAGCAGGTGTGCTCCACGAAGACATTTCTCAAACTTTATTTTGTAGGCTAAGAACAGAGTAAATCCTGATTGTGTTGGATATAAAGCGCCACTTACTGATTATTGACTTATAACGTAACCTAAGAAATCCTTCGGCTGCTGTTCATGCATGTCTCTGTGGGTGTGTAAGCTACGTCATCGCCAGGTAGAACAACTGTAAAACACCTGCAGTTGATAATAAACTGACCTAGCAACAAAAAAAAAATCCAGTGAACAGCACATCGACTCTTGACATTAGTTTGTCAAGATGCGTCAACTGTGTGTCAACTGTACAGACGCGTGTGCACGTCAGAACTGTAGTGGATGTGTGTTATGTCTTTTCCACCAAGGCTAACCAGGTGATGGTTCTGGGCTGGTGCTATAGTATGTCTTTTCCACCAAGGCAGTTCTGGTGCTCGTTCGGAGTCAGTGCCAAATATTGAACCGGTTGCTTTTCCACACATATAAACCTGGCTCTGGGCCAAGGAAACGGGTTCCAACTCAGCACCAACTCAACGCTGGTCTAGAGATAATAACCGGTTCCGTCAGGTGCTGGGAGCAGGTCCCGGTAGGCTTTTGTCGGGAAAATTGGGACCGCCCCCGGTCAAACCGGGACGTCTGTTCACCCTAACGGTGTCCTGCTTGACGCTGTTGATGTTACCTTCGCAAGCTAGCAAAAGATAATAATAAACGTTAAATCATGCGAGATAATTCCCTTTCTTCTTGGACGTGTCCTTTGTCCATAGCGGTCACAAATAGCTGTCAAGGCCTGTCTTTGAATTCCAGTGGGAATTTTTAAAGCCAGGAGCAAAAGTATCGGCATGTAGTCCTCCATTATTGTTGATTGTCATGACGCGTTGCTATGACAACGGAGGTACTTGCAGTGACGTTGTAACGTAGCCCTGCTCTGGCTCTCAGGCTGTGGAAAATCGAGCTGGTTCTTAGATAATTGGCGAGTAGAACCAGCACCGGGTGTGAGTGAATGAGTGAGTGAGACTGCTGCCTGCTGAACAGAGAGTTGGAGAAGCATCTGAAGTGACCGTGTTTCGGCTACAAAAACCCGCCTAACTGATCCGAAACCAGCCCAAATTTTATCCATCCGCCTAAACCCAAAACCCCAAAATAAATTGCAAATCCCGCCGGATCTTTTGTCTGTCGCCAATTCAAACTCCCGTTGGCGCGGACTATCCTAAAAACCACTAAGGACCCGGTCAAGTGGGAAGAACTAATTTAACGACCGAATTATCGCCACTTGAGAGTGAAAATATATATTTAGAAAATATATTTAGCGGATGACTTAAGAGAAATAAATGTTAACAAGATGCGCGGAAAGTAGGCCTCCATCAACACACTGTGGAGGCTCTGCACAGCAAACACACACAATGGTATGATTGCTAATATTGTAAAATACACAACGCGAACAAATTTCACCGCAAACCCTACTTACCGACTGTTATAATGAAGTCCCTACACGGTTATGTTATTTCCAGCGTTTTGTCCCGACGTTAGACAGTGAATGACCCCGGCGCCGTCGCCGATTCAAACTTCTGGTTCAAGCATGCACGTAACACATAAACACTCTGACTGCAACTCTTGTGAAACAACTCGACAGTTCTTAAACTGTCCTATGCATTCGCGATATTGTACACAGCAACATATAAAAGAATAAAGTGAGTTTACCTTCAGTTCAGACGGCAGCAGGAAGCAGCAGGAAGCAGCAGGCATCCTTCAAAAATTCTAACCCCGCTCATCCAGGTCTGATGCATGCGCACATCGCAGTGTAGAACCGGTTGCATTTGGGTAAATGTACCCTATTTTTCCATGTAACACTTGTTACTGTTAAAAAATGGGTAGTGCAGGTATAATTTACCCATTATTTTATAGTTTCTTTGATAACTAGAATAATCTGGTAAATTTTAGACAATTTGCATGGTTTATATTTACCACCCTTAAAAATCCTTTTTTACAGTGTACTATACTGCAGCCTGCCACCAACCAATCAACAGGTTTTCAGTTCACTTATGAATTCTATGCATCAAACCTTGGTAGCAGCTCAAGAGCCAGATCATTTTCTCAGGAGTTAGTGGAAACAAAAACTGAGTTAAATACTAAATGCATATTGACTTTTATTTGTCAGTTGGCCACAAACATAACTCTAAAAGTTCAAAATGAATACTGTTTTATAACTGCATGTTTGAGTTTCTAAACTAAAAGAACCACCTGTTAAATGCAATTCATGTATTTTCATGTAAATACATGAATTATGCTTTAAAAGACACGGGTGCTCCTAGCGAGAGAGACACGTACTTGATTTGTGATTGCAACCAATGCACTGTAGTACTGTTATTGTGTATTGCTTCATGCTCATCCTCTGTGTCCTTACACCATATTAGCTCCATGTCAATCAGCCTGGCCGGCATCAGTTATTTAATTATCATCCTCGGGCTGACCTCACAGGTCTGGCCAGCTGTGTTTTTCTGGACAGAGAATGACACTAAACGGACATTTCTGACCTCATTTTGAACTACTCTCTCAGCCAATCAGGCAGCAGCAGGGATCCACTCCTGCAGTTAGCTATCACTGGAACACACTCAAGGGCTAAATGGATATGGAACATCTTTCTAGATCAATTGGAAAAAGTGAAGCATTGAGAGGAGCTCTATGGAAAATGTGTTAGTCGAGTGTTTTGTGACGCAGCCTGCCAGCTCTTGTGGGATAAAAAAGAGAGAGACTCACCAGTTCAATCTAAGAGCCACTGTCCCTTCTTTTCCCCCAAAGTGATATGAATAAAAGTTTGTATCAGTGGCAGAGTCTGAGTCTGGGCAACAGCTCCTGCTTATGGTCAAAGGGCTCAATGCTCACTTTTTAAAGTATATGTATATGTATGACTATAGTTAGTATCAAAATGAGATAAAAGCTTTTTTTGATTATTGTGATACACATTTTCTGGAACTTAACATTAAGAAAACTAAAGAATTAGTCATAGATTACAGGAGAAATAAGATCACAGCTGAGGCAGTGGAAACCAAAGGTGTAGAAATAGAAAGAGTGAACACATACAAGTATTTGGGCATTGTTTTTAACAACAGGCTAACATGGTCTGATCATGTTGACTCATTGATGAAAAAATTAAGTCCACGGTTCTACTATATGAGGAAGTTGCAGTCCTTTAAGGTGAATACGGATGTGGTGAGAATGTTTTTTATGTCAGTCATATGTAGTGTTTGGAGTTACTGTAACTGAGGTAACTGAGAAGGCCAGGATTGATAGAGTGACTAAAAGGGCTGGGAAAATGGTGGGAGAATTAAATACAGTGGATCAGGTATATGACGATCATCTGGTAAAAATGACACAGAAAATAACAAGGGACCCAGGTCACCCTCTTCATGGTAATCTGACTGGCAGGGTCATAGAGCGTAGTGTTAGACTTTTTTGTAATTGTATTTATGTATAATATTGTAGTGTATTTGTGGTATTGTATTTATTTATTCTCTAGTTTTTATGGGTATGATGGCGAGTGTGAGCACTGCAATTTCCATTTTTATGGATGAAATAAACTTGACTTGACTTGTGATCGGTTTGACAACCAGGCATCAGATTTTGGTTGCCGAAATTGACAATAAGGTTGCCATGTTTCAAACTACCTATATTTGAAGCAATTGATTTCTTATGTAACTATACCACACATTTTAATAATGAGACAATGAGAAAATGGTTTGCAATATAATTTCCCATCTTTGAATCTGCACAAAAAAGGGGGGGGAATTTAAATAATTATTCAAAATGTAATAGCAATAACTTAACAATAATTACTTCTTTCACCAGTAATTACCTGTTAAAAGACAAAAACAGATGAGAAAAGGGTATTTTACAATAATTTTGAATGCACCACAAGGTTTACCAATTTACCATTAAAGCTGCAGTAGGTAGTTTTGAGGAAACGTGGACTTAGCCTAAAAATTTGAACAAGCACATCTTACAGGCTCCTCCCCCTTGCTCTCTGCTGCGCTACAGCCCCCCCTCCACAGCTCCTCGAGCCTGCCGTGAACGCGCAGGCTAGTAAGCAGGGCCACCGATGCTTTCCACACAATACAGGGGATTTATTCTGAGGAGGGTTTAGCTGTTGTGTGCTGTGCTTTTAAAACTTTATGTAAAAAAATTGCTTATTTAAAACATTTCTATTAAAAGTTTTGTAAATATTTTTCAATAAAAAAGGTATTAAAAATGTTTATGTAATCGCTCATTTGTGAGAACAAAAGCAGCACTTTACACAGTACATTACTGAATTACCTTTTGGATCAATTTAAAACACTAAACTTTCAGTAGGAATGATGAATCACTGAGGAAGCTCACTAAGCCAAGGAATAACAACATCTTAGAAATATGTCTTAGTAAAATAAATTTAAAAAAAAATAAATCAGCTTTTTTTGTAAAGTACACACAAGGAAATACTGAACATCTTGATTTGGACTGAAGACGATTCCTTCAAGTGGCTCTGTGACTTGGGCGATGTCTGACCTGTTGGAGGAGCATAAAGAATGTGTGTCAGACATTTGACTTATAATCCTGAGGGGGAAGAAACAGGGGCAGGGACAGCGCACAATTAAAGTAGTTTCACCATAGCTGCATTTAATTGTGATCGACAAAAACACATTTAGGCTTACTAAATGTAGGGATCGAAACAATATGGCTTATACTGAGGGTGAAGGAGTTAGCTACAACATTCCTGCCGTGCTACAAGCTAACAAGCTAACTGTTAGACTTAGCTAGCAACAAGCTACAGAGTAAAATGAGATTTGCGCTATCACCAGCGATACTGTAACCATCGCTAGCTTAGTTGTGTAGCTAGTTATTAATAAATGAAACAAATCCAGCAGGGATACTTACATGTCAAGCAGAAATGTGGCTAGCTCTGAATCCGTGTTGAATCCTTTCAGGAGGCGTAGCTCCCTCCACCTCTGAAAAGCCTCCGATGTCGACCCTCGTTTATTTCGGGCTCGGTTTAATTCTTTCTTTTAGCTCGCTTTTCGTCATCGGTCTTCTTCTGTTTGCCCGTCTTTGTTTTCTGAGCAGGTGTCACTCGACAAATTGGCAGTTTTCCTGAAAAGTTGTTTCTCCGCGATTAGCACAGCTGCAGCACACTGGCAATCTTGAGCTTGAACACTGTACGCGCTGTGCGGGGGGGAAGGGGGAGGGGGGAGGGTTATGAGCAGCGCGTACACGAGAGTGATTGACACTGCTAAGACAGTCCTCCTGGCTCTGATTGGCTGTTTTGATCGGGAGCGGTGCATTTCTGCCAAATGGCAGTAGGAGCACAGGGAGGAGCCATAGGAGCTTAATTTTTTCACAGATTATCTGTCTCATATTCTACTGTCAGGACATAGTGACAGTTTTAACAAATATGTAAAAAATACATTTTTACAAAAGTTACCTACTTAACCTTTAAACTCAACCTTTAGTCCCGTCTATATATAATCCGGTTTTTGGTCTTTAATCGCTCCCTTCTGACGTGCTGACGTGCTGCAGTAAGCGTATCTGACTCATTTCCGTTTCCGGTGCTTGTGTGTTGGTAGCATGTTGCTGCTCTCACTAAAATATTTGTCATTACAACTGTCAGCTAAACACTTATTCTTACAGTAGTTCTGTCTAAGCACTCACAGTTCTTTACATATTTCATCAACTTTTGTTAAATAACATAGTTGTTTTCGAGCGCTTGGTAGCTATAACACTACTGTACTTTAGCTTAGCTGTTAGCAACTTTAGCTTAGCAGCTAGCCATGGCTTCTCCCTCTCACTCTCCTTTCTCTTGCTCGGTGTGTGAGATGTTTAGTTACTCCTCTGCCTCCTTTAACGATAATGGTAGGTGTAATAAGTGTAGTTTATTTATAGACATGGAGGCAAGGCTCAGTGATTTAGAAGTCCGGATCTGCACCATGATAGATCAGTCGTTAGTTACTGTAGCTAGCCACCCTCCGGTAGTCGGTGCGGGCCAGCCTGAGCCTGAGTTAGCCTCTGGTAGCCGTCCCCTGGCATCTCCTGAGCAGCCAGGAAAGGGTGGCTGGGTGTCTTTCCAAGGCAGAAGTAGTCATAAGCTTTTAAAGCCCGGACCACCGTTCACGTTTCTAACAAATTTTCTCCACTCAGCGACACACTCGCTGAGAAACCAACTCTGATTATCAGCCGCTCCATTTTGAGAAACGTGAAGACGTGAAGTAATGACTCCCGGTTACGGAGGTCACTAAGATTAATGTTGAATCGGTGTGTACATACACAAAAACAGTGTCCGACACTGTAGTTTTCTCTGGACCCCTGCCAAATCTAACCAGTGATGACATGTATAGCCGCATGTCATCATTTTGCCGCTGGCTGTTGAGGTGGTGTTCAGCAAACGATGTGGACTTTGTAGATCATTGGCAGTCTATCTGGGGAAGACCTGGTCTGATTCAGAGAGACGGCATTCATCCCACTTGGGATAGAGCAGCTCTTATTTCTAGAAATCTGGACAAGGTTATTAGTGGACCAAATTCATAACAACCCAGAGCTGAGACCAGGAGGCAGAGTCGCAGTCCAACACACTTCTCTGCCCTTCAGATAGTTACTCTGGATGGCATCACCCTGGCGTCCAGCACCACTGTGAGGAATCTTGGAGTTATCTTTGATCAGGACATGCCGTTTAATTCTCACATTAAGCAAATTTCAAGGATCGCCTTTTTTCACCTACGTATTATTGCAAAAATCAGGAATATCCTGTCTAAAAATGATGCAGAAAAACTAGTCCATGCATTTGTTACTTCTAGGCTGGATTACTGTAATTCTTTATTATCTGGCTGTTCGAAAAAGTCCATAAAAGGTACTGAGTAAGTGCGCTCGCCCCCCATGTTGGCTGCAGCAGCTAGGTTTGAATCCAGCCTGCGGCCCTTTGCTGCGTGTTATCCCCCATCTCTCTCTCTCTCCCCCTTTCACATGTTTCACTGTCTAATAAAGGGAGAAAAATAATCTTAAAAACAAAATATGTCCATAAAGACTCTTCAGCTGATCCAGAATGCCACAGCACGTGTTCTGACAGGAACCAGGAAAAGAGATCACATCTCTCCAGTTTTAGTTTATCTGCATTGGCTTCCTGTAAAATCCAGAATAGAATTTAACATCCTTCTTCTCACCTACAGAGCTCTTCATGGTCAGGCACCATCTTATCTTAAAGCGCTCATAATACCTTACCACTCAGTTGGACTGTTAAAAAGTGTTGAGATAATTAAAAGGTATTTACAGTATTTATAAGCGGGCTGGCTGCTAGTTAGCTAACGCTAGCTTTCAAGCTACATATAAGCCGGACAGAGTTGTCCCATCTGGCGATAGGAACCCTGCTATCCCCGGCCGTCGAGGTCGGCAGCGGAGCTTTCTAGCGATGTTTCCACGCTGGCTGAGCCCCACTGACTGCGGTCCGTCTGCGGCTGCAGGACCCTGGAGCTCACCGCCAGTGTTTCAGTTGGACTGTTAAAAAGTGTTGAGATAATTAAAAGGTATTTACAGTATTTAGAAGCGGGCTGGCTGCTAGTTAGCTAACGCTAGCTTTCATGCTACATAAATAAGCCGGACAGAGTTGTCCCTCATCTGGCGATAGAAACCCTGCTGTCCCCGGCCGTTCTGTTGGCTCAGAGCTCCACAGACTAAGTCCACAGGTACTTTCGCGCCCCTCTCTTCTTTCTTTCTATCACTTCCTGCAGGGTTTTCTGGCTCTGGAGCTGTGGAGTGTGGATCTGTGGTTGCGAGTTACCTGCTGCCTCCATGTTTCTGTTCGACACCCTCTGCTACAATTATCCATGTCTCTCTCTGTCTGTCTCTTCTCTGTCTCTCTGTCTGTCTGTCTGTCTGTCTGTCTCTCTGTCTCTTTCTCTCACCTCCAACCGGTCAAGGCAGATGACCGCCCACCCTGAGCCATGATTCTGCTCCAGGTTTCTGCCTCTTAAAAGGAAGTTTTTTCTTGCCTCTGTTGCCTAGTGCTTGCTCTTGGTGGGAATTGTTGGGTTTCGGTAAATAACATCACGGTCTAGACCTGCTCTTTTATGAAAAGCACGGTGAGATAACTGCTGTTGTGATTTGGCGTTATATAAATAAAATTTAATTGAAAATTTGCGGTGCCTGTATCTTTTCAAGAGAAAACGTGCGTGGGTGAAGGCGGTCGCACAACAGCTGAAAGATTGTGTTGTGTATACTGACTTCTTTTGAAGTAATATTTTCTAGTTTTGATTTGTTTTTATATATATAAAAAACATTAATATTGAACAGATTGCCAAAGGGGGCAACCAGAGGCCAAGGAACAGTTGCCAATTGACTGAATCTGGTTGCTAAGGGCAACCTGGCAATCGTTACTGTTAAGCCCTGCGGTCAGCATAAACATCAACTTTCCCTTCTTGAGGAGGTCTCAAGCTGTCTAAACAATGATAGAGGGGGGAGGGGGGGGCAACAAGCAATGTGAGGCAGGCATGGGAAAGAAGAATGCACATCTCAGGGAGCTGAAGGAAGAAATACCCGTTATTTTTCTTATGGTGAGAAATATGTCCCACATGGGTTTGTTTAACTGTTTACATTCACCAGGTGCAGCGCTTCACTAATCCACTACGTCTTATTTGCATGTACACACTATCATAAACAACATTAAAATTACGATTTTGACCGAAGCCATGTTATACAGAAACGTGTGCATTTCAAGGTTTCAAAAATACTTAGATGGTCAACACTGCAGATGGTCAACACTGCAGTTGAGTTAACACTTGACTTTTATCAAAGTCTTATAAGAGTTAATCTGCACCAGGGTTTGTTACTAACAGCTGTTAGTCAACTACCTGAGTGCGACTATTGGTTTGAAGTGACAAATCTAGCTGCTAGTGTAACCCACATATAAAATGGGCAATAAATAGAATAAATAAGTCCTGAGTGAAATAAATAGGTAATAAATATAATATATACAAATGATTATACAATACATGTGATAACTATATATAAGTATAAAAAAATGCTTTATTTTGACATGATCGCTTGCTAACATTGATATCATCCACTACAAGGGCATATTGTTGTTGTGGCATTAGCCTATAAAGTTTGAGTGTTACTAGATCCTAGATCTCTCAGCCGTTCGCGCTACTGAGGCCGGAAGTGACTCCAGAAAAGCTGAATCATCGTAGCAGCATAGACTTACATTCATACTTGCATACATTTTAAGGCTAATGTTAAGTTTGTGACTGTTGACGTGAACTAAATAGTGTGAAACACTGGAGAGACACTGATTCAGAAGGCAGGTTCAAGCTAATGAGCTATCTCATTGTACTGGTGAGTTTGTTATGCTCCGCTAGCTTATATGCTAATGTTCGCCGTTAGGTGCCCATTGTTCTCAATGTAAACGGCGCTAGCAATCGCTGTTGCTAACTTGAGCTAACAGCTAAAGTGTATTGTCTTTGTTAAATTACTAATATGGATTTAACGATAAAACAAGATATTTGTATTGTGTTACGGACTACTATCGCTAGTAGTGGAGTAGCTCCGTCAAATTGTTTTGAAATTGTGTTTAATGTCAAGCTAACTTGCTGTTTTAACCGTTGCGGCCTAGCGGCCCACTTGAACCCTGCTAACAGTCTGTTAGTGGCCTGTTAAGACACTGAAACTAGCTAGTGAATGATAATGAGGTCTGACTTTCATTCATTCAGTTAGGGCTATTAAGTGTATTTTGAATGTATTTCTGTGTATTTGTGTTACTTTATGTATTGTTATTAAGCACCTTTAGTAATAACTATGTTTTATGGTTATACACTTTATTCCAAAATGGTAGTATGATATATTGAGAAATTTAATATGTTGTACCACTTAACTAGAAACACAATACTGTGATTAGCGATATTGAGTTTATTTATACAAACCTTAGCCTACGACAGCAATGTCAACAGTGTTAGCTCTAAGGTAATTTTATGTTGACCTATTCCTTATAGGTCAGGTTTTTTTGCTTGATGCAAAGTTGAGGGATCGCAGTCTGGTGGAGTCTAGACCGGCGGTGGAAATCAACAGAGAAACATTGCAGAGCGTAGAGAAACTGGATGGCGAGCCAAGCCCACTTGATGTAAAGCCCGGTTGTAGCCAGGAGGTTGCAACCTAGAGACCTTACAGCGGAGAAACTTGATCTATTACCCCTTTGGCCAAGGGGTCAGGTAGAACTTGGTGCACACTTGATTTCCTTGAAGGAGGACAAATATCCTTTTTGCGCTTAAGGAATCGAGAACCGTATTTTAGCAGACCCGGGTCTAATTTATTTTGATTGAACTGGACTGTACATTTATTATTTTGATACTTTGTCACTTTTTCTACTTTTTATATGGGATCCCACTTTTTGACTTTTTCACCTTACTTCCATTGATGTTTATAATTGTTAATGTATTAATGCTATTTACCTTGTTACTTATTGCATTTAATACATACAGTTAAACTTTCTCCTGTGACTTGTGGTGTTCTTTCACTGTGGTAATTCAATCCTTTGGCTTCTGCGAGCAAACCTATAATCTTCTGATCTGGCCCAATTCCAAACATCTGGATACCTCGAATATCTCGTATTGTCAGGTAAACTTAGTGGTTATTCTTATAAAAGTGGCCACCCCTTGAGTAGCTGGTTACACTAGCCCTTGCTACTGAGGCCAATTTAATGTCATTGTCTATTGTAAAAAGTATAACTATATGGTCTGTATACATTTTAACATCAATGTACACTGTAACAATTTTTCACTCTAAAGTATCTGAAAGTTGCTGCTTTTTCAATAAAAAACTACAAAGATTGCTTAATAACACTTTTAACAGACAGCACTAGTTAGAATACGTTATAGGGCTATATGCTGTATATTCTGTATTGTGGATGTAACGTTATTAGAGTCACTGTTCCCAAACTGCCGCATTATGACATAATGACACGTATGTCACATATGACTTTAGGGCTGCACAATTATGGCCAAAATGATAATCATGATTATTTTGATCAATACAGTGATCACAATTATTATCACAACTATTTGTTGATTTTAACAAAACAACTTTTATTGTCACATAGTCTATTTATAACTGCTTTCACATCCATATTATGCAACATTCTTCTTATCAATCAATCAATCAAACTTTATTTCTAAAGCACATTTAAAACAACCAGGTTGACCAAAGTGCTGGACATTGACATGAAACAATAAATAGACAGAATAAAACACCAGACAAATACAACATACAGTTCTCATGCCGGATTAAAAGCCAAGGAATAAAAATGTGTTTTTAGTCGTGATTTAAAAACCGGAAGGCTAGGGGCCAGTCTGACATGAAGAGGCAATTTATTCCACAGTCTCGGGGCTGCAACTGAGAAAGCCCGATCACCTCTACTCTTGAGTCGCGATTTAGGGACAACGAGGAGAGACTGGTTTGCAGACCTTAGTGACCTTGAAGGAGCATGTGGCCTCAACAGCTCAGTGATATAGACTGGAGCCAGTCCATGAAGGGCTTTAAAAACAAACAATAAAATCTTAAAATCAATCCTAAAATGAACTGGGAGCCAGTGAAGAGAGGCAAGGACAGGGGTGATGTGATCTCGCTTACGAGTCCCAGTAAGGAGACGAGCGGCAGCATTTTGAACCAGTTGTAGTCGAGAGAGAGAGGCCTGGCTAACACCTATATACAAAGCATTACAATAATCAAGGCGTGTTGTAATAAAAGCATGTATAACCCTCTCAAAGTCAGTAAAAGATAAAAATGCCTTAAGCTTAGTAAGAAGCCTAAGTTGAAAGAAACTTGCTTTCACAACAGAATTGATCTGCTTCTCCATTTTAAAATCACAATCCATTTTTACACCCAGGTTAGTTACGACGGACTTAACATAAGGTTGAAAGATGCCCAGGTCTATTTGTGAGACCTCAGAGGTGCCACTGGGTCTAAAAACCATGACCTCAGTTTTACTCTCGTTAAAGCTTAAAAAGTTTAAGGCCATCCAGGCTTTAATATCATTAAAACAGTCAGCTAATCTTGCTAAGGAACTACCATCATTTCTTTTGATGGGCAGATAGATTTGCGAATCATCTGCATAAAGATGGAAACTGATGTTGTGCCTCTTTAAGATACATCCAAGGGGAAGCAGATAGAGTGAGAAAAGAATTGGCCCGAGAATCGAACCCTGGGGAACTCCACATGTGAGGGACACAGAAGGTGAAATAGAGCCGCCAAAACTGACTCTAAAATCTCTATCTGACAAGTATGACCTAAACCACTCTAAGGCAGTGCCCTTAATCCCCACGCCATGCTCAAGGCGAGAAATAAGGATGCTGTGGTCAATTGTGTCAAATGCTGCAGTAAGATCTAAGAGAACAAGAATTACATAATCTCCAGAGTCAGTTGAGATTAAAAGATCATTAAAAACCCTTAAAAGTGCGGATTCAGTGCTATGAAATATCTTAAAACCAGATTGGAACACCTCAAGAACACCATGTGTATCTAAAAATGACTGCAACTGTAAAAGAACTGCCTTCTCTAAAATCTTCGAGACAAAAGGGAGTTTAGAGATAGGGCGATAGTTTGAAAGTGCAGATGTGTCCAAATTTGTTTTTTTTGATGAGTGGCTGCACCACAGCTTGTTTAAAAAAGGCTGGTACAGAACCTGAAGTAAGGCTGCTATTTATAATTTCTTGGATGTTTGGTCCAATAGTGTCCCACACCTCTTTAAAAAGGCGAGGCGGGACAATATCAGTGGGACAAACTGAGGGTTTCAAATGTGTAACAATATTTTTGAGAGTAGAGATGGATACAGACTGAAATCGGTTGAAAACCGCTGCACACTCAATGGAAATGGAGGGGTCAAAAGCAGGAAGTGCGATATTTGTTCTAATTGAGGCAATCTTATCCACAAAAAAATGGAGAAATTTTTCACAGGCCTCAGAGGATTCTACATGGTAGACGGATTGGGGAGTATTAAGAACAGAGTTAATGGTTTTAAAAGAACATGAGGTTTGTGGCAATTATTTGAAATAAAATCAGAGAGATACTTGGTCTTCTCAGCTTTAACAGTTCTCTGATAATTGCGCAAACTTTCCCTAAAAAGTTCATAAGAAACCTGCAGATGATCTTTTTTCCATTTGCGCTCAGCTTTCCTACACTGTTGTCTAGCAGCCCGAGTTGAGTCATTTATCCAAGGTTCAGATTTGGGTTTTGAACACATGGATTTAAATGGGGCAATGGTGTCAAGAATGTTGCAGCATGTAGATAAAAAAGACGAATTTAACTCTGTTGTGTTTTGACAAGCAGAGAATCCCATAGCCTCCCTAGCAATATTAAAAGCACCAGAGAACTGCGCAGCAGTGGTGGGTTTGATCATCCTGCACATACGGGATGGAACGTATTGCTTAACAGGTCGATAGGGAAGAGAAACGTCAAAATAAAACAGGCGCGTGATCAGAGAAGACAGCGTCGTACGTCTACATTACAAATAGGTACACCGTGTGACAGAACAAGGTCTAATGTGTGACCATGGATCTGTGTCGGACCAGAAACAACCTGTGTAAGGTTAAAAGCATCAATAAGATTTAAAAAGTCTTTTGCCAGCGGATTTGTAGGACAACATACATGAATATTCATATCCCCTACGATTAAAATCCGATCATATTTCGGCATGATTTCAGACAGGAAATCAGAGAAGTCACTGATAAAATCCTTATTATATTTAGGAGGCCGATATATGACTGCACATAGTACCAGCTGAGATTGACCCAATTCAAACATGGTTAGTTCAAAACTTGAAAAAGAGACCAGTGACAGCGGCTTGCAGTTGTACTTTTCCTTGAAGATAATGGCAAGTCCACCTCCTCGACCAGTAGTCCTCGGAGAATTAAAGTAGGAGCAATCAGCCGGTAAAAGTTCAGTAAAAGCACTCGACTCACCAACATTCATCCAGGTTTCAGTCACGAATAGAAAATCCAAATCATGAGAGGTAAAGAAGTCATTCAGGATGAAGGTCTTATTTGCTAGCGACCTAGCATTGACCAAGGCAGCTCTGACAGGAGCGGCTTGTGTTGCCGGACTGGCCGTCCGAGGTACACGACTCAGCGGCCGAAGATATCCGTGGTTGACGCCTCTTCTGCGAGGTCGAGGCGAGCATCGGCGAGGAAGCTGGGCCTCCACATCCGTGCCGACAACAGGTACCAGCCAGGTGTCAGCAGGGTCCAGGACTCGCCAGGAAACACCACAATGATAAAACGATCGGAACTCCGCCAGGAAGCAACGGGGGAGTCCGACCCGATCCAGGACAGGACGCCAGAAATGCTTTAAGCTTCACCAGCTGTCCGCTGCGTTTCCCCCGGCGCTTGGAGCGACTTCTCCGGGAAAATGCCGGCGGATTATGCAGGAGGTGAGCAGGTATCTCTGACAGCAATGGAGGGAGAAAAGTTTTCTGTCCACTCTGATCATATTTGATCACTGTTCTCACAGAGAAACGGAGATCAAGCAGCGTTTGGCGATCGTAGACCAGCAGAGAGTCAATATTTTGTATAAACAATGACACAAACAGTAAAAATACAAACAAATCTGAAAGCGACGGACGGCCGGCCACACACACTGGCGCCATCTTAATGCTACTCCCTATGTTATGTTGAAGTTGTATGTTGTATACAGCTGCAACACATGTAAATGAAAATTAGCTATCTGAAATAAATAGCGTAGGATATATATATTTTTTTATATGTATCTCTGAGAAAGCTCCTTCACTTGTTTTTAACAATAACTGATTAAAAGAGCTAGAAAGAGAGGGGGGTGCGATGGAGGTGCTCACAGAGTGACGGCTGACTCAATTTGAACGGGTCCAGCACTGGTCGAACGGTGGGTCAGCGCAGTTACACACGTTGTGTGTATGAAATGTCTGTATCGTCACTGCGCTGCATTTTTATGAACTATGATATTCTGGCCATGGGTCACATCGCCCAGGTCCAGCAGCCTCCGTCTCACGCTGTTACTCTACCAACTGAAGTTAGTTGCATTCAATAACTTCTTCTGTGTTCTTCGCCGTGGCGGCCTCGATAGCAGAGTTACCACGGAAACACTGGTAAAAATACAAGTTTGCCCCTCATATTTAACAATATACAGATGTGTTTAATAAAAAATTAAAACTGTAGACAAATGTCAGAAGTGTGGACCGGCAGCCGCTGTGTGGCCGGGCTGCGCAGAGAGTAAGAAGAGAGAGTAGAGGAGAGATCCAACACAGGCACGGCTTTACCGATGAAATGGGTCATGTAACGCAAAATGAAACCATATCCATATAAACAACATTGCAGCGGTTGCAAGGACATTATGTGGACCAGTGAGACTAGAGGAAAAATAATACTCAGACTAACAGACGCTAATTAGCACCGACTAGCACTGGTCTGAAAAACAAAATGTTGCGTTTACTAGTAAACTGGCAAACCTTGAGACCGACTGCTATCTGTTGTGGAATTTTCCTCCTTTTACTCTGTCCTCTGTGACTGTTTACATCTAGAAACAAAGCTGTGCGGTGGCGGGAAGAACTCTGACTGGCACATGATCAGACAATGGTTTACGGAGGGGTAGATTGGCTATGTTCTATGAAATGACGCATTTAAAAAGAAAATCTCAATCACACAAATTTGATCGTGGGAAGTCAAAATCGTGACTGTCATTAAAATTGGATTATTGTGCAGCCCTATATGACTTATGTGACATACAGGACGTACTGCTTAACCTTTGGTGTTTTCTCTGTCACATGATAAACTCAAGTTTGAAGAAGGAAACATGGAGGACCACACATACTCAAAATCCAAATTTCAGGAGCCTTCTTCTTCACCCAGAATAATTAAAAGGAGATTGAAAAGAGCAAGAGACCAACTACGTGCCAAGACTGAGTTGATTGCAATATATGATTTCAATGCTAGATGGGAGAAATTCCTACACATTGGACCTTTAAGGGCTGCAGTCCATAATGTGGACAAAATGCTTTCATGATTTTCATGACAAAAAGACATTTAGTAAATACTACACAGAACTCTATATTTAAAGGATTATATGGGTTTCTAATGTTGCAGTCATGCCAATTTACCTGCTTTTTTCATCTTAGTCCAAACAGAGATCAGTGTGTAAAGCAGAGATCTGCTACCATTGGCACTGAGGCATCGTGTAGTTGTGCTGTGATTACGCACTGAGACAAGAAGCCATGCAGGAGGTCCCAGGCCCCTTTTGTTTTCTGCAGTGATTGACAGATGGCTTAATCCAAGATAAGCCAAAGGAAATAACATCAAGATGCACTTAATTACCCTTTTTTACCAAATGCAGGCCTTTCTACCACATGTGTGGCGTGTACCTGAAATTACAGTCCAAGTATGAAAAGGATTTGAAATGACTCTCGTGCTTGTGTTAGCTTGTACTTCATACCAATTTGTGGAGTTTATAGAAGAGTGTCATGCTGTTATTAGAGTTTACTATACAGCTCAGAGGAACTAAATTATGGGTTGTTGTTCCTACAAAGGTTTACATCAGACACTATACCTTCTGCTCTTGACTGGAAAAATGTGTGAAGAATGTAACAGTGACACATGGTGTACACCGTACGGACCACTGTACTGACAGCACATGGGAGGTATGGGCCTGTGGCCTTGCTGACATGAAAACCAAATAAGCAAGCATCAGCTACACAAACTGGCAAGCTATAATCATTTCCAAAATATATGGATTTAGCAAGTTCTTGAAGGCATTAAATTATGAGAGCTTGTAATGCCTGAAGCATGAAGCAAGGTGTAGGCTGAGAGGTTGAATCAACATCTAATACAAATCCTATATCTTGTTTTAACTGCATAACAGCCCAGATCATTTATTATAGAGAGCGCAGGTATGCTTTAAGTGACGCATAAATTCCTCTGTAGAATTTGCTCATTCTTGATTCATCACCTCACAGCATTCACAGTTGATTAAGGCCAAGGAATGTGGTGGATCCTACTGCAGCAGAGAGGGCTGCTGGAGGAACAGACTGGAATAAGTTGGAGTAATGAACAGCCTGATGACGGACTAATTCTATATCAATATACCCTGAACAATTGTGCCCTCTTTAAATGTTTTGAATGATGAATGAGAAGCATTTATAGGAACGCATTTAAGCAAAAACTAGTGTGGTACTGTTTTCTATTGCGGATACATCTGATTCTACCTTTCAGCTGATTAAAGGTTGATGGGTCTGAGAGTTCTTTCCAGACATAAAATCTGTACTGATGTGTTTTACATTTCTGTATAATTAAAAAAGAAAAGAAAAGAAAGATATTGATGTTTACCATTCGCAATGATGAAAACAAAGAGAGACCTCAAACTATTATGAGTAGATTCAAACCTATTTGTTTTACTCGTTGCCTGAAACATTTAGCTTACATGTAATTTTAATTACATGTAATTACATGCTGCACTATAAAATATGTAACAATATTTTTTACATTACTAATGAAAATTATAGTTGCTTCGCAGCTATGGTCAGGGCAGAGCATTTTGAAGAGGAAAAGTAATCAAATAAATGCAGGTAGATTTGTTTTATTTCAAATCATGCCCGTTTTTGAAGATCTGATCTAAATAGGTAATTTTGCTGCAAAACAATGCAGACTGATGTAAAAGTTTGTAACCGTAGACTATAGAGGGTAATCATGACTGTGATATTAAAGTCCAAGTTGCAGGTTTAATTTTGCAACGAATTTGTGCAATTTGCTTGTTGGTAGTAAATATTTGAACTGTTATCCATTGTATTTGATGGTGTTGGATATCGCAAAATTGAATATATTACAAAAATTAGGCACAATTTTACAGTGTTTCATTTTTCCCCCACAATGCATTGCATGACGTCACATTAGGGAGATAACAGAGCAGCCTGCGTTGTATTTACCACTGGTCTGGCCTGATCTGGCTTCTGGTCTTTTAATATTAACAGTCTATGGTCTCGACCGAGTCCATGTGACTTTATTATATTTATAATAATATTGGAGGGAACGTGAAACACAGCTTAGAAGGGGATGTTGTTCGGCTTTTCACAAGTTTAGACTGCTAGCTAACGATACGCCGCCGGACGTTAGCACCTTTTGTACCATAATTGTATTGAATGAAAAAGTAAGCTTCGCTCCTACGAGATGAGTGGGTTTTTGTTACGTTACACACAAAGCTAACTGGCTATAGTTAGCCTGTACGGATGCTAGCGGATATAGCTAACGTCGCGTAGCCAGCCAGGAACTTCGGCAATAGAGTTTCGGTAAGCTAACACGACCACGTTGTCGCCCACAATCAACCTGCAGTGATGTTTGAAATATAAACAATTACAATACTGGTGCGTGCTGGTTGGGGAGGACCATGATCCTGTCTGAAATGTCAAACGGATTTAGGCATCTTCAGGTCAGCTGATCGCGGGGCTCGCTTCCCGACCGGAGGCTCACTCGCCTACAGCACCCACTCTCCACCGCAGCTTCGCCACCACAAACACAAGCACCGGCCAAACAGCGACACGTTTTAACCGGAGGAAGAGGTAAACACTTAGAAATAACACTCGGGGATGCCTTCTATTACTATATCTAGATAAGTGTACCAGTACTTATCTGAACCAACGACATGATCACTGTCACTAGATCGAAAGAAAACGTTGACGTTCACTCGGAGCTATTCACTGACAGTAAAAAGTAAAGTCATTGTATGTACTGCTGCGTTGCTAAAATAAAGGAGATAAATGAAGGAGACTTCCCCACAATCTTGACAATTCCTCATTTGCCCTCTCACGTCTGGTAGGTTCGTAATTATTCGGCTGCTGGCCTTTCCTCCTCTTCCACATACCAGTCAGTCACCGTAGTTCTAGTGCCAGGCTGAGACTTCGCTCCCCAGTATGATGTCATCGCCGAATTGACTTCATAAACCCGCGAACACCAAAAATGACCAAAAACTAACTTTTAACACTATTTGGAGACATTTTTAAAATGATATACATATCTTGAGTGTTTTTTGTACCCAATAATCAACAGTGGTGGTTAACCTGCAACATGGGCTTTAAGGGACTCATTTATGGTCTTGGTCTGCAAACTGTTCAGATTACTCAATTTTATGAAACTATAGATTTGGAGAAATTTGAATATTAGCTGATAAAATTAAGTAATTATTGACCCGTGCAAAGGGCCGAAAGAAATGATATGGACCGCCTTTTACAATTAAAGGGGCCTCATGGCTTTCTGATTGGCCGACCCACGAGGCCCGTGGCCCCTCTGGCGTCAACCCTAATTCCAGATTAGCAGGTGTCTCTGTAGCTTCTGTTTCGGGGAAAGGGGACTTTTTGTTCTCCTTTACCTTGTTAAAGTAAACTAGGTTAGGCTCCTTGTGTACGCTTCTCAAATCAAGGGAGTAAGCCTCTCCTATCTAAGTGTTGCTCCCACGGCGCCATTTTAATGCTACAAAGCCATCATCTACCAGTTAGCATCCCATTGACAATCATTCATTTTGGCACCACTTTGACAGTGAATAACTTTACATATGAAGCGTTTCAAGACTCTATTTGTCCGTTGTTTATTTCTAAAGCAACACGACAATGTTTTAAAGGCTCCATTACCTTGTACCTCACATTTTGGCTTGGTAGCAGACGACGTTTTTGTAAAAATTAACGATTGCGTCATAACCACTCGATTTACCGTCGCATAGTCGACAAATCACCGTATTATCAGGAGAAGCACATGGACAGTTTGGACTTTCATTAGCTGTTTAGGTTTAATTACTAACGTTAACTAGCATGTTAGTTAGCAATAATTAGCCTGTGCCTATGTTATCTCCTAAGATATACCTATGCTCTCCGTCTCTGCTAATTGGGAATGATTGAGATTTATCTTGGCACAGCTACTAGAAGGCTTACAACTTTCAGACACATTGCCCACGTCACAACTACGTCGTCAAGCTCAGTTGGAGGCTGCGCAGAAAAGTTCACTTCACTTGTCTCCGTCCAGAACAATGGAATTGGTTGGTCCATTTCTTTAACTGTTCATGTCTCACATATACAGTAAGGAAAAATAAGTATTTGAACACCTGAGAAAATCAATGTTAATATTTGGTACAATAGCCTTTGTTTGCAATTCCAGAGGTCAAACGTTTCCTGTAGTTTTTCACCAGGTTTGCACACACTGCAGAAGGGATTTTGGCCCACTCCTCCACACAGATCTTCTCTAGATCAGTCAGGTTTCTGGGCTGTCGCTGAGAAACACGGAGTTTGAGCTCCCTCCAAAGATTCTCTATTGGGTTTAGGTCTGGAGACTGGCTAGGCCACGCCAGAACCTTGATATGCTTCTTCCAGAGCCACTCCTTGGTTATCCTGGCTGTGTGCTTCGTGTCATTGTCATGTTGGAAGACCCAGCCTCAACCCATCTTCAATGCTCTTACTGAGGGAAGGAGGTTGTTCCCCAAAATCTCACAATACATGGCCCCAGTCATCCTCTCCTTAATACAGTGCAGTCACCCTGTCCCATGTGCAGAAAAACACCCCCAAAGCATGATGCTACCACCCCCATGCTTCACAGTAGGGATGGTGTTCTTGGGATGGTACTCATCATTCTTCTTCCTCCAAACACGGTTAGTGGAATTATGACCAAAAAGTTCTATTTTGGTCTCATCTGACCACATGACTCTCTCCCATGACTCCTCTGGATCATCCAAATGGTCATTGGCAAACTTAAGACAGGCCTTGACATGTGCTGGTTTAAGCAGGGGAACCTTCCGTGCCATGCATGATTTCAAATCAGTCCGAGGGAAATTGACAGTCATGTTTAGCTTCTTCCATTTTCTAATGATTGCTCCAACAGTGGACCTTTTTTCACCAAGCTGCTTGGCAATTTCCCCGTAGCCCTTTCCAGCCAGGAGGTGTACAATTTTGTCTCTAGTGTCTTTGGACAGCTCTTTGGTCTTGGTCATGTTGGTAGTTGGATTCTTACTGATTGTATGGGGTGGACAGGTGTCTTTATGCAGCTAACGACCTCAAACAGGTGCATCTAATTTAGGATAATAAATGCAGTGGAGGTGGACATTTTGAAGGCAGACTAACAGGTCTTTGAGGGTCAAAATTCTAGCTTGTAGACAGGTGTTCAAATACTTATTTGCAGCTGTATCATACAAATAAATAGTTAAAAAATCATACATTGTGATTTCTGGATTTTTTTTAAACATTATGTCTTGACATGCACCTACGATGACAATTTCAGACTCCATGATTTCTAAGTGGGAGAACTTGCAGGGTGTGTTCAAATACTTTTCCCTGTAATAAACTGTCCACATATTTTACCACCTTACTCTGCACTTGGCACTTGCTTTTATCTGACACAGACATAATCAAATAGGTCTCTGCCGCATTCTCATGACTTTTGGTACCGCCATGATGACAGGCGAGGGGCATGGACATGTTGTGTTCAATTTGACATGGAATGTCGGAATTTCTGGGTTCCTAGTTAGAAACTATACATGTCTACGGGATATGTAAATGTAAATGTAAATGTGCTGTATTTATATAGCGCTTTTCTAGTCTGAACGACTACTCAAAGCGCTTTTACATAGTACAGGAAACATTCACCATTCACACACATTCATACACTGTGGCCGAGGCTGCCGTACAAGGTGCCATCTGCTCATCAGATAAACACTCACACACATTCACACTCCGATGACACAGCATCGGGGGCAACTCGGGGTTCAGTGTCTTGCCCAAGGACACTTCAACATGGGACTGCAGGGCCGGGGATTGAACCACCAACCTTCCAATTGGCAGGCAACCGCTCTACCACTGAGCCACAGCCGCCCGACAGTCACGGTCGGAAAGATATAATGTTATTATGAAAGACATTGACAAAGACAAAAAATAAGAACATTTACTTTTTTATTTTACTTTAGTTAGTTTTGTAAACATACAGTACAGTTTTAGTTTAGTTATCGTTTTTTGTAATGCCTTGTTTTTATTTTCATTGAGGTTAACAACAATGTTTTTCCACCTAGTTTTCATTATTTCGTTCATTTTCATTAAGAATTATAACCACGGTCAGAATCAGAGTATGAGGGTGTGCCCTGACAGTACCTAGGTAAGGACACTAGCCAGTCAGAAGCAGTGTATGAGGGCGTGCCCTGACAGTACCTAGGTAAGGACTACTAGCCAGTCAGAAGCAAAGTATGAGGGCGTGCCCTGACAGTACCTAGATAAAGACTGCTAGCCAGTCAGAAGCAGTGTATGAGGGTTTGCCCTGACAGTATCTAGATTAGGACTGCTAGCCAGTCAGAAGCGGAGTATGAGGGTGTGCTACCTGATTATTATAACGTATGTTACAAATCGCACGTTTCATCAAGGTAAGTAAAGGCTGGACAAGGCAATAGAGAGTGTTTTCTGTTGGAGATGGTAAGTCCCTGGGGGGGTTCCCTGTAATAAACTGTCCACATATTTTGCCACCTTACAATGCAAGGCACTTACTTTTATCTGACACATAATCAAATAGGTCTCTTCAAACTAATAATGATGGCATTTCATATTAAATAAAATAAAATTAAAATTAACAAATTAACATACTATGAATTTAGCATTCAATTTGGGTGCCATACATACTGTATTTTAACAGTGTAGTTCCCTTAGGTGACCACACGGCTGTGCACGCGCACACATACACACACACACACATGCATGTGTTGAAATCTGTGTTATGTTTGTGTTATGTGGTGAATGTGAAAATGTCAGCTTTAGCTACTGAAAAGAAATGAGAGGAGAAATCAGGCCAATTACAGCTGGTCAGTCTGATGTCATGTTGCCTGAGCTCATTACTATTCATGAGCTGGGTAAAGGATGCTGATACATGGGCTCTCATTGGCTAGCTCAAGCAGCTCAGCTTGTTGAATATTGAGAACTGGGCCAAATTGAACTTAGTCTTCCTGCAGGCTTTCTATACCACGCTAGAATGGCTTGAAACAAGGTAACCAAGGTAACCAAGTTACTGGGTGTTTCCCAATGTCAAGGAACGATCCTCCAAAGCCAGAATTTGGAGGATGCCACGTCATCAACGTCCGCCGAAGGACCGTTCCAATGTCAAGAATCCTCCGAATTCCTCCAAGGACTGAGTCCTTCATTCAGAAAATTTCCCATATAGACAGAGAAGGATGCATATGTGTATCCTTCGCGGTCCCAATTCACCCACAATCCTATGCGCGGGCCTTTGCCGTCTCGTTAAAAAAAATAAAATAGCGGACCTAAGCGGGAGTTCGAGCGGCATCGCTGACGGTGAAATAATAATTTAAATGTAAGTATTTTTACTGTGTGCCGTACATTTGTTATCACCGTTAATGTTTTACATTGATGTAAAGCTTAACGCTTTAAAGCTTATACACATTGCTATAATAATTAGTTAGATACACCCCAAGCTAACGTTAGCTAACTAGCTAAACCTATCATATTCGGCTGTTAGCTAGCTAGGTTGCTGTCTTTGTAAAGTTTAATGTACGGTGGCATGTTCATGTGTTTTCATATGCCGTTACCGTATATGCGTAATGTTAGCAGAGATTTAGAAAGTTGGTGTTTATCACGGGTTGTATCTGTAGACGGGAGGTAACACTGCACCGTGTTAACTTCACTAGCAATGTTCAACGAAGGCTGACATGTATGAGTACTTTCCCATGTAATAACGTTGTGTTATAGCATTCATAACGTAAACATCTTTTTGTTGTGTTAACTGTCTTTTAACAGGGACTAACGGAGGCGGTCACCAAGCATGGCAAAGCCAAAGACCAGCAGGGAGACAGAGGCCAAAGAGAGATGTTGAATACATTATTTGCTATATTAAAGATTGGCATTCTAACAATAAACAACAATAAATAAACTGGTTTGTCTGTCATTAAGTTCTTGGGCGTGTGTATATAATATAAACTGTTTTTATGTGACTTGGACCTGGAATTATCCAGATGCCATCTGTTGTAAAACTTCGTAGGTTTACATGTATCTTTACTATAACATTTATTCAAACATTCTGTACACACAAGTATATTCAACATGAAGGGCGATCAGACACAGCTGATGATGGTGTCGCTTCCAGACTGCAGACAAGGAGAAAGTTTTAGGTTAGTCATCCAACCTGTTCTGGTAAGATTACAGTTGTATCACAAGTATATTTAAGAATACAGTTACAGTCCACTGTGTAGTTTTCTTCATCATGAACTGACAACTTGACCATTTAACACACTAACACCTACCTTTACTGTGTTTATCAATGGTGTTATGACTTTTCATATGTTGATTGACGCTTGTGTGTCTACAGTACTATTTAATCTTTCTCACTTGCAGTTTACTGCATGTCATACCTGCCTGTGGTAGCTCATTAGCTGGTAGCGTTTACCTTGCAGTTACTGATCATATTTTGCATTTCTCGACCTGTAAAATAAGCCAATGTTACATGTATGCAGTAAACTACAAGCTAATTTTAACTGCTACTTTTCTTTTTTAAAACATATATACCTTACGAGTTATAAAAACAGATAGCATCTGAATATAATTATTGTTTGAAGTTTCCTCTGTCCAGGTCACAATTTGATGGAAAAAGAGACATTGAATAGCGTTATGTATATTATATACACACGCCCAAGAACTTAATGACACAGACAAACCAGTTTATTTAAAGCATTTATTGTTAGAATGCCAATCTTTAATATAGCAAATAATGTATTCAACATCTCTCTTTGGCCTCTGTCTCCCTGCTGGTCGTTGGCTTTGCCATCCTTGGTGACCGCTTCCGTTAGTCCTGTTAAAAGACAGTTAACACAACAAAAAGATGTTTACGTTATGAATGCTATAACACAACGTTATTACATGGGAAAGTACTCATACATGTCAGCCTTGTTGCTAGTGAAGTTAACACGGTGCAGTGTTACCTCCCGTCTACAGATACAACCAGTGATAAACACACCAACTTTCTAAATCTCTGCTAACATTACGCATATACGGTAACGGCATATGAAAACACATGAACATGCCACCGTACATTAAACTGTACAAAGACAGCAACCTAGCTAGCTAACAGCCGAATATGATAGGTTTAGTTAGCTAACGTTAGCTTGGGGTGTATCTAACTAATTATTATAGCAATTTGTACAAGCATTAAAGCGTTAAGCTTTACATTGATGTAAAACATTAACGGTGATAACAAATGTATGGCACACAGTAAAAATACTTACATTTAAATTATTATTTCACCGTCAGCGATGCCGCTCGAACTCCCGCTTAGGTCCCCTATTTTATTTTTTAACGAGACGGCAAAGGCCCCGCGCATAGGATTGTGGGTGATTTGGGACTGCGAAGGATACACATATGCATCCTTTTCTGTCTATGGGAAATTTTCTGAATGAAGGACTCAGTCCTTGGAGGAATTCGGAGGATCCTCGACATTGGAACGGTCTTTCGACGGACGTAGATGACGTAGCGTCCTCCTCCTGGTTTTGGAGGATACTTCCTTGACATTAAGAAACAGCTGCTAATTCATCTTCTCCATCCCAACAGCATAATTAAACAGCACAGTTAACACTTCCACAACCATTTCATCCAATGTTTTGAAATGCGGCAAACAAATTCAATGACGCGAGCCCGCAATGACGTGCACTTGATAGCCTGTTCCATTGTACATGTTCTCCAAATGCTAAGGAGGACTCTGACCTGCTCCTGAAGGATCCTTCCTTGGAAGGACTAGTCCTACCAAGGAAGGATCCTTGACATTGAGAAACGGGGACAGAGTCCATGGTAGAATTTAGCATGGTAGACATTACCACAAAGTCATGAGATAAGTGTGGCGGGGCACCTTTAAACTCCATCGTAGAACTTCTCTTCTATCTGAACATTTCCCCTGTCTTACGTGGCTCGGAGTGGAGGAGAGAATTTCCCAACTCAAACTGTGTTTAATAAGATAAGAAATAACCTGGCCACCCAAGTATTTATGTAATTACTTTGCTAAAATTAGTGATACACACAGCTATTCCACTAGGGGGAGTTCCACCGATTACAGGTCCATTACATGTCATTTTAAGAGCTGTATGGGAAAGTAGTCTTTCCTATATTCGGCAGCTGTCTTGTGGAAGTGCTTACCTTAAACTGCTAAGCTCCTCCTACTTTCATTTAAAATCTTCTATAAGCAATGGTTATCAAAACCATAAACAAAATCAAAAGATCCTTGAAGTACTAGGAATATTGTACTGTCTCTTTGTGTGTCTGCCTGTGTGTCTGGGAATTTAGCCCTTGTTTTTTATTGTGTTTTTGATCTGTTTCACTTTTTTGTTTTATTATTAGTTAACCCCTTTGTCCTTTGTCCTCAATGGTTTAGTCCATTTGCTGTAACTCCTCTTCCATCTTAAGGACCACAGTGGAAACAAGCCTTCAGGCTTTATTGTGTTTTTATCCTTTTGAACACCTCTTGATTATTTTTCAATAAAGTTTTCATTCACACACACACACACACACACACACACACACACACACAGCCAAGTTTAGGCACCAAAACAACCAAAGTGAGTCTAACAAAGTAAGTCTCTCAGGGTAACAGAGTAACGTAACAACAAACCTGTTTCCCCTGGCTGCTGAATACTGACACTGACATTTGAAATATAACCGGTCAGCTACTAACACAAATCCCATCAAGAAAAACGTAATTATGTGGGGGTAACTGCAGCTATTTCATTAGAATGCATCTATAATAGTGTATATTCATTATAACAGAATTGGTTGGGGGCCATTTCATTAGACTTGTGAATAGAAAAGTGAAGCATGTAACAAAGCAGCGCTCTGTCAGAAACTCCGATAACATTGTTGAGTTCTCAGTGACAGAGCATTGGTGTTACTCTAAGCAAGGCTGTTTGGCTAGCTGTGTTTGAAAGCGTCACTCTATTGAGGCAAAGCTTAGCCGAGGAATGCCAATTATTCTGGGAGTGCAGACCTTTTCTATTGCTCTAATTGAAATCATTCTTGACATCATCCCCTAGCAATTGTAAAGCCCCTTTCTCGCTTTCGTCCCATTTGACATTTTCACAAAATCAATAGCATCCAAATTTAATCTGGGTTTTGCATGGTTACCATTTTGTTAATGACTTTTGTCTGGCCTCTTGATGAGACGAAGGGCATTTTTGGGGGGCACAGTGTGGTTGTTGTAGCAACATTGTTCATAGACTGAATGAAGCAGATGTCAGAGTAATCCATCAGCCGCCAGCTCCGCACTCCCACACACACTGCTGTGACAGCCTGTGCACCACAACCCCCAATCACACCTACGTCACCCTGATCTGCCCTCATCATTTATTTTATTATATCATATATCACCCCCCCCCCAACCGGTTGAGCCAGATTCTGTTCAAAGTTTTTCCTTGCTAATGCAACTGCTGTTGGAGGAATTGTTGTTTCTCTGTAAATGATAGAGTGTGGTCTAGACCTACTCTGTTTCTAAAGTGTCCTGAGATAACTTTTGTTGTGATTTCGACACTATAAATTAAATGAAATTGAATAATAAGACTTGAATAAGACTTGATAAATGTGTATTATATACTAAAGCTGTCAAATAAACGTGATAACAACGGGTTAACACATATTCTTTTTAACGCCTCTCATTTGACTACACCTTTGACTAGGAAGTAAATTAATCTAATACATCAGTGTTTGCTGTGTGTTTTTCCCTGTTCCCTCTCAGCAGCACACCGTGAGTCTATGGTGAGTTCACACGTCTGTAAAAACAGCAGGACAGTGGCATACTATCTGGTAGTCGGTAAAACAGCCTACCGGTTACAAACAGATTCAGGTCATATGGCCTTGTGTGCATATAGGTAACACACCAATCATAATTTTGTTTTCTTTAAGCGCTGTGGACAGAGAGTTTAAAGGAGTAAGAAACTTTATTTAGGTAAGTTTTAAATTTGTACATTTACAACAGTAAGTAAGTAAGTAAACTTTATTTATATAGCACCTTTCACAGACAAGAAGGGTCACAAAGGGCTTTACAGTAAAAACAAAATAAAACAGCAACACATGAAATACTAAGCCATATTGCTAGTTAAAAGCTTGTCTAAAAAGATGTGTCTTGAGGTGTTTTTTAAAAGATTCCACAAAATCCAAGGCTCTCAATGCTAAGGGAAGAGAATTCCAGAGCCTTGGAGCCGCCACAGAAAAGGCTTGATCACCTCTGGTTTTAAAACTGGGGACAGTTAAAAGGTCTTGGTTTGAAGACCTCAGAGAACGACCAGAAGTGTATGCGTGTAGTAGATCCTGGATGTAAGCAGGGGCTTGACCATGCAAGGCTCTATAGGTAATGATTAAAATTTAAAAATGCACTCTAAAACCTATTGGTAGCCAATGAAGAGCCTTAAGCACCGGAGTGATCTCCTGCTGGTCTTAGACAAAAGTCTTGCTGCTGCATTCTGAAAAACTTGCAATTTATCCATGGATCATTTGTTTAAGCAAGTGTACAGTACATTACAATAATCCAAACGTGAAGAAATAAATGCATGAACAAGCATCTCCATCTCTTTTTGAGAGACCACAGATCGGATCTTAGCAATGTTCCTGAGATGGAAAAAACAGGAACGAACCACAGATTTCACATGACCGTTAAAACACATAGATTTGTCAAAAATGACACCCAGATTTTGCACAACATTACAGTCAGAGAGTGATAGAGCCCCAATGGCCTGCCTAATCTTAGGGGTAATGCTGTCTGGGGCAAAGATCAGCACCTCAGTTTTTTCTGAATTTAATTGCAGGAAATTGTCAGCCATCCATTTGTTAATGGAGGCTAAGCAAGTGTGCAACATGGACAGTTTGTCTAGCCTATCAGGGCTAAAAGATAAATATAGTTGGATGTCATCGGCATAACAATGGTAAGATATTTCCTCAAAACTACCAATAATCTTTCCAAGAGGAAGCAAATACAGACAAAACAGCAGGGGGCCGAGCACAGAACCTTGGGGCACACCACAAGACAGAGGAGCAGAGTCTGACATATATGTTCCTATGGACACAGCAAAGGTCCTGTCTGAAAGATAGGAAGAAAACCAGTCCAGAGCTGATCCAGTGATGCCTACATTTCTTTTCAGTCTATCAATCAGAGTGCATTGGTCAACAGTATCAAATGCTGCACTGAGATCTAGTAGAACCAGGACAGAACATTTACCCCCGTCAGCTGCCATCAAAATGTCATTGGAGACTTTAAGAAGGGTAGTCTCAGTAGAATGATTTTTACGAAAGCCAGACTGATACTTATCAAAGATATTATGAGCAACCAAAACATTAGTTAGCTGGTTTGCAACCACCTTTTCTAAAATGTTTGAAATAAAAGGCAATTTAGAGATAGGCCTGTAGTTTTCAAACAAAGTTGCATCTAAATTGTTCTTTTTTAAAATAGGCTGAACAAGAGCATGCTTAAAACCTGACCCAGCTGAAGAGATACATTTAAAATTGAAACCAAACATGAGCCAAGAAGATGTAAGGTTTTTAAAAGCAAAGATGTAGGAACAATATCAACAGGGCTTTGGGAGGGTTTCATCGAGCCCACAAGCTTAATGATGTCGTTCAGGGAAATGGGGCAGAAGGAGTCCAGTATTGAAGGTCTCTGATGAGTATATGTGAGATTGCTGATGGTACAATGTTTGCCCGGACAGCTCTGACCTTGTCCACAAAATGAGACAGAAAGCGGTTGCAGTCAACATTTGAGAACACAGGGATAATACATTTAGGAGGGGAAACAATCCATCCATCCATCCATCTTCATCCGCTTATCCGGAGTCGGGTCGCGGGGGCAGCAGCTCCAGTAAGGGACCCCAAACTTCCCTTTCCCGAGCCACATCAACCAGCTCCGACTGGGGGATCCCGAGGCGTTCCCAGGCCAGGTTGGAGATATAATCTCCAACCTGCTGGACGTGCCTCCCAGCTGGACGTGCCTGGAACACCTCCCTAGGGAGACGCCCAGGAGGCATCCTTACCAGATGCCCGAACCACCTCAACTGGCTCCTTTCGACGCGAAGGAGCAGCGGCTCTACTCCGAGCTCCTCTCGGATGACTGAGCTTCTCACCCTATCTCTAAGGGAGACGCCAGCCACCCTCCTGAGGAAACCCATTTCGGCCGCTTGTACCCTGGATCTCGTTCTTTCGGTCATGACCCAGCCTTCATGACCATAGGTGAGGGTAGGAACGAAAATTGCCCGGTAGATCGAAAGCTTTGCCTTCTGGCTCAGCTCTCTTTTCGTCACAACGGTGCGATACACGGAATGTAATACCGCACCGGCTGCTCCGATTCTCCGACCAATCTCACGCTCCATGGTCCCCTCACTCGCGAACAAGACCCCAAGGTACTTAAACTCCTTCACTTGGGGTAAGGACTCACTCCCCACCTGAAGAAAGCACTCCATCGGTTTCCTGCTGAGAACCATGGCCTCAGATTTAGAGGTGCTGATCCTCATCCCAGCCGCTTCACACTCGGCGGCGAACCGGTCCAGTGAGTGCTGAAGGTCACAGACCGATGATGCCATCAGGACCACATCATCTGCAAAAAGCAGCGATGAGATCCCGAGCCCAGCGAACTGTAACCCCTCCCCGCCCCGACTACGCCTCGATATCCTGTCCATAAATATTACAAACAGGATTGGTGACAAAGCGCAGCCCTGGCGGGGCATTGAACCTGAGTGGACAATGTTCAAAGTTTCCATTGCTAAAGCTGCGGTGGCGAGCTGTGGTCTTAGGGTTTTAGGTGCCTCAAGGGGCGGTAACCCGCGAACACCGGTGGTCAGGGAAGCCGTCCGACTTAAGAAGGAGTCTTTCCGGGATATGTTGTCTCGGAGGACTGTTGCAGGGTACCGACGGGCCCGAAGGGCTGCAGCCTCTGCTGTGACAGAGGCAAAGCAGCGGGTGTGGGAGAAGTTCGGAGAAGACATGGAGAAGGACTTTCGGTCGGCACCAAGGTGCTTCAGGAAAACCGTTCGCCACCTCAGGAGGGGGAAGCGAGGAATCATCCAAGCTGTATACAGCAAGGATGGGACGTTGTTGACCTCAACTGGGGAGGTAATAGAGCGGTGGAAGGAGCACTTTGAGGAACTCCTAAATCCAGCTGACACGCCCTCTGTGGTAGAGGCAGAGCTGGAGGATGATGGGGGATTGTCGTCAATTTCCCTGGTGGAAGTCGCTGAGGTAGTCAAACAACTCCACAGCGGCAAAGCCCCAGGGATTGATGAGATCCGTCCAGAAATGCTGAAAGCTCTGGGTGTGGAGGGGATGTCTTGGTTGACACGCCTCTTCAACATTGCGTGGAAGTCTGGGACGGTGCCTAAGGAGTGACAGACCGGGGTGGTGGTTCCCCTCTTCAAAAAGGGGGACCAGAGGGTGTGTGCCAATTATAGGGGTATCACACTTCTCAGCCTCCCTGGTAAAGTCTACTCCAAGGTGCTGGAAAGGAGGGTTCGGCCGAACCTCGGATTGAAGAGGAACAATGCGGATTCCGTCCTGGCCGTGGAACAACGGACCAGATCTTCACTCTCGCAAGGATCTTGGAGGGGGCCTGGGAGTATGCCCAACCAGTCTACATGTGTTTTGTGGATCTGGAGAAGGCGTATGACCGGGTCCCCCGGGAGAAATTGTGGGAGGTGCTGCGGGAGTATGGGGTGAGGGGGTCCCATCTCAGGGCCATCCAATCTCTGTATGACCAAAGCGAGAGCTGTGTCCGGGTTCTCGGCAGTAAGTCGGACTCGTTCCAGGTGAGGGGAAACAATGTTATTTGTTTTTACAGGTATCAGATTAGTAAAATAACAGGCTCTAGCATCCTTGATCGCTTCATTCAGGTCTACTAAGAGCTCTTTAAGATGCCGGCGATGGACTTGGAGCTGAGTCGCATTCCATAAACGCTCAGTTCTCCGACAGACACGCCTCAGGCTGCGAATGGCGTCATTCATCCATGGGGATGAATTAAAAGAGGGAGTTTCTCTAATGCTAAAGGGCGCAATTTTGTTCAACAGCAGGGTGCAATGATCATTAAAAGCCTGAACGCAAGCGTCCACGTCATCCGAAATAAAAACAGAGCTTAAGTCAAAAGCGGCTGAAAACAGTAAGCTGGTTAATCGAACGTGAACAGTACGCCTGTTTAACAGGCAGGGGATCCTCATTACGAGCAAGATCAAATAGGATGCATTTGTGATCACTAACAAATACATCTTCGATGCAGACATTATTAATGTTCATCTCATGAGAAAAAACAAGGTCAAGCGTATGTCCCTTGCTGTGCGTAGGACCAGAGACATGCTGAGTAAAATTAAAAGATTCAGAGATATTTACAAACTCAGAAGCATTTTGGAAAGTAGCATCATCCACATGAATATTAAAGTCACCAACAATAATCACTCTTTCCAGCTTAATAATGGATGATAAGAAATCAGAAAAATCAGTAAGAAAGAGGGCCACCGGCCCAGGTGGCCGGTAAATTAAAATGCAATAAAATGTATTTGAACGACCAACTTTAGTAATCTGTAGTTCGAAAGAAGAGTACGTGCCGGCGCTAATTGATTAACAGATGAAATGCTTTTTAAAAACCACAGCAAGACCTCCACCACGGGCCGTGAGTCTTGGAGTGCTGATAGAAGTACAATCCACAGGACAGAGCTCATTCAGGTGAGCGTATTCCAGTTCCCGATGCCATGTCTCTGTGAGCAACATGGAGTCCATGTTTTTGGAAGAGAATAAATCACAGAGCAAAAGAGACTTGTTAGCAATTGAACGGGCATTTATTAGACCCATCCTGAGCAGTGCAGGAGCAGCTGAAGCAGAGAATGAGGCTCGCGGCAGCGGCCTCAAATGCGCAAAACACACACCGCGACCAGCGGTAGGTTTTCTCCAGGGCACCGGGACCAGAGCCCCGGGGACAGCGGGGAAGACGGGACGAAGACAGGAAGGTCTGGAGTCACAGTCAAAGACCCCCAGCTTCAGGAGTTTTTTCCGATGAACCTGCCAACCTGCCCTTTTTCCTCGCTTTCTCTGCCGTTTATTCTTAGGTCGTATCAGGCCCTCTCCATGTTGCATATCAGTTGCAGGTGGACATACGAACGGGGCTGCAAACTCACCTGTACCACACCAGGTACATCCGTCACCGCACTCCCCCATGGAGGATCGGATCAGCAGCATTGTTTGGCGATCGTAGACCCACGCCGTTGACACACTATTTGTTGACAAACTCAGTAGCAATATACAGTAGCGCAGGAAACAAACAAAACGAGTCGGGACGAGCAACCAGCCGCAGCGGCGAAGCCAAACACAGGCGCCATTGCGTCTGTGCATCAATGTAGTTAGTCCAAGAGATACAGCAGCTGCTGAACAGATAACAAATGTGTGATTGGATCACAAGATGATTACTGTATCTACTGTATGTATCTATTGACAGCGCTATTAAATATATAATGACCTCCTTGTGTTAATTCTGAGACATGCACAGTATAGACCAAAGATGAATGGAAAGACAATGGGGGTTTTCTTTAAAACCTCAACAATGACATCCAATTTTATCTTGATAGATATACGGCTTATGGAATTATTCTGACAGAAACTTTATTTGCTGAATAAATAATGAATTGCGATTAAGTTTTAGCTCATTTCATGGTTGCAACCCGCCACAACACAAAGAAGAAGAAGTTTTAGTTAATTTCCGCCCAGTATTTCCGCTCTCTTTGCACACATGGCGGGTGTCAACAAAGACAGATGTAAGTGGATGGACGAGGAGACGAGAGACTTTTTAACGGCTATTTTAGATCAATTATAATTTATCAGGAACTTGCGAAAGAAATGGCCAACAAAGGTCACGACAAGCCGTGGGTCGCCCTGCAGAGTAAATGGAAGGCGCTCAAACAGCGAGACAAGTCTCAAAAAAGAAAGTTGTCTCGCAGCGGTACATAAGCACTAATATAATGTGTGCAATATTGATCATTTGTTGGTAGATGGCCCGATCCTTTTTGTCTAGAAAAACTTTGTTCCTAAATGTTTGAATGCTGTGCAATTCAGTGTGAAAATAAATGGAAAGACGTTAAAATGTCTCAAATCAATTCAATATACCAATTTGACCCTAAAACAGCATGTGACATCATCACGCACAGGTTTTTATTCTTTTTAAAGCCGTTGGATGAAAACACACTTTCACCGGGTTTATTTGCATGAGTTTCTTTAACCGAACTTCAGATAATTCAATTGACAAGTGGATGGAAACTTAGCTATAGTAGGACCAGCTTACCACAAACATGATGAAGTAATGAAGAAGTAATGTTAGGAGTTAATAGTTAATCATGATTACAAAACTACAATTCAGTTTCTTTAGCCTGTCACTTTAACTTCAGATTTACCTATGAAGAAGACATGAACATCATTAATAAATTATAAATGATGATGATTGGAACATCTTCATTGACGCATTAAATAAGGTATTGTACCTGCATGAAGACATGCCTGAGATCCATTACTCCTTTTATATTACTGAATGAATCCATGCTTTTTCATGCATAATGTCATGCATGAATTCATGATATTTCATGTACTATTATTATAAAGTGTTACCAAGTATGTATATGAAATGATATTCAGGCCCCTTGGTGTTGGTGAGAGACTCGACAAAGAGCATGAAAGCACAGCTGTGGATCACTGCTTAAAGGAGAATTCCAACACGTAGCTCTGTTGTCTATAAATTTGGAGTGCTGTCAGTAGAGAGAAAAATTTAAACAATCGGTGCTGCCTACATTGTGTTCTCCTTCTGCTAGAGTTAGCACCCAACAGGCTTAAACAGGGCAAGTTTTAAACGTGTTTTGAGCCTCTACACATGCTCGAAATGTCATTACAAGTGCCTAGCCATGTGCAGTGATTCCTTCCAAGTGAACACAGTGAATTTGACTGCAGTAGATGTGACAGAAAGGCACAAAAGTTATGTTAATTCAGCCAGTGCACATACCTCTGTTTATTTCTTGTTTTCTGGTGAAGTCCACACTAGTCAAAACACGCCTTTCTCTCACATCTACTGCAGTCAAATTCTCAAATTCGCTGTGTTCACTCGGAAGGAATAACTACACATGGGTAGGCATGTAATGACATTTTGAACATGTTTAGAGGCTAAAAACTGTACCCTGTCGGGTACAAAATCTAGCAGGTGGATAACACGGTGTAGACAGCACCGACTGTTTTCCTTTTTTTTTGTTGCTACTGACAGACCTCCAAATTTACAAACAACAGAGCTACATATTGAAATTGACTGGAATTGTCCTTTAACCTCTTAGAGAGCCAAAGTGAAACTGTAATTCCGGGATTCTGTTCCTAAACTATAATAACCTCATTCACATCAAATTTGTGGTAACACATTATCCTGGCTCCGCCCTCCTAAGTCCTTATGCTCAATTTTCATTTTCCGTACGTCGTCTGTCAGTACTCCGTCTGTCAGTACTCCGTCTGGGTTTGCGGTATATTCTTGGGTTTTATACGGCCAAATCTTAACCGGTCCAATCAGCGAACAGAGGGCTGAGAGTGATGACGTTGGGGTTATGCGCTAGTTTGAGTTGAATTTCCGTAATGGTGGCAGAGAAAGATGTGAGCAAAGCCATTCGGTCCGTTGTGGCAACGCTGCCGAATATCCAGAAGTTAAAGCCTGAGCAAGAAAATCTTTGCCGAATTTGTTGGTGGCCATGATGTTGTGGCCCTCCTCCCCACGGGGTTTGAGAAAAGTTTGATTGACAGCTCGTTGTGTTGGTGGTGAAGGAGTTGGCTAAGGCTAACGCTAGCGATGCTAAGCCAACGTCATGACCAAGCATTAGTGATTGGTTATGGCAGATCCAGAGTGGCTCTGGGCAAATCCAAAAGTTTTAAACTTCAACAGAGTACCCACCTTCAAGGAAGTTAATGTCTTGCCAATGGAGAGTGTCCAGACTTTCTGGACTAATGAAATGTACCAGAGTCTGTTAGGACCAGGCTAATGTACCAGAGTCTGGTAGCACCAGGCTAATGTCCCAGTATCTGGTAGGATCAGGCTAAATGTCCCAGAGCCTGGTAGGACCAGGCTATTGTACCAGAGTCTGGTCCTACCAGACTAATGTCCCAGAATCAGGTAGCACCAGGTTAATGTCCCAGAGTCTGGTAGGACCAGGCTAGTAACACACAAGCTAAAAGTCCAACTTTGGAACATAAATGTAAGTCTTATATAGCACTCTTCTACTCAAAGCGCTTTTACATTGTACAGGAATCATTCGCAGACATTGATACACTGTGGCTGAGGCTGCCATACAAGGTGCCCCCTGCTTATTTGATACACTCAGGTGCCTGGGATCTAACCACCAACCTTCCTATTGGCAGGCAACCGCTCTACCACTGAGCCACAGCCACCCCATAACATAATATCGGTCAAGAGTATGTCATGTGGTTTATTCCATGTCTAAATAGATGGACTTTTTTTTTGTTAATGTTTCTGTTTTCTGTTTTTAGCAGTGTTCAACAAACAACACTGATCAAAACTGGAAAACATCAATATCAAGAGGAGCCCTTACACTATACGTTATGTTACACATTTTCACTGGCAATCACATCATAGCCACGCCCTAAACACCCGATTTTAAAATCAACAAGACCATTATTCAAAAAATAAACGTCATTCTGTGTTGCAGAAGACTTAAAACTAGTGATTGACACCATAAATAAACTCATGAAAATGTGAGAAGTGGGTCACTTTCTCATAGACTTCTACAGAAACTGAACTCCTTTTGCAACCGCAGGTGCCCTCCCCTGCTGGAGATCAGATAGAATGCAGGTTTAAGGAGTCTGCCCCTGTAGGAATTCAGATAGAATGCAGGTTTAAGGCTCTTCCGCATTTGCAGCACTTTGCCGAACTGGATTCTTTGTCCACTAATATTAACAGTCTATGCTTACATGTAACATTACCCTACTGTTAGCTACAGTAGTAGCTGGATTCAACACGGTTAAAATGATGTCAGCTAAATGGTGTAAAAGTGTGACTGTATTTCACTGTAGAAGATTCTAACAGTGGGACGTCCAACAGTCTGCCGCTAAAGCTAAGAGCTAACACACACAAACTAGCACAACAATCACTGCTGTTATCGGAGAAACAACACAAACGGGACAAAATGTTGAGTTTACTGGTAAACTGGTAAACCTTGTGGTGCATTCAAAGTTATTGTAAAAAAAAAAAAAAAACTTTTCTCATCTGTTTTTGTTTTTTAACAGCAAATTACTAGTGAAAGAAGTAATCATTGTTAAGTTATTGTTATTTAATTTTGATAATCATTTAAATTCCCCCCTTGAATTGATCCGGTCCGTGACTCCAAAACCGGGAGTTTTTGAGTTTTGTGATCCGTTGCACCTCCTATTTCAGAGGGATGGGAAATTATATTGCAAAACATTTTCTCATGGTTTCATTATTAAAATGTGTGGTATAGTTACACATGAAATGTACTGCTGCAAATATAGTCAGTTTAAAACATGGCAACCTTATCAATTTCAGCAACCAAAAGCTTATGCCTGATTGCCAAGCCGACCACTTTAAAAAGTGAGCCTTGAGCTCGGAGTCATTTGAGCCAATGTTGGTGGAACAGAGGCTAGCCTGGAGGTAACATCAGGACTTCGGCTCTCTATTGGTAAAGCAAATTTTCTTGAAATGAGTTACAAATCACAATGCAGCACATTCCATTAAAACATTATGATGTTCTGCTAAATAAAAAGACACATTTTTAGAACAGTGTTTTAGTGGTAAACACTTTAACTAAACATTTAGAAATGCTAAGAGAAAATAGCTTACATCAAAATAGAAAATAAATTAAAAACAGAATATAAAAATAATCTTCACACTCTTACAAAATATATCCTATATATTCGGGGGAATTTATGTTGGAAGCTCACAGTGATGTTAAATTGAATAGTCAATATGGCTCCTCAGTCACAAACTCTGGAACTTTCCAGACAGCCAGCAGCAAACTTTGGGGACAGGGGATAGAAACAAGTAGAAACCGATCGTATCATGCAGGCACAGGAACAGTAGTTTAATATCATTCTGCAAGGCATAATGCAAATAAACTGCAGGCTTTCAAATATGACGGTCAGTCAAGTTCAGTTCTGTTCAGACCGTTTCAGTTCTCAGCTCCAGTGTGTAAGTTGTCTTGTTAAAAAAAGAGAACTTGTTTAGCTTTTCAGTGCACTTGAAGTGCACCAATTTACAAGATTTAGTCTACAGTAAAATTTCAAAATCTACAGTGGTTTTCTCCTTTAATAAATTATGATTGTTATTAATATTATTTAAAAAAAAAAAACAATCACTATTTGAGGTGATTCATGATAGTAGACTATTATGGTCTGCAGAGAAGTCAAGTGTGGGGCAGGAAATGGCATTCAAATTGAAAAATGAAAAAAAATAATTATGAGCCCATAGCTTGAGTCCAGTGTCATGGCAGACGTCCATTGGCATCAGTAGAATCAACACACATTGGAGGAACTGGCTGTCGTGATTGTTGCAATGCCAAGACAGAAAGGCTAATACTCTTCACGCATGTACCAGCCACAGAGAAACCTTATTCTGAAACATAATCACACAGTCCAGTGTAGCTGTGTGTCTAAATACACATCCAATAAATATTTCTATTTACAGGTATACACCTCTGTCCTCTCACTGCAGGTGTTGCATTTCACATAGCAGCACCACAGGAACTTGCAGTTGCACTGCCAAACGCGTGAGTACTGGTGTGTGTTATATCCTCGACCACAACACATCAAGTCGCAGCTGTTTGGCTGCTGAGCCGTTTTGTTGCACAGGCGGCCCTGTGTTCCCATGCTGCCAGTCAGTGGGTCAGACTCACAATAGTTGGGTGACCTCTCAATGTAGACCAGCTCTGTATCCATAGGCTTGCGGTATGAGTGAGGTTTCTTGACCTTAAGGAAGGTGGGGCGCTTGTTACGGCTGGCTCGTACCGGTTCCACGTGCACAGCCTGGTTGTACTTGTCTTTGAGGATGTATCCCAGCTGACGGAACATTGGGAGCGTCGTCCAGCATGTCTTGGTGGTGCAGGATCCTGACACACCATGACACTTGCACTCCAGACGCATGCCCTTCTCCAAGACCTACAAAATAGAGGTAAAGTTGAGATGAAGCAATGTTTCCAACTAAAGTTTCAAACTATAAAGTGTGCCAATTTGCAACTGCCCAACTGAAATCCAGTCATATTTACTTTACATATTTTACAAACTGTCTTCTAGACATTCATCGGAGCGTTCCTTAAGAATAGTAATGATCTGAGATGTTTTCCAAAAGATCAAAGTTAAGAAGTTCTAACATAACACACATTTCTTACAGTTTATTTGTCTTTCTATAATAAGTGAAAGTAAGAAATATACGAGTTTACGGAAATACTCAGTCTAACTTATTACATGAATAGTTCAACAGGTTGAGACAAACGTTTTTTAGCATTCCAAATGAATGTAAGCATTCCAGAGATCTCAGAGCTGCACGTCGTCCTATGGCCAGTAGCTATGCGTATGCGCCATTCTTTTACAAGACAGGATGAGCCTCAAAACACACTCATGGTAGAAACATGCATACAAAAGCCTGGAAAGTCTCTACGTTCCTGTATGTCCTGTTATTCAGTGTTACATATTACACACACACACACGTCTGATTTCTTGATTATACAACATATAATGCCAAAAAGTCGATAGACATTCAAAGACTTGGTTTTGAATCAGTTTACTAGACTTTTAAAACTGTTGTATAATGTCTTCTTTGTCAAGGGAAAACTCTGATGATGTCAAAGTGATGTCAGCTTGTACTTGGAGACTACTTTTTGCTCTCTTTGAAAGCCTGTGTTTGAAACATGACTATTTACCAGGCAACAAGGGTCTAACCAAAAGGTCTATAGAGTTCTATTATGGGAAATAGGAACATGTATTTCTACAGGTATCCGTTTGATTTCTGACTGAATTTCATAGGGAAAATATCCGGATGTTTTTCAAAGGAGCAGATAGATTAAAACTGATTGTAACAAACCCATGCCCCATAAGCTTTTTGTGTTTTCCTGCTGCTGTTTTCAGTAAACAGCCTGAGACATGTTTAGGGTAAATAAAAAACAGGAAAAAAAGAAGTGATAAGAGTACAGAGGTACTCAGCTAAAAAACTATAACTGTTTTGTGCTGCACATGGTATTTTTAACATCATATGTGTTACCAGACTTTATCCTGGTTTTAACAATTAAGTAAACTTGATGCATTTTAAGATAATAATAAACAAAATGTAAAAACACTTAATATTGTGTATGTCTGTAAACACAGATTCATGCATCTTTTGTCCCATGCCTCTACAGAGCAATCTGGCGTTACTTCCCCGACCTGCAGTATCTGGACCAACTGCTTTACTGAAAAACAGGAAACTATTCTTTTCATATGTGTTTACAATAAAATAAATCTGTATGAGGCCATGAAGTTACACAGAAGCTGGATTCATTTCCGAGTTCTTGTGAAGACATCAAGGCATTTACAGCAATCAGACTGGCAAGAGTGAAAGGCCTTTTCAGGGTTAGAGTGGAACCGTTTGGTGTGTCTGGCATATCAGCCGGGGTATTCTCTGTGTGCCTTGGGCTGAATGACATCAGCTCCTTCCTCCTCACTGAGTGGGAACCCTCACTGGCATTAGAGAAGCCTCACCCTGCTTTTTAATTATGCCACTCTGATGTGGCCTCAGACTTTCTGGAGTCTCGGGGGGTAATTGTCAAAAGCCTTGGATGCATACAGCTTAGTGTGGTCATGCCCCCGAGACCTGACAAGCATTTAATTCATGGAGTTCAGTGAAGTGAAATGCCAACCAAGCTACCATTGTTTGCCTAACAGAACCCCTGTAAGCCTCTGTGGCACCTTTTGCACTATTGTTTATTCTTCTCAAGAAATTTGAAGGTTGGCACTTAAAACACACAAAGTCTTCTCCAATTAAACATGAATGCCTTACAATAATTAGGGAGGTATCAGTTTAGTAAGTGTATATTAAAATATGTACACATTGTATCACATTCTGACTGATGCTAGACCTCAAATATGAAGTCTCCTCCCCCCAAAGTTGAAGTCCAGAGATGAAAGTTCTCCTCTTTCTTTCTGAATGGGAACACAACATTTCACTACGGCACTGACATGAAATCTCTCTCCAAGCACATTCAATAATAGACATTTTAATGTATATTCCTCTATTTAAAAAGTATTGCATATTGAGGCTTTTCCCCATAAAGAAAGAAATAGTTTTTGTGCTCTTAAATAGAAAACATCTGGGCCATCTAGCATTACAATTGGCACTACTGATATTATATTTTTACAGCATGAAAGGCATGATGAGGTCAACCCATATGCTCTCATATTTAAACAACGGAATAGGAAATAACAGAAAATAAGATAGCAATTAGGATTTTGTTGTTAAATATATTTTGACTGCTTTTCTTTAGTTAGCCAGTCCATTTCAATTAACCACAACATTGTTTAAATGTAAGCAAATTGTTAAAAGGTGGAATACAGTGAGGAAAATAAATATTTGAACACAACAACTATTTTGCAACTTCTCCCACTTAGAAATCATGGAGGGGTCTGAAATTGTCATTGTAGCTGCATGTCCACCGTGAGAGACATAATCTAAAAATAAAAATCCAGAAATCACAATGTATGATTGTTTAGCTATTTATTTGTATGATACAGCTGCAAATAAGTATTTGAACACCTGAGAAAATCAATGTTAAATTTTGGTACAGCAGCCTTTGTTTGCAATTCCAGAGGTCAAACGTTTCCTGTAGTTTTTCACCAGGTTTGCACACACTGCAGAAGGGATTTTGGCCCACTCCTCCACACAGATCTTCTCTAGATCAGTCAGGTTTCTGGACTGTCGCTGAGAAACACAGAGTTTGAGCTCCCTCCAAAGATTCTCTGTTGGGTTTAGGTCTGGAGACTGGCTAGGCCACGCCAGAACCTTGATATGCTTCTTAGAGAGCCACTCCTTGGTTCTCCTGGCTGTGATATCGGGTCATTGTCATGTTGGAAGACCAAGCCTCGACCCATCTTCAATGCTCTAACTGAGGGAAGGAGGTTGTTCCTCAAAATCTTGAAATACATGGCCCAGGTCATCCTCTCCTTAATACAGTGTAGTCGCCCTGTCCCATGTGCAGAAAAACACCCCCAAAGCATGATGCTACCACCCCCATGCTTCACAGTAGGGATGGTGTTCTTGGGATGGTACTCATCATTCTTCCTCCTCCAAACACGGTTAGTGGAATTATGACCAAAAAGTTCTATTTTGGTCTCATCTGACCACATGACTTTCTCCCATGACTCTTCTGGATCATCCAAATGGTCATTGGCAAACTTAAGACGGGCCTTGACATGTGCTGGTTTAAGCAGGGGAACCTTCTGTGCCATGCCTGATTTCAAACCATGATATCTTAGTGTATTACCTTGGAAACTGTGGTCCCATCTCTTTTCAGGTCATTGACCAGCTCCTCCCGTGTAGTTCTGGGCTGATTTCTTCCGAGGGAAATTGACAGTCATGTTTAGCTTCTTCCATTTTCTAATGATTGCTCCAACAGTGGACCTTTTTTCACCAAGCTGCTTGGCAATTTTCCTGTAGCCCTTTCCAGCCTTGTGGAGGTGTACAATTTTGTCTCTAGTGTCTTTGGACAGCTCTTTGGTCTTGGCCATGTTAGTAGTTGGATTCTTACTGATTGTATGGGGTGGACAGGTGTCTTTATGCAGTTACTGACCTCAAACAGGTGCATCTAATTTGGGATAATACATGGAGTGGAGGTGGACATTGTAGCTGATAGACAGGTGTTCAAATACTTATTTGCAGCTGTATTATACAAATAAATAGTAAAAAAAAATCATACATTGTGATTTCTGGATTTTTTTTTCAGATTATGTCTTTCACAGTGGACATGCACCTACAATGACAATTTCAGACCCCTCCATGATTTCTAAGTGGGAGAACTTGCAAAATAGCAGGGTGTTCAAGGACACAGCTTAGAGCGTAAAAGGACACCAAGTTGACTAATTTCCTCCTTAACAGGCAAGCGTTATGCTTTATTTATTTATATAAATGCATTGCATTGCTTGCATTAAATTATATAGAGTATTCAAGTTAGTTACTCGTAAAAACAATTTAGACACAGCTGGTGAAGTGATCTGACAGGTGCTAACGCCACCTTGCTAATACAAGTTAACTGCTAACATAGGATCCATGACATATGCCAGAAACTGTCATTTTGACTTCCTCATGATGGAAACGTGCAATTACTTTTTTTTCTTAGATTATTTTTGGGGATTTTCCTTTTATTAGTTACAGTGGATAGACTTGAAAGGGGGAGAGAGATGGGGGACGACACGCAGCAAAGGGCCACAGGTCAGATTCAACCACGGCCGCTGCAGGACTCAGCCTACGTGGGGCGAACGCTCTTATTGGATGAGTTAGAGGCCACCCCAGAAACATGCAATTTAACTTTGGCAAAACACGTTCTCTACAGGTCGTTTTGTAACGCCCGTGAACTTTGACGCTGGGCAGGAGGGGCTGGGGAAATTACTCTTTTCAGTAGTTTGAATTTGGACTGCATAACCTTTTTTAAACGCTAGCTGTCATTACTATATTTTGGACCTTTAAAAGTGGTCATCCCAGTTTCTTAGAGCCCAAGGTATCCTCTTCAAATTGTTTTATCCAACCCGAGCCAGGTTAGCTGTTTCAAGTCTTTATGCTAACATAATATAACTTAGCTTCATAAACCAACATGCTGCTGGCTGTAGCTTTGTATATACACTTGTATATTTAACATACTGTACATATCTGAGAATCTCTTTAACCAACTCTTGTCAGCAATTACTTTTCCCAAAATGAAACCATTCCTTTAAATGCTATGTTATTTAATGTTCAGGACACATGAACTGCAGATAAGTTATCATAAACCTTTAAAATCTGACTCTTACAGACCTTAGCCAGAAAACTGTGGGTTATCAAGGATTAGTACAGGATTCTTGAAAGTTTACCTCAGACTTCCACTAAGCTATCATGTGTCTGCTGTGGCTTTTCCAATAAATTGCTTTCTTATGGGGACATTTGGTGGATAGTGGCTGCCTCTGTCTGTGCATTGATAAACAACATCTGAATCTGACTTTATGCTCATGGTCCTCAATGTGCATCTTGTCAGACACGGTTACCCCTTGACTCTCAAAAAAGATGTTAATTTTGTGAATTTAAAAAAGCAGTGGATGGATCTGTCAAACTGTGACCCTCTCAATGTGTGTTTTTACTTCAGTTAACAAGAAGATTTTGGTGACCTAAAATGTCTTGATTAACATTCTGGAAACTTAAGGGAAAGTCTGCTGAATTTCTGTACATGCAAATGAATGTCTCCAGTATCCGAAGGTCCGTGTTTACACAGCGGTAAATCTCCACTGGATGTCTCACTTCTGAAAATTTGCAACTTTCCTTTTTGGTTTAGCTTAGGGCAGCGCATTGCAACCATAAAAAACACTGGCTTGGCCATGTCATTCTCCCAAACACCACCCGCTTGCACAAAAATCCTCATGTGAGGTTTAAAAAAAAAAAAACAACAAGATGGCAATGGCCAATTTGCCACATTGGCTTTAAAATATCAGTCCCCAAAACCAAAGGGTGAGGTTACAGATGCTCCGTTTATTAGGTTTTCAGTCCATGGGGCCACCTCGGCACCAAGGCGTACCCGTCCCCTCGTCCAGGACATGCTGGAATAGCTTTTGCAACTGTGAACAGCAAGTTACGCAGTGCGTATAGAAAACAGTTAAAAAAACGGTATCAAATATTCATTAATTTCTCTAGATTTTCTAATGTTCTTCCTTCATATTAGCATATACTCTATGCATGTTAGATTTTTGGGAGTACCTCTGTAATGCTCTCTGTGCAACATGGTTTTTGAATTGTACACTGCTCACATGTGTGTATAAGGAAAATGTGGGTCTATTGTAGAGGCTGAATAATTTTTGACTTAATTTACTGACACATGCTTATACAGTGGGTACGGAAAGTATTTAGACCCCTTTAAATTTTTCACTCTTTGTTTCATTGCAGCCTTTTTCCAAAAATCAAAAAAGTTCATTTTATTTCTCAGTAATGTACACTCAGCAACCCATCTTGACAGAAAAAAACAGAAATTTAGAAATTTTTGCATATTTATTAAAAAACAAAAACTGAAATATCACATGGTCATAAGTATTCAGACCCTTTGTTCAGTATTTAGTAGAAGCACCCTTTTGATCTAATACAGCCATGAGTCGTTTTGGGAAAGATGCAACAAGTTTCTCACATCTGGATTTGGGTATCCTCTGCCATTCCTCCTTGCAGATCCTCTCCAGTTCTGTCAGGTTGGATGGTAAACGTTGGTGGACAGTCATTTTCAGGTCTCTCCAGAGATGCTCAATTGGGTTTAAGTCAGGGCTCTGGCTGGGCCATTCAAGAACAGCCACAGAGTTGTTGTGAAGCCACTCCGTCGTTATTTTAGCGGTGTGCTTAGGGTCATTGTCTTGTTGGAAGGTAAACCTTCGGCCCAGTCTGAGGTCCAGAGCACTCTGGAAAAGGTTTTCGTCCAGGATATCCCTGTACTTGGCCGCATTCATCTTTCCCTCGATTGCAACCAGTCGTCCTGTCCCTGCAGCTGAAAAACACCCCCACAGCATGATGCTGCCACCACCATGCTTCACTGTTGAGACTGTATTGGACAGGTGATGAGCAGTGCCTGGTTTTCTCCACACATACCGCTTAGAATTAAGGCCAAAAAGTTCTATCTTGGTCTCATCAGACCAGAGGATTTTATTTATCACCATCTTGGAGTCCTTCAGGTGTTTTTAGCAAACTCCATGCGGGCTTTCATGTGTCTTGCACTGAGGAGAGGCTTCCTTCGGGCCACTCTGCCATAAAGCCCCGACTGGTGGATTGCTGCAGTGATGGTTGACTTACTACAACTTTCTCCCATCTCCCGACTGCATCTCTGGAGCTTAGCCACAGTGACCATTGGGTTCTTCTTTGCCTCTCTCACCAAGGCTCTTCTCCCCCGATAGCTCAGTTTGGCCGGACGGCCAGCTCTAGGAAGGGTTCTGGTCGTCCCAAACGTCTTCCATTTGAGGATTATGGAGGCCACTGTGCTCTTAGGAACCTTAAGTGCAGCAGAAATTTTTTTTGTAACCTTGACCAGATCTGTGCCTTGCCACAATTCTGTCTCTGAGCTCTTCAGGCAGTTCCTTTGACCTCATGATTGTCATTTGCTCTGACATGCACTGTGAGCTGTAAGGTCTTATATAGACAGGTGTGTGGCTTTCCTAATCAAGTCCAATCAGTATAATCAAACACAGCTGGACTCCAATGAAGGTGTAGAACCATCTCAAGGATGATCAGAAGAAATAGACAGCACCTGAGTTACATATGAGGGTCACGGCAAAGGGTCTGAATACATATGACCATGTGATATTTCAGTTTTTGTTTTTTTAATAAATATGCAAAAATTTCTAAATTTCTGTTTTTTTCTGTCAAGATGGGTTGCTGAGTGTACATTACTGAGAAATAAAATGAACTTTTTTGATTTTTGGAAAAAGGCTGCAATGAAACAAAGAGTGAAAAATTTAAAGGGGTCTGAATACTTTCCGTACCCACTGTATATTTGGCCAGGGCTTGAAGCCAGAATGAGTAGGACGCCCCCATAACTGCGGTTGCCATCATAGAGTACTACATACAGTATCACATACTGGAGCGACTCAAGAGCCGTGCACCTGACAACCTGCAGCCAGTAAAAGCCAACTATTTAGTCTCGTTTAGAAACAAGCTTTGTCTGCTTGCTGTTTCAGTTCACTATTTTAGGCACTGTGCTGTGTCCACCATTTTCGTAGCTTCCTCTTGGATGCATTCTGGCACCTGGTACTGTATCTACGTTTTTATAGAGTCCAACCCCCACATCCTGCACACTGAGCCTAGGTGGTTCCCTAGTGGCAAAAGGCTGACACCCAGAACAGTAAAATAAGAAGAAAAGGAAAGGTCCAGGCAGATGGCAGGGCGTCTGCAGATACAGACACCACTACACACTTCTAGTGGGTCATTTGAGAGGGAGAACTGTTGTATTAGACTATACATTGTTTTGTTAGGAAAATCCTGCATATGGTGCCTATGAGTCTTGATTTTTCTGAAAGCATCAACTGTAAATGACTTACTGTCAAGTCATTATGATGTATAAACTAAAGCAGATTTCTGTATCTGTTAAAATAAATGACAAAAGTTAGACTAAAGAATAACACAAGCATACCTTGCGTCCCACTTCGTTGTTATGTAAATTCATAAGAGTCCTGGCATTCTGCTTGATCTCCCGTGCTCCACAAACACCTTAGAGAAACCCAGGCCATAGCGGACGTCTGCAGAGCAGCCGCCCCACTTCCAGCCCTCCTCCTGGTTGTAAAAACCCTGTTTCTCCTTGTCGCAGCCGCAGCCGCTTAGGCTCCCCTGGGTGCAGGCCGCAGTGACTGCATGGGCAACCCCAGCAGAAATTATAGCGTAGGTGAAGGCAGCCTCCTTGCTGCCTGCAAAAAAGAGAAAATACATTTCAAATAATGATAGCAGAGAACAGGATTCACTATTTCAAGCACTGTCAAGACTCCTTACATACCTGGCATAGCTGCCTCAAACCAAATCATAAACTACATGAACCAAGCCAAGTCCAATTCTTTAATCAAGCTCTCTTAAAAACAGAGAAACTTCATGAGGAAGCTATAAAATATAATGGAACAGTTTGGAATGGAATTGGGGCAAAGCTCTGCTGAGGGAGGAAGGCCAGTTTTATTGTATGTCTGTGTGATCAAAGAACCTGCAGGAGTATAATGTCACCAATTAATCTGCAGAGTACATTTGACTGGTAAAGATGATTGTTTTGAGACCATTCAGCGGGAGATAAAGTATTAAATGTTTAGGCATCCTTTTTGGCCCTTGTACGAACCGCCGTCACACTGGTATCCACCCTGTGAAGTGAGTCTGAAAGGCATGCAGAGCCTCCCTACATAGATGGATTTCCACTCCATAAATCTAAGTGCTTCAGGTCAAATGTGTTTTTTAATTAAAATGGAGATAATTCCTGTTGGAGCACATGTGAAAAGCATTCAAAAATGACCATAATCATTATCTTAAACAATTAAACTGCAAACATTTTAGACATGTAAGGTAATGGTTCTCTTTCAAACACTGAAATGTATGTGGAACTGTTCTTTTAGTGCCATGCCATCATGCTCACATTCACTTTTAAATGAAAGAACAATGTCTAAGTGCAAAGTGGCATACTGGCATCAAATTTGTAAATTTGAGATATTAAACTCACTCTGATCGACCTAACTTTTTTTTTTTTTTTTTTTAAAAGAAAACTTGGCAGGTGGGGGAGAATACTGTAGATTGCTGCATCACTGCCAACAACCATCCCAAATTTATATATTTTATCAGTTATCAGTGTTCCAGTCTGCTGAAACAAAACAATAGATTAAGACAGACTCTGCTAGACCCGAGCGGCGCTCCAGCCGACCACCTGGACCTCTGCCCGACTCATCTTAATTTAAGTAAAATTTGGATTCTGCAATGAATACATGACCTTTGTTTAAATCTGAGGATGTATATAAAAAAGTGTAGGTCTTTCCTGAAGCAGCGGTCTAAAATCATTCTACATAAACGTCCCCAGCCAACGCTGCATGGCCTGGAGATACATTTGTAAGCCTAGAAGACAGTACTTGTCTGAACTTGAAGCTTTTGGGGGAAAAGTATTTTATGAACATATGACGGTGGTGTAACTGAGAGTAGATAAAGAGCATGTAGGTCTGCATGTTACAAGGTGGAGGAAATGCATGCAGTACCAGTATGTAGTCATAATCACATTATGAATGGTCTGGCATAGACCCACTCACACACAACAAACTATATACCTTACAGTGTTGGTGCATTGCAGCTAATCACACTGGTAAAACAAGCGCAAGGGTCATCCAGACTGTACTCTTATTTTTTTAAGCTAATAGTACAACCATTTTAGACAATATACTATAATATAAGATTATCTTTTACAGTGCTCTAATCAGCATTATTAAAAAGCTCAAACGAGAAGTGAAGAAGTGAGCTTTAATCCCCAAAGTGAAAAATGCCACCCACGCTCTGCATCTCTTTCTCTGAGATGACAGGGTGAGCTCAGAGGACAAGACAGTGGAATACTCGTGTGTTAAACATGATTCTTCACTTATTTCCGCAGTCCTGTTTTTGGAGCGAGAATGGCCTGCACCCTTGTTCCATACACAGGATCAAATCTGTGGCTTCTTTTCCCACCAGGAGCAGATGCATATGAGCCAGTACTTCGGAGGGATGCCCTTTTGTACTATTTTTAGCCAAATTATTACAATTTACAAAACTTCCTAAAGACTTACGTAGAAAGTAGAGTGCAAACAGTGAAGGTAACATCTAACTGAAAACATGCTTTATTGACTATCTGTGTGCAATACAAAGTGATCAAGGTTCTGGTGTAATATTATGCAGATATATAAAAAAACAAGTTATTTCTCAGTAATAACTATTTTAATAGCTGAAAACAATGTTATGACCATTGTAACTATCAAAATCAAGCCATAATGACTTGTCTGAACAACTGACGCGTAACTATCGGTAAGCAGGGTACGCAGTTGCTTACGGGCCCGGACCAATGAGAGGCCCGTAACTGGAAGCTACTGATTGACAGCTGGGGTCGCCCGCATTTTCATAACTCACAACAATCCTAGCAGTCGTCCCCCAAACTGCAAATGAGACATACAAGATGACCTAAATTGAGGACAGCTACCCCCCGTTATTGTAAATGTAAGTTAAAGTCCATTAAGTCCTTTATCAAACTGTGTCCCAGGCCACTGACTGTGACAGATATGTTCATTCAATAAATTATTATTATTTTTTGTTTTAAATCCACCAGTCATTTTCATATTATACCAACATTTGCAGCATCCTGAGCCTTTTTGGTAGCCCAGAGTTATTAATTAATAGTAATAATTATTATTCTCCCCAAAACAAATTTCCCTTTTATTTTTAAAGAACCATACAAAACAAAATCTACTAGTTTTGCAAATTTTACTGTCTTCTGCAACTTCATTGTAACAAAACATACAAAAAACATTGGAACTTTTATCGAAATTTGTTACAAAATCTCCTGCAAAATCAGGCATTTTGGGCCACAACAAGCTAAAATAAAGGCTGTGAAATCCTGGAGGGACTGCCTCTTGTGTGTGTTTTAATGTGTCAGTGCGCACTGACTAGCATTTTTGTTGTTGTGGTGCAAGTAGGCTACTCCTGATTTTGTCAGTCATCTCATATTCTGTGTCTCTATGATCCTATCCTGTCCTATTTATGGTAGCCTGCTCGTGGACATTGCGCCGTCGTCCCATGCTTTAGTAGGGGGGGACCGCCTCGATAATCCTGCATAAGGGCCCGGTGTTGGCTTGCTACGCCACTTCTCAACAAGGTGGCACTTTGGAAGAAGAACTCATTGATGAAGTGGAGCTCTTTGTGTAATAACTCTTTAGTCAAACAGCAATAATAATAGTTCTGTAGTAACATTTAGAATGATACTCAACTGCACTGTCATTGTAAGACTCCTATAGGAATATCCGTCTGCATAGTCATATGAGCACATAACAGTTACAGTCAGGCCCTACTTTAAACCCATCACAGAAGCCCATAGAATAATGTGGGGAAATTACCAATTTATTGACATTAAACCATGGGTTTACAGGGAAAAAAACAGTAAGTAAATTAGTAAACATGTAGTTTTCCCCCGTAGTACACTGCTTATTGAAATAAAATCCAAGTACGACATACCCACTTTGAGCTCTTTCCCGAACACGGTCCTCTCTGCCAGGGCCGAGCAGTTCCAGCGTCCGTGTCTAAACTGAAACTGACACTCGTTGATGCCCATCTGAACTCCCTCTCCGATCACTATGATCGCGTCGGGTCGGCTTTGACAGATAGTCCTCTGACGGGGGGCCAAGCCGGGGATTTTATTACAGATGATGCTCGCTCCCAGTGCAACCACCGACGACAGGCCCCTGTGGCAAAGGTGAGAAGTACAATATAAATTCCGCAGGTGTTTTACTACATACCTTTGTGGGGACATTCATCTTAGGAAATATATACAAGTCTGGTGACAGTCCTAAAACAATGCTTCAAAAAGGTTCATGAATTAAACCATAGCCCACTCGCACCCTTCATCTCACTTTTGAGTCCCTCGTTTTTCTACAGCTCTGCAGAATCTGTCAGAGGTATGAAGCAGGCTATTAACACCTCTAATTTTCTTGAATTCACCAAGATTTCCCCCCCTCAGCATTCACTCTGAAAACTTGCGCCTGTGTAAAGTGCACAGCCAACTGGCTGCACATCCTAACTCACCCGATCTTCAGATACAATACTCCAAGGCAAAGGAAGAAATGGAAAATCCAGCGCCGTGCCTTCCTACTCATGGTGCTCAGCCCAGCCGGTGAGTGAACGCTGTTGCAACAACCAGCCTTACTTCTCTCTCGAATCCCGCTGGGTGTCCAGGAGCTCCCAGCTGCAGACGTGAATGCAGTTCCTCGGGATAAACCAAAGTTTGTGAAAATTAACTCGTTTTGATTTCATTTGGTAGGTGTCCGGTGGTGTGAGCCCCAGGTGGAGCATTGGGGCTGTTGTTTTCAGGTAAGCAGCACGGTGTCTCTACCTTTTCTATGAGGGCGTGTTCTGCAGAGGATCAGCCTGAGAGCAGCCTGCAGGTACACGCTCAGATCATCCAGGACACAGTCAAATGTTCAGCTCGTCCCACTCGTTACTGCATCTGCTCTCCCGGAAACCGCATCATCCGTGCTCACTGTATGTCTGAAAGACAAGCAACCAACTACCGGCCCTTTTTATTTCTTTCCCATCAAAGAACGCCCCTCCCATCGACTTACTTACTACGGTTACTGTTATCTGGGCACGTTGTGAACCCCTCATCTCCATCAGATTACGTCATGCGCGTCACACCGGCAGCGGACGGACAGCGATTACCTAGATTACATACATGTACTTTACTTCCACGTACATGTTATGCTACGTAATGCTTCTATTGAAATATTGTACATTTTACTCCACTACATTTATCTGATTAGTTACTCCTTACTTTAGGCCTACAAAATACCATCTGGCCTATCAAATATATCTTCTTAAATAATATTTTGCACTGGTAAATATGAAAACAATAAATAAAGTAGCCTAGTTTAAATGAGTTGAAGCTCGACCAGCATTTTAAATTGTATTTTTATTTAAAGTAACCATATTACAATGCATCAATTAACAAACAATCCATGTATACTTTCAGTACATTTTGTTGGTAATTATTGTGTAGGCCTACTTTTACTTCATTTTTAATTAAAAACTTGAATGCAGTCATTGTACATCATACAATATCTTTTTTTCATTTGGAGTATTGCTACTTTTACTTAAGTAAAGTATCTGAGTACCCACATCTTAATATAGGTTGTCTGCCAAATATCATCAACTTAAGAACAGTTCAATGCTAATTAGAATGGAAAATACCAAATTTCATAAATGACACATTTTGACAGAAGGAAAATAAACCTACAGACAATAAGAGGAACAATAATAGTAGGCTAATAACTGTTTGACAGGATCAGATCAGAGCTTGTCCTCACTTGTGACCATTATTTCTTCAATTAATCACAGACCAAGTTAAGGGACTATACCGCCACCTATCGACACAACTATGTAACTACTATCCCCATGTTCAAAAGTGCATGGCCAAAGGAACCTTTAGGAGAAATGCAGTTAGGCCCTATCAATTAGAGTGCACAGACCCAGAGAAAGCAACCAGTGCTCCTATGCTGGTGTTCTGTTTGTCACTTTGTCACTTTCTGTTGAAGAGCTGGTTGTCTGAGGGGCAATAATTCGCAAAACAGTCTCCCTATGAACCTGAAAAGGAGGGGGGAGGAGGGTGTGTGTGTGCATGTGAATGATTGTTTATCTAATGAGCAGGTGGTTGCTTGTATGGCAGCCTCAGCCAAGGTCCACCAGTGGATTTACACCAAGTTAAATGAATTCAGTCACCTCCCATTTTTTACTCTATAAGAAAGTCAATACAAGTGAAAACCAATCAAGCTTCTTAAACTTCTTAAACCGTGTCCCCTCAATTACTTACTGCTGTAACTCCACAGCACTGGGGGCCTTTATTCATCTACTAGTGTCATGAAATGATTTTGGGTCATTTTTTTGACATCCTTTAATAATCATGCAAGGGAAATAATTGTTTTCACTCGGTTCATTATTACACACAGACACACACATTCACAGGACCTATACATGCACAAATGGAGAGATGTCAGAGTGAGAGGGCTGCGCCTGTCGATAAACAGGCACCCAGAGCAGTTGAACAGTTCCCAACTCAACTTCCTACTGAGCTACTGCCACCCCCGTGTAAACCTATGAACAAAGGTGTGACTTCAGTGTTGGAAAGTGACTACATCCATTTACTGTACTTGAAGCCCTACATATAGCATAAGTGGTCCACACAAAGGTGTTTTCACTTGTTTCCTTTTTAGACCTCTACTCAGGTGAGTGTGTGCAGACCGAGCTTGATTGACATCTCTATATTTTAACAGTCCGTTCTTTTGCACCAATTTTGTGCTTTGTACATCTACATCACTACATTTCAAATCAAAATAAATATGCATTTACTGGTAATAATTCATGATTCAAGCCCATTATATCCTAGTAAGTTCTCTCGAGCTGTGGGATTTGAAAGTAATCATAGGGAAAATTAGAGTTTATTTTACGTAACAGTTTGATTTAAATATTCAATAATTACTGACATCTTATTAATTTAAATGTATGCTTGCCTCTTAAACTTGCCTGCTTTGAAAATCTGCTTAGAAATATAGGATAGAACAACACAATGTAATTCTGCTGAATAAAAAATTTATTTCACTTGTTTTCATTTTAAATAAACATTTTCTATAAACTCAGTCTGCCCTCGGCTGGATTACCATATGGCCAACCGGACCAGGGGCCTCTAAAGGGCCCGGGGCCCGAGCCAAACGTCTGGTTAGATGCTGTTAACCTGTTTGCAAGGTAAGAAAAACACTGTGAGGTCGAGCTGACGGAACTAGCCCGTGTTTTTCAGATGAGTCACTGACGGGAGACGTGATGTGAGCAAAGGAGAGTGAGCTGCTGGCATTTTAATCCGACATTTAGTAGTGTTTTGTTTTTTTAAGAATTCACCAACATGGCGAGACATTTCGGCACAGAGAAAAAAGTCTGAGGATAAAACAGAAACATTGCCTGTTGCTGGGATTCAATGGTTGAGATGACTGCATAGACATGCCTGTGTCCCACCAGGTAACGGTACAGACAACCCATGTGTCCCACTAAGTAACGGTACAGACAACCCATGTGTCCCACTAAGTAACGGTACAGACAACACCTGTGTCCCACTAAGTAACGATACAGACAAATCATGTGTAACCGTACAGACAACACCTGTGTCCCAACAGGTAACGGTACAGAAAACACCTGTGTCCCAAATTCAGATTAATAATGTAAAATATTATAAATACATTAAGATGTATTAAAGTGGGAAAAAGAGGCAACTTTATTGATCCCGTGGTGAAATTCACTGGCTGCCTGCCATGGTAAGTTATACTTCCGCTGTTATTTTGGTGAAAGTAAGGCAAAGGTAGTGTAAAGGATTGCAATTCAGAGACAGTAATATTGTAATAAAAATAATAACAGTAACTACTAACTACAGACAGTAACAACTAATCTATAATGTACTACATTTTAGAAGTAACTTGTCCAACACTGTTCCTGGCTGCAAAGTGGAGTGATGGGGATTAGCTCCGGAGACTCCAGCCATTTTAGTGAAACACACCGAGTGAAATAATGTCCCTTTGGTATGCGGTGTAGGTTACATGTCTAGTGCTTTTATTGTGAAAGGTAAGAACGGAACGAGTTTCTCTGGTAAACACTGCCTTTGTCAAGGTTTAGAGTAATAAAGTTTGCCGTCCATACAGTCTGTGGTTTGGACAGCAGCCTCTGTTCTGTTGTATTCAGATATAACACAATGTGATTGTCTTTATTCGGGGTGTGAACAAATTGTGATGGCGAGAGGTCATTTTCGATTATAAAAGGTGAAAAATGAACTGAGGAACACAATGTCACAGATCATCACTTTCTTTTGGCTACTATTAATCCTGGCCACCGAACATGAACTTGTTAGCGATCTTAATTATGAAGCTATTGTGAACCAGTTTGCATATTTTAAGTAAAGAAAAGAGGACAGTATGTAAGGTCCTTCTGCTTAATTAAATTGAGCCATAACATGATTGTGCCTTAGTGGAACAAGTTGGCCTAAATTGTTAAATATGCCTATAAAGGGATGCACAATATGTTTTCTTTTTGTTTTTTTACTACTAACAATAAAACCCTGCTCATAATAGAAATATTGGTTGCAGTAAATCAATATATAGGCTACATTAATTGGTAAACATTGGTGGATCTGCATTGAGAACTTTGTAAGACAGTTAATTAAAAAGATAGATTATAAAGACAGTAATGTTCATGTTTACATTGCAGGCGCCATCTTGGAAAACAGTAATGACATCATGACCAGTCGAACTAAGAATGCCGTAAAAACTGTTACTTGGTTATAACTTAATAAAATTAAGACAACATTTTCCAACCACTTTTTGTTAGTTTAGTGAACATCATGTTTTTTTAAGTAGGTAAAACTCAGTAATAAACATTTTTGTATATGCTAAATTATTATGTAAAGTCTACCAAAAAAACAAAAAAATTAAGTTTAGCCATTGTCAAAATAGAGAGCATTTTAACCACAAACACCTAATTTGATTAGGTTACATTTAAAAGAAAAATTAAAAATTTGATTTAAATTAAATCCTGCACTTATTTTTTTTAATGTTGACAAATTCTTTATTTCTGTTTAGAAGGTGCAATTTACTTAAAATAATTAGTTAGTATTGGAATACATTTAACAAAGAAACAAGAGGTATTTGATTCCAGCATTTATTAAACATATATTGTTAATATTACTATAATCTTAACGCATTTGACCATTTGAAACATCATGGCTCAACAGTCAATGCATCATTTTACATCATTGTTTTAAATTGGCAGATTTTCCTTTTTAAACATACTAGTTTACATACTAGAACATGTGATCTCAGCTTACTGACTGCAGCTTGATACAATAGCTTGCATTTCAGCAAGTACATCGGTTAAATCATTTTAAAATAACAGAAAAATATTCATGAACAGAAATGATCACAGAAGTAAAAAAAAGTGCTTGAAAGGCCTTCAAGTACAACTCCAGAATCCGCTCCTTAGGCCCAGAAAAATGTAACATTCTTGACCAGAAAAAATTAAACAGTCTTCAGTGCAAGGCCAACGATCATGTTTCACTTTAAGAAGCAGGTTTTTGAGGCTTGTGAACTTGTAGGTTGGTTTTGGGCGCAGTGCATCAAGTCCCACAAAAAAGTCTTTGAAATACCTCATAAGTTCTCAAACTTTGCATGGATCCTGGAGATTCAGCATGCGTGTCACCCTGAGTACAAAGCAGCATGCTCTGGCCAGATTGCAGAGATGTGTAAGCACCAGGTTTCTCTCTCTTCTCCACTGCTTCTGGTTAATGGCAAAACAAAGTTTTACCTCACCTGTATCAGCTCCATCAACAAGTTGCTGATGCACTGACCAACCCCTCTCCTCCGTCCAAAGGGAACAGCTCCAGGAGCTTTGGAGTGTCCTTGTCCAGCTGAGACATACACGTTGATTCCAGTGGAATTGCATCTTCCAAACTCCTCACTATCTGCAAGACCCCCCCGCACACACAATTAAACTGTTTTGGATTACATAATTTCTCATGATAACAGTTTGACACAAAAACATGTATTGCAAAAACCTTGATTATGATCCCTGGAGTAGATGTGATGGTCTCCTTGAGAAACAAAATCAAAGGTTAATATAACCATAAGGAAAACAATTTACCAAAAAAGTGTACACTTGTGTTTGAACAGAAAAACTTTTTTATTTACCAAACCTGTTGTGACTAAAAGAAAAATGTTCCAGTTCTTGTAATGTTACTTTAGAAGCTTATATGAATTCATAAATGCTCCGAGAAAAATTTGCACGACATAGTACAATCTGTTTGCTGATGCTGAAAGCCGAAAAAAACAATATTAACAAAAACAGAAAAACTTGCATTGCCTACGTTTCTTCTGTAAATGGACGTTCTTTCAGTTAGAGTTGTTTTCTATGCCACAAGCTGCTCCCACTAGCGTTAGCATGCAGTAATAATGCTAATCTAACAAGTGGGAAGAGGCACAAGCAGCAATCCTGCACATGACTTACAACAGTTTAGTCAAAGCTAGTAATTATGGATTTCATTATTGAAATCTACTAAACAGGGTGTACCTTTGATGTAGAAACCGCATTTGACTAAAAATAGACCGTTTAACGTTAGCTAATCATTTGAGCTTAAAGGTTCAGTAGGTAACTTTTGTAAAAATGTATTTTTTTACATATTTGTTAAAACTGTCACTATGCCCTGACAGTAGAATATGAGACAGATAATCTGTGAAAAAATTAAGCTCCTATGGCTCCTCCCTGTGTCCCTGATGCCATTTGGCAGAAATGCACCGCTCCCGATCAAAACAGCCAATCAGAGCCAGGAGGACTGTCTTAGCAGTGTCAATCACTCTCGTGTACGCGCTGCTCATAACCCTCCCCCCCCTCCCCCTTCCCCCCGCACAGCGCGTACCGTGTTCAAGCTCAAGATTGCCCGTGTGCTGCAGCTGTGCTAATCGCGGAGAAACAACTTTTCAGGAAAACTGCCAATTTCTCGAGTGACACCTGCTTAGAAAACAAAAACGGGCAAACAGAAGAAGACCGATGACGAAAAGCGAGCTAAAAAGAAAGAATTAAACCGAGCCGAAATAAAACGAGGGTCGACATCGGAGGCTTTTCAGAGGTGGAGGGAGCTACGCCTCCTGAAAGGATTCAACACGGATTCAGAGCTAGCCACATTTCTGCTCAACCTGTAAGTATCCCTGCTGGATTTGTTTCATTATGTAAGAACTACGCAACTAAGCTAGCGATGGTTACAGTATCGTTGGCGATAGCGCAAATCTCATTTTACTCTGTAGCTTGTTGCTAGCTAAGTCTAACAGTTAGCTTGTTAGCTTGTAGCACGGCAGGAATGTTGTAGCTAACTCGTTCACCCTCCGTATAAGCAATATTGTTTCGATACCTACATTTAGTAAGCCTAAATGTGTGTAAGGTTTAGAATCTGAGTTAGTTTATATTTGGAAAGTTGTAAGGCTCAGAATTTAATGTATTTTATATTTTAGTTTATTTACTAGAAATGTATTTACAATGTTTAGTCAGTTAATCATTTACATATTTGTTACACAATTATTAGTTACATATTTACATGTTTAATTATGTAACAGTCAGAATATTGTGTTGAATCTGCCTCTTTGATTTCCTCACATTTACCTCAGTTTTAGGTCTTGCTGCTGATTGGATAATTAGGTCAGGTGGAAGACGGGGGAATGAGGAAGTGCGGTTGTTATGATGTGTGTTCAGTAAAAGTACACTACTGAGAAAGTTATCCGTCTCCATCTCGCTGTTTACTCCCCATAAAGAGTGATCCACCACCACATATCGAACCCTCACGTTACATTTGGTGGCAGCGTGGTGCTATTTTGGTGGTATTTGCACATTTGGTGAGTTTTACGCCTACGGACTGTGGATGTTGTCACTTTTCTTGTGCCATCTGGATTTTACACTCCTCGGGAGCAGCGGACTAACTGACAAATAGTTTGGAGATATTAAGGGATTTCCTTCACGTGCTTTTTGTGATTTTTTTTTTTGGACTGGATATTTTGTCGATATGTCGGCTGATGAAAGTGACGCTGTGCTGCAGCCTCCTCCCTCGCAACAGCGGCAAGATGCCGCAGGGACTGGTGCTGCTTCTCTAGCCACGCATGCCGTCTCTAGTGCCCTGAAAATTGATCTTCCACTTGCTTTTTAAAGGAGATGGGACTGAATCATTCACGTGTTGGTCTCGACGATTTGAAGTGGCAGTGCAGGCTATGAGTTCGACTGATGCAGATCTACCCACAGTGATGGCCTCCGTCCTCCCTACTCGCCTGGCAGAGGCTGCATTTCTGTATTGGGACAGCCTTCCTTCTTTGATTCAGAGGGACTATGATTTGGTGAAAGAGAAGCTTAAGGACGTTTTTGGGCCAATATACTCCCTACCATTCTTCCAGACACATGTGAATGCTCGACCTGTAAACCAGGTGAAAGTTTGGATGTGTACAGTGCGGACATTACTCGTCTTGTACTAGAAGCCTTTCCCAACTATGACAGCAATGCACTAGGGTGAGAAATTTCGCCGCTTTGTTGCTGGCTTGGACCCAAATCTTCAGTCAAAAGTCCATGAGATGGGTGCTGAGGATCTTGAGGGAGCCCTGCGTATTGCCAGCCGCTGTGAGAGAGCACGTACAGCGCTCCAACACACAACTGTAGGGTCTCCATACATTCAATCTTCGGAGAAGGTAGCTATGGTTCGTTCTAAACCTACTGATGACAAGCTTCTGCATGCAGTTGAGCTGCTGACTCTTACTGTCAATAGCTTACAAAGTGAAGTACACCTGTTACGTGAAAAACACAATTACCTGGCTCAGCGTGTGGACTCCAAACCTGAAAGGTTTTCCTCCAACAATGTTCGATACGGTGCACGCAGTGTCTCTCCACATCCCTACCATGACACACAGCACCGCGGGGACAACTACTTACCTGAGCAGCATCATGATCGTGGAACAGGGCCCCGTTATGAACGTTGTCCTCCTTCCCCTGTTGCTCAGAGGGACCGTCAGTGGCATGATGATGGCAGGCGTGATCGGCATCGCTCTCCCTCACGTCAGTCCTATCAGCACTCCAGGTATGGTCGCCATGACAACGATGACACACACAGATTCAGCCGCAGCCCTAGTCCTGCTCCACAGAGAAACAGGGATGCAAGCCCACACACTAGGGGCAGTGTTCGCTTCCAGTCTCCTGAAAGATATCCACACTCTGTCTCCAACCGGCAGGGAAACTGCCGTTAGCTGCTGTTGAGGGGCAAACATCAGCTAATGTCTCACAGCCCCGTAAGGATTCCCCCAAAGTTCATGCCTGACAAGAATGACTCACAATCTGATGATTCTGTCTCTTCTACAATCCTGGCTATTATTGAGGGCATTGAAGTGTGCACTTTAATTGACTCTGGTTCTACTGTCTCCATTGTGAGCGAAGATTTTCGTAACTCTCACCCGGCATTGAGGAAACGCCCCATGACACCTTCCTCTCTGCCAGCTCGCGCAGTCAATGGACAGTGCCTGGACATTTTAGGCAAGTTAACAATTGGGATCAGACTAGGACATCAGGTGTGGCATCAGGACTTTGAAATTCTCCGAGGTGCTTGCCAGCCAGTCATTCTTGGTTTCGATTTTCTGTTGCAACACCATGCCCTCTTGGACATCAAAAACAAAATGCTGCAACTTTGGGACATGAAAATCCCTCTCCTGCCCAAAGGACATGAAGTGGCTGCCTGCTGTAATGTGTCTGTATTAGCGCCCACTAAGATTCCAGCTATGAGTGAAACCCTCATCACAGCCTGCGTGTCAGCAGCCACACCTGCTTCTCCCATGCCAACTGATTACTATGGTGTTCTCATGCCCAACACATCGTGTGACATCATCGTGGCACATTCTCTCAGTGAGGTTCAAAATGGCACTACTGTTGTTCGACTCTTGAATCCCCAGAGATGACATTGAGCTGCATTCAGGTCAACACCTGGGCGAATTTCATTCGGCGTCGTCTGTTGACATTATATCAGGTGAAGGGTCATGTTGTGCCGTCTCCCTCGTACATGATTTGGCTCCACCTGTCCAGGTAAATGACAATGACCTGTCACCTTCCCAAGTTCAATCTCTGAGATCACTACTTCAGAAATACTCAGCAGTATTCAGTAAACACTCAGAGGACAGGGGTCGCACGAACATCATCAGGCATCGAATCCGCACTGGTGATGCCACACCAATTAAACAGAGAGCCTACAGGGTGACACCAGAACAGAGAGCTGAAATACAGACTCAAGTTGAAAGCCTGTTAGAAGCAGATGTCATTGAAGAAAGCTACAGTCCCTGGGCTGCGCCAGTTGTTTTGGTGCGCAAGAAAAATGGCACATGGCGTTTCTGCCTGGACTACAGGAAACTCAATGCAGTGACAATCAAGGATTCCCACCCACTTCCAAGAGTCGACGACGCACTGGATGCTTTGTCGGGTTCTGCCTGGTTCTCCACAATGGACCTGCAACATGGCTACTGGCAAGTTGAGCTGGACGAGGAAGACCGTGAAAAGACAGCATTCACGACAGGTAGTGGCCTTTACCACTTTAAAGTGATGCCAATGGGTCTCACCAATGCTCCAGCCACATGCCAGCGCTTGATGGAAATGGTGCTTCGAGGCCTCCCGTGGAAAACCTGCCTGGTGTATTTGGATGATGTCCTCATCTACAGCCGCTCTTTCAGTGAACATCTCCAGCACCTGGAAGAAATTCTCTCCAGATTCCAGTCCAGCGGCCTGAAGCTGAATCCCTCGAAATGCTGTTTTGCCAGAGGTCAGGTACAGTTTCTGGGCCATGTCGTATCCAGAGATGGCATTCAGCCAGACCCGCGAAATGTGAAAAGTGTTCAAGACTGGCCTGTTCCACGGTCAGCTACGGAAGTAAGAGCATTTCTTGGACTTTGTTCATATTACCGCAAGTTCATTAGAAGCTTTGCACATCACAGTGTCCCTCTACACGCCCTCACAGAGAAGAATGCACCTTTTCAATGGACTTTTCAATGTCAGGATGCATTCACTTACCTGAAACACGCACTCACAAACCCTCCAGTGGTTGCATTCCCTGACTTCACTGTGCCTTTCACCCTCTATACAGATGCTTCAGGCTCTGCTATTGGTGCTGTGCTTGCTCAGAGACAAGGGAATCAAGAAAAAGTGATTGCTTATGCCAGTCATGTCCTTACAAAAGCAGAAAGAAAATGGTCAACGTATGACAGAGAACTCTGGGCCATTGTCTGGGCCGTGCGACATTTCCGCCACTACCTTTACAAACAGCCCTTTGTTATTGTCACTGACCAGAAACCTCTTCTGGGTCTCAGGAAAATACCAATTGACAATGACCGAACTGGTCGCCGTGCACGCTGGGCTCTTGAACTTGATCCTTTTGAATGGACTGTAATTCACAAGGATGGCCACAGTCACCTTAATGCAGATGCAATGTCACGTCGCCCTGCTGACATCAGACCAACAGAGCAGATGACCTTTTCCAGTGCTCCTGGTAATACAAGCTCTGACAAGAGACATTCTAGCCAAAGTCCTATAAGTCTATCTAATCCTGTCGGTTCTGTACATCAGAGTCTCGGCAGTACTGATACAGAGCCGGTTGGCTGTAACCTGACTGGACCACAGCCTCCTCCAGCTTTCTTGCAGGGTGTTTCAGAGTCTGTCTCTGCTACATTTCTGCTTCAGCTCCCTGAAGATGACTTCAAAAAGGAACAACAGCAAGACTCCATACTGTCAGAGGTCATTAACTGGAAAGTTAAAGGACAGAAACCACCATACTGGCGCATGAAGAAACGCACACTTGCTGAGAAGGCGCTTTGGCACGAGTTCCATAGACTTACCTTTCATAATGGTGTACTCTGCCGTACAGTTTTCGACCCATCCACAAAATCAGTGCTCCATCAAATGATTGTCCCTCATGTTTTGAAAGACACTGTTCTGCAGATGCTGCATGGAAATCCAGTGACTGGTCATTTATCTGCTGATAAAGTCTTGAAACGTGCTCAGCAACTGTGCTACTGGCCCTTTATGTCACGTGACATCAAGATGTGGTGCAAGCAATGTACCCCATGTGACGCAAGACGGAGTCCCTCACCTCAACAGAGAGCTCCAATGAGAACTATTGTTTCTACTGAGCCATTCCAAAAGGTTGCAGCTGACATACTTGAACTCCCCATCACAAGTCGTGGAAACAGGTATGTGCTTGTAGTCCAAGATTATTTCTCCAAGTATGTCAACCTCTATGCCATTCCAGATCAGCGCTCCATGACAGTTGCAAAATGTCTGTTTGAACACTTCATCTGTGAACATGGTATCCCGGAGATGCTTCACACCGATCAGGGACGTCAGTTTGAGTCTGACCTGGTGAAACATTTGTGTGAACTGCTGGGCGTGCAGAAAACACGTACCAGCCCATATCATCCTCAGAGTGATGGCATGATTGAGAGGTTCAACAGGACCCTTATTGATCAATTAGCCAAGACGCTTCTTCAACGGCCTGGTGACTGGGACGATTGCCTCAACCAAGTTGCTTTGGCTTACAATACCAACCCTCATTCTACAACAGGTTTCACACCATTCTTCCTCACACATGGTCATGAAGCCAGGATGCCTGCCAACATGCTGTTACCTAACAATACACCATCTTCATCTACTATGGCTTCTCCTGCTGACTATGTTGCCCAATTGAGGCAGAAACTTCAGTATGCTTTCAGTTCTGCTGCATGGAGCAGAGATCGTGCCCACAATCAGCAGAAACGACAGTATGACAAGAGTGTTAAGCACACTCCCTATGATCCTGGAGACCTTGTCTGGTTAAATGATCCCACTACAACAAAACAGAAACTTGCTCCTCACTGGAAAGGCCCCTTCGAAATATTAGAGTGCCTTGGATCTGATGTGAATTCTCCTGGGAGTGACATATAGGATTCACTACCTCCTGGATCAGTCTGATAAGTCCCAGATTGTCCACTACAATCGTCTCAGACCCTACCATGCTCCTGTACCAGATCATGGACATGAGAAACCTGCATGTGACTCTTTGCAACCTCAGCTCCCTCGTTTGACTGCATTGTCAGGTGCTTTGCCCTTTAAGCCTTCGAAGTTGAGAGCCATGAGGAGGTACAACTTATCTGGCCACTGCAGTATTCCCTCATTAACCCCTCCTACTGGCCATTCACAACCCCTTTCTCAGTCTGGGTCTGCCCCCCCCCCTTTGGTCCTGTACGCCAGTCTGACGCTGTCCCCTCTGCCACTCCTCAAGTTGCTGATTCTTCGCTACGCTCTGGGAAACGTCCAGTTCGGCCTCCCAGATTCCTTGAGGACTATGTTCTGAAGTGACTGAAGTCGCTTTGTTGTTGTTAACAGTTTCGTGTTTGCCTATGTCTTTGATGGGAAACGGGGACGTTTCTTTTGTGGGAGGGGGAGGAAATGTAAGGTTTAGAATCTGAGTTAGTTTATATTTGGAAAGTTGTAAGGCTCAGAATTTAATGTATTTTATATTTTAGTTTATTTACTAGAAATGTATTTACAATGTTTAGTCAGTTAATCATTTACATATTTGTTACACAATTATTAGTTACATATTTACATGTTTAATTATGTAACAGTCAGAATATTGTGTTGAATCTGCCTCTTTGATTTCCTCACATTTACCTCAGTTTTAGGTCTTGCTGCTGATTGGATAATTAGGTCAGGTGGAAGACGGGGGAATGAGGAAGTGCGGTTGTTATGATGTGTGTTCAGTAAAAGTACACTACTGAGAAAGTTATCCGTCTCCATCTCGCTGTTTACTCCCATAAAGAGTGATCCACCACCACATATCGAACCCTCACGTTACATGTGTTTTTGTCGATCACAGTTAAATGCAGCTATGGTGAAACTACTTTAATTGTGCGCTGTCCCTGCCCCTGTGTCTTCCCCCTTAGGATTGTAAATCAAATGTCTGACACACATTCTTTATGCTCCTCCAACAGGTCAGACATGGTTCCAGACACAGAGGCACGTGAAGGAATCGTCTTTCAGTCCAAATCAAGATGTTCAGTATTTCCTTGTGTGTACTTTGCAAAAAAAGCTGATTTATTTTACCCATATGCAAAATAAAACCTAAGATATTTCTAAGATGTTGTTATTCCTTGGCCTAGTGAGCTTTCTCAGTGATTCATCATTCCTACTGAAAGTTTAGTGTTTTAAATTGATCCAAAAGGTAATTCAGTAATGTACTGTGTAAAGTGCTGCTTTTGTTCTCACAAATGAGCGATTACATAAACATTTTTAATCCCTTTTTTATTGAAAAATATTTCCAAAACTTTTAATAGAAATATTTTAAATAAGCAATTTTTTTTACATAAAGTTTTAAAAGCACAGCACACAACAGCTAAACCCTCCTCAGAATAAATCCCCTCTATTGTGTGGAAAGCATCGGTGGCCCTGCTTACTAGCCTGCGCGTTCACGGCAGGCTCGAGGACCTGTGGAGGGGGGGGCTGTAGCGCAGCAGAGAGCAAGGGGGAGGAGCCTGTAAGGTGTGCTTGTTCAAATTTTTAGGCTAAGTCCACGTTTCCTCAAAACTACCTACTGCAGCTTTAACGTTCGTGCACATTCAAGAGTATATGGATGCAGCCTGGAACGTCCCATGTCATCCGTCCCGTCTCATGCGGTCTCGTCTCATGCGGAGGTGTGTCCGAAGGTAAATTCAGAGGGTCAAAAACACGAAATCGCGAATAATTTTCCAGACGGGTAAATTCGTGACACATTTGTTGCAATCAATTGAAAAACGTTAAAAACTGTTAAAGTAACAATTTTGCCATACACATAGTTTGCTGATTTCTGAATGTTATGGTTGTGTTGACAAGATAAATGTCTGGAATAAAATAAGCCTGCGTCAACTATCATGCTAATTAATAAAATACTTTTATATATAGCCTATATATTTGTTTTAACTAAACAATAACGGCAATCATACAAATGAATAAAATACTTTAAAAAAATATGTCTACAAGATAAATGCAGACTATCATACTGATGAAAAACACACTTAAAATATATGTTCGTCTATAAAATAAATGCAGATTATAGGCAAACTAAAAAAATCCTTCTGCCATCCCCGAGTTTCTACTTTTCAAAATAAAAGCTTGCATCTGGATTAAAATACAATCTCTCTTACTTTTCAAAGTAAAAGCTTACTTCAACTATCATGCTAAAGAATACAATATTTGGTGTTTTTTTATATTTAAAAATATATGTCCGTCTCTAAAATAAATGCAGATTATAGGCAAACAAGGTCAAGCATTTGTTTTTGTTTTTAATGTTTTCCCCCCTTTCATACAAAACAACACAAAATACAATAGAACCGCTGGCGCGGAAGTGGAAGAACAGTACAATCGCAATCTGGCCCAATGCCGTGGCAGCAGAGATTTTATTTATTTTTATTTTATTAACTCAGGATACGCAGTCGAATGCAGGACGGGTCCCAGAGACCCGAAGGCCGATGCCGCGGTAGTAGAAAAATACAACCGCATTCGGCCCCGGGTCCCAGAGACCCGACAGCATTCTGCCCCGGGTCTCAGAGACACGACAGCCGAGGCCGCGGTAGTAGAAAAATACAACCGCATTCTGCTCGGGGTCCCAGAGACCCGACAGCCGAGGCCGCGGTAGTAGAAAAATACAACCGCATTCTGCTCCGGGTCTCAGAGACCCGACCGCATTCTGGCCGGGTCTCAGATAGCCGACAGCATTCTTCCCCGGGTCTCAGAGACCCGACAGCCGAGGCAGCGCCAGTAAAGCTATACAGTCCAATGCTCTCGCCATGTTGATTTAGCAGCTGTATTTGCAGCAATGTCCCAGTGAAGTGTGAAAACAATATAGAATATAAAATTAAAAAGAGTCTTGGAAAGAGTCTAACATGTTTATTTTGTATTCTTGTTTTTGTTGTGTGCAGAATCAGATCCTTGTTGTCCCTCCTCAGGAGATCCTGCCGTTAGTTGGCAGAAATGCGTCGCTGATGCAGGTTTCATCAGATGTAGCTACGTTAATATGGAACAACACAACCATAACATTCAGAAATCAGCAAACTATATGTATGGCAAAATTGTTACTTTAACAGTTATTAACGTTTTTCAATTGATTGCAACAAATGTGGTCACGAATTTACGCGTCTGGAAAATTAATCGCAATTTCGTATTTTTGACCCTCTGAATTTCCGCATGATGCGGGACTGCATGAGACGGGACGGATGAAATGGGACGCTCCAGGCTGCAGCCATACCCGTCTCTGCACATTTGAAAACGCCTCGTGGCATCCTCACAATCGGTAAAGTTAACGGTAGACAAACGGAAACTAAGAGCTATTTTAGCATGAGATAGAGAAAAATAGACGTTCAATTTTGAGTACAATTTAACTTTCACCAATAAAAATGGTTACTTACGTATGTTTTGAGAAGAAATGCCCTCCAAAAGCACGGCGAAATAACCACATGGCCAGCAGGAGATCAGTCACGTACAGCCGCGCTGAGACTCGCCCAGACACGTTCATCTTACTGTGGGCGTGTCCTGACTATTCATTTTGCCATAAATCCTAAAACTGAGTTTTGGGAAGGCAGTTTATTGTAAAATACAACAAAATCAATTTCATGGTAGAAAGGTGCACGTTCCCACAACATTCACACTTTTCATTTTTCTGTAACTTAATCTGAAAGCAAAATAAAGGAAATTAATTTATTGAAAGAAATATACATTTTAAAATAAAGTCGTATGGACAGTTCCGTTGAAGGACTTTTTACAGTGTGCAACCAGTAACATAGGTCAAACCCAGCGTAGTTATCAAAAGGGAAAAGTGTCACTGTGTAAAAAATATAAAACACATTTAGTGCAACATTACCCAAACATAGTTTGTTTTAAGATTATTTTTGGGGAATTTTAGGCCTTTATTTCTACAGGACAGCTGAAGACCGCAGGGGGGAGTCAAACCCACGGCCGCTGTAACGAGGAGTAAACACGGCTCTGTTTTTTTGTTCCTCTGCAAGTAAAATGGTGCAATGGTGTGTGAATTTTACGTGTTGGCCACCAGTGTGTGAATGATGCCTGTATTGTATTAAAACTCTTGAAGTAGTCGTTAAGAAGCACTATACACAATTCGTACACCTTTTCCAAGGTCAAATTCAAGCACTTTTCAAGCACTTTCAAGGTCCATTTTAAAGCTTTTTCCAGCACCTTACAAATTACATACCAATAGTAAAAATTATTTTGTGTTTTTGTCACATTAAAAGACATAATGCTATAAAAGCCCAAATTGTGTTTTGTAGTAGCAGAGGGATCAGATATTTAAGCAAAACACAAGTTTTATTTTCAACATGTATCACAGTAAGTATACTCTGCTTGCTATCTAACCTGCCTGAGTCAATGTAAGTGGGAGGATTTGAGCCAAATGACATGCAGCTAGGTCATTCTGAGTCAAATCAGACTAAATCCAGGAAAACAACTGCACCCGCTTAGACTTAAAAGTTAAAAGTTTATGCTAACCTTAATGTCAGTCTTTTCACACTTTTCCCCCCCAAATCTAGGGCATGCTGTACAAACTAATGGTTCAAACATATTGACATGTTTGTCTTCCACCCTACAAAGTTTGGGCTGCCTGTCTCTCTCTAACCTGAATAATACCTTTCATTATATTAATGTCAAGATATTGCTTTCTAGATAATGTCATACAGAACTATTTTACGGGCCTTACGTGTTCTTGATATATACAAGGTTTGATCAAAATCTGAGACAGTAACAACCTTTAATTCCATTTTAACCCAGAAGCCTCTGACAGTACACAGGCACCTGCCTGAAAAATAGCCTATATTAATTAAAAATAATGTATTTCATTGTCAAGACATATACTTTACATGTATCTACTGGAATCGAGCAGTGTTAATATTTTATAAGGCCATCCTCCACCTTACAGTGGGCTACTAGGTAAGTAGCTAGTAATGTTCACTCAGCATTTTGTTGTTAAACTGTGTAAAAAAAAAGCGGTGCTGTTAAATCACCGGTTTCAGGTACATACAATACTGTCTGGATGGTTTCAAGGTAACGGTAGGTAGCTACCATTGGCAGATAAGCCAGTTGGAGAAAAAAAATCTAAAGGAAACACTGCAATACTAACATTACATTATCACACCAAGCAGGGCCGGATTAACAATTTCATGTGCCCTGGGCAACAAGACTCAAGAGAACCCACCCCCACCCCAAAGCAACAATTGCAAAGTCGCTATCAAGAGCATATAGCCTGTACTTCCATAACAACAAATCAGGCTTCTGCATGGCTCAGTGGAGATGGATGTATTTACAATGACCTCCGCATTGATAAAGTGCATTCAAGACAGAACAAATGTTTGACATAACTTTTTTTACAAATAATCTTTTACAGAACTTGGTGGCGACAGAATAATTAATGTTTCAATATGTAGCCAATCAACTTCCGGCGATGCCATGTTGTCAGCAGTAACCTAGAAGTTGAGCTCCTTCCAACCAAATACTAAATAACCTAACAAACTAAGAGAAACTCGGCTCTACACCACAAATTTACAATGGCAATGCGTCTTCTAGAAACAGACCTGCAACTAAACAGGATGCATTGAAGGAGAAGAACGATAATTTTAAATCAACTCAAGATGTTAGCAAAGATAGCGCTAGCCAAATCCAAAATACTAGCCAAGCTAGAAAAGCTAAGGTCAGAAAACCGGGAAGGGCACAGTCAGACCAAATTATCCCTCAAGAAGAAGCTGGAAACTTCAATGGAAGAACTGAAAGGTGAAATGACAAGGCTAGAGAAAAGAACTATGGAGGCAGAAGATTGTATAAATTCTGTTGAAGACAATGGGAGAAGGTACGGGAGAGCTATATGCTATCTATTATGCAGAGAGATGGACCTAACAGCTAGATGTTACAAAACAGAATGAGACGAAACAGTCTAAGAATCTATCGGGTGCCAGAGGGTATCGAGGGGAGAAATGTACAGGCATTTGTCAAGGAGCTAATTCAATCTGTCCTTAAACCAATGCCTGACGTGAATGTGCAAATAGAGAGAGCACACCACTCTACAGTGTCCAAACCGAAAGACCCCAAGGCAACACCTAGGTCTTTAGCAGTCAGATTTGTGGAATAAGCAGTCAAAGACAAGATCCTTCAACAAGCATGGAGCCAAAAGACGGAACTCAGCTGAACTGTGAGTCACAATGAGCAGCAACCGCTCCACGAGCTGGACGACACTTTGTGTGAATCCCACGGAGGAACTGTCACTTTTCAGTGGGCCTAGGGCAAGCCATGGGGGTATGTGGAAGTGTATTGTCCATATACACTCACCGGCCACTTTATTAGGTACCCCATGCTAGTAACGGGTTGGACCCCCTTTTGCCTTCAGAACTGCCTCAATTCTTCGTGGCATAGATTCAACAAGGTGCTGGAAGCATTCCTCAGGGAGTTTGGTCCATATTGACATGATGGCATCACACAGTTGCCGCAGATTTGTCGGCTGCACATCCATGATGCGAATCTCCCGTTCCACCACATCCCAAAGACGCTCTATTGGATTGAGATCTGGTGACTGTGGAGGCCATTTGAGTACAGCGAACTCATTGTCATGTTCAAGAAACCAGTCTGAGATGATTCCAGCTTTATGACATGGCACATTATCCTGCTGGAAGTAGCCATCAGAAGTTGGGTACATTGTGGTCATAAAGGGATGGACATGGTCAGCAACAATACTCAGGTAGGCTGTGGCGTTGCAACGATGGTCAATTGGTACCAAGGGGCCCAAAGAGTGCCAAGAAAATATTCCCCACACCATGACACCACCACCACCAGCCTGAACCGTTGATACAAGGCAGGATGGATCCATGCTTTCATGTTGTAGACGCCAAATTCTGACCCTACCATCCGAATGTTGCAGCAGAAATCGAGACTCATCAGACCAGGCAACGTTTTTCCAATCTTCTATTGTCCAATTTCGATGAGCTTGTGCAAATTGTAGCCTCAGTTTCCTGTTCTTAGCCGAAAGGAGTGGCACCCCGGTGTGGTCTTCTGCTGCTGTAGCCCATCTGCCTCAAAGTTCGACGTACTGTGCGTTCAGAGATACTCTTCTGTCCACCTTGGTTGTTACGGGTGGTAATTTGAGTCACTGTTGCCCTTCTATCAGCTCGAACCAGTCTGGCCATTCTCCTCTGACCTCTGGCATCAACAAGGCATTTCCGCCCACAGAACTGCCGCTCACTGGATGTGTTTTTTCTTTTTCGGACCATTCTCTGTAAACCCTAGAGATGGTTGTGCGTGAAAATCCCAGTAGATTAGCAGTTTCTGAAATACTCAGACCAGCCCTTCTGGCACCAACAATCATGCCACGTTCAAAGTCACTCAAATCACCTTTCTTCCCCATACTGATGCTCGGTTTGAACTGCAGGAGATTGTCTTGACCATGTCTACATGCCTAAATGCACTGAGTTGCCGCCATGTGATTGGCTGCTTAGAAATTAAGTGTTAACGAGCAGTTGGACAGGTGTACCTAATAAAGTGGCCGGTGAGTGTAGTTAAATGTTCTATTTTGTGTTTGAATGGTTACGGTCACCCTGAGAGTGTTAGTATGGTTTCTTGTATAGATTTATTGACAGGTGTGTTAAAATGTCAAGTAGAAGTGCTTTAAGTAGGCGGAAGGATAGGCGCCAAGCATGTCAATATAACGTGTATGAATAGTCTAAACTTCATCAGCTATAATGTTAAGGGCCTGGGCAAACCAATAAAGAAGAAGAAAATATTTAGCCAACTTAAACTACATTGCTCTATAGCAATGATCCAAGAAACCAATTTGTCGGAAAAAGAGCATTAAAAGAGAATGGGTGGGACAGGTATTCAGCTCCTCTTTTGAAAAGGGGAGAAAACGGTATAGTATATAGTACAGTAAGTATACTTCAATCATACATAAACAGTTAAAGATAAAGATGGTAGATAGGTCATTGTAAAGGGGGATATCAGTGGCACAAAAGTAACACTGCTCAATCTACATGCCCCAAACGAAGATTGTTCTGCCTTTTTTTAAAGACATAGCATATGGATAGGTTACCTGCAGAATTGGGCTCAGTATCTAGAAAGTCAACTACACTGCAGGCAATGATGAGCAAACTGGGCTTAGTAGATGTGTGGCGGCGCTTACATCCCAAAGAGAAGGACTTTACCTTCATGTCACAGGTACATGGCAGCTACTCAAGGTTGGACATGTTTCTGTTATCAGGACCGGATCTCTACAGGGTCAATGAGTGTAAAATAGAGCCAATCACCATATCAGATCATGCTCAAGTCACCTTAAAAATAAATATAGGGCCCACAAAAGCATTTAAGTACTGGAGGCTCAATGTCTCACTGTTAAATGATGATCTAATTAAACAAGAAATACACAAGGAATTAACTAATTTTGAGGCAAATGAGGATGACACCATCTCTCCAATAACTTTGTGGGATAGGGCTAAGGTTGTGATGAGGGGCTGTGCTATTGCCATTTTGTCTAGATTGAAAAAACAAAGGCTAGATAAACAAGAGGAGCTAGAGAAAGAAATTAGGCAGCTAGAAACAGAACATCAACAATCTAAGAAACAAGAAGTATTGCATTCACTGAAAGAGACAAGGAAAAAACTGGATCACCTACTAACATAGACAGAGGGGGCATTAAGATTCATAAATAGAAAATATTATGAAATGGGTAACAAAGCGAGCCGCTTGTTGGCTTTTCAACTGCGGAAGGCGCAAAATAGCAGGACAGTTCACAAAATAAAAAGCACAGCCAGTGACGAAATCTTAACACTACCTACTGATATTGCAGAGGCTTTCGCCTCATACTATAAAAAGTTATACGAGGAGCAGGTGGATCCACACAAAAAAGACAAGATGGAGTCTTTTTTTAGATCCATCAAGTTGGCAACATTAACATCAGAAGAGGCCGACATGTTATCTCCATTTTCAGAACAAGAAATCAGGTTCAATATCCTAAAACTTAAAAGTAACAAATCCCCAGGAACGGAAGGCTTCCCAGGAGAATATTACAAAGCATTTATAGAAGTAATGACCCCAATCTTGGTTTAAAATATGCACTAAAGATGGGAGACCCGCCTGGATCATGGAAGCAATAATAAGCGTCATTCACAAAGAAAACAAGGACCTGATCCAATGTACGTCATACTGCCCAATCAGCCTCCTGTGTGTTGATCTTAAAATTCTTACCTCAATTATAGCAAAAAGAATACAAAAAGTCTTACATAAACTGGTAAAACCAGATCAGACTGGTTTTATTAATAATCGACAAGGTGCGGACAACGTCAGGAGGGCTTTAAACTTGCAATGTATTGCAGCCGAATGGAACACCCCTTCAATGCTTTTCAGCTTAGATGCTGAGAAGCATTCAATAGGGTTGATCGGGAAAGTCAGATATATGGGCTTCAATGACACATTTATTAAATAGATATGCATATTTTATAAAAGCTCTAAATCTAGAGTCAGAGTAAATGTACATTGCTCCAATTTCTTGTCATTGGGACGTTGATTCTTTATCTCCTTCTTTATTTGCCTTAAGCATAGAGCCATTAGCGGAATTAATAAGGTCAAATCCCCTCATATTGGGCATTCCTGATGAGGGATTGATTCAACACAAACTAGCTCTATTTGCTGATGACATTTTGTTATTCTTAGAGCATCCCATGGTTTCTATTCCTACACTTCTAAATAGTTTAGATAAATACAATGCAGTGTCAGGATATAAGATAAATACCAACAAATCGGAAGTAATGATAAGTGGTGAATGGACCCACCAACCAGATGAATTGTATCCTTTAGGAAATCCAAACAGGGATTTAGATATTTAGGTGTTATTCTGACACCAACACCAGCGCAGCTTTATCCCTCCAACTACAACAAACTAATCAAAGAGATTAAACAAGATATACAGTGCCTTGTGAAAGTATTCGGCCCCCTTGAACTTTTCAACCTTTTGACACATTTCAGGCTTCAAACATAAAGATATAAAATTTTTATTTTTTGTGAAGAATCACCAACAAGTGGGACACAATTGTGAAGTGGAACAAAATCTACTGGATATTTTAAACTTTTTTAGCAAATAAAAAACTGAAAAGTGGTGCGTGCAAAATTATTCGACCCCTTTACTTTCAGTGCAGCAAACTCACTCCAGAAGTTCAGCGAGGATCTCTGAATGATCCAATGTTGTTCTAAATGACTGATGGTGATAAATAGAATCCACCTGTGTGTGATCAAGTCTCTGTATAAATGCACCTGCTCTGTGATAGTCTCAGGGTTCTGTTGAAAGCGCAGAAAGCATCATGAAGACCAAGGAACACACCAGGCAGGTCCGTAATACTGTTGTATACAAAGCCGGATTTGGATACAAAAAGATTTCCCAAGCTTTAAACATCCCAAGGAGCACTGTGCAAGCGATCATTTTGAAATGGAAGGAGTATCAGACCACTGCAAATCTACCAAGACCTGGCCGTCCCTCTAAACTTTAAGCTCAGACAAGGAGAAGACTGATCAGAGATGCAGCCAAGAGGCCCATGATCACTCTGGATGAACTGCAGAGAACTACAGCTGAGGTGGGAGAGTCTGTCCATAGGAAAACAATCAGTCGTACACTGCACAAATCTGGCCTTTATGGAAGAGTGGCAAGAAGAAAGCCATTTCTCAAAGATATCCATAAAAAGTCTTGTCTAAAGTTTGCCACAAGGCACCTGGGAGACACACCAAACATGTGGAAGAAGGTGCTCTGGTCAGATGAAACCAAAATCGAACTTTTTGCCCACAATGCAAAACGATATGTTTGGCATAAAAGCAACACAGCTCATCACCCTCAACACACCATCCCCACTGTCAAACATGGTGATGGCAGCATCATGGTTTGGGCCTGCTTTTCTTCAGCAGGGACAGAGAAGATGGTTAAAATTGAGGGGAAGATGGATGCAGCCAAATACAGGACCATTCTGGATGAAAACCTGTTGGAGTCTGCAAAAGACCTGAAACTGGGACGGAGATTTATCTTCCAACAAGACAATGATCCCAAACATACAGCAAAATCCACAAAGGAATGGTTCACAAATAAACGTATCCAGGTGTTAGAATGGCCAAGTCAAAGTCCAGACCTGAATCCAATCGAGAATCTGTGGAAAGAGCTGAAAACTGCTGTTCACAAACGCTCTCCATCCAAGCTCACTGAGCTCGAGCTGTTTTGCAAGGAAGAATGGGCAAGAATGTCAGTCTCTCTCGATGTGAAAAACTGATAGAGACATACCCCAAGCGACTTGCAGCTGTAATCGCAGCAAAAGGTGGCTCTACAAAGTATTAACGCAAAGGGGCCGAATAATTTTGCACGCACCACTTTTCAGTTTTTTATTTGCTAAAAAAGTTTAAAATATCCAATAGATTTCGTTCCCCTTCACAATTGTGTCCCACTTGTTGATGATTCTTCACAAAAAATAAAAATGTTATATCTTTATGTTTGAAGCCTGAAATGTGTCAAAAGGTTGAAAAGTTCAAGGGGGTCGAATACTTTCGCAAGGCACCGTAAGTAGGTGGGATTTGCTGCCTTTATCACTTTTTGGCCAAACAGTCAGTGAGGATGAATATTCTACCGAGACTTTTTTTCCTATTTCAATCTCTGCCTATTTACAGTATACTGTATATCACAATCAACATTTTTTGAAAGCTTTTTGAAAAACGTATATCAAAATGTATCTGGCAAAATAGAAGACCTAAAATACTGATGGCTTAAAGAAAGAGGAGGCTTGGGTCTACCTAATTTTAAAATGTATAACTGGGCAGCCCAATTTAAAGTAATAGTGGCATGGGTGACCAAAGATAAAGAAAATGGGTGGCTATCCACTGAACAGAATTCCTTGAAAGGGATACCAATATCTACTCTTCCATTTCTTAGTCAGCAGGCTCAGAAAAAAATAGGAATTAATAACATCTGGGTCATGCACAAGTTAAAGGTGTGGAACAGTGCCCAGAAGCAATTAAAGGGTCTATAGCTCTATCAAGGGGTATGCCCAGTCTTGGAAACATTGAGTTTCTCACATCTGACACGGACTTAGCATACAGACAGTGGGCGGAAAAGGGGTTGGTTATTATAAATCAGCTGTTTGCGACCATTCTCACAACTTGCCCTCACACGACTTGTATAGATATCTACAAATACAGCACTACATCACAAACCACACAGATGGGGCTAGTCTTAAAAAGATCCAACTGGTGTTGAATAGTATTTTATATATATTTCTCAACAAGTGGTATTAACAATATAATCAAGTATTACATATGTATAAGAGTCTTATGAAAGATACCTTCAGAATATACCTTCCATATTAAAAGTGAATGGGAAGTGGAACTCAATACAATTATAGATGATGATAGATGGGAAGATATGTGTGGCGAGTCATAAAGGGATTGAAAGTCCAATGTGGAAAGAATTTGATTAGAAGTTGAAGATGTGATGTTTAAAAACAACACCCCCAACACCAGTAATACAGACATACTGGAAAGACATTAAAGAAGACGTAGACAAAATCTTCAAGATGGATTTTCCCTTGGATCCTTTGTTTTTCTTACTGGAGAAAATACCTGAAGACTTGCTTTCTAAAGGACCAAAGTTACATGTTACATATTTTGTTAATGACCGCAATAAAGTCAAAAAATTAAACAGGTCCATACAATGGAAAATATGACTGCTATTTTACAGTTGAAAGGTATCTTTGTTTGTGAGAAGATGGACCGCTGTCATTCTAGGCCTTGATTTAGAATAAATTAAACACACTGATGTGCAATGGTTTATTTATCTTGCTTCTATGTAGTCAGTATGGGTGTTGAATGAAGATCAACCACAAGGTGACCCTTTTATTTATTTTTTGTTGCTTTGACCTCTCATTGAAAGAATTTAAGTGTATTGTATTGTTAAAATTGCCTGCAATGTTTAATTTGGGCAATAAAGATAAAAAAATGTAGCCAATCAAGTACCATTTTATTGCAACAGTGTCATAAAGAAGACAGCTAGGGAACTTAAAACCAGAGATTATTTCTAATATGCAAAATTATCACCAGCCATGAAGCAGACAATTGGTGTGTATGGAGAAAAAAAGTAGGCCATTCGCTACACTGTTGCATGCAGTTCAAAGTCAAGATCATGTTTATTGTTTCACAATCAACATTTTATTTTGATGCACTACGATATATTTTATTGTAACAAATGGGCCTTACAACTGGCCTCGTCATCTGCCTCCTCCTAATCACTCTCTACCTGTGTCCCTTTCTCTGAATCTGCAGCCTCCTCTTCCTCCATCTAAGATAAAGGGTTGAGATCAGGAGACGAAGCCTTTAAAGATGACGAGTCCAAGGATTTCAAATCATTTGCAGCTTTATTCAAACAGCGAACAATGACACAGTGAGCCGACTCTGTATACACACGAATGTCTATACAAGAGTGACCAATGAACATCAGAATAACTTAGTTTCTTATTGTCTTCTTGTTCTGCAGTGGTGTTAATCTATTTTTGTGAAACAGTTACCTTTGACCCAACTCCTCATTTGTGAGAAACTTCTACTAGCTTACACGTTCGGATCTATTCCTGCAACTTAGTGTCCACTTCACGCTGACTCTGCCCTAAAAGCTCCCTCTGAATGGTTTACTGCATTTTAACTTTTACATGCATAATTATCAACCTATCAATGTTCATCTGCCTCCTCCTGATCACTAACTGCCTCTATCCCTCTCTGAATCTGCAGCTTCCTCTTCATCCCTCATAGTCAATTCTTCCTTTCCCTCATCTCTTATTTCTGCATCTCCTTCTGTGGTCTTCTCCTGCTCTGACCCGCCTGGTCTCTCCAGTTTAATGACTCTCCTTCATTTCCATCCTTCTCTTCCTCCTATGCACTATTTTGAATACAAATGATCAGTCTCAGCACACACTGTGTAGTATGTAACGTAACACCACAGAGCGACCCTTTTAACATTATGAATTCAAACATGCCAGTTTGTAATATCACTAAAATCAAAACTAAGCTCAGTTGCTCCAGTCTTTACTGGGATGCAGGGCCGCCACACCACAGCAGACTCGCTGTAACAGAAAATTCTATTATGTAGTTTGACCTTTCAATATAAAACCAACTTTACCAGTCTGTGACAGCTTGTTTGCTCACTCCACAGAAAGCTACAGACACAGGATTTATTGTAATATTTTGATTTAACGGGTTGCAAAAATCAAATACAAATTCAAGCCTTTTCAAGCATTGTATCCAAAATTCAAGCACTTTTCTACTAGTCTATGTACTATGTAGCTAAAACGTTGACGAGAGGGAATGTTATAAGGCAACTTCATTCATATCCTGCATCCTCCACATCTGCATGTCTTTCCCTATAAACCCACCTAATTCTTAAATTATGGATTGAATTACTTCTTTCTGAATCTGCATGCAGAGCCTGGTTTACCAGCTCTCTCCTTGAGTTGTCAACAGACAATTGACGTGATGGCTTCATAAAAGCACCCTCATATTGGAAGTATTGCCACTAGCATAAGCCAGATGTGTTGCACAGAGCTAGCACTTTTTCCTGTTGCTGTCAGGTAACACTAAATCCGTAATGCTCCCATACAGCAGACTGAGACTGACTTTTTGACTAAAATCTGTGAGGCTAAAATGAACAGAACAATACATACATGACCCCAACAGTTTGGATATTTTACATGGACCGCTCCATCCCTAGTTTACAGTGTCCGTTTTTTGGGACATCTTGAACAGCTTGAAAGGTCTAGTGGTCCTTGACACTCTTTGAAGATTAATGTATGACTACCATTTAATATACAGTGGGTACGGAAAGTATTCAGACCCCTTTAAATTTTTCACTCTTTGTTTCATTGCAGCCTTTTTCCAAAAATCAAAAAAGTTCATTTTATTTCTCAGTAATGTACACTCAGCAACCCATCTTGACAGAAAAAAAAAAACAGAAATTTAGAAATTTTTGCATATTTATTAAAAAAAACAAAAACTGAAATATCACATGGTCATATGTATTCAGACCCTTTGCCGTGACCCTCATATGTAACTCAGGTGCTGTCTATTTCTTCTGATCATCCTTGAGATGGTTCTACACCTTCATTGGAGTCCAGCTGTGTATGATTATACTGATAGGACTTGATTAGGAAAGCCACACACCTGTCTATATAAGACCTTACAGCTCACAGTGCATGTCAGAGCAAATGACAATCATGAGGTCAAAGGAACTGCCTGAAGAGCTCAGAGACAGAATTGTGGCAAGGCACAGATCTGGTCAAGGTTACAAAAAAATTTCTGCTGCACTTAAGGTTCCTAAGAGCACAGTGGCCTCCATAATCCTCAAATGGAAGACGTTTGGGACGACCAGAACCCTTCCTAGAGCTGGCCGTCCGGCCAAACTGAGCTATCGGGGAGAAGAGCCTTGGTGAGAGAGGCAAAGAAGAACCCAATGGTCACTGTGGCTAAGCTCCAGAGATGCAGTCGGGAGATGGGAGAAAGTTGTAGTAAGTCAACCATCACTGCAGCAATCCACCAGTCGGGGCTTTATGGCAGAGTGGCCCGAAGGAAGCCTCTCCTCAGTGCAAGACACATGAAAGCCCGCATGGAGTTTGCTAAAAAACACCTGAAGGACTCCAAGATGGTGATAAATAAAATCCTCTGGTCTGATGAGACCAAGATAGAACTTTTTGGCCTTAATTCTAAGCGGTATGTGTGGAGAAAACCAGGCACTGCTCATCACCTGTCCAATACAGTCTCAACAGTGAAGCATGGTGGTGGCAGCATCATGCTGTGGGGGTGTTTTTCAGCTGCAGGGACAGGACGACTGGTTGCAATCGAGGGAAAGATGAATGCGGCCAAGTACAGGGATATCCTGGACGAAAACCTTTTCCAGAGTGCTCTGGACCTCAGACTGGGCCGAAGGTTTACCTTCCAACAAGACAATGACCCTAAGCACACCGCTAAAATAACGAAGGAGTGGCTTCACAACAACTCTGTGGCTGTTCTTGAATGGCCCAGCCAGAGCCCTGACTTAAACCCAATTGAGCATCTCTGGGAGAGACCTGAAAATGACTGTCCACCAACGTTTACCATCCAACCTGACAGAACTGGAGAGGATCTGCAAGGAGGAATGGCAGAGGATACCCAAATCCAGATGTGAGAAACTTGTTGCATCTTTCCCAAAACGACTCATGGCTGTATTAGATCAAAAGGGTGCTTCTACTAAATACTGAACAAAGGGTCTGAATACTTATGACCATGTGATATTTCAGTTTTTGTTTTTTAATAAATATGCAAAAATTTCTAAATTTCTGTTTTTTTCTGTCAAGATGGGTTGCTGAGTGTACATTACTGAGAAATAAAATGAACTTTTTTGATTTTTGGAAAAAGGCTGCAATGAAACAAAGAGTGAAAAATTTAAAGGGGTCTGAATACTTTCCGTACCCACTGTAAATAAAACTGAAGAAATGCCACTCCTCAGGGAAGGCTATAGATTGTATAGTTATCTCCCAAACAGGGCAAAATCACCACCCTACAACTATACAATCTACTACCTCACACTGTGTAAGCAACTGGTATACGACTTTTTATCAACATCTTGATCCATGCAAACCCTGAAAACTGGCCTCCAGAAGACTGAGACGTGTGTTTGGCACTTTGAGAAAGACAGTAGGTTGAATAGTTATCTCCCAGTGCAGGTGTGACCCTAAAACTATACAACCTACTACCTCATCCCACGGTGCAAACAAAGCTGTTTTCTGCAGTGAAAGTGAAGACCAGGGCAGATTTAATGATGAAGAGACTCCTCGGACCAAGGACAACCTCCAGCTGAATAGACTTCATCCGACGCACGCATTCAGCAGAGACCTCCGACTGTGGAGAAAAAGTAACATGGGTGGAAGGTTAGGTTCTACTATAACGATGTAACAATACACTTGACTTTAATGAACACAATGAAATTACTGAAATATATTCCTTTATTTATATAAACTGTGCAAAACAGCAGATGTGTCCTCTTATCAAAAGTACAACTGAAATAATATTTTTTCTTGAATAACATAAATAATAATTCAAGACTTAAGACATGCTTGTTTATTGCTATGGCCTTATGGTTAAATTTAAATGGTTTATTTAAAATGTATAAAATTACGTTTTTTACGTTTGCAGCTTCATAATAAAAGCACTTAAATAACAAAATAACTGACTTATTGTGAAGAATATCAGACAAAGACATTTATGTCTGAAATAGTGCAGGCAACACCATAAATAAAATACATTGAATGAGTACATAGTTCCGAATTTTAACAGCCACAATAAGACAATTACAAAGTCAACCGATTATCACCTTAAGAATATATAAAGGGTTAAAGGAATTTATGTGTCAACAGGATTTGGAAAAACTTGTCCATGCCTTCAGTAGACTTGACTACTGTAACGGTGTCTTTACAGGTCCCCCAAAATCACAGCTGCAGCTGATTCAGAACGCTGCTTCTCGAGTCCTCACTAAGACCAAGAGAGTGGATGACACCACTCCAGTTCTAAAGTCTTTACACTGGCTTCCTTCGTCAAAGTACTTCTGCTGGTTTATAATTCACTAAAGGGTTTAGGGCCAAAATACATTTCAGATCTGCTAGTAAACTACTTTAATACCCACTTTACTTTACTACTCACTTTAAATGGTTGTTTGTTTCTTTAATTTCTTATACGGCACTGTAATTTTTATTCTTGTGTTTAAAAAAAAATTGTTTTTATGTATATCACTTTGAATTGCCCTGTTGCTGTAATGTCCTATACAAATAAAGCTGCCTTGCCTTGTGAACACACTGCTATAACATACACTCACCTAAAGGATTATTAGGAACAATTTCACATTAATGCAATAATCTAATCAACCAATCACATGGCAGTTACTTCAATGCATTTAGGGCTGTGGTCCTGGTCAAGACATTCTCCTGAACTCCAAACTGAATGTCAGAATGGGAAAGAAAGGTGATTTAAGCAATTTTGAGCATGGCATGGTTGTTGGTGCCAGACGGGCCGGTCTGAGTATTTCACAATCTGCTCAGTTACTGGGATTTTCACACACAACCATTTCTAGGGTTTACAAAGAATGGTGTTAAAAGGGAAAAACATCCAGTATGCGGCAGTCCTGTGGGCGAAAATGCTGTGTTGATGCTAGAGGTCAGAGGAGAATGGGCCAACTGATTCAAGCTGATAGAAGAGCAACTTTGACTGAAATAATTGAGCTTACTTTTAAAAAGTTGCAAAAAAGAAATCACAAATTAGAATCATTTCCATCAACTGGTTTAGAGCGAATAAACTAGACTAGGAAAACCGCTTTGTATGTGCAGTGTGCAGGGCTGTACCATTCAACAACCGTTCACCTGTCTACATGGGTATAACCCTGGTCATGACATCCGAGATCGCCTTAGTCAACCTGGGAGCATAACAATTATTATAAGTGCTAGAAATGGGGGGTGAGCAGCTAACATCACATGCTCCAGTCCATCAGTATATCAACAGAACTGTTGAGGGTTCATTTTATGATTGTTTAGCAGTGATTATGTTCTAAAGCACAAATAAATAACCATCAAACACTCTCCTCCTCTGCATATGTATTGCAGCAGCTGGAAAAGGAACTAGGTTACCCTAACTATCAATTTTTGACAATTTTAAGCAATGTGAAAGGATCATAATTATAATGTTATAATGCTCCCCCCCACCCACCCCAAGGTTAATGAGTAATCGTAAAAAATAATTGTGATGTCAAGTCATTCAAATACCAACATATCTATTCTTAAACCTATAAAACAAAACAGATAGTTCAGAAATGATATGCCTCTCTCAAAGACAGGGCTTTAAAATGGCAACCAAATCCCCATAGAATGCTCATTTAGACCTACTATAGACCTAATAATAACGCTGATAGGCTAATATAGACCTAATAGACTGTTACCTTAATCATAACACTCACATGTGTTTTGCGGCTCCAGACATATCTTTTTTTTGAGGGGATTGGTAATCTGGCATAATATTGATTAATGGGGCTTGAGTTGAGTCTAACTACCTGATACTTGGACCGGAACTAGAGCCCTTCGGGCCGATATTAGGCATTTCCCAATCTATCTGTATCTGCATTTATAATGGCCAATTTAAAAAATACAACAAATAAAAAATAAGCAATGCCAACGCTCATAACATGGTTGACAGTCCTTTTTTAATATTCATTCATCAAAATAATTTATGACAAATTAATGATTCTGATAAATGAATGAACACGGACTGTGTGAATTGTATGAGCATTGGCATTGCATAGTTTGTCCACAAGGGGGCACTCTACAATGTCCTTGTTGGCAACACGGATTATTTTCTTTGTTTCTTTGTATATTCTTTGTTTTTGTTCAAAGTATTTAAGTTTGTATTTTTATACATTTTATTTATCAGAACTTTAATATATTTGTATGTTCCTCTGTTCTGTTGTGACATAAAAAAATGATCATCATACCATTTTAGAGAGAACTCATAAATAACTACAAATAACTAATGTTAGGAAATCAGTTTATGTTTTGTAAGGCGTTTCTGGATTTTATAAAAAATATATATCGGCTTTATGGAATTTTAAATAACCAAATATTCGTATCGGTCTTAAAAATCATTTATCGGTCGGGCTCTAACCGGGACCAGGACCGATCTCGGTACTCCTTCAACAAGCAATGGAAGCTAACGTTAGCCTGGTGTTCGATCGGAATTGCAGCACAGCTATCAATGTGCGGAGTATTGAAGTTTAACATTTAGCTGGCCAACGTGACTGGTCATTTCAGAACAACACATTTGGATGTGACCAACGGTAGTAAAGTCGTACTAAAGGAACAGCATGTCTGAAGAGCTGTAATGTTGCACCGCCCTCAGCCAGCTCCGTCAGTTAACCACTCCGAACAACTTACTGGCTAACACTATCAAGCTAACGCTAGCTACAGCAGCATGGTTGCCCACAAAAGTAAAGGTCAGGTAACAACAGCTGGCTCTTCCGCTAGAAAGCAATAACACGGGTTATTATAACGCGTTGTAAAGATCACATGTGCGGGCACTGAGGTATATGTATTCATAAATGTATGATTAATACAGCCCACCCACCTGTCTGCCATGTCGCTCACATGGTCTCTCCTCCACGAATCGACTGCTGCTTCTTCTTGGTGGTGGATTGGCGCAGCTCACCGCGGCGCATTTCTCCCCCTGCTGGTTCGGAGTGTACACTACAGCAATAACTCGGATTAATCAATATTTAAAAATTAAATAAATGCCGAGTTTAACCATATGCAGGACATCAAAGTCACATGCTTGACTTGTGACATGTTTTCTTTCACAAAAAGTATTTTTTCGAGTTCCTATCATTTCACCATAGCCGATGATTGACTGCATTGATATTCTGCCTTCTTTGATATTTCCTGCAGTGAGTGACCAACTCCTCCTTCTGTTTACCGTATTAGTAAATGGATGTCGCATTTCCTCCCATAATCGTTTTTTGTTCTGTATTGTAAAGAACTTAAATCTTGTGACAATTAGTTGACAGATTTGAAATTGTCACATTGGAAATGCAATAACTTTAATCATTATCCTATTTATCATTAGTTGCGTTATCAGGACACGTGTTGGCTAAAGTCAGTAACTATTTGATAGAGTGAGTGTATATGGTTGTTTGTGAACGTTATGTTGTATTGTGAACATACATATGCTAGTTCCTGTAATTTCAACTGGCCAACCACCAATTGTTTGGTTTGGTATTGAAATAGTATCATTAATATGATCATATGCCATAGATCAAGCCTTGTGATAGACTTTATTAGCTCACAAATATGAAAAATGTTTCCTTAAAATCATGGCATGCTGTTTTTAATAATTGATCTTCTCAGCTGAGATGTTATAACTAAGAAGTAATAGCAGGTGGTATGAAATCAACAAACTGATCATTTTAATCATGAATTATGATTACTTATTACTTACAGGATGGCATCATAAACACAGAATCACAAGTGAAACTGTGTGAAGTCTCACATTTCTAAGATCCAAATCATGTTGAATTGACATACACAACAGTTTTTCATGTGAAGCAGCATTCCCTTCACAGCAATGACTGTATGAATGTATTGCATCACTTTCATCTGTCATGCTTCGTGTGTAAAGGTCTGAACATGATATTCTTTGATCCCAAGAGGCATTTGTATAATAACGTACACTTTTGAGATTCAATGGTGACCATCTCTTTAGAGTTAAATGGGTTTGGATGTTTGACCACTGTGACATCAGGAGGAACACTTTCCTTTCCCCTTGTATGCCCAACTGCTGATAAACCTAAATGGTAAATGTCCATAAAAAGATTTGCACACACTTTACAAAGCTTGCATTAACTTGTTTAATTCTGTAAGAAGTAGCCTGTTTAACAATGAAAAAATAGTGCATGTTGAAAATTCCTCGCTTATGTCCTTCATATTATTACCATCATCAGTGTTGCAGATCTAGATTACATTCCACATATGAGACATTTGAGGTGAGAGGCCACACACACACACACGTTACACCAGCAGCATGCCACAGAGTCTAGGCAGAGGCCATTTGGGTTGAGGCAGAGAGCAACTGCAACAGTGGAGGCAGATTGATGTTTGACAAACGCATGTACAACAGAACAGTAAGAGGTGTTTGGTATTAAGGACATACATTGATTGGAAAAGCAAATGGACTGTGGCCTGTTGAATTTGCATTGCCATAACAATAGCCACAGTTTGCATTTTACTCTAAAAATACTTTACATTCTACACAAACAAAGCAACCTTTCAACTTATCAGGTTATAGTTATTAATCCAAATGCAGCATTTCAAATAAAAAGATCTGAATAAATAAGACACATAGCATATACACAGTGTAAAAACACATTTTGGTTTAAATAAGAAATAAGACCAACAGCATTGACAGCTGAGTTACACATTTAATTAACATTACATGAACATCATGAGAACCACCATTCTCTGTCATTTTCCTAGCAACTAGTTCAACAATAAAAGCACATCTAGTCCCTCACAAATATTACAGGAGAACAGATACTTTCAAACGGAGCACAGTGGCACATTAACCAAAAGAATGGCAGTGCTTAGAGTCTATTAAGAGCATACAAGAAAAATGAAATGCTAAACCTTTAAATGACAGTCTTTAAATACATTAAAGACTAGATTGGCAGATCTCAGCAGTATCTGATGCAAGGAACTGACTGAAAATACAATAATGCCCCCAAAGTGGAAACTTGTTTGTGAGTCTTCCTCTTGTCTGTTGCAGCTGGATCAGGAGTCTTCATTCTCCTCCACAGCTTTGTCACACAGCTCATGAAGAATGGGAGTCAGGGTTGCTTTAAGTGTTGTGTATAAAGACTTGTTTTTCTCAAGGGCAGGGTCAATCTGGAGAGAAAAGAAAAAAAACTCAATACTAAATGCTAAACATGAATCTATTTAATATACACCATATGTTAATACTCACCTGAGTAAACGCTTGTATTGTTTGGTTGAGAAAACTATTCTCCACTTCTTCAGGCATTGGCAGGAGATGAGCAGCACAGTCGAGGATACACAGCAACGTGAGTCTGTGGCCCTGACAGCAGAAAGAACAAGGATGATAGTATCAGATTACATGATTACAATATCTCATAAATCATAGAAATAAAACAGTCCAAAGCCAAATGATAACCTTTATATATGTGAGTTATGTAGCCCATTTTAAACACCCTGGACTAGCAGCATTTACATATTACAAAGACAGGTAAATATCACAGTATGGTTGTGCCATTTTGTATCAAATCACTACCTTACTAAACTGTCTAATAGAGGCTGTCATATATAGTAAATGACATAGCTGAGATGATTGCAGATTACTGCTACACAAGGTATTACAGATAACTAATCTACAGATGTGTTATATAAAATAACAGTCCAACATCACTAATCTCATACAGTGAGGAAAATAAGTATTTGAACACCCTGCTATTTTGCAAGTTCTCCCACTTAGAAATCATGGAGGGGTCTGAAATTGTCATCGTAGGTGCATGTCCACTGTGAGAGACATAATCTAAAAAAAAATATTCCAGAAATCACAATGTATGATTTTTTAACTATTTATTTGTATGATACAGCTGCAAATAAGTATTTGAACACCTGAGAAAATCAATGTTAATATTTTGTACAGTAGCCTTTGTTTGCAATGACAGAAGTCAAATGTTTCCTGTTGTTTTTCACCAGGTTTGCACACACTGCAGAAGGGATTTTGGCCCACTCCTCCACACAGATCTTCTCTAGATCAGTCAGGTTTTTGGGCTGTTGCTGAGAAACAGAGTTTGAGCTCCCTCCAAAGATTCTCTTCTCGGTCATCCTCTCCTTAATACAGTGCAGTCGCCCTGTCCCATGTGCAGAAAAACACCCTCAAAGCATGATGCTACCACCCCCATTCTTCACAGTAGGGATGGTGTTCTTAGGATGGTACTCATCATTCTTCTTCCTCAAAACACAATTAATGGAATTATGACCAGAAAGTTCTAATTGGGTCTCATCTGACCACATGACTTTCTCCCATGACTCCTCTGGATCATTCAAATGGTCATTGGCTACTTAAGACGGGCCTTGACATGTGCTGGTTTAAGCAGGGGAACCTTCCGTGCCATGCATGATTTCAAACCATGACGTTTTAGTATATTACCAACAGTAACCTTGGAAACGGTGGTCCCAGCTCTTTTCAGGTCATTGACCAGCTCCTCCCGTGTAGTTCTGGGCTGATTTCTCACCTTTCTTAGGATCATTAAGACCCCACGAGGTGAGATCTTGCATGGAACCCCAGTCCAAGGGAGATTGACAGTCATGTTTAGCTTCTTCCATTTTCTAATGATTGCTCCAAAAGTGGACCTTTTTTCACCAAGCTGCTTAGCAATTTCCCCGTAGCCCTTTCCAGCCTTGTGGAGGTGTACAATTTTGTCTATAGTGTCTTTGGACAGCTCTTTGGTCTTGGCCATGTTAGTAGTTGGATTCTTACTGATTGTATGGGGTGGACAGGTGTCTTTATGCAGCTCAAACAGGTGCTTATCGAATTTAGGATAATAAATGGAGTGGAGGTGGACATTTTGAAGGCAGACTAAAAGGTCTTTGAGGGTCAGAATTGTAGTTGATAGACAGGTGTTCAAATACTTATTTGCAGCTGTATCATAGAAATAAATAGTTAAAAAATTATACATTGTGATTTCTGGATTTATTTTTTTTAGATTATGTCTCTCACAGTGGACATGCACCTACGATGACAATTTCAGACCCCTCCATGATTTCTAAGTGGGAGAACTTGCAAAATAGCAGGGTGTTCAAATACTTATTTTCCTCACTGTACATCATATTTTTTGGTAGAAGTGATATTTCTACATGGCAAATAATTTACTAGTAAGTGTTGTAGAGTCAGAGAAAACCAACAGACCCAACAGTCATGACATGCATGCTGTACAGTATGTGTAATTGAATCTGTAATTGAAAGGGACATGTTCAAAATAATAGTGTAGTGTTGAATTAGTGAGGTGATTGATTCTGTTAAGAAACAAGTGTCAATTATGGCCCATATTTAAGGAAGGAAGGAAGCAAATGTTTGTTGTGTGCATGATGGTTATAGTGCATTTCACACTTCAGCAAAATGGCTCATTCCAGACATTGCTCTGAGGAACAGCGGACTTTCATTAAAAAGTTGATTGGTGATGGCTATTATTCTGAACACAACTGTACAAAAGATGTTCGCACAATGTAAGAACTGTGTACAGAGGTGTGAAATAAAGACATGAAATAATCTCTTACTGGCTAACACTGGACACAACACAATAAACAGTAATATCCAAATCCAATCCAAATGTGTTTATAAAGCCCATTTAAAAACCACTACAGTTGGCCAAAGTGCTGTACAATCAAAGCTAACAAAAACAACACAACATAGAACTAGAAATCAAAGAACCTTTGTATGTATGTTTGAGTGTGTGTGTCTGTTTTATTTCAAAGAATTGTTCATCTGATCTATTTTACACTTGGTATTGCTGGGTGCCCTATGAACTTGCCGTTTCGAAAGCCGTTTGGACAGCGTTGTATATCACACCTTTTATAAACTATTCGGTTAACAATGATTCTGGAGAAAGCTACAAGTAGCAATACCACAGGCCAAGCAATCGGTCTGGTTTCAAACGGCCTCTGTAGTAAATACAAAGACCAGTTGGAAAGACAATATGACAATACTATGGAAAGGCAACTATCTTAGCGTGTTACATGTTACATGAACATTAACACAACAAATGTGTGCCCCAATTTTACCTGCAGGACACTTGAAATAGTTTATTTTAAAAGATCACACTCAAATGTTTAATGGCAGATAAATATACACATAAATATTCTGCAGACTTGCAATTGAAAAAAGAAGCCCTTTCATTCAAAGAAAGAGGTTTAGTTGCCTTTTTTCACTGGCTGGTGTAAGGTTTAGATTAAAAGTAGTCAATAATGTCACATATAATGTAAATTTAATTTAAAATGTTATTTTAAAATGATTTGTTATTATTACTATTTTAAAACAATGTCAATTTTACAACTTTGGTGGCAGATGATGGTGACGTTTTATAATAGCCTATATGCTACGGGGCCTCATTAGTTCTCCCACACTTAAAGTTTGACAAGTTACGTTACTTCAGACACCTTTGATCAGAACAAAAGGACACAATTGTTTCAATGTTTACGCATGTTAGAAAAATGAGCCTGTATTCACATTGTTGGCTAAAACTGAAACGTTGATTTAAAAAAAAAAAAAAAAGTTTTACAGACATCTGAAAAACGAAATAATCAGCCCGTTCTTGTTTTACACTTCAGTGCCCTGACCGGTAAGGCCACTATTAGGGGTGAAACGGATTGCAAAACTCACCGTTTCATCAACTGCTTATAAAATGCTCCGTACATGCTGAACATACCATTGATTTCAGCATGCACTATTCACATGGATAGAAACTTATGTTGCCTGTATCTTTTCAGGGCAACCCTCCATAGAGCTTTTCAGCCTACTTTAATTTACAGCGACAGTAAAAATGTATATCACATTATTATTAAGGTTAAACTTTGCAATTATTACGCGGTTCAAATGCATTCTGAATCATGAGCGTTGATCCGTAGGTCCATTGCACTACTAGTCACCATTTATCATTTTTCGACACAGTCTTGTTTATATGTCTCAGTTTGTGTTCTGATCTGGGAAACTAACATTTCCGACCACACTTGAAGGCAGCTTTGGAAAAAGAAAAAAATTAAAAGGCGACGAAGCACGAGATGAAGACATAGTCACAAAATCCTGGGCAGTTTAGCGCTTATGTTTCATATTTTATCTTTTATAGTGTTTAAAACATTTTCACAGTAACATTACTGGACTTGCCCGACAAGTCACATGATTGTCCACAGCAGGTCGACGTCTGCAAAAGTTGATTTGGACTTAACATTTTGCTGCAGGCATTGAAAGCAAACAAAAAGACCTAAGTTTTTACCGGACTGTCTGACGAGTGACGACCAACACAGTGTGTGTTAATTAATGCTCAGCCAGTTTGAAAACCAAACCACACCAGGCTGCTACAGTATAACATTACAGACCTCTACAGACGGCTCGCTTGTACTCAACACCTCTGTTCTTGGCTGAGATAGATGACATAGTGCTGAATTAATTAGCCAGCGCCTAGCAGACATTTAGCAAGTAGCTTAATCCAAAAAAACCACCACATTGAATTTCAGCCTGCACACGTTAAAAAAAAAACAATCCCAAAATTTAAAATCGAATACCCATTGAACTAATTTTTGAATATTCGAATCCAGTCCTAGTTCTGACACACTCAGTAGGTAGAGCGGGTAGTTCTTTGATCACAAGATTAGTGGTTTAATCCCTGGCTTCTCCTGTCCTCTAGAGTTAGACACTGAACCCCAGGTTGCTCCCAATGGGCAGGACAGGATCTTGCACTGGTGTATGAATGTGTGCTTGAATGACTTTGTCTAGTAAAGTAGAATTGTGCTGTATAAATGCCTTTAAAACTTAAACAATGAAAACACGCTCAACAGCATTATAATTTGTTTTCCAGTGTTACTGGACACTGTGTTAAAAGCTATCTAAAAGAAAGGCATTATCACTGTTTGCTTCACACAGATATTCAACCCAGCTACCTTTCTTAGTGAACTGAGGGCATTCTGTGGGTTTACGTTCTTCTCGCAGAGGGCTTTGACTTCGTCTCTGCTGATGACTGGGTCCTTGAGCTGCTCCAGCCATGACCACATCAGACTTGACAGGACCAGAGGATCTCTCTCCATACACAGCCTCTCCCACGCTCCCTCTCTGGAGTTCAGCTCTGTCTGCATCACAACAAAGAGCATACTGAAATGAAGTATCACAAGGCAGGAAATGCAGGTTTAAATCAGGAATAACAATGTGCTAAAGTTATGGTTTTGTCTGTTATAACACAGCTCATTGATGAACAATGAGCACAGTCTATAAGGGTGTGTTTTTAGGGTTGACAATTAATGCATAGGAGCTCTGAATGTGTGTTGTATAGCATATTTGTCAGACACAAAGTGAACTGTGGATAACGTTTTTAATTTTAAACATTAACTGAAGATGAACTGAAGATGAGCAAGTGTCAGATCGGTCATACTAAAAAGAGTAGTGGAGGAAGCAACATCCTGCATGTCACACTGGGGGAATTAGAGTCTCCTAGGATCAAGGTTTTCACCCAGCATTTCCCATAATAACAGCTTGACTTCTAAAAGGGGGCATGTGTAGAACTGGGTTTTACATTTTCAACATTATTTGTACAAATGAAAAGTATAGAAAAGATAATGATTAGAGTTCTGTTGTTTCTCAGTGCCACAGTATCTCAGACATCCTGTTGCTTCCTGCGGATACTTCGCATCTCCCTCCTGGTGCTTTGGAAGTGTCTCTTTACTTTTTGGCTTTATTGAAGTGGATAAACATTCGTTGCATTGTCAAGTGGCTACATATTGAAGAATCTTTTGATCACAAAAAAGAAACCAGGTGAAAATGTGGTTATACAGCAAACCTAAGTAACCTGGTTGCGCTAAAATATGCAGATAGATGCAGTAAGACTGGAATATGTAACACTACTGGGCAACATGCTTGCATAATATTAGGCACCTGGTGCACAAAAAAGAGCAGGATCATTGCTTTTTCATCATTATATCATAATGCTGCTTAAAAGAAGAGAAATAACTAGTGTTATTTGATCTAAACCTGAGATGAAACTATTTTGAATATATGGATCAATTGTGCAACAATCTCTGTTCTTTTTGCCACCCTGCTGTCACAGCAATACTTTCTGTGTCTGAAGTCTTTGTCCTGCACATGATGCATATGTACAGTGCCGATAGAAACCCAGTCACGTGTATGCATGGCCAAGACATGGGCTCAAAAATCCAGCAAGACAAAATGGGTTGTTTTTTTTCCTCCAACCAGATGATGGAAACCGCGTTTCTCGTTTATGACACAGCCAGTAGTGTTGGTCTGTGCAAGTGTCCTTTTTAAGTGATGTAGCAGATATCCCATTCAATCTGACATGGTGTGACACCAGGTGACATGACATGTAGAAACTGGTCTTCTGATCAATTTACAGGATGTATTGACATTAATGGAATAGTTCAACATTTTAAGGACGCTCATTTATTTTCTTTATGAGAGTTTGATGAGAAGATCGATACCACTTTTATGTCTGTTTGTTATATATTATGAAGCAAGAACAAGCAGTCGGCTATCTTAACTTAGCTTAAAGAATGGCAACAGAGGAAAACAGCTAGCCTGCCTCTGTCCAAAGGTAAAGTAATCCACCTACCAGCACCTCTAAAGCTCCCTACTGCACACATTACATTATGTGTGTTTAATATATACAGAAGTGTAGTGTGTTCTTCTAGTGTTCTAAATAATGGTGTCTGGTTGGAAAATGCCTTTTTAGATTCATGCCAATGTTGGATTGTACAGTAAAACTGTAGGCTATTAGGTGTAATCAATACATAGGGCTACATACATTGTTCTGACTATTATCAATTCAAATATTCAATGTGAGCAATAAATAATATGCTATACCTTTGCCTGCTCAAAGTTCTGTGACGTGGAGTATGATGTAATGTTAGGTTGAGGTAAATATGGCAAATAGTAATAGAATAATTATTTGGTTAGTTGGTTCTACATGTCTGTTATGGATTAGTCCAGCTACGGTAATTAAGCTACCTACAGCCATGTTAGCTAAGGCTAGCTCGAATGTTTTGCCCCCAAATTCTCAAAAGGCAGGTCCATTCGCGTAAGCAGAAATCAACTTTGAGAACAGAGTGATCTGGGAGAGCATGTATGCCCTCCACACGCCTTCTCAACTGACGCTTTCTGGTGTGTGGTGGCTGCTCTGTGCGTTCTGCTTAGTTTTATACATGCAGGTGCCATTCTTTCACTCTCCCTACGTTTTGTTTTACGCTCGTGGCCTGTACAACTCTCGCTTGTTGAATTGGTGCGCAAAGACTAATATTGACGCGTGTGAGATAATATAATTTGCTTGTGAGCTATGACATAAATCTGATGCCGTAAAGCGTTAGTTCATTCATTTATTTACCATTGTTAGGCTGCTACTTAGAAAGTTTAGTAAGCAAAGATAGCAATTATTCTACATTAAATGAAGCTTCTCTACATTGAAGCTAATGTTGGCCCCAAATAAACATAGCAAGCTAAGCTATAGCAACACGGCACAAGTAGTTCACTACAACAGAACTGTTTTGTGAACATGACATACACGTCAGTTGGTGGTGGCATCAGTGATCCTTAGCAGTTACCAAAAAGCTTTTTTAGTAGATGTAGTAAACAACAAAAGGCTATTGAGAAGTATTTAAACTAGTCTCAGAACTGGCCAACACTGTAGCAAATACAAGTTGGATTTAGCACTGTGATGTCATCGGCACAGGTTGCTAATGTCAGCTACTTCTTAATTTGCCAGAAAGTGATATAGTGGAAAATGGCGCTTCAACTGGTAAGCATTAAATCAAACCGGTTTAGACTCTTACAACTGACTGGACTGGGAAAACCGGAAATTGAACCAACTCTAGATGAGTGCAGAGACTCCAGACTAGAGTCCAGAACAACAGCACAAATATACCATGTGGTCATTCATGTGACCACATGGTATATTTGAAAGTATTTTATGGGGTACACTACCTGCCACACTGAGACCTTGGAGGTGAAATCCTTGTCTGTCAGGTTCATGGCCAGAGCTTTGGCCACCAGCAGGCATCTGCTCTCTGGGGAGAGCTCAGACTGGAGGGTGATGAAGGGAAACCCTCCATCTGCTCCACATGCAGACACTTCCACATCTGGCGGCTCCTCACTGGTAAGCAGTTTGCTCTCTTTTGATAAGGCTGGCAGTGTGGCATCACAGTGAGATTTGTTTCCCTGCTTGGAGAAATCTAAAGACAAACTCTGAAGCCCCTTATTTAGTGGCTTTTTTAATAAAGGGGATCCCGTGTCTTGCTTTGCTTCTGTATTGTGGCCCGGAATGCTGCTAATGATGTCCTGAAGCGAGAGGTCATAGAATTTGGGAGGGATACAGGCTGGAAGGCTACTGTGAGACAAGGAATGTTTGATCAGGCACCTGATTGGTTTGTTGCTCTTCAGATTTCCTAAATTTTGCTGCTGTGGTCCAAGTTGGTCAAGCACAGAATCGCTGTAACTAAGGCTCCTGGTTTTGGACAGGGAGGACTTCAAAGGGCTTTCTAGATTCTGCTGCGAGGGGTCAAGCTCATTGTCACTGGCGAGAGGTTGATCGTGAGGAGGTCTGGATTGTATAGCAGGTGGGCTGAGAGGATGAGATGAACAAGGTGGAACAGGAATCCCCTTCCCTCTCATCTCCTTCCCGAGCTGCTGAAGGGCCTGCTGGGACACGGTCTTCTCCACCTCAGCTGTGAGGTCGGGGATCTCCAGTCGCTCCTCCTCAATCACGACCTGTCGGTTGGCTGCAATGTCGACAAGGAGCCTGCACACCAGCTGGACAATCTTTGGCACATTCTTCATCTGTCGAGCCTCGTAGCCATGCAGCAGGTGGCGCTGCCGGGTAAGGTACTGGGACAAGGTGACAGCACTTGCTTTGGGTTCTGCACAGGAGAATACGTTGCGGAGAGGAACCAGGAACTGGGCGAATTCCCTGACACACATCAGCTGGCCTCTGGTCTGGATGGAGTTGGGTCTCTTGGCTCGTACAAACAGGATGGCTTGGTCAGCGCTCATACGGGATGTGAAAACCAAGTAACAAGCCAACAACACACCTACATGATGAAAAATATGAATCTGATATCTTACAAGCATAAATGAGGCTTTAAACCAAATTGTCCGCGTTACAAACCTGTTCTTCCAAGACCAGCATGGCAGTGGACAGCCATTTTCCCCTCTTGGACAGCAAATGACATTACTTTCACCATGTCAAGGATTGTAGTCAGAGATGCCACACCATAATCCTTCCACCCAAAGTTGTAGTAATAAACTGAAATACACAAAGCCAGAATAATTCAAAGCTCATCAATATCTACCTCAGAATCTTTCAGTGATAATATATCACACTACTCACCACGCACGGGGGGAATTATTTCAGATAGACTGGTATGAAACAAACCTACTCAACAACTTAAAACAAGTTATTTCGCAGTGTTTTCTGTTTATTTAAGTGTTACTTTTGTACCCCTAAGGGGATATTACATCTTTTTCCCACTCTGTTGTTAGTTGCACACAGGCCTGAAACACACACACATGATAAGGACCTATCCATGCACTAATGAAGAGATGTCAGAGTGAGAGGGCTGCCCAATAAAGGCGAGCAGCTGTGGATTCGGTGTAGAGCCCGACTGATTTTTAAGGCGGATAAGATACGAATATTTGGTTATTTAAAAATCAGATATGCTATATATTTAAAAAAAAAAATCCAGAAATGCATTTCCCCAACATTAGTTATTTGTAGTTTTTTATGAGTTCCCACTAACGTTATGATAATAATTTGTTTCATTGTTACAACAGAACAGAGGAACATCCAAATATATTGAAGATCTGATAAATGAAATATAAAAATACAAACATAAGATATGAAACTTAAAGTCCTTTAAGTTTCATATCTATCAAAAACACATTGGTGTTGCATAGTTTGTCCACCAGAGGGGGTGGACAAACTATGCAACACCAATGCTCATAACAATGGTCTGTTTTTATTTTTTAAATATTCATTTATCAGAATCATTTATTTGTCATTATAAATGATTCTGATGAATATGAATATTTAAAAAAATAAAAATAAAAACATTGGTCATTATAAATGCTGATACCGATAGATCCGGAAATGCCTTATATCGGCTGATAATATCGGCCCGCTGATATATCGGTCGGGCTCTAGTTCGGTGCCTTTCTCAAGAAGTTGAACTGGCACCTCTCCAGCTACCAGTCCACGCTCTGTACTTGGTCCGCAAGGAGGCTTCATCTAGCAGCCCTCCGGTTCCCAAGCCAAGTTCCAAGTTGTATTACAGTTATCTTAGAAGGTTGAACAAGACATGCATTTCATGTTTCTTTCTGCAACCTTTATATTAATCTGACAGCATTCATTCACATTTGTGCCGTGTTGAAAGTGACATTAAAATATTACAGGTTGACCTAGTAAGACTGCTGTCGTGACTTTTCCATAAAAGTGACTTAGGTACTTATTCAGACATAAGAATGGCCTGTGAAATTATATTAACATAGATGTCCAAGTGTCTCAAAGTGGATCCAGACAGTTTATTAATTATTATAGTTTATTCAATATCTATAACGACAGATTATCTATACCTGCTACTGCTACTCATTTACATGGAGAATGGCAATATACAAGGCAATATACAAATAAAATGTCTTCCACAGAGACTCGTTTACCATTATTCTCATGTCATGCAGTCTCATCTTCATCTTGTACAAATCAGGGATGTATTACAACACTTATTTATAAATAAGTCCATGATTTAGTTTACACGTTAAGTGAACTAAACATTTGTTTTAATATATTCTTAGTAGCTAATACTACTATGGAAGGTCTCTGCTAGTAGCCCTCACTAATATGTAAATCAAACAATCATTATCAAGCACCAGTCACATGCAATCAGAGAGCAATCACAAATGTAATCACAGAAGTCAATGCCTCTAAGATTAATTCACATCAGTGTCTGTGTCTTCGTCTAGACCTACTCTATCTGTAAAGTGTCTTGAGATAACTCTTGTTATGATTTGACACTATAGATAAAATTAAATTGAAGCTATACTGGGATTCTTCTCATTGTCACCTAAGCATCAATTTCAACACATTTGATCGTACAAGCTGCTATATCGTTTATCTGATCTGAATGATGTGTATGGGTGAGGGAGAAGTCTTGCTCTTAAATCATTATTTGCATTTGTGTTAGTTTAGCTGTCAGCAAGCTAGCTGTTTTTGCTAACAGTTATTCTTCTAAAATGTTTGACTCATAAGCAACAGTTACATTGAGCAGGTGGTATGTCTAAATATTACTCTTTGAATACTATGTGTGGTGCAGCCACTTTAATTACATAACGCATGCATTTTGTCTCCATGTTTGTTTTTATAAAGTCCATCATACTCTGCATGGGCTTTTCTGTAAAATAGAAAGTAATGTGAGTACGGTCCATGATTATAACAAATCATTCATATCACGTTCATTTTCAGACCATATTTCATGTGTATTACTATCCATTGTTGTGTTACACTGTAACTAGGATCTGGTAAAAAATATTTTTTCCATGGACAGATCGTTAGCTATTTTGTCTGAAAACCAGCACAGCTGATGTGATCCAAACATTTCAAATAACTGTAGGGCGTTGTATAATAAGACCAACTCATCCAATGACTCAATAGAACTATGTTGGAGAGCTTCTAGGTGTTCACCGTGGTTCGTGATTTATATTCATGTATACAAAAGAAATGTAAAAAACGTTCTTGATTTAAATTTGGAATGATGGAAATGGCACATAGTGATGAGCAAGCTGGGCTCAAAGGCTCTGGGTGTGCTATCATGCTGATTTAAGCACCTCCCCCTACCCCCACATTGTGCTTTATGGTGGATGGATGGATGAATGGGTGGATGGGTGGATCCGTATGTTCAGAAGATTGTGACTTTAACATGCAGAAACTGGAGTGAAGATAATTATCTCTTCTGAAAAGTCCATCATGTTTTTTTAAAGATTATTGTGGATGGATTGGGTGGATGGATGAAGACTCACTGTTTGCCTCCATGAAGATTTCAGGTCGATAAGTGAAACCGCTCCCCTGCTCCAGCGGTTTGCCACAGCTGGCATGTTCTCCGGGCCTCTGCAGGTTAATGACCGTCTTCAAACCACAGCTGAGCACAGCAATAGGTCCATGTCAGTGTACAGAGCAATCCACAAGCCAACAGACAAAATAACACATACATGACAACACTTCCAACTTTCATGTCACTGTTAACCTAAATGTTAACAAAGAATCAAATCAAAAATATTAATTCAAATGAGGTGTGAAAGGAGACTACTGTACCTTTTAAACTGTTCAATTATATTATAGTTCTCTATGATTTCAGTTGAAGGCCTTGCCATGGCTAGCAAGTTGTCAGTAATCCTGTAGAATATAACAAATTAGGGGGAGTTGTGTTATATACAGCAAATTCAAAGGCTTGTTTAGCAACTTAAACACATCTTGGAAGAGCTCAAGATACCAAAGACCCTGATGTACTGCCACTAAAGCTCTAAAATCAATGATTCAAAGATTCCTTTTTTTAAAAACAGATCATAGTGCAAAAGAAATAAAAAGGACGTGTACCAGGACGAGTAGAGTCCTTTGACAGCTTGTTCCTCATCAGTCCAGCGAGAGGGGTTCTCATATTTACAGGCTTTCCCTCCACAGGCCATGGAGCACTGCATGTGACCAGGGATGACATGTCTCAGGGTCTCCCCCATCTTGGTGTACTTTGCTGTAGGGACCCTAGTATTGGCTAGTAAAAACAAAATAAACAAAAATAAAAATAGGGACAATTTGACAACAGTGCATGTTTTCCTTGCAGCTGAAGTCATCGTCAAAGCCCTAAATGCAAAACACTAGTTATTTCTTCAGTGTGGTTACATCTCCTGATCTTGCATTCAGTGGAAGGTTGAGGCTGGTTCACGCTGACAGCTACCATGACTCTGTGGCAGGAGGAGGATTTCCAGGGCAGAGCTGCGTCTGCGTTGCAGGACCTTCATTAGGACCTTCAGCAAGATGTCCAAGGCCGATTGCCTGCGACAACAATCATCCATTGGCGAACCTCAAAAATCAGTTCATCAGCATGACACCATGACAAGTTGTCAGTGTGAGGTAGATGTGGGCGAATGTTGTATACACACATATAGAACCTTTTTCTGTGTGCCCTTCTGACGGCCACACACACACACACACACACACACACACACACACAGGTGGTGAACAGCGATTTAGGTTATGTTAATGATTAATTAAATGATTCATATTTTTTGTATACTTGAATATCAAAAACAACAGAGCTGTAACAATGGGAGACAAGACTATTTTATTGTAATACCGACATTGTGCTTGAAGCCCACTCAACCATTCAGCAGCCAGTCACCATCAAACTGAAGTCAAGAGGTGGAATTATACTGCTGGCTCTGCATGGCATCAGAGATGAGAAAGCACTGCATAAGATGGCTGGCCACAAAACAATACACACTTAAAACCAGCCATATTCACCAGTTCTCTTCTGTTCTGTTTCTACTTCTCTTCTTGAACTGGCTTATTATCTGTTCTTACAATAAGGACCAGAGGAACACTACATTACTCTTCAAATTAAGATTAGGACATTTTAGAAAGCTACATGTAACAGGAGGACATTCAGATCTCAGAAGGGAAATATTAATTTTTAATAGCTGACAAATAGATTTCTACTAACAGAACATCACATAAGCGTGCTGCTGAAGAAGAAAAACTGCTAAATCCCAATCTCAATTTTGCACCCAAGGCCCACGAGAAAATGTCAGCCTTCAGTTTAAAAACAAAACACCTTTGTCATTCTTAATAATAAAAGACCTGTTTATTAGGGATGCACCGTATGTTTAACAACCACATTTTTGGCTGAAAATAACCAAAAAAGCACTTTGGCTGGATAGGTGAAAAGGCCAAATAAATATTACCAAACAATCAGGTTTTTTGATTATGCAATTACATAGCAACCAGCGTAGAGTGAGAGGCACGTACTATAAATGCAGCAAACATGCTCTCAAAATATTATATTATGTATATATAACCATTCCAATCCTAGGTACTTGTCTGCTCTATGCACAAGCAGCAACAGTGAGAGACTGTTTGGCGCTGCATCTCACGTCATCACCCAGCCCGGGGGTCGGGAAGCGGCAGTGTTAATAACAGATGAAGCCACCATCTCTTGAGAAGCTTGATGTTTTATTTTATACACAGCAGCACCCGTACGCAAAGTTACTCTTACTTCCCGCTACACATACTCCCTGACCTCAACCTTCACTCTCTAACTTACACTACTCTCCTAAGGAGGAACTTTCATGTTAGAAAGCAGTAAGGGTGGGGAAAAAAAATCTCTCTGGAACGATTCAATGCTCAATTCTGATAAGTTAATAATCTATTAAAATAAATAAAATAAAACTATGTTGATTTTTATTTAAAAGTTACCATCTCCAGACATGTACAAATCAGAAAACAGAGTGACTGAAAGAGGATGGGAATATGGACAACTTGCAGAAACAAAAAAACACAAAATTGGCCAAAAGGAACTAAAAAAAAAATAGCATGATCTAACAAGACATACATAAAATAATTAGGCAAAACACATGTTCATCTACTTTATCACATTACATCTGACCACCTCATGTTTTATGTTCTCCACCTTTAAACATGACTCAGCCTCTAATATGGAAGACCACTGAGAGAGAAGGTGACTCAGCATGTTTAAGGCGTGAAGTTTAAGAAGCTACTTTTCCTGAAGAAGTAGACTAAGGGCATTTTAACATCTATAGTTTGTGTGCTTTAGTCCAAATCAGTTGATGAGTTGGTAAACTTGGAGTGATTTGCCCTTAGTTCAGTTTGGTTTCACACCTGGAAAAATCCAAGCGTACTAAAAATGCGTCATTATAAATCACACAAGAAAATTCACCCCTCTTAATGGTCGGATATGTCCGGAGCAGAAGCAAAAAAGTAAAGACAGGAAGAAGGTCCTGTGTGGATAATGCATATGTCTGGCAACTTGTTGGTCAAACCAGCTCATTTCATTTAAATAATCAGACATTGTTTGGCGATGTCTGATTATTATATATGCGTCTGCTCTGGTTACCGAGACTTCGCTCTGTTGTGCTGCTGTAGCGATAAAACATGCTCACAAGCAAATTTGGTTTTATTGCGCTTGTGAGATATGACATAAATCTGACTCCATATATTGTGCATTGTTGGTATAGCGTCTGCTGGAATGTTCAGAAAACCACTCAGTGTTAAATAAATATTTTTAAATAGTTTTTTTCTTTGAAAAGAAAGGCAAAATAGTAAAAGACACATGTTGACTACGTTTATGCAATGATAGTAAATAAACTGGCAAAATAAATTAATTCTGCTTTGGCAAAGAATTTTCATTTTGGTGCATCCCTACTGTTCATTTATTTCAGGTAATAACCAGGGCTGTCAAAATTAACGCAATAAAAAATTCATGCAAACACCTTTTAACGCCACTACCTTTTTGACACAGGTTCTCCCCACATGACTAAAGTTTTTATGTGAACTAAGGTGCATTGGAGTACATTGAGTTTTAAATACCACTTGAGCATTCAAAACATCAAAAATATACCTTTTAAAGTACATTTAGAAATGATAAAAAAAAAATGTAATCGCTAGTAATGTGCAATTAATCACAAGACAACTATGGCCAATCATTCAATTAATCACGATTAAATTTATTTTTTCAATTGACAGCCCTAGTTATAACCAATTGTATTCATCATTTATGTTACAAAGGTGTTAGGTTTTCGATTGATTTTCAGTTATATTATATTAAGACAATTATAATCAGGTTTTCTTTTTCCCTTTGTTTTTATTGAGTAAAATAGTAATAGTGATCAATGTTTACATTCCACCATCTGCTGATGCAGAGGCAGCTGCTGACATCATTCACACCTCTGTCTCACAACTTCAGATGCATCAGCCCAATGCCTTCATCGTTATAACTGGGGATTTTAATCATGTTTCTCTGGATAAATCCCGCCAACAACAATATATTGACTGCCCCACAAGAGACAATGCAACTTTGGACCTCCTGTATGCTTACAGTGCCACTGCCCTGCAAAGGGTACAGGACGACTGCACCGTATTGAGGGGGGGATGGATGGGACCATGTTTCGCAAGATCTTGGCCAACAACCTTCTTCCCTCAGTAAGAGCACCGGAGATGGGTCGTGGCTGGATCTTCCAGCATTACGACCAGAAACACACAGCCAGGGCAAGTAATGAGTGGCTCCGTAAGAAGCATCTCAAGGTCCTGGAGTGGCCTAGCCAGCCTCCAGACCTGAACCCAATAGAAAATCTTTGGAGGGAGCTGAAAGTCCGTATTGCCTAGCCCCAAAACCTGAAGGATCTGGAGAAGGTCTGTATGGAGGAGTGGGCCAAAATCCCTGCTGCAGCGTGTGCAAACCTGATCAAGAACTACAGGAAACGTATGATCTCTGTAATTGCAAGTTCTGCTTTTCTGATGTATCAAATACTTATGTCATGCAATAAAATGCAAATTAATTATTTAAAAATCTGTCTCTCACAGTTGAAGTGTACCTGTAGGAAAACCTGCAAAATCGGCTGTGTATCAAATACTTGTTCTCCCCACTGTGTATTGTATCCTAGTATTTCATTTATATTGTGTTTATATTCTGTGCTGTGTGACTGATATTTTGCTGCTGTAACACTATAATTTCCCATTTTGTTGGGATCAAAATATCTATCTATCTTTCTATCAGGGTTAGCCAATACTGACATGTTTATTTCTTTTTAAGAGACGTGGTCCGTCACATCCATGATGACAGATGGCTTATTCACTCTAATAACCAGGATCAGTACTGGTATCTTCTCTATTGACGGAAATGGAGTGGATAGGTGTTTCTTAACCTGTAACCTTATTAATACATACTTAAGCAACAATTCATGTAAGATAATATATTTGCTGTCAAATCTGGAGTATACTATATCCATCTTACAGTAGACCTAATTTCCAGCTGCATAAATAATGAATCTTCTCATAACAAATAAATCACACACATTTGTTTCCCATGAAAAATTATTAAATGCCACCTTGTCACCCTTGTAACACAGTTTGTATTCAACACTTAACAAAGCAATTATCTTCACTGACATTTCAAGTCTACACAGTTATGTGCCGTTGCTTTGCAAGTAACAATATGGAATCAAGCAGCTTCTCTTGTGATGTATGTGTGTTGCAGAGCTCTCCTACCTGTCTCCATCTCTGTGCTGATCTCTCCACTGAAAGCTCCACTTGTGGGGTAAGGCAGGTCACTCAGTATGCTGACACCAGCTGCCATGACAGGAGCTGAAATGTGTGAATAAACATTGTGTGACAAAGGCAGATGGAAAAAATAGAACAGAAAAACAGCTTACAAGCAGAAGCTGTGGTGGTGCTGATAACGCAAATAGTAACAAGGTGCACATATAAATGAGATATAAGGAGGGTGAGCAGCGTTGCCTGGCAGGATAACCCAGGGGAGGAGAGAGGGAAATGTGCAAAGTGAGCCGCCATGTCAGCGGCTCATGTGTCAGCCTGACCACTGCACCTCTGGGAGCATGTAAGCAGGGCCTGGGGACAACAGTGGGATCTAGGAGCACATCCAAGATCCAAGGTGCTTAGTTACAAACCCCACTGTGTTCAGCAGCACCCAGCAAATGAGCATTATCACACTCAGCTACAACACCATGTAAATAAGTTTTGAGTAACCAGTTGGAACACTTCAAACTGTATATTAAGCAAAATCCTCCTATTTCATTGGGCTGATGCCACACTTCCACATCCCCCTACAATTGTGCAGGTTCAGGGCTATATGTCTTGACTTGCACATCTGATTTATGTAGCCTGATATCAGAGTTGTGTCACACAGATCTCACAGTGTCAATTTAACTCTGGGACCAACTGTTTCTCACGTTACACCCAAAGATCTAATGGGCTTCATCGCTGTAGTGAAATTCTGCACCTTTACAGCTCCTCACAGTGGTCCATTAACAATTGAGCAGGGTCACTGTACTTCACTTGCTAACTTTTTGATGGGCAAATGATTCCTTGACTTTTCCTTATTCCTTCCTCTTGCATAAAGTCAATTAGGAAGGCTTAATCAAAGAGTGAAGACTGTATGAGGTCAAGTTTACTTTACATTGTCTGAGTGTAATGTGAAAAGCTACAACCTGTGTATGTGTGAGTGTGTGCGTGTGTAAACTTTGTGTTAAATAGGCCTTTTTCACAGCAGTCATTTTGACTTCTAGTCATGGTAGGAAAAGCACAGGTGTTACTAATGACAATAACAATGGTCCTAGTGAGCCATGACAGCGGAACAGTGAGTCAGCACTCACATTATAGCAGGACCCTGAAGCTGAAGTAGCTAAATGGAATTGAAATGTACTTCTGTGCTTTTCCTACTCTGACATTTCAAAAATGTCCCGGCCTATTGTTTTGTTGAACAAAATACACTTTTGAAGAACTTTAAGAGAACCAGTGATTAAAGTTTACTTCAAAGGTTAATTTATCTTCTCAATTTTAAATTTAGTAGACATTTAGGCATACTCAACATTGATCAAAACTCAGAAATGAATCAGCAGTTCAGCATATCATTCACATCAATGTATTAACAATGTAGGTCACATATTGTAGTATTGTTAATCTGTAATATATTCATTGAGGTCAATACGTAGACATTAACTGCTCAATCAAACCACCTAAAGTATTGATGTACATAAAGTAGCAATGTTAATGCAAGTGGTTTCTATTGTTTAAGGGCCTATATATGAAATAGAAGGGAATTAGAGTATGCAGATTTAGACCAGGGCATCCTCTTCAGAACAATTAGCCCCTATCTACCACTTTATTTTTCAGTTGTCACTAAACCAGCAGAGGGTGCCAAAAAGCTGGAAGCAGTTAATAGTCATCCGGGTGACCAAAAACAATCATCCAAAGGTTTTTAATGATTTTAGGCCCATTGCTCTGACTGCTCTGACCACCAAAACTGAGCACCTGCTGAACCCATTACAGTTTTGAGTATATAGGACTGGGCGAGCGGAGTGCTGGGGCGAGGAGCGAGGGCGAGAAGATGCTACGTCTTCTACCCCTTGCCCCAGCACTCTGCTAAACCTTGTCTTTAAAACATCTGGAAGGCAGCATAACGCACGCCATACTGCTATTGGTGGCTTTCTTGTCTGCTTTTAATACAGTCCAACCCCACATTTTAATCAATAAACTTATTAAGAACTTTGGTTTAGATTTTAATATTGTGGGCTGGATCCTTAATTTTTTAACTAACAGAACTGAGAGAGTGAGGGTAAATGGATGGATGTCAGGAGATTTAAGTTCATCTTCAGGGTTCCCTCAGGGCTGTGCCCTTTCTCCGCTGCCCTGTATTCTCTATACTAATAACTGTCGCAGACGTTGCAACAACAGATTAATTTAAAGTTCCCAGATGACTTTGTCATAATCAGTCTTCACGCTGCTGAAAACAGCCATGGTCCTGTTGTTGATGAGTTCATACAGTGGTGCGACAGTTCATTCCTTCAACAGAATGTAACAAAAACTAATTACATGAATATTGATTTTAGAGAGTAGTCTCATCAAGGGACAGGTGGTAGACTTTGTAGAGAACTACAAGTACCTGGGGATTTTAATTGATGACAAGACAAATTTAATTTATAACACTGAGATACTATGTAAAAAGGGCCAGCAATGTTTGTTCTCTCAGTTTCATGTTGACAAGACACTCATGATTCTATTTTACAGATGTTCTATCGAATCCGTTTGAATCCTTTTCTTTAATCTGTTGGTATGGGAATATCAGCATCAAGGCCTGAAACACACTATCCAGGATAGTGAAAGTGAACAGCAAGATCTTGGGGGTACAGCAGAGTATGCTAACAGATAAGTAGGGAGAAAGGCTGATAGCAATCACCCCCTTAACTCGGGATTTCTGATTCTGCCTTCTGGCTCCAGGTTTAGATTCCCAGTGATTAAGAGTAACGGGCACAAGCCCTCCTTCATCCCCACAGCCATGATAACTTGTAAACTTAGTCTGGGGGAGGAGGTAGTAAGCCCTCAATTCACTTGGTAAAGTGTGTAGTTTAGTTAGTGATGTGATGTGGTTTGTGTGGACGGTGATGATGGTGGTGATGGTAATGATGATGATGAGGATAATGATGATGTCTATGCTGCTGATGGGAAAAAATTTTATAATGGGAGAGATGTTAGTCATGTATTCAAACATGTCTGGTCACTTTGCACTTTATGGGGGGTATTTGTGGCTGTGTCCTCTTTCTGCCACATTTTTAGATGTTATGTTGCTGTGCTTCGTACACTTGGAAATGTCAAAGTCAGTCGGTCACCAGTGACTATCTAGCCCACTGGTAATAAATAAATAAATAAAAAGGTCACATATATGCCACTATGCCTCTCCTGTTAGTAAATAGTCTATGTAATAGGCTTCTGGAATAATTGATACTGTAATCCACACTTCCTGTTCCAAACTAATATGGCACCAAAACATAGTATGACACTGGTTGAAGTGTTTCCAACATTACAGCCGGAAAGAAGTCTATCCAATCCGTTCAGCAGTCTGTCCTGCTGGAGCCTGACACCACTTGGCATTGTGTTTAGGCAGCTTGATAACAAGTTGGTGAACGATCAGGTGTTCAGCATCAGATGTGACGTATGTGCATCAAATATTAACAATTATGTGGAACTGAGCTAATAAAGTCACTACAAATAAATCTCTTCACTCAACCAAAGCTTTATTTGTGGTGGATCCATATATTCATGTCCATTGGGAATGTGTTGTTGATGGAAATGAGTGAGATGTTGTGAAGGCTATGATGTATTGTTCAGGGATTCTGCTCATGAGTGGGGGATGTGAGAGTCACTTCCACTCTTCAGAAGGGTTGAAATCCAGCAACTTTCCCCATTGCCCCATTGCAACCATCCCACCAATAGGTCCCAAAATGTCCCCATTTGAAAGGAAATGCCCTAAACATTTTCTTAACAAATCTTTACAATCATTCCCTGAAAGAACCGAGCAGACCTGCCTTGTTGCACCGTCCACATCCAACACACAGAGAGCAGAAGAGTGACCGTTGAATGTCAGGCTATTATCCTGGAAATGTACTTCAGTTGATCTAGACTACAGAATAGAGGTGGAGAGTAACAAATAACACATTTAAAAAAGTCACTTTTGTACTCTTTCCACCTCTGCTACAGACCCATCACACTCTGTAAACTACCTGTTTCAGCTTCAACAAGCAGACACAGGGACATTTTGCTCCTGCAGGCTGTCACTATGATGAACAATGAACACAGGTTCATAGTGTCACGATCAATCCTTGTGCAATTACCTCTAAAGTAAATTATATCTTTTATAGTGTTAAAACATAGTATTAACATGTAACGTTAAATATTTGCCAAAATAGTCATATCCACCTACTTCAGATATATAAGCAACCCGTTTTATTAATAATTCTTTATTTATTCCAGCACCATTTGCACTGCAGCATCGCGCTATTGTAGCAGTTTACATGTGTATGTAACGTTACGTTTGTGTGCATGTATACACTTTTTAATATTTAAACCTATCTGTACACAGTAACGTGTAGTCAAATGTTCATGTTTACTTGGTTTAGCGTTGTCGCCTTGTTTTTAGCCATGTCCTTTTCTGTGTAACGTTACTTTGGAGAAACAAAAAGCAGGAGTCAAAATCCCTGCATGTACCCACACTGTCCTAGCCATTAAAGCTGATTCGGATTTTAAATCCCGTGATTAACCTGGAAATCTGACAGCAAGTTTCAAACATCTGGCGGTGTCTTCAGCAGAGGTTGTTGATGAGCATGCAGCCATGTGCAGGCCACATACAGTCAGTGAACAAGCATCGGTCTGTCTTTCTGTTAACGTCAACTCTCTTAACGTTAATGAGCCTAACGTTAAATCTCAAGGACACTGCGTTAGTAACGTTAGTAATTTGGCACAGGCCGACTAACGTAAAGTCAACTCCTTTAGTGTTGTGTAGGTGTAACGTTGGCCGTACAGTAACGTTAACGTGTCTGGTGCTGATGCTGCAAGCTAACTTTAGCTGATTAGCTTAATGTAACGTACAGCATCTAGCTACATTAACTGAAGCTAGCATAGTGTCTAGAGAAGGCCTAGCTTACCGTTCTCCTGTAGTCTGAGTCCGGAGCTGTCTTTACAGTATCTGACATAGTCGATTCATCTCCCTGATTGTTTTACGGCTGACACCGAGCAAACCCGGGTTTTTCTCTAGCCACATCATTTGGTCCGCTAAGTGCAGCTAGCTCGCAAGCTAACTTAGCAACCTGACGACGTGTTGACATGTAGAATGGTCCAGTGACGTCATGGGACTACAGCCATCTCTAAAATTCTTCTGATTTCACAAACAAAGTGCCGAGAGCCTGTATTTACTGAGCTATTTTCTGTCACAATTCTATCTGTATTTCTTTTTACTTGTTTTTGCTCTTTTGTAAAAAAGTACGTGTTAAATAATGTAAAAAATCCCAGTAGGCTACTTCGTAAGTAAAGTTTAATGCCCTTATCTTGTGCTAAATTACATTTTATTTGGTTCTTGGCTATCATGTAGAATTGTCCAATGGCAGGCACGTTAGGAATTAATGTACTTTACTTTACATTGTTTTTGTGTGTTTATTATGTAGGCCTATGATTAAAATCCACGCTGAGGTAAATTCTTTTAAAATAAAATATTTCCTTATCTTTAAAATAACACAATAATGTTGTCAGACATACACAGCCTGTCCGCAGCAAAACTAGCCCTTTTTTGAAGGTAAATACAAGCTGGACAATTATTGTAGTTTGTTTATCTGCTGCCAACTGCAGAGATCGCTCTTAATCTTGGAACAATGTCAAAAATTTTAGTTCCCATCAGTCAGACATAATCACAGAGGGATATGGGGGTCATGGTTAAAAAAAATGATGGTTACCCTCAGTAGCGGTTCTAAATTGAATAACACCCTGGGCGAGACTCCCTTCGAGCCCCCCCAACTTCAACTTTAGTTTTGAAAAGCTCCTCTCTACTCAAGCCATAGTGACTGACAGAGTAAGTGCCATCCTGATTGCAGTCCAACAGTTGGGGGTAGATCTCCAATAGATCCTTATCATGCATAAAAGTGCTCAAGGAGTCCCCGTTCCCCACCTTGTCAGGACTGTTCCATTTGGGAGACAGAGGTAAACTGTCCCCCGTGCTCCCCTCCCCTTTCCCCTTCTTACATATGCTTCTGTGCACAAGTAGGCCTACGTCTCACTGCAGCGGTATGCTCCTCTCTATGCATGCGCACGACAGGTTGGCTGTGGGCAGCTGCAGGGGATGCCGATTGGCCAATTCCCCACACAGTCAAATGAGAGACCACAGAAAATCGCTTCGTGGTGCGGAGGATTTTTATTTATTTTTTGTGCTCATGCACATGCCACGTGTCACTAAAAATGCCACCCCAGGCGGCTCGCTTCTTCGCCCGTACCAAGAACCGCTACTGGTTACCCTAATACGATAACGATAATTATTATCAAAGAATGGACAACATCACTGGAGTTCTCTTAAAAATTAGTTTACTTGCAGTATATATATGTTATATACATGTATATATATATTATAAATATATTATTAGCCTATAATGTGCCCTGCAAGTTTCAAGTTTGTACGCCACACTTGTAAACCCAGATTTAATTTTAATCAAACTTCTGTTGTAGTCTTTCATTTTTTTTTGTGTTTTGTAAAAAAGAAAAAGCAAGCAAGGGGTGTCCCTCCACGATGAGTCAAGTGCAGATTTGAGTCGTGCATGCTCAGATTTAAACGGTTTACGGCATAAAGTGTTACATCGAATAATAGTGAAATAATAAACTTTTCTCACCAATAACAGAAGATGGAAATCATTTCAGAAACATTGTAGCTTTCTATGATTGTTTGATAGCTAACGTTAGCTCAAAACACCATTCCAGTGTCACACCCCGATGTAAGTGGAGTGCAGATTTGAGTTGAGCATGAGTCACTTTGCGTAGTTGTAGCAATACTACTACTACTATTACTACACTACTAAGTAGCATACAAGTAACATCCTAACATTAGACTTCTGTAATGTCAATACACTAAAAATGGACCTACTTAACGAAGTTCGTTCACTGCTGGCTACAAACTGGCAATCAAACACAAGGTTGTCAGTTGAATGGCGTTTTGAGCTAATGTTAGCAATCAAAACAATCATAGATGGCTAAAACTTTTTGAAATGATTTACATCTTCTGTTATTGTTTGTAATGAGAAAACTTTATTATTTCATGGATTTCACAAATTTCAATATGACACGTTATGTCGTAAATCGTTTAAATCTGAGCATGTGCGACTCAAATCTGCACTCGCCCAAAGCCGGTCTGACTCGACTCATTGGGTATGACATGTTATGCCGTAAACTGTTTAAATCTGAGCATGTGCGACTCAAATCTGTGAGTGACACCAGTGACAGCCTTTCTTGTGTTTGATGCTAACTTGTAGCCAGCAGTAAACCAACTTTGTTAAGTAGGTCCATTTTTACTGTGTTGACATTACAGAAGTGTCTCGTTAGCATCTTAAGCATGCTCAACTCAAATTTTCGCTCGTCGCAAAGTGATGCATGCGCGACTCAAATCTGCACTCAACTTACATTGGGGAGTGACAAGGGGTAACAGGAAGTGTGAGCACAAGCAGGCCAGGCAGACTGCAATAGGAGGAAACATGTAAATGTGCTGTATTTATATAGCGCTTTTCTAGTCTTAACGACTACTCAAAGCGCTTTTACATCATACAGGATACATTCACCATTCACACACATTCATACACTGTGGCCGAGGCTGCCGTACAAGGTGCCACCTGCACACATTCACACTCCGATGCGCAGCATCGGGGGCAACTCGGGGTTCAGTGTCTTGCCCAAGGACACTTAGACATGGGACTGCAGGGCCAGGGATTGAACCACCAACCTTCCAATTGGCAGGCAACCGCTCTACCGCTGAGCCACAGCCGCCCCAAACACAGATAACATTAGCAACACAAGCTAGAGCACCAGGAAAGAAAATTACACAGGGAGTCAGGCGCTACAACTGTACTACCCTAGTCAACTGTAGGCTACGATCTTGCACAGAGTGGACCACAGAGCAGGCTTTAAGTACTGCTGGGGGGGTGATTAGGGAATGAGCGCCACCTGACTCAACCTGCAAACTAAGCCACGCCCACAACTCCCAGACACAGAGCAGGAGGGAGAAACATGAGGGTGAACAGGGAAAGGAAAGGGCTGCCATGATGGCATCATGACACTGGTAAAGCAAACATACAGTAAATATGTCTGTCACACCACAGGAAATCGTGATATTAACCAACCAGAAAAATGATTAAGAAAATTGCCATGTATATAAATTAGGTTTCAAAATCTTGAAAAAAATAAGTAATCTTTTCTCTGAGATGCTGGGGACATGTCAACTGTGTTAAATGTACATACTGTCAAATATATCAGGAATGTTATGAGGTTTGAGCAACGCAGTTGGTGGTTCCAATAAAATGTGCATATTTTAATAAGCATACAGAAGAATGTGGCTACAGTGTTGGAACTCGGTGCAAGTGGCAGTTCCCGTAACAAGGGTCATGGCCTAAAGAAATAAGCTGTGGAAGTGGTTCTCTCAGTGTGTTGACTGGGAAAGCACAGAACAAGTGGTCAGGATGAGTTGAGTATCAAATATACTGTTGGTGTACTTTTAAATAAGATAGCATATTTATTCTCTGAAACTTGACATGTTGCTACTATTGCCATTTGGGTATTGGGTATTTCATTCATTTATACTAAAAAAGTGGAGGGAAAGTCCTCTGGAAACTCTCTGGCTTGCAATCTTAGAAGTGACCACCAGAGGAAGACATGTTCAAACTAAGACAGGCCACCCAGCCGGAGATGAAAACACACCTTGAGTATATCCATAATACTACTTATTTGATAGACTTGGCAGACTGTGTTGTGGTCTGTAAGATAGAAAGAGACAGATCTTCATGTATTAGAAAGAAGATAACTAACTGATTATGAATATTTCACTGACCATTTGCAAATATAAGATCAATGACATCTCGTAAATATGGCATCATTTGTTATAAACTTGTGTTTTTGTGTTTTTGTTCATACCTCACACACCTCACTGTGTACATATTGTGCTGGAGGATTGTGATATAGCATATTGTATCAAGAGTTAAGACAGCCATTTCAAACTTAAATTGATCAATGTCAAAAATGCCTTTATTCCCATTTATTAGTACTTAAAGTTTGTGCCAATGTTAAGTATTATTTCATATTGTTCTTACTTTTATTGTATAGGTATGACCATAAAACCTAGAGCATTGTTAATTTTTCATTTCATTTCTCCAGACTTTTACTCATGTCTCTAAATGGGACTACACTCTTTAAACCACTCTTCTCAGTTGCACATACTGTATATTGACACATTCATATTGACAAAATAGGCTGTGGGAGATATTTCACAATTTTTTCCCAAATAGTAAAAAATTCCAGAGGTGCTCGGGGGCGGCTTTTTTGACCTCTAATGAAATAATTTCTCTTGAGCTGCCTGCTTCACTGCCGACGGTCTGCACATCCCATCAGCTGAGGTATGATGCATCTATAATAACTTTGCATTATTTACACATAATTTTGGCAAAACAGTACATATTACATCATCCCAAGATTTTGGGTAATTAGACACAATAGAAGCAAAGTGACAATATGAATTATTCTCTTCTCTTCTCAAAACATATAGGCTATTTATTGTAAAACCTGAAAAATCGTGTGAAACTACAGGCATTTATGGAAATGATACATGCAACAACCACATGCATATTCAGTGTGAAGTGTCCTAATCAAATCTCCACATATTAATACTACTACTGATAATAATAATAAAAGGTATTGGTGACTTGGCACTGGCCTACTTTAGAAAAATATCATTTTTGTTTTCATTTGACCTTAACCTTCTAATCTGAGCTTCCTGTGTTGCATTAAGAGCTTCATCTTGGTCATCATCATTATCGCCATCATCTTCATCAAACTAATGCCTTATAACTTGCAAAGTCCCCTGCATGGTATTTGAAATGTTCTTCCTTATTTTCTTTCCTTTTGCATATAAATCATTGCAGGACAAGTGCGGCTTTGCATATAACTTCGGCTCCGAGCAGACAAACCCTGGTCCCTGAGAAGAGGTGGAGCTATGACGAGACTCATAAAACCCAAAGCTTATTCCTCAACTCACTGCCAAGGTGACGCGCTCAGCAGCTGGCGAATACCTCCGACCTCCGCGGATCCCACACAGCGAGTGGGCATGAACACGGCCGGTTTCGGGAGTTTTTGGTCAAAGGTTTACTCTCGGTTCCAAATTCCCTCTCCTAAAAGAACTCATCTGGCCAGAAGTAACGCGTGAAACCGGCACAGGACGCACAGACGTGAAGGAAGTCGGCTGCCTGTTCTTGATATTTTTCCTTTACCTGAGGATAACTTTGTTCTACTTGATATACGGGCTAAAGAGGCATTACAGAGCGAATATGACAGCTGGCTTGGGCCACTGAAGGAGTGATATTCGGTGACCGCACAGCCACATTATGCAGCATCCTTTGGAAATGGGGGCGCATTACTATCCTCCGGAGGTACATGACCACAGAACTCATCGCTACAGGAGTTTCATGATAGAGGAGATCCTGACTGATCACCCCGAGCACAAAGCGTCGACTCCGGCCGGGGAGCTCCTTAAATTCGGGGTACACGCTCTCCTGTCCGCCCGGCCTTTCCATAACCAACTGGGTAAGAGAGACGGCTGGGAAAGCATGAATGAATGTGTGTGCGTTCATGCTGGAAACATTGCAGGAACTGAAGATAATATTAAATATATTTCATTATTATTATTATTATTATTATTATTATTATTATTATTATTATTTATGATTACATAGGCCCACATTTAAAATAAGGATAAGGCCTAAGCTATATTTAATTACAAATATTAAAACGAATGCGTATTTTGTGTCGTGTCTTTCGAAGGAAGACGATTGAACTTTTTGTCACGTTTGTAACTTTTTCTTGTACAATTACAGAATTTAGAATAACAGCTGATGATTTGCAACAATGAAGGAAAAGTCGGATATGACTGACATGATCGAGTACGTAGTAAGAAAGGAAATGAAGGGAAGGGAATAACTGGTATACATTTAATTGTAGGAAATGTGTAATTTACCCGCAAAACCTATTGTATTCCTCAGGGCCTCCGTACTTTAGTGGGCCTATTCAGAAAAATACATAAACCATATAATATTTGTTTTGAAGTTGCATATGTATATCCTTTAAATAATGCAATGAGAGGGGCCTACTATAGAGCTATTATTATAAACATATCATCAACAAATCATTTCAGGTATTTAGTCTACCAGGCGATTCAAGTTTGTGTGGAACTGGTACAATACATCTCATGCTTTCATTTATTTAATGATAAAATCAGATGGCGTCACCAAACCGCGGCCTTGTTTTTTAAATAAAGACTCAATCATAAATCCGAATCTGTTTTTTAAAAGAACATGACAATATGCCATTACAGAGGTCTTACTCTAGCGTCTCAGATTATTCAAGTGGACGTTGTTGGACATCAGTGAAGATAGAATCTAATGTAACTGTTATCATAAACCTAGGCTAGTAGGCAATTAATCTGATCAGACTAGGCCACTGTGTTAATGAAATAAGGAATAAACTGGAAAGTAATACTGTGTGTGTATGTCTTTGTGTTCTCGGTCCTTTTAGTGCTAAAAGCCGACCAGACGAGCCTCCTCAAGTTCCCCATGTCCCCGTTGTCCTGCTCGCTGGGCTCTCCGCTCGGCTCCCCGCTGCTGTCCGCGGCTTCAGGCCTGCAGATCGGCACGGCATCTCACCACCTGCCGCTGGACCTGCACCTCCGCGGTAAGCTGGAGCACGGGGCCGACGGAGGCAGCAAGACTAAGAAAGGCCGGCGAAGCCGCACCGTGTTCACCGAGCTGCAGCTCATGGGGCTGGAGAAACGCTTCGAGAAGCAGAAGTATCTCTCCACGCCTGATCGGTGGGTCTATAGGACGGCAACAGCCTGGGTTTTACTAAGTCACCACCATGAGTATAACGTTTTTAAATTCAGGCTTTTTTTGCCTGTTTTTGTAAATAATAATAATGTTTAAAAGTGTTCTTTGCGTGTCTTATATTCATTGTGTTGGTCCCAAAATATAAGAAAGGGGAGTGTAAATGATAGGCCACCGTGAAATGACCTGCCATTTATAAATGTTTAACTCCACATGTTGCTAACACATTGAATGACATTTATTTTCTGTGTTATTAGAAGCAACTGATGCCCATCCAGGAAACCTTGAACTGTTATGGATTATTAACTGTATTAATGTGTTCCTCACAGAATAGATCTGGCCGAGTCTTTGGGCCTCAGTCAGCTGCAAGTGAAGACATGGTACCAGAACAGGAGGATGAAGTGGAAGAAAATTGTAAGTTATTATTCATTATGATGATGATGATGATGGCCAGGATAATGAAGATAATGATGATAGTTTTATATGAGGTTAGGCCAACAACAACAATACAAGCAACAAAAACAAATATTAGGAAATAGTTTAGTGTTGTATTTTTTCAACAGATGTTGCTGGGAAATGTAGTTCACTAGAACGGATTAGGACTGAGTCCCACAGTAGGAGTAAAGACCTTTGTTACTCACTTTATTTGCAGGAATATGACACCTTTTTAGGAGATGATGTGGCAAGTGTCATCTTTAAATTTGGTGAATTATGGAGAACTCAAAAACAAATAAAGAAATTATCCATCTGAAACTAGATTAGTTGTCTGTGTTAATGTGATGCCTTGAGGTCACCCTTCTGTTTATGTTCATTTCTATTACATTCTGTAGTTGAACACATTTTTCTGCTTATGTTCAACCTTCAGGTGTTGCAGGGAGGAGGCCTGGAGTCCCCCACCAAACCAAAAGGCCGCCCGAAGAAGAACTCCATCCCCAGCAGTGAGCAGCTCTCTGAACAGGAACGATCTGCCGCTGACACCGACCGCCAGTCCGAAGGCTCAAGCTCCCATGAGAACACTCAGGAGGAATGACCCGGTCACTGTTCGCAGATACTCCGGCTCTATACTCAGAGCCTCTGGGACGCTCAGTGTGTATCTTTTGGATGGAGCCAGACTCCAGAACGGCATAGAGAGGATGTGCTAGTGCTCCTGAAGCTGGGCCGCCTTGTGCAGGCTCCAAAGACTTGCAGGTCTTGCAGAAGTCTAACCTGTGCACGTCGACATGCTCCAACAGTTGTGTGTTTTTTATAGTAGCCCAACATGCATTCCCTCTTGATGAACTTTCTGCTGTTGAGGAGGGAGCTCAAACCTTTGCAGTAGGTCTACCCTTTATGTTCTAAGGATCCACTCTCACTCATCTGTTTTGCATTCCCTTTGTGTAACTATGCTATGTTTAATTATTAAATATATTTTCACTAATGCTGTTCTCTGCTTATTATAAAGGGCACAGGCTCATGATAAGCTTTTAAGCCAGTGTGTACAGTACAAGTGAATATGATGAATATGATGATGATGACGACGGTGATGGCTTACAGGCTCATCAGTCACACACAGTCATGTTCCCAGGGCCTAATATGGTTACACAGGCTACCTTGACAACAGGAACATCTTTCCTTGTTTGCTGCCCACACATTAAAAATGACAGTAGTATTTCCATTTCAGGCCTCAATTAACACGTTAGAAGTGGATCCTGGTTTAATATCAGTATCATATATATTTAGTTTGTTTATTTAAACATGCTGTTGTATGAGAAAAAAAAAAGAAAAAAAAAGTGAAGCTGATTCTTCACAGGAACTAACTCAAAACAGAGCAAAGAAACGTATTTTCTTTTAACAAAATTATTTTTAATCATTTGAATGTTCTGCTGCAGGTGAAACATATTTAAGGTGTGACCATATTTAAAGATATGGTACTGTATGGTACCGTAGGTAATTTGATTTGATTTCTAATGGCTACTAAAGGGCCATTAGCCATCATATAATATTCACCATTCATTAATATTATATTGTTAATATATTGACATTGTTACACTTTATTTAGCTATGTTTGTGCTTCAGCAGAACCATGAAACCTCCGTTTTTATTTTTTAAAGCTTATTTCTAGTTATTCTTTTTTTTTTTTACCAGTCGCTATATTTTCCTAAAGCTAAAGCCTGACGGACGGAATTGGGTTTGGCAGCCATCCGTACATAAAAACAAAGGTCGGAAATACATAGTCTACGCTAAATATAGCCTAAATGATCAATAGTGGGATATGGTTATATTTTTTTAATAATCCGTTTATTGTTTTAGGCTTCGATGTGAGTTTGAAAGAATCACTGGACAAAGATCTGATTTGTATTTAGTTCAGAAGAGTTCTCCTACCTTACCTTGAGTTTACGGAGGTACCGATCAGGACGACACAAACATCAGTGTTCCGCCTCAACGTCCTGTGCACGCGCTATTTAGTCCTACTCACATCTATATTCAACCCTAAATATTTAGTCAAATTCATGTCAACCACTTATGTCTTTCACAAGATTTTAATAATTCCTTAAAGTCGATGGGGAGGAGATTTTAGAATTACTGCATGCTGAATTGCATTTTTATGTAAGTTATGGTATTATTTCTAAAATACACTTTATGAAATATCAATAAAAGCATAGCCCACTCTAGGCTGTATACTTCTAAAAGATTTAGATAAGATCACTAAAGTGTGCAGCTTTTCTTTTTATGCTAATATAATTATATAGCTCAGTGCTTATTGAGGAGGTTCATATTAATTGTGTAGTGGAGAAAGGTGTGTGTGTGTGTACGGCTCAGCAGCTCAGCTCATTCAGTCTTAGCTGCGCTTTCCATGAAACTTTTAAAAGCCCAAATGACTGTGTAAATGAACACAGCAGATACAGCTGTTGACGACATATCACACACATTTCATATTAATATAGCCTTTATTTGCCATGTACATTTTACAGTACACATACAGTTTAAGTAAGGAATGTGTACTTTGCATTAACCCAATTAGTCCGACACCAACTTTGCCAGTAGGCCTACCTAAGCAGAATTATAGCATCATATATATATATATATATTCATATTCAGTATATATTTTATACATCATGTACAAATATATATATATATATATATATATACATATTATATATTTTATAGAAATATATATCATATACAAATGTATGTATGTATACACACATACATATATATATACTGTATATATATATATATATATATATATATATATGTGACAAAAGTATTCAAATTAAAATAACCATGATCTCATCAGCCAATAATCTGTAGCCACAGATGACCAATATTGGTCCAGCTAACCGGCTGCTTTCCAACGTATCAACATGTAAATATAGCAGTAAACCATAATGCCAAATCAAAAGACACGTATAGCTGACAGGATTTGAAAGACATTCCATTTAAATTCATGCCTTAATCACTAATCTGTCATTTAATCACAAATATGAAATTAATCTTAGAAAAATCCCAGTAGACAGTAGAGTTGATTCAGTCCGATAGGCTCTGATGTTTGAAAAGAAAACGACCACTCCTGTCTGTTTTCCACCAGCTGTGGAAAACAGCCTGTTGTTTTGGGCCTGATGGGCTTGTGCTGTCCTTGAAGCTTGTAAAGGTGGGATATAACCAGCTGGGTCATAATGTGGCAAACATCAGCTCATATGTATAAAAGCACTGTAAACAGAAGAACAAAGCAAGAGTGCTCAGATCATTCACTTCAAAGATATAGACTGAATTAAGTTTCCATAGCTTGTATTTTGTCTCATGTCCACCATAAAGACTAATTGTCTTGTGTTTCTCCAATAATATAACATTACTTTAAATTAAGATTAAGCACATATTTTAGTTAGTGTCGTTATTAAGTAAAGACAAAACCATTTTTCTGGTTGTAATGTATATAAAGTGTGAAATTGTTATTATGATAAAAAAACGCATATTTTGAGTTATTGCAAAGATTTAAAAAAGAGATGTAGTGATGATGCTTAAACTCTATATTGACTTTAACTGGCTGGTCTTTACGAATGATGGAATCCAGATTGAGAAAAAAAGTAAGGTATTTCGGATGATTAGCAGGAATTTTAACAAAGTGCACCTTTTTTTTACGTAGTGGTCTTGTATAACAGTTCTCAGTTTCACCTAAAGATCCACATCGACGTCTGCAAATCCCCCCTACACACACACACACACACCACCTCATCAACCTCCATGCAAATGTCAAATGTATGTCTAGGCTTAATCATATGCAGATTAATGCCGTGTTAACCTAAACAAGAGAGCACTGGTTGGCAAAGGAGACCCAGCATGAAGAAAGAAAAAGTGTTCACATTTAAAAAATGCATGTCTTACTGTATGTATGTATGATGTGGGCTTTGCTCCACAGTGCAGATTAAAGCTGCAGCAGGCTGATGATGCAGCTTTTATCCACGTGCACATCCTCTCTCCTGGGTTTTGAGCGGGCCGAGTGTTGGACAGCAATGACTTCCGACATAAATTACAATCAGGAGGAAGCGTCAGCCAGCAGGAATCTGCAGATTCTGAACATCCACACTCTACACAATTTAACCATTAAGGGGACCCTTTGTGGTGGCATGATGGCGCTCTGGTGCGAGCAACGAGAGGTTGACCCCAATTTTGGAGAACGAGTGTTTATGGAGTCAAAAGGTCTGTGCTTAGACAGAGCCCAGGCTGGGGGTCTGGGGGGCGTCCGCCCAGCTGCACACGGGAGAATTTCTCTACAATTAAAGAGTCCCTGATTAATCTAACATATGTGCCAAAACTGCACATGCGGCGTATGATCCCAATTAGACTGAAACCCAACTCTGTGCAGGCCCAGCTCCACATTAGCTCTGCCATTCTTCTCTTTGTTTTCACTGGACCTTCCTCGACAACATGCCTTTTTGATTCTCTTTCTAACTGAATGATATTGATATTGTATGTTAATATTGTCCGGTTTGCTTCTGATGGAAATACAAGCAGTATAAATAATATCTAGTCAGGAACAGCCAACATGACCCGAAAAGACAGCTGCTCAACTAAATCAATGTGTGAGTACAAGCCTGCCAGTGTTACAGATACTACTGTGTGGCATCAGGGCATGATGTGCTAATATGAAACAACTGTCAAATGTCAGTTTATAGGTAGGTCCCTGTTATCCTGAGCTCAACAGAACATCTCAAAATTAAAGTTCAAAATGTGTCCAAATCATATAAACACATTTTCTCATTGAGCCATGTAGATAGTTTTGGTTTAATATACTCAGATTTTAAGATATCTGCCTGGAAGATGTCTGAGATGTCCGCCTGAGGTGAATGGAATTAATGAGGGCCAGCTGCATTAATCAATATTTTTATGTTATGAATGAAGTGGTAATGGATCTCAGTTCTACAGAGCAATTTGGTGTCTGTTTTTTTGTTTGGTGGCCCACAACCCTTACTGTTTTGGTTCACTATCAACTAGCAGTTGTTTAAGTGACAAAGCTGTCATACTGTACACTACCTGCCAGCAGCAAACAGCAGACAGACACAGATAACAACTATAACAGAAAGTGTAGCATTTATGATAAGGAGCCAGATCGTTCCCTTAGGAGTAGATGGAGACCAAAACAAGAATATTGGACTTTTATTTATCAGGGACACAAACATAACTCCAAATTAAATGCCAATGCTGCTCTTTAAATGAGCAACTGCTTGTGTGTGTTTTGCTTGTTCTGCTGCTCCCAAGTGGACAAAAAATGATGGCAGCTATAAGGTCCTGTGTTATTACCTGAACTTAAGACCCTGTATTCTTGTATGCTTGAATGATAATAAAATTAATATAATATATATTATATTATTAATATATATATATATATATATATATATATATATATATATATATATATATATATATATATTAATAATAATATAATAAATGTATAAAGTTAACAGGTGCCCAGCAGCTCATTTTTGTTCTGGGGGTACTCTGGCAAAACACCAACAAACTGTACAAAATGACATCATCTCTTGTAAGAAACAACGTTGTCATTGCTCTGGATTCTCCAGACCTCACTGTCAACAGTGTTAATATGGACTATATATTAAGTAGAAAGTAGTTCCAGTGGAAATTGTTTTGGGACGCAGAGAGGAAATATGTGCATATCCAAATACCACAAAAGCTTAGTGAGAAGCTATATTTGTTTGTAATATGGGTAATATCTAAGACTAAAAAAACCTGAAAGTATCAAACTGCCAACCAATTAGATTCTACCAATGCTTCTGTTTTTAACATTATCAAGTCATCATTCATGGTGTAAATGAAAAATTATCTGATGATTTATTTCCACTGTAATTCTCCATTTTGCATGATATTCAATTATCCCGTCAATGGCCTGCAGTCCCATTAGCATCTTTCTAAATAGCATATAAAGTATGAGGCTGGATTCTCAGCAATTGGGGGGGGGCAGAGAGAATAAAGTCTTCACTGTTTCACACTCTACAACAACTTGTGCCAGTGAGTGGGCACTCACCCAGCACTGCACTTTAAATAAATATAATGTTCTATGTGTACTCAGACTTCAGAGTCACCATTTATAATTCAGATTGACCATAATGAACATTCTAGCTGTCATATATGTTATATATATAATTTATTTAATATAATAATTATTATATTATTAGTATTATTTAAATATAATTTTATTATTAGACATGCTCAGTCACATATGCAAAGATTGACTGAGAGGGAAAAGCGATAACACTGTTAAAATTGACATTGTTATAGTCTCACATTGCCAGACCTACCTCCTATATATATATATATATATATATATATATATATATATATATATATATATATATATATATATATATGAGCTGACATATGGTTAGACCTCATTATGTCTTACCAGTGGATCTCAGTATATCAGTCCCAAAACGTCCCAGTTAGAGAAGAAATGCCCTAAGCGTATTCTTTTTAAATCTTTACAATCATTCACCAGAAAGAACCGAGCAGGCCTGCCTTGTAGCACTGTCCGCATCTTCTTCTAAACATTTGCTTGCTAGTTGGGAGGTTGCTCTGGCTGTGAAGGGGCAAAGCCAGACCTCTAGCTTATTTAGTCATTCTTATGATTATCATGGTGACCATTATGATCAACATGATTAATGCTTTTCAAATAGTTGTATACATTTGGGGTTCAGCAGTCTCATCACTGCACTTCTTCTTTTTTCATTTCTAATGATGTTGTTCATGACAGAAAATATGCTCTCACATTTAGAGGTATAGCCTTGCAGACAGTTTTTTTTAATTTTTGCTACCTCAATACAATGGACACTGAATGTAAACCTCACTTTTCTTTGTTTACAAAGAAAGTCCCCTGGGCACCTCAACAGCATCGTTCAATATGTATAACTTCTGATGTCAATGCTGGAATATAGATATGCATAAAGGTACATCCAAAAGGGTTGAGCCTATTAAACAAACTAAAGAGGCAACTTTACAACAACGTGAGAGTATGTCATCATAGGGAAGTTGTTGTTATTCTGAGGTCACCACAAGATTTGGAAATGAAAGGGTCCAAGAACATACCCCAGCAGCCATATAGATAGTTTGGTTTAATTTGTTCATATTATGGGAGATTCACTACAAGTAGAATAGAATAGTATTTGGGGTACAGTAGTTTGGTGCCGCTCACAGCGATGTAAAACGCTCTGAGCCCTTACAGATGGCACATGATACCTCATACTCATGTTAACTGGCAACAAAAATATATTTTTTGACTTATCTAAGGGGAACAGTTTTTTCAGTCAAAAATAGTCTCTTCTTTGGATTGTACAGAATAACAGGGACTCTGTTTTATTGCTGTTTTTGTTTTTTTCTTCTAATAATAGTGTTTTCCCCAAGTCAGAAGAAGGAACTACTAGTTTCAACTCATAATCATAACCAGGGTTATTTCCAAACACATTGCTTCCTCTGCGCCTCGGATCGATTTTTCCCAGTAAAGACAAATATACAGTGGGTACGGAAAGTATTCAGACCCCTTTAAATTTTTCACTCTTTGTTTCATTGCAGCCTTTTTCCAAAAATCAAAAAAGTTCATTTTATTTCTCAGTAATGTACACTCAGCAACCCATCTTGACAGAAAAAAACAGAAATTTAGAAATTTTTGCATATTTATTAAAAAACAAAAACTGAAATATCACATGGTCATAAGTATTCAGACCCTTTGTTCAGTATTTAGTAGAAGCACCCTTTTGATCTAATACAGCCATGAGTCGTTTTGGGAAAGATGCAACAAGTTTCTCACATCTGGATTTGGGTATCCTCTGCCATTCCTCCTTGCAGATCCTCTCCAGTTCTGTCAGGTTGGATGGTAAACGTTGGTGGACAGTCATTTTCAGGTCTCTCCAGAGATGCTCAATTGGGTTTAAGTCAGGGCTCTGGCTGGGCCATTCAAGAACAGCCACAGAGTTGTTGTGAAGCCACTCCTTCGTTATTTTAGCGGTGTGCTTAGGGTCATTGTCTTGTTGGAAGGTAAACCTTCGGCCCAGTCTGAGGTCCAGAGCACTCTGGAAAAGGTTTTCGTCCAGGATATCCCTGTACTTGGCCGCATTCATCTTTCCCTCGATTGCAACCAGTCGTCCTGTCCCTGCAGCTGAAAAACACCCCCACAGCATGATGCTGCCACCACCATGCTTCACTGTTGAGACTGTATTGGACAGATGATGAGCAGTGCCTGGTTTTCTCCACACATACCGCTTAGAATTAAGGCCAAAAAGTTCTATCTTGGTCTCATCAGACCAGAGGATTTTATTTATCACCATCTTGGAGTCCTTCAGGTGTTTTTTAGCAAACTCCATGCGGGCTTTCATGTGTCTTGCACTGAGGAGAGGCTTCCTTCGGGCCACTCTGCCATAAAGCCCCGACTGGTGGATTGCTGCAGTGATGGTTGACTTACTACAACTTTCTCCCATCTCCCGACTGCATCTCTGGAGCTTAGCCACAGTGACCATTGGGTTCTTCTTTGCCTCTCTCACCAAGGCTCTTCTCCCCCGATAGCTCAGTTTGGCCGGACGGCCAGCTCTAGGAAGGGTTCTGGTCGTCCCAAACGTCTTCCATTTGAGGATTATGGAGGCCACTGTGCTCTTAGGAACCTTAAGTGCAGCAGAAATTTTTTTGTAACCTTGACCAGATCTGTGCCTTGCCACAATTCTGTCTCTGAGCTCTTCAGGCAGTTCCTTTGACCTCATGATTGTCATTTGCTCTGACATGCACTGTGAGCTGTAAGGTCTTATATAGACAGGTGTGTGGCTTTCCTAATCAAGTCCAATCAGTATAATCAAACATAGCTGGACTCCAATGAAGGTGTAGAACCATCTCAAGGATGATCAGAAGAAATAGACAGCACCTGAGTTACATATGAGGGTCACGGCAAAGGGTCTGAATACATATGACCATGTGATATTTCAGTTTTTGTTTTTTAATAAATATGCAAAAATTTCTAAATTTCTGTTTTTTTCTGTCAAGATGGGTTGCTGAGTGTACATTACTGAGAAATAAAATGAACATTTTTGATTTTTGGAAAAAGGCTGCAATGAAACAAAGAGTGAAAAATTTAAAGGGGTCTGAATACTTTCCGTACCCACTGTACAGTACATATTTATTTTTAGTATTTTATATAGGCTACATTTAGCATAAAATAAAGTCCAGAAATCTTTTTAATTTGTAAGCAATACAAATCAGTGCAAGAATATTTTGAGGTGAATTGTTGTTTTGAACAATTTCAGTCTTTCACAATCTAATGTACAAGGCACACCAATTTATCTTGTTTTAAAGATATAGTACATGGTTTCTGTCACCCCCATGAGGAATTCTAAATAATGTCGGCATGTCCACATGATACAAGCCTTCCGTGATCGTGTGTTAAATTAGTGAGTATATTATGTAAGAGCTTCCAGCAAAAAAAAAAAAGGTTTCTTCCTGAAAATTAAAGTCAATAAAAAGACATATGAAAAAGCAAACTGGACCATCGTCATCACAATGCACTCAGAACCATTTTTAGAACTTTTAGAGTTGTTTCTTCCTGTAGGTGTCAGGTGATTTCCTGTGACTCACATCACAGCTCTTAGTCGTGCAGCTAATGGGAGAAGGCATTAGAGTAGATAAACAAGAGCCCATCATGATGCTCCCCTCTCAGCCCACCACCACCCCCAGTTGGAAACGTCAGCCGCCGTGATTGATTTGAGATGGGCGATTCCCTGACTTCATGCTTGTATAAAGCAAGACAGCTGTTGGGAGAAATCAAATCCCTGCAGGAGCTGGAGAGACATATTCTTTCTATCTGTTTAACGGAGTCGTTGCCTTTTGCTAGACAAGTAAATAAAAAAAACATGGCCGAGCTGTGGCAGGAGGTCAGTGAAACTCTCATTATATAGCAATTACAGCACAAAACCCCTTCCCTTTCAAAATCCAACTTGAAAGTCAATCCCACTTTCTAGAGATTTTTAAAAGTAAGACATGACAAGGTAGCCATCTATCTTTGGTAATCTTTGGTAAAGACTTACAGTATGTTACCCATAGCAGAAACATTCAGAACACGACCAAATCTTATACCTCTTACATATATTTCCTAAAACCAGTAGCGTACCGTGGGCTTTCAGTCAGGGCTTTCTGTAACAACCTCCAACACCCCCCCCAAAAAAAAAAAACACACCGCACCGCACATCTTTAAGCACATCAACACAGCATCACCATCTATACCCAAACAATAGCAATACAAATGTATAAAATACCGCAATAACTTTATCTCTTCTAAACAGTAAGAAGTAACACTCACCCACTCACTTGCTTGGATGCCTGATGTTTGCTAGCTGCCTTGGTGAAGCTATTAAGGTTGTTAATATGGGGCGCCGTTTGTAAAGCGGCTCACGCTGAAAATAACAGCAACATTTTGTCACATTTAGCTTTAAATAATGTTTAAAAAACTGGTCTGAAATTTTGAGGGTCACTTTCTTGCACAACAACAACAATATTTGTCAACTTGGAAATATTTTAAATAGTTAAATCCAAATATTAAATGTAACACTTAAATGTTAAATGTTAAATCTAAATGCTAAATCTAAATCTAAATGCTAAATCTAAATGCTAAATCTAAATCTAAATGTTAAATCTAAATCTAAATCTAAATGTTAAATCTAAATAAATTAAATCTAAATGTTAAATAAATTAAATCTAAATCTAAATCTAAATCTAAATGTTAAATCTAAATATTAAATCTAAATCTAAATGTTAAATCTAAATCTAAATCTAAATCTAAATGTTAAATCTAAATATTAAATCTAAATCTAAATGTTAAATCTAAATATTAAATCTAAATCTAAATGTTAAATCTAAATGTTCCGGGTGAAACTAAATATTTAGCTAATATGCAAATGAAATGCCGGTAACCGGAAGTAACAAAATAAAAGCTCGGTCAGTGTATGTTTATATTGTCAAATAACGAATAAAAATCATCTCATCCGGGGATATGGACACTTGAACATGGATAAACGTGATAATAACTACCTAAAATAATAAACACAGTTGGAGAAACTGTATTTGAAGAGTACTTTGAGTTTTTAGTGTCACTTTTATGAATGGTGCCGGACTTATGACCTGTAACCACTATAGCCAGCCACGAGGGGGGATCACTTTGACTGGTTTGTCATGTTCGCTTGCATTATGGTCAGCAAGAGCCTATCCCCGCCCGCCCCTGACAAGGCCCAAAAACAAGACCCAAAATTGGAATGAAAGAAAGAAAACTCTGACCAAATAAAAAATCCAAAATTCACATTTAGATGGTATTTGTTTTAGGCTGCATCTTTAGATTTCTTTTAAATAAATCTGCATATTTAAACCTAATATTTAAAGGCCCCATGACATGGTGCTTTTTGGATGCTTTTTTATAGGCTTTAGTGATCCCCTAATACTTTATCTGAAGTCTCTTTTATATAGACCTTAGTGGTCCCATAATACTGTATCTGAAGCCTCTTTTATATAGACCTTAGTGGTCCCCTAATACTGTATCTGATGTCTCTTTTATATAGACCCTAGTGGTCCCCTAATACACAGAACAGATCATTTATTAAATCTGTTAAAGCTTTGCTCAAAGGAAATAAGATAAATATTTCATGTTTTGTTTAAATTTCAAATAAATAATTGTCCATGAGCTATTAGGCCTTTTTTCCCCTTGAGCCCCTGCCGCCCTAAATGTCTGTGCACAACCCTGGTAGTAAAGTATCTGTCCACGTAGTAAAGTATCTGTCCATGTCCCTGCTGGTGAAGGGTCTGTCCACATCTCTGATAGTGAAGGATCTGTCCACGTCCCTGGTAGTGAAGGGTCTGTCCACGTCCCTGGTAGTGAAGGGTCTGTCCATGTCCCTGGTAGTGAAGGATCTGTCCACGTCCCTGGTAGTGAAGGATCTGTGCACGTCCCTTGTAGTAAAGGATCTGTCCACGTCCCTGCTGGTGAAGGGTGTGTCCACATCTCTGATAGTGAAGGATCTGTCCACGTCCCTGGTAGTGAAGGATCTGTCCACATCCCTGATAGTGAAGGATCTGTCCACGTCCCTGGTAGTAAAGGATCTGTCCAAACTAGGGTGACCAGACGTCCCCGATTTCCGGGGACAGTCCCCGATTTTGGTGACCTGTCCCCAGCTGGATCTGTCCCTGGAAATGTCCCCGGTTTTCACTGTGACTGACAGACCCAAAATTGGAATGAAAGAAAGAAAACTCTGACCAAATAAAAAATCCAAAATTCACATTTAGATGGTATTTGTTTTAGGCTGCATCTTTAGATTTCTTTTAAATAAATCTGCATATTTAAACCTAATATTTAAAGGCCCCATGACATGGTGCTTTTTGGATGCTTTTTTATAGGCTATAGTGGTCCCCTAATACTGTATCTGAAGTCTCTTTTATATAGACCTTAGTGGTCCACTAATACTGTATCTGAAGTCTTTTATATAGACCTTAGTGGTCCACTAATACTGTATCTGAAGTCTCTTTTATATAGACCTTAGTGGTCCCTAATACTGTATCTGATGTCTCTTTTATATAGACCCTAGTGGTCCCCTAATACTGTATCTGAAGTATCTTTTATATAGACCTCAGTGGTCCCCTAATACTGTATCTGAAGTCTCTTTTATATAGACCTTAGTGGTCCACTAATACTATATCTGAAGTCTCTTTTATATAGACCTTAGTGGTCCCCTAATACTGTATCTGAAGTCTCTTTTATATAGACCTTAGTGGTCCCCTAATACTGTATCTGAAGTCTCTTTTATATAGACCTTAGTGGTCCCCTAATACTGTATCTGAAGTCTCTTTTATATAGACCTTAGTGGTCCCCTAATACTGTATCTGAAGTCTCTTTTATATAGACCTTAGTGGTCCCCTTATACTGTATCTGAAGTATCTTTTATATAGACCTTAGTGGTCCCCTTATACTGTATCTGAAGTCTCTTTTATATAGACCTTAATGGTCCCCTAATACTGTATCTGAAGTCTTCTAAATAGACCTTAGTGGTCCTCTAATACTGTATCTGAAGTCTCTTTTATATAGACCTTAGTGGTCCCTAATACTGTATCTGAAGTCTCTTTTATATAGACCTTAGTGGTCCCCTAATATTGTATCTGAAGTCTCTTTTATATAGACCTTAGTGGTCCCCTAATACTGTATCTGAAGTCTCTTTTATATAGACCTTAGTGGTCCCCTGATACTGTATCTGAAGTCTCTTTTATATAGACCTTAGTGGTCCCTTAATATTGTATCTGATTTCTCTTGTATATAGGCCTATTGATTTTTATCCTCCTATTGAGGAGGATAAACCAACCTTCAACCTTTCTAAACCAATCACAATGGTCTTGTGCAGCGCTAATACAATATTAAATGAAGTTTCAAGTTACCTATTGACACAACACAGTAACATGATATATATAGGAAATATTAACGGCCTCCCTTACCCATTCTGAATGTGTCCTTGTCCATATTTTGCTTCTTTTTTAGAATGGTCTTCAGCATTTCTGTTCTGGCTAAATGGTGGAAAAACAGCTCGGCAGCGGCCATGTAAAAGCTCTCTGTCTTAAGTGATACAGATTATGAAAACAGATGAAACCCAGGAAGCGGAAACTTAGTTTGAGCAGCAAAGAAACTGTGAGAAAACATTCAGAGCTACTGACTCCTGATTCTTATCTTTCAGCACAACTCTTCATGTAACTCCCAAAGCTAAACAGAACATGCTTAGTTCAGAAGTTATGTTAAGTATAGGAGTCAGTTGGTTGGTGTGCTCAGTGCAAACAGGTGGATCTGCAAAAGGTTTAAGCACCACTTGATCCTCTGAAGGGTTGTTTTCTAGTTAAGGAATCACTCATGGTTCCACATGGCTCTGACATTATCAATATTAAAGTACTTTAAGTTTGGGTTAGGGCTGCAACTTATTGATTGTTTTTGTTTAATACATTAATAAGTCAATAAGGTGTCATCTTCCAATTCTTTGTTTTTGTCCAAAATGACATAAGGTGGAGAAAAGCCTCACGTTTGAGAAGCAGGAAGCATTATTTTATGATGTGCTCTTACTTAATCACAGGAAAAATATGAAGGGAAAGGTTCCTGCGCTCAGGAGTACTAGCTCGTACCGTTTTATTACATCTTTTGCATTGATTCTATTGGTTAGGAAAATGTTGCTGAGGTCAGGGTCTGGTCTCTAAAATAGGTACAAACAACAAGCAGGAGTACTCAGACAATCACAGAGCTATGAAACAAACCCTAGGTTAGAAAACAACTGTAAACATCTGTCACAGCTTACCAAACCACTTCCTGGTTCAACACCAACTTAGCCCCCTTACCGTATTAAGCCCACAGTGTGCAGCTAGTAATTATGGCCTGTCTAAGAGGAATAACTTTCCCCGAGAACATTTACACTCCCTTGTTCACTTGTTTATCTATTCTATCCATTTACTACTCCCTATGATACACACTATAAAGTTTACAAATCAATTAAGATTTCGGACACTTACTTATTGATGTCAGATTCATCTACCAATCCTTATAGAACTGGCTCAGGTCTGCTTTGCACCAGCTCTTAATTATGCTGTTACAGGGACTTCTTTCCTTTGACACACTGAGCTCCTCTCTCCTCTCCCTTTCCATCTATGTGCATGTCTCAGAGCGGCCCAGTCTCATGGCAGTTCAAGAAATGGTGACTTTATTTAATCTACTGATTTGTGTACAGGGACACGATTTTCTCTTTTTTTCGGATCGTGTCCCCCAGAGCACGCTGCAGCCCAGTGGTGACCACCACGAAATAAACAAGAAAATCACATCCCTGTTGACAAATCAATAGATCAAAGTAACGTGGCCATTTCTCAAACTGCTGTGAGACTCGTTTGCCCAGAAATACTTGTTACTAACTTAGCTCTGGGGAGCTTTTCCCCCGTGGTCCTTATGTTTTGTCGACCCACAGTTTTCCTTATATTAGGGTGGGACCTAAATCATGGTTGCAGCTGCTGCCGTGGTCCTCCTAGGAGCCCTGTTATTCCCTGCTACACCCTGCTACATCCTGCTACGCTCTGCAGTACCCTGATACACCCTGCTATGCCCTACAGTGCCCTGCTACGCCCTGCAGCGCCCTGCTGCGTCCTCCTACGTCCTGCTATGTCCTGCTACGCCCTGCAGCGCCCTGCTACGTCCTGATACATCCATTTGTCCCCGATTATATCACAGAAATGCTGACCCAAAAAAGGCCATCCCAATTTATGTTGAAATTGCCAAGAGCATAACTTCTTTTTGAGAGACTGATACTTAGTCCAATACACTCCAGATTAACATTAGATAATTGAATCTGGCTGCACTGGATATTATCCTTCATGTAAACCATGACTCCACCACCTCTTCTCTTAAGTATAAACCATCTAAATAAGTTATATCCGGGTATGTAGGGCTGCTGTTGGAGAATTTTTACATAACCATGATTCTAAAATACAAAAGATCTAAGTTGGAGTCACATAGCAGATGTTTCACTGCTTCAGATTTAGACAAATGCCCCCATAATATTCCCCTAGATTTTGCATGGGGGTCCCAGAAAAATCTAGAATGATTAACAGTTGTAAAAAATGTAAGTCTGTGATGTTTTTTTAAAGGCCATATTTGTCAGTGCAGATCCATGAATGTCTTTGCAGTGACTTTATGTGTTTTCTGGGGGGGGGTTGTTCTCCATGGCTGCAAGCTCCCCATATATAGATTTTGTAGAGCAACTTTCATATTGTGTGTTAATTCAAGAGTACTCACACTTTGCTGACATTTGATAGCAGGGATTTACTGGGCTAGGGCAGGCCATGGCTGTTGGCCAATGTGCACCTGTTGTTGCAGGTAAATCAGCACTTCCAGTATAGATATCCAGATCCTTATTCATTTTAAAAGGAATGTGCAGTGAAAGCTTGTTTGTTAACTTCTACATTGATCCTTTGACATGGTATCCTTTTCCTTTTATGTTTGTCCTTTCTGACAATGTAAGACAGTGATCCATTGTTGGAATAATGTGTGTGAATGGACAAATGATTCACCCAGTTACAAACTAGTAAGAGGAATATTTTCGCCATTTATGATATTATGACAGCTTGACTGCAGCTCCACCATACTATTGCAATCATGAGTAATTCTAAATCCATTAAAAGAATATCAAAGACAAAACATGAAGAAAAAAACCTGGTGTGGCTATTTAAAAAGCCACAATCATGGTTTTTCAGGGTGTTTTAGCTGTGTTTATTAATATGTCAACACAAAACTTTTGTGTTGACAAAAATATGTTAACACACAACTAACACAAAACTAATATGTCAACTCAAAGTCCTACAAGTGACATCTTTAAAACATGTAAATCCCTGCAGTTTGCGGATACATGTTGTCTGGATATTTATTTGAACAAGACATGCACAACACAATTATACCGCCCAATTTCTGGCAATTGCATTTAATTTTCCAACCTTCTGTTCTATGTCCAATCCTCTCTCATTTGGTTTGATTGCAGGCCATTGGAAATGTTCAGTGTGGATTAAAATAGCAGAAGGCCTTCAGTGTTTGTCGACTGGAAGACACAGCCGTAGTAATCTCCCAGATGTGCCTCGCAGGGCTCTGGAAACACTGGAGAAGTTTCCTCACGGGCCTTATGTGGATATCAGTAAAAACAATCAGAAAGGTCTGGCACAGGAACTGTAAGTAATTCTATGATGGCCTTGGAGACAGTAACAAGAGGTGACAGTTATAACCACAGTTGTATAGCCATGACTAGTGGCAGAATATGTGGAAGAGATTCCTTAACATGGATGTAAAAGATGTGCATGGAAAACATGTTGACATGACTTGGACTACACTGGAGGACCTCATCTCCTATACATCCTTCAATCTGTTCAAGCTGTATGATGATAATAATAATAATAATAATAATAATAATAAAACAGTATTAATGCTAACAATAAAAATAGTAGTAGTAGTAGTAGAATAGTAAAACAACAGCCATCTTTGCTTCAAGCCTGTTAATTAATCCTAAATTATAACTCGTTTGAAAGCCTTGTTCTTAATCTTCAACACCCAACATGGAAAACATTACAGCCAATTATACTTTTTGTTGTGTACCATGCTTCAGGTCTGTATTTTACATTTTTATCAGAATTTCTTTTAATTTTAAGAGAGTTTTATCATCATTACTTTGTCAATCAGACAAAGGTGATTTTAATATTCATGTGTATACAGCCTTGCCTTTACTAGATTTGGTTTAATTCCATTTCATTTATAGTGTGAAATCAGACCAGAAGTATTCTCAGGACACTTTTCTGATAGAGCAGGTCTAGAGTACTCTATCTATTACAAAGACCCAACAATTCCATATTTGGAGAGAATGCACACTAGGGCTATACGATTAACCATTTTAAAATCGAAATCACGATGTGAAATAATGCAATTAGCTAATCGTGATTAATTAATCAATTAATCAAAATGTGTAATATGTAGTTGAATGTTTGGTGTAACATTTGGGTAAACTTTTTTTCCCTTTTTATTATATTTACTGTGTTTACACAACATAAATGCTGGAACAATAATACATATCACAGATTATCAACAAAAATGATATTATCAGTAGATTTTTCATTACTTTGTTAATAATGATCATAGAAGGTGCAATATATGGTCTCTACATAAACCATTCACTGTTTTAACCAGTGAAGTGGAATGTCAAGGATATAGACTGAGGTCATAACCACATGTGATACCTCCACCACACAGCATAAACCAATCTTGGCTACTTGACTTTAGACAGCTGTCTTTAAAAGGACAACAAAGAAGTATATATTTTCAGATATTTAGGCCATTTTATCCTACAGACGTAACATAATGATATTGCCTACATAAACATATAGCTTTATGTTTTTCATTACCTAAATCATTTACTACCCATTTACTGATCCAAGCTCTTATTGTGCATTATTGTCCCATCTTAAAGAAATATAATAAATATACATTTCAATCATTTGCATAAAAAGAAATCATATTCTCCAGTATTAGCTTCTCTGCATTGGCGTCCTGTAAAATCCAGGATTGAATTTAAAATCTTTCTCCTGACCTACAAAGCTTTAAATGGTCAAGCACCATCTTATCTTGAAGAGCTCTTAGTGTCTTACTGTCCCACTAGAGCACTATGCTCCCAGAATTCAGAGTTACTTGTGGTTCCTAGAGTCTCTAAAAGTAGAATGGGAGTTCAGCTATCAGGCTCCTCTCCTGTAGAACCAGCTTCCGGTCTAGGTTCGGGGGGCAGACAGCGTCACCACATTTAAGAGTAAACTTAAAACTCTCCTCTTTGATAAAGCTTATAGTTAGGGAGTAAGGAGTCGCAGCGTTCACCAAGACCGGCGGGGGAGGGTGTATAGCCGCAGACATGGCATCTCTTCTCTGCTTCATATTTGTCAGATTAATTTACCATATAATCAATAATATAGCAAAACTAGAGAGAGGCAGGGCAGTACAGCCCGATCCGGATGGGGAGAATTCAAGCCTGACCAGGCTCCTTTCTTTACCCTGTCTCTCTTAGTTTTAGACTGCCGGGGGACTTCCTTTGACACACTGAGCTCCAAAATCATGATTGCAGTTGTCGGTGTGGTCCTACACGTCCTGCGATGCCCTGTTACATCCTGCTGTGCCCTGCGGTGCCCTGCTACATCCTGCTGTGCCTTGTGTGTAATGCCCCACAGTGCCTTGCTATGGCTATGGCTGCAGCCTGGAGCGTCCCATGTCATCTGTCCCGTCTTATGAGGTCCCGTCTCATGCGGAGGTGTGTCCAACGGCCAATTCAGAGGGTCAAAACACGAAATCGCGATTAATTTTCCAGATGGGTAAAGTCGTGACCACATTTGTTGCAATCAATTGAAAAACGTTAATAACTGTTAAAGTAACAATTTTGCCATACATATAGTTTGAATGAAACCTGCATTAGCGACGCATTTCTGCCAATTAACGGCAGGATCTCCTGAGGAGGGATAACAAGGATCTGATTCTGCACACAACAAAAACAAGAATACAAAAATAAACATGTTACACTCTTTCCAAGACTCTTTTTAATTTTATATTCTATATTGTTTTCACACTTCACTGGGACATTGCTGCAAATACAACTGCTTATCAGCAGGGCGAGAGCATGCTGCCTCGGCTGTCGGGTCTCTGAGACCCGGGGCAGAATGCTGTCGGGTGTCTGGGACCCGGGGCAGAATGCTGTCGGGTCTCTGAGACCCGGGGCAGAATGCGGTTGTATATTTCTACTACCGCGGCCTCGGCTGTCGGGTCTCTGGGACCCAGGGCAGAACGCGGTCGGGTCTCTGGGACCCGGGGCAGAACGCGGTTGTATTTTTCTACTACCGCGGCATCGGCTGTCAGGTCTCTGGGACCCGGGGCAGAACGCGGTTGTATTTTTCTACTACCGCGGCATCGGCCTTCGGGTCTCTGGGACCCGTCCTGCATTTGACTGCGTATCTCTGCTGCCACGGTCTTGGGCCAGAATGCGATTGTATTGTTCTTCCACTTCCGCGCCAGCGGTTCTATTGTATTTTGTATTGTATTGTATAAAAGGGGGAAAAAAAATAAAAAATAAAACCAAATGCTTGACCTCTGTCGGGAGAGAAATTCCTTCTATAGCTGCAACTTGGATCCAAGTTTTTTTTGTTTGCCTATAATCTAAATTTATTTTAGAGACATACATATATTTTTAAATATTTAAAAAATATATATATATTTTATTGTAAATGTGCTGTATTTATATAGCGCTTTTCTAGTCTGAGCGACTACTCAAAGCGCTTTTACATAGTACAGGATACATTCACCGTTCACACACATTCACACACTGTGGCCGGGGCTGCCGTACAAGGTGCCACCTGCTCATCAGATAAACACTCACACACATTCACACTCGGGGCAACTCGGGGCTCAGTGTCTTGCCCAAGGACACTTCGACATGGGACTGCAGGGCTGGGGATTGAACCACCAACCTTCCAATTGGCAGGCAACCACTCTACCACTGAGCCACAGCCGCCCCATTATCATTAGCATGATAGTTGACGCAAGCTTTTACTTTGAAAAGTAGCCTAAGAGAGATTGTATTTCAATCCAGATGCGATCTTTTATTTTGAAAAGTAGAAACTCGGGGATGGCAGAAGGATTTTTTTAGTTAGCCTTTAATCTGCATTTTATTTATAGACGAACATATATTTTAAGTGTTTTTTTTCATCATTATGATAGTCTGCATTTATCTTGTAGACATATTTTTTAAAAGTATTTTATTCATTTGTATGATTGCCGTTACTGTTAAGTCAAATATATATATATATATATATATATATATATATATATATATATAAAATATATATTTATATATATTATATATATATATTAAAAGTATTTTATTAATTAGCGCGCAGACTTATTTTATTCCAGACAATAGTCTGCATTTATCTTGTCACTACAACCATAACATTCAGAAATCAGCAAACTATATGTATGGCAAAATTGTTACTTTAACAGTTTTTAACGTTTTTCAATTGATTGCAACAAATGTGGTCACGAATTTACCCGTGACTCCGTCTGGAAAATTATTCGCGATTTCGTATTTTTGACCCTCTGAATTTACCGTTGGACACACCTCCGCATGAGACGAGACCGCATGAGACGGGACGGATGACATGGGACGCTCCAGGCTGCAGCTATATACTCTTGAAGCAGCCAGACCCACGTAAGGCGTTCATTAATCATCTACCGCCATCGCAGTTGTAGGAGGGTGTAGACTTTGGGTGCAGACGTAGTTGTTGGGTGTGACACAGATGAACTGCTGTACCTGCTGTCAGCTCTAGCCACTGAAATGAAATAAGAGGAGAAATCAGGCCAATCACAACAGCTGGTCAGTCTGACGTCATGTTGCCTGAGCTCATTACTGTTTATGAGCTGGGTAAAGGATGCCGATAGCCAGGCTCTCATTGGCTAGCTGTTAACTAATCAGAGTCAAGGAGCTTTGCTGGTTAAATATTAATGATAACTGGCCCAAATGGAGCTGAGTCTTTCTGCAGGCTTTCTATATCATGCTAGAATGGCTTGAAAGAAGGTAACCAAGGTAACCAAGTTACAGAGTCCATGTTAGAACTTCAGACATTACCACAAAGTCATAAAATATGGGTGGCAGGGCACCTTTAAATACATCATAAATATTTTTAATAGATACACAAAGAAATGGATGGCTACATTTCCAGCTATAGTGTAGCACATGTGATAATGCTATGTAAATGTAAAGTTGTTATATAGTGCTTTTCTAGTCTCAATGACTACTCAAAGCACTTTTACAAAGTGCAGGAATCATTCAGCATTCACATGCTGAGGATGCTGTACAAGGTGCCACCTACTCATCAGATAAATACAAACATTTGCACTCTGATGCGCAGCATCGGGAGCAACTCGGGGTTCAATGTCTTGCCCAAGGACACTTTGACATGGGACTACAGGGCCAGGGATTGAACCACCAACCTTCCGATTCGCAACAGCTCAACCACTGAGCCACAGCCGCCCCCAATGTAGTGCTTCTTGGGTGACTGCAGAAGCATTGTGTTTTTCTGTAGAAAATTATTGCTGCCATACCACATTTCAAAAGTTTAAACTTTCCTTAACACTTCACATAAAAATTAATGGTTTTGTTCTAAGGCCACCCAGGCCACTATTCTAGTGTTACTTTGCTGAAGTCAAAATCAATGTATCAATTCCCTGAACACCCCCCACCCCCCCCCCCCCCCCACACACACACACACACACACACACACACACACACACACACACACACACACACACACACACACACACTTCTACCCACAAGTTTGACCAAATAACGCTGCAGCCGCCAAGCATTTCTCACCGAACCATACACAGACTCACGTCTCTACAAAGGAAAAAAAGCCCTGTCTGACAGTATGGTGCTTAAATTGGCAAAAGATACATGACCTGTTAACACACGGGGAGGGGGAAACGGCAGATATGCCAGTGCATCCCATTAAACCCAGGACAATGTGCATTAAGGAGCTGGCTCTCTTAAACATACCGATCAAAATATTAATGGTACGTTATAAACAATGTGCCTTTATCTGTCAGTGATTTACTTTACAAAGAGCGTAATCCAAGAGCACTGAGCAGCTCTGCTCATTAGCAGTGGCCTTTAACTCACACTCTAGGGCGACACACACAGGTGGACGCTGAGCCCGGACTGACTGTTGTGTTTACGTTATCTTTTCATAAGCTCTGTTTGAAATTTGTCAAACTACATCACTGTTTAACTATGTGCCAGTCAAAATGCACACTGCCAGATGGGTGCCTTTCTGCTAACCTTGCCCAAGGCTGCTCAGCTACACAACATTTCTCTTTCTTCTCTCTTCCTCTCTGTTGTTACCTCTCATTCTGTTCCCCTCCTGCATCTTCAGCACTGCAAACTCTGTCAACAACTGACTACCATGACTCTACTTCCCTTTTAAAGAGCCCTTATTATACTTCTTTTCAGATTCATATTTGTACTGATGAAGTCTATTGGAATAGGTTTACATGCTTTGATGTTCAAAAAATATATTTCTCATACTGCCCACTGCTGCAGTGCCTCCACCGAAACACTCTGTCTTAGCTCTTGGCCCCCCTTTCTGAAAAGCCCAGTCTCTGATTGGTCAGCTGGCCCACTCTGTTGTGATCAACCAAATTCAAACAAGCCATTGGGTGGGCTGTGCTTGCTCAGGCAGCACCTATGGTCAGCACATACAGTATGAAAAACTGGGCTGGCATTCTCAGTCAGTGACATCACTAATTGAGGAATTTCAAACCGGAATAAGGGCGAGGCGTTTTCAGGCAGAAAAAAGGCTGTCGGTGGGAGTTAAAGCTCTATTTGCAATTAAATGTTTTTTTTTTGTTTTACTTTAAACATAAACATATATAACAAACAAAAAACACTATATAACACAGCATAATATGGGCTCTTTAAATGCAAGTGCATGTTGGCTATTTATAAAAGTTCATGTTGCTCATGAAAGTTACCTGGAGAGATAGTTTACCTCCTGGGCTGCTGCAGCACCCCCTTAGCGGATGGTAAACAAACTAGAAACATAATTAAAAATTACTTTTATTTTAATGAATTGATTATTGATATTTACCTGCTCCCTTTCATTACAATTAAATGTAATTTGATTTTAAAATTTGGTTGGTATGAGGTAAACACATAATTTGATTAGAATTAATTTGCCAATTTTGCCAAGAGCTATAATTTGCCATAATTGTGGAAACATTCCCGGCTGGTCAACAGAAGTACAGTACAGTAATAAATCAATAAATCAATCACAGGCTAAAAAACCTATAGACCTGTGATATGTTTTCTACCCTTGTATTGTGTGGCTCAGTGTCTGAGCTTGTAGTAGGTCTCTTCTGTACCATTGTTGTAGCCCTGTGCCTTTATCCTGCATTACCCGTGCCTAGTTTTGCCCTGTCTTGGATTTTGAATTTCATTTTTGTTTTTCCACTTGTGGAGCGCTGTGATGGATGCAGTGTGGTCTGTGTTGACTTTGGCTGAAAATGTCACTCTCAAAAATGTGTCAGTACCCCCAACTCAAAATATGTTCCTGCAGCAATGCATCCCACTCACTCTGACATCTCTCCATTTGGGTATGAATAGGTCCTGCGCACGTGTGTGTGTAGTTTAGGCCTGTGTGTAGTGATTTCTAAGAGAGTGTATATTGTACACAGAGGATCAAAGAAAAGTAAAAAAAAAAATTAAATAAATAAAAACTGTAGACAAGCAAAAAATATAACAAGTTTTGTGGTCACGAGCAGCAGAATTGTCATGCACAGACAACCAAGTCATGTAGGTGTTAATGATTATGGAAGCAGCGAGGGCAAACCTTGACAGAAAACAACCCAGTAATTGGCTGCAATTTAGATTTAGCAATAAGACCCACACACACACACACACACACACACACACACACACACACACACACACACACAGTAGAAGAGAACAGGTCAATCTCTCTATGCAATCCTTAACTTGCCTGCACGTGGGTACTTTTTTTTTCAGTGAAAATAAAAGGTTTTATCTATGACAAAACTAATAATAAGTAAGTTTACTCAACAGACTGTACCAGTGGAGTTCATGTTTTAACACATCAACAGTACACCATCACCATTTTAAGTTTAGAAAAAAATCCATTTAATTTCAGTATAATCAAAAAATCTTTTGTTTATAAATTACTACAATGAATTTCAAGTTAATTATTTCTTGTAAAAGTAAGTTATTTTATAAATTTATAGTTTTTATGAAACTATAAATTGGAAAGAAAAATTTAAGAATATTATTGAAGATTGATGAAAGCCACAGGCTTGGTCGGGCAGTCAGAAAGTATTACCAGATGAACTAAGTCATTGTTGGTTTTGGTTTTTCATGGGATTTGTTGCAAATGAGAAAAACAGAATATAGTCGTTCTTATCCTTTAAGCAAACTGCACCTGTCTGCTACTCTTACCATACAAAAATAAATGGAGGTTTGAGGCAGAAGACAAATGCACAGAAATGTCCACAACAGCTAGCATTTCAAAAATCTTTCATTTCAAAAATGTAAAGTCTACATGACTTGTAGTTCCTCTAACAAGTTTGATTTCAGGACTGTATGGTTAAATTATTATCATAATTGATAAATAACTTTTAATGTAAGGATATGGCCTTTAATAACTTTAGATATCTACAAATGGTCCTGGTCCAAGATGTATTATTAAGCTGAACCCTTGAATATAAATCTCTGTGATTAGGTTCGTCGTTAGGATCACTCATCAGACTAGCATCTGTCACACTCATTAATATATTATCAGGTCAAGTATTACAGGAAATTCCTGTCACTTTAGGGAATCATACTTTGATTTTACTAATACTTTCTAAGTGAAATCTTCCCTCTGCTAAGCTGCATTTATGGATAAGTTCATTCATATGTATATTCATATATATAATAAACAAGCTATATATATATATATATATATATATATTGGATTACCCATATATATATATATATATATGGGTAATCCAATAACTTCTTATTTCCATTAAAAATATAAAAAATTCCTCTACAGTTGTACAGTTTTAGGAAACAGTCAAGGGAGCTGTTTGAACAGATGTAAGGCGGAGTGAGTCAAGAATCTGTTTTGAACAATCATCCGAAGATTAAGGACGTTAAAAGCCATTGCAGGCTTTGTTTTGACAAGCTAAAAATGTTCCTCAAACCTAATATTTACAGCAGACAAGAATCTTTGCACCAGACACTAGACCGGTGGATGAGCTCCGTAAGTGCTTTGCATCCATTTAGCTAGCTAATGTCCAAGTTGGATTGTAAGCTGTACTCTTGTCATCAAATGCCATAAATAAGGCAAAATCTAATGTGTTTCTGTGTTGCTTTCTTCTCTGTTATTGTAGCGTTGTTGGATTTAATGATAGAGAGGCCCAGCTGGCCCTATCAGCCCCAGCTTCCAATCTAAACACAATGACATAGTGCAGGTGTCCACCGTCGCCCCCCGGCACCTTGGTGGAAAACATTAGATTCGAGCAGGGCTTCCTTTATAGCTTTTAAATGGAGGCGCAGGTCAAGGGCTCCCATCCAAGGCCCCGATCAATACCCTGACCCCCCTCCAGTGAGAGAGGTGTAAACCAGACGCTGACCGATGACCCTCCTGCCAAACTACCTGCACCTACAAAGGAAGCCTCTGATGGATGGCCACTGCTCTAGTCGTATGTTTGTATATAAGAAGTTCCCAGCTGCTTCCCGCCTTCTTAGTACACAGCGACTTTCCTTTTCCTTGAGCGTTTTCCTAGTTCAAACTGGTTCAAACCCACATGTGATTTCATGAAATGAATTCAAACCTAACCCATGTAGCCTGATACAAAACTATGAAGTAACAGAACCAAACATCTTTCATTAATTCACAGGGCCAAATGTCATCCGTGATTTGTCCATGTGTGCTGTTGGGATTTCAAATGGTTCCACACGTTACATCTCTGACGGTTTGGTGATTATCTGTCCATTTCTTGCTAGGTATTTTCATTTATTTGGTGTTAGCAATGACATTAGCCTAGTCGGGCATGCAATGGGTCAGATATACAGTGCATTTTAGGAACACAGATCATAACAGATTAATTCTCACTCAAAGAATAGTATGAATTTGGAATAAAACTGTCTTCTGGGTATCAAGGTAATGTCTCAATCACTGTTGTACTGGAATTAATAAGTGCTGATTTGTATGTACTGCTCTGTTGCTTCTCAATTACTGCAGACAGTTTGCTTTCATGAGTAACGGACTGCTGATACAGTTTTGCCAATTTTAAGGAAAATCACTGCAAGGTTGTGGAAGGAAAACTAGTAGTCATTAGCAAGAATACAATTTTACAAAACTACATTATTTCTTTCATTAAAAACATTTCATTAACCCCCTAATATTTCCTTCCACCACAGACACAAGGCCATTCTTGCTACAATATTGAAAGTTGTAAATGTTCAGTCAAGATAGCAAAGCGGCCTTCCATATAATAAATCCAGTTAGGGTTGGCTCTGCGTCAGCAAGTTTCACTGACTGTATAGTGGCGTCATTCATCAGAAATTCATACCTTTCAGTAAGACATTTGTCACCGTCTGTCAAAATCATAAGCTGAGACATTTTCCATTCTCCTACAGCAGGATAAATACCAGAGCTAGTGCACTCAAATGCAACAATTTAAACAAATTCAACAAAATGTAAAAAGTAATTGGTGGAATGTAACTAGGGACATTAACTTTAGTTATATTTTGAAGTACTTGTACTTTACTGGACTATCATCTTTTGCTCCTTCATTATATTTTAAAAAGGAATATTGTACTTCAGAATCCACTCCATTTATTTTAAAGCTATTAAGTCAGCTCCACGACCAGCTGCAACATTAAACTGCTTACACTCTAAACCACCACCTGTAATAATATCTTTTAACATATATACTGCAATCCTAAAAAAAGAACTGATGCACAATGAGTACTTTTTTTAATTTTGCCAACATTCCTCTGCACTTTTAGTTAGTTTAATGAATATATCTTTATTTATCATAATTGTGCGTTTTAAACTGAGAATGATTGCACGGTGAAAGAAAATGTATTGTCATGTGTGTTAAGAGCCCCCAGAATGTCTATTTGTTAATCTCAATGGTATTTCGGTAATGGAATAAATATCAGGCTGCAGTTTATATAAACAAAATTACACAAGGCCACACACACAGATATGATGCATACTTTGTGTCTGAAACAATATGTTTTGTCTTCCATACTAACCACCACTGCGATCCGTAATTGAAATACTGTGCGTTGCAATCATCAGGAACAAAATGTAATGTTATGATAGCCTAATTCCTCTGGCCAGCCCTCGGCCTGTGAAACTGACATACAAGTGCAAACAGCAGAGAGAAAACCGCAGAAGTAATTTTGACATGTTTTTGTTTCATTAACGCTGTATTAATCCATGTGAGCGTCCAGTACACCTGTGCTGTGAACACGGATACGTTTCTCTCTACTGTAGCATTCCTCAGTAACAGCTCGACTTGTCACGTCTCTTCTTCTCCATGTCCCCACCTGTGGTAGTCACAACAATTTACACCCCCACCCCCAGCCCACCCCAGACCCCCCACTTCTCCATCCTAAAAGCCTCCTCTGCCTGACTCAACCATGTTGTTTTGACACACCGTGTGGGAAAAACAGCTGCTGGAAATGTACGACAAAGCTCTAACCACCCGTAAAAGGTCGCTCAAGTGTTGGCTGACACAATCAAAATGCAATCCATTAAGAGCTCTGGGATGATAGCAGCAGCAGTTTGTAACTCAGCAGCTTTGTTAATGGCCTGTCTTAATGCTCACTGCTAGCTGATGTCATGGCACGCCAGTTGAGCCTGAATAAATAAGTTGGAATGTGTTCTGTCGTGACATGCAGTGATTACAGCAAACAGGATCAGGATCATTTTATTATCACGTCTCAATGACTCACTTGAATGTGCCTCGTAAGCTTTGAAGTAAGAATTAACAAATGGATAAATAGACAGGCACCTCTGTGTTCGGTCGGGAGCTCTGAGGAGAACGTAATTATTGGTGTGTGGCTATAAAAGTAAAACGAGCTGAAAAGTACGTAATATCTTTCTGAAAAATCATCAGAAAAAGTCTTTCCCCCCGCCTATGAGGTGGAGTAGCAGGGATATAAAATAAGATATAATCAATTACATTTTTAGGGGAAAATGTACAATAAAAAAAAAAAAATCAGTTTCTAAAATATGCTCATTTGTTATAGATGAAATCGTAACATTGGTAAAATATGCTACAATATTAAAATGCTGAAAAACTTGAATGAAACATGATTAAAAAATCCAAAACTATACAGTTGTTCTGATAATATTTCTGTTGATTACATTTTAAATGCAGTGCTTTAACATGTAACAGTATTTTCACATTGTAGTATTACAACCTTTATTTCAGTAATGGATCTCAGTCCTTCCTCCCCCACTGCCCCACCGGCAATGACATTTCTCCACTAAATAAAGGAGAAAACAATTTCATAGTTACATTGCAACCAACGGGCCGTCACTTGTCGTACTCTACGATGTGTAAAATGGCCCTGAGGATGTGTCAGAGTGATGAGGGTGAATGTAGCCTTGTGTGTTGCTTCACTGTAAAAGAAAGATGCACATTTGTTGGGAAATAGCTCTCCTTGTGTCTCATGTGTTATTGTGTCAGTATCATAGCAATGAGGCCGTATTTGGCTTCGGGAGGTTCAGTTGTGGTGGCTGAGTGACGTGAACCCTCGTTGGCCCCTCTTAGAGAGGACATGCTGATTAGGTAATCACCTGTGTACACAAAGCCAGCGCTCCTCTCCCTCCACATCCTCTTTGACAGACATGAGGGGACGACACAGTTCTGCTTTCACACCCCTTTTCATCACAGTGTGGATAAGAGCCTGCAAGATGGTAAAACATATTTACCCTTTCAACAGAGGAGGTGTGGCCTGGTCTATTGTACAATCAGGGAAAAATGAAATGATGAAAAGTTAATCTTTTAATGCAAGCTAGGTAAAGGCTTATTCCTGGCTCAGCACTCGATCCTGAACCTGAAGTGGATTATTACCCTGCCACTACACGAAAGGGTTATTATTACATTCAAGTTTATAAAGTTACATATGGCTTTGTAGGGGACACGCCATTTACTGTTTGTATACAAGTTCATTATTATTCACTTGGTTCAGTTATTAATGAAAAATGCTCTCAACAGTTTATTTATTTATCACTGTTGCAACAAACTGCTGTTATCTCAGGGCATGTTGCCTTTCACGAAACGTTGTCCTAATTAGCTAAGCATCGCTAACAGATGAGTTGGTCCGGTAAGCAGAGGGGGGCATGGGTGGACCTGATGTGGCTCAGACCTGTCAGTGCTCAGCAAATTGATTCAGTGGCACGCTCCGCACTGAATAAAAGAGCAGTGGGTGGGGGTAGTGAGAGACTAGCAGTCCATTCATTAATCACTGAGGTAAACAGTCCATCCAGTGACACCTGGTCGGGTTAATGCCTGGGACCCCAGAGTAATTACCACTCCCCTCCCCAGCCGGCCCCGGCCAGCCACTCACATGAAAGCTTGTGATTATAAAGGAAATGGGAATTAGCAAAAACATTTCAGAAAGGCGGTCTTCAGTTCACTGGTAGCGAAGAGGGCTTGCAAAAGAAGAGGGAGGAGGAAAATAAGTTGGTGGAGATGTGGGCTGATTGGAGTTTTCCCCAAGGGCCACAAGGGGGGGTTTGGTGGGGGGTGCAGGGGTCAGGCCCACACCAAATTAGTAGTGTCTGTTATTTGAAACCAAAATAAAGCAGGCGCAGCAGTAAATGATTTCCCCAATGCTGGAGTGCCTTTCTGGGCTCTCTGTTGAAATTACCGAGAGGCCACATCGCAATTAGTGGTTTGTTTCTTTTAGACTGAAATATAGCCATAATTCATAGCTTTCAACCCATTCCATTGGGAAGATGTATTGGCTGGCCAAGCTGAGGAGGTAATGTAACACATGATATGGCAATTTGTTACCCAAGCAGCAAGTACACAAGGTATTTGCATGGACATGTATAATACTGTGTTGGTATTCCAAGGAATAAGCCATTTGTTTCCAATAGGCTGTAATTGAAAACTGCCTGCTGGAGTTATTACACATCTATTCATTAGAGAGGTATGAGGCATAACGCTCCAGTGTGTTGCTCAGCTTGTAATGGTTCCATTAAGTGTCTTTAATGTCAAAATGAGCTCGGACGGAACATAGCTTACATTTCCTCTGAAGTGAATGTTCTACAGAGCTTTTGGCACAGTCAGAGTGAAGGCCTTTGCCTCATCAACGCTTTGTTTTCTATAAAATAACAGGTATCAGTTACTCTGTGTTTACAATAGCAAGCATGAAACATTATTTGATCATTCTGGATGTTTTTCTGCACGCTCTTTGTCCTCCGGGTCCTTTGTTTCCTGGAGATTAGCGAGCTAATCTTCTTGCAAGGACTTACTATGCTCTGTATGTAATAATGACTGTGTGAAGTAATGATCTAAATACAAGTCTTTCCACTCATAATGACTCTTTCATTTTCCAGCATGTTGACCTAACTCGGCAGCGCTCAAGTCTTTTGCCAAAGTGGATGCAGAACATTAAACCCTTTTTTCCCTCACCGTCACAGCATTTCTACTAAAACTTCATACTTCCCCAGTGATTGTGAAGGCGGTTTCTTTACTCAGTTCTGGGCAAAGACCACAATGGAAGTGAGTGTGTGGCAGCTTCGTATCAATATATGATGTTGTAATAACCTGCAGATCAACAAGTAAAGTAGTATAGTTATAGCAGCAGGCACTGAGCTGGATTTCTCTCCAGTCCTCCACCAGCACCAGAGGGGCTATTACAAAAGTACCTTAATGACACTTAATGATTTAATTGTGTAGAAATCATGGAAACAAAGTGATACATGACTTACTCATGTTGACATTTAGCAGACCCAAATCCATGTGTTCTCTCACTGAGGGGAGGTACCCCCTCACTCTGTTTGTCCCTCTCACCTATCTTCTGCTCTTTCCGCAGGCATTTCAATCAAACTTAACCCAATAGGTGTCCCCCGGCCTTCACTACACTGGACACCCTTTTAGTTGAAAGCCATTGCTGTCTAATTAGAAGCTTTTAAACATATTGTTAGAACATGTTTCTATGTTGTCACTGAGCTAAGCCTCTCCCTGCATGCACCATCTGCTTCTGGGCGTCAATCGAAAATAGCCAAGAATTCCGGATTTGTGAGACGAATCACCCCAAATTGGTTAACAAACTGGTTAAAATGGTAAGCAAAGTACTTCGTCACTTTAGTTAAGAAGAATCTTCAAATATTTTCACTTTACTTTACTATTTATTTTTGTGGCAACTTTTTACTTTTACTCCTTACATTTTAACATGACTATCGGTACTTTCTACTTCTTAAATTTTAGAAAATTGGCTTGTTACTTTAGTTTTGTACAAAAGATTGTCTATCAGGTGTGATTGTGAGTGCATGTTGGAGAATAACGCAGACACGCACCTCAAACCGCGAGCTTTAAGTGTTATAAGGGATGTTGTCAGTTCATTTAAGCCTGTTGTTGTACCGGTCTATAGTTCTGGCAAATTTAAAATTAGGTAGTGATTTAGTTGTTTGAATTCTTCACCTGTTAGCTGGGTTGCACCTGACTGTTGATTTGATATAATGGCAATTGTTGTATTTTAGGTGTGGGTTTGTTGTTATTATTTGCTAGCATATATAGTCCTATGTATTGTGTATGGCAGACTTTACAATGTTTTCTCTTTCTTTGAAGAACCAAACACAAACTCAGCCACAGACTACCCATGCCCATGTTTGTCCTGTTTGATTGTAATAAAGCATCAACAGAGAGAAGTTGTCTCCGTCTGTGTTTTAACAGACACACCTGGGGGCAAGTTGGAAACCAGAATCAGCTTTAAATACAGTCTTAATCTAGTCCTCATTAACTAGTTTCAAATAATTTCACTGGAGTTACTGTTATTATTGTTCGCATCATCAATACCGAATTCAATCTACATAATTGTATGGGAATTTGCAGTATTACACTTGACGCATCACTACAAGACGACTCGAGTCATTTTCTCAGCTTGCACTCTAACAAATTTTTGTCATTCGCAAGGTTACTTTTACTTTTATACTTTAAGTACATTTCCAAGCCTTTACTTTGTTACTTTTACTTGAGTAAAGAAGTTAAATCAGTACTTCTACTTTTATCAGAGTATGTTTTAACACAGTTATCTGTACTTCTACTTATGGGAAGTGAGTACTTTTGCCATCTCTGGAGCCCGATCCTGCGCACATCTTTGTAGCTGCTCTGCAAGCCTTTGATAAATGGAAAACTACACTTAACATCCTCAATCGACGCACACTTTTTTTCTTCTTCGCTTGGAAATGGGAAAGTTTACAAGTGCTCTGCAATAAATAAGGTCTCAAGTGCACTTAACATGACAGCAAGTGTGGATTTAAATGTCTGTGCTACTTTGAGCTGCTGAAGCAACTGTAGCTTGTGCTTCAACTGAGCCTTAATGGTGGAGCTAAATCCTTGATCTGGACCAGTATGAACAGCCCAATATCAACAAATTACTTTTTAATTCAAACCATGCTGAAAGATGGTATGGCCAATATGTTGTCAGGGTAAACCTAAAAAGAACAGGTGATTGAGTATAACAGCATTACTGAAATGTTGCAATGAATGTCCAGAGAGTACCACTGTCCTACATTTCAGTATAATTTTGCTGACCTCCAATCCAGGTAGCAAATATGATGGTGACCATAAAATCTATATCTAGACTATTTCTTTTGGCTCATCTGCTGTGTGCTACATGGAGTCATAAGATACGACACCGCATACACTCAAATCCTGCTATAAACTTCGGCTCAGCACATTTAAAACATGCAACAGAGGAGTGGGAAAGACTATCTGTGGCTCTTCACGGTTCACGTTACTGTTCATCAGCCCTAAATACCTTGGTAAGCTCTTGGGATGGGGTCACTATTGCTTGTGCATGTTTTAAGTTTGGTTGCTATGCTTTTATTGAGTAGTGTGTCAACAGTTTGTAGTGTTTTTTGCTCTGGTGCCACTAGAAACTCCACCAGATGTCCCTCATTTTCAGCCGGAAGTCCATCCCCTTCCTCTTTCTTTGTGTTGGCGTTCTAACTTCTGGTAGATTTCTGAGGACTATGGTTAACTCCTCCTCAGGTCTCTGCAGGGTAAATCCAGACAGCTAGCCAGACCCTCCTCCGCGGCGCTGTGGAGGAAGGTCTGGCAATGCAGTGGCGGAGCAGCGACGGAGGGAAGGAGCGGCATCGGCCAGAGTAGGGAAAGCTACGTTGAACAACAGGGGTGTAGTAGTGATTCACCTCTCTTTTAGCTTAGTACCTTCTCTACACTTTCCCTTGTATTTTTTTTTAATGGATCCCTCTTTTTAATTGAATGTTTTAGCCCCTATTTTTACCCTTGGTGTGTCCAATTATTGAACTCACCTTGCTTTTAACCCTCTCAAGGACAGCTGTTGGAGAGCCTGAGGGACTTCTGATACAAGGACCAACCACGGCCCAAAGTCAACCGAAGCCCAAAGTCACGTAGGTACATACGGGACTTTGGGCTTGACTTTCTATTCTTTTATTGTAATGCCTTCGTAATCTTTGAGTTTGTGTTTAGTGAATTTGTTCGTCTCACCCCAGATTTTAGTGGCCTTCTCACAGAGTCCTATAGGTTCTTTTTACCTAGGTGGCGTTGTCGGCTTTTATAACATTATTTTAGCCTTTTAACTATTTTAAATTTGAATGGCTTTTAATCACTGTCACCACATTGGATAAAGCATAGTTATCTGTATGTGTGTTGTGTTATGCCACTAAAGAGGAATACATCTTCTTCATGTGAAATGTTATTCCTCTTGCATTTGTTACGCTATAAACAGCTTTTTGTGAGAAGCACAACTTGACGCTATAGTTTGCTTGTGTTCTATTTATGTGTGGCGTGACAGCTGTCACTGTGACCAATACATAGGTAATGGACCTCAGTGTCTTGACTTTTTTATTACAGAAATCCTGTCTTATCCTGATCCTGTATTGACATCATATGACAACAAACATCTGTGTATTACAACATGAAATTTAATCATTACATCACAGTTAGTAAAAATAGTAACACACAATAGTAACACTTTGTTATGTTGACAATTTGGGGAAGAGCGTGTTAGGAGTTGTTTGGCAAGTTTGGCTTGTGGATGAAAGCACCATTTATTTTGAACCCAAAACTAACAAGATAATGTCCAGGTCGAGGACTTATCTTAAACAAAACTAATCAGGCATGAACAAAAGCCTTTACAAATGATGCTTATTTTTGTTTTTGTAGACAACCCACATAATTAGCTGTGAAGGAAAAAAAAACTCCAACATTTTCACCATAGACCTCCAAAACTTCTTACCATCACTTAGCTCAGTACGCTCCTAGGGTTTCTTTAGCAGCAGTTGCTTTCAGCCAACTCAAACAGCAAAATAAACTTGGAGGAATTCCCTCTGGTAAACTGAGCCGCTGTGAGTTGAAACAGAGGTAGAAGGGCAAAGGCCTCTGCCTGGTACACATGGTTGGGGCAAAAGCAGGCAGTGGTCCTAGAGCTGCTAATAGACTTCAATCTCACCAATAAAACAAAACCACCGCTGTAGTTTTGTCAAGTATTATTTAGAGAGTGGATGCTGATGATGATGATCCCATCTTTGTAGGCTGCTTATGCTCACATGAGAAAAGAACTGATTATTCTGTTCCTTTTAAGTGATTTTAAGTCCAGTTCAGACCAAAGATTCACAATGAGATTAAACCGTTTTAGAACGTTGCACGGAAAATTTGCAGCGGTCTGAACCGGGCCGTCTCAGCTCGACTCAAACCAGCTGATAGTTTAGCTGTGACTCAGATGTTTAAGTCTCCAGAGGCTGGTTTTAGAACGTAAGAGACGTCTCCTGGTCCAACAGCCAATAGAGAAGTCAGCTAGTGGAGTCTCCAGAGGCTGGTTTTAGAACTTAAGAGACGTCTCCTGTTTCTACAGCCAATAGAGAAGTCAGTTGGTAAAGCCCGCTGTAAACTATAGAAATAAAATGATCCATAATCCATTTTATTTTTATGTTACAAACAGCTGGTTGAAAAGGCAGAGCTTTAGACGGAGCATCAACGACTGCCTGAAAGCACAGTAACGTTATATGGTGAAGCGAGATAGAGAGAGACTGAAGAGAGGGAGCGCTTCATCACTAGAAATGTAATTGTAGCAAGCACCTCACTATCACTAATGCTATCCACATTCATGTTAAGATAAAACAAATGAAAGCCTAAAAGTCTAAAGTTAGAACGGAAGTACAAAGAGGCGTTGTCATGGAGATGTTACACCGTCTTTCAGCTTTCAGAACGCTGAAAGACGGCTCATTGCAAGTAGTTGCAAGTTTCAACTCGTCTCGTCCGCTAATCTTTTGTCTAAAGTGGGCTTTACATGCAAAGTCACTTTAGTATCAGGAGGAGGTTTTTGTCAGACCTTTCTTGACTACACAGCAAAAACAAATAACTTCACTCCCCTGTCCCACTGCATCCATGATCCTTGGTGCCTCATCTTAAACGAATTTTGACTACAATCACTCATAGTTAAATTAAATGTGTTTTATTGTGCCTGTGTGATTTCCTGCACAGCATGGACAGTTCTACATTACCGCAAAAATTAGATTCAAGGGCAACAATCTTCACCTTTAAAAGATAAGCACTAAAGCACAGTGGCATGCAGTTCAAATGTTTTGAAATCATCACACTTGGCTCTTCTAGCTCTATTTGAAGATGGATGAAATGGCTTTTAAAGATTCAGAGTGAAGAAGTGCAGATACCTTGATGAAATATGTCTTGTATACAAACGGGATTTTATTACTCCATCGTTCAGACAAAGCCAACAGCACAGTGCACTTTTCCACTGGGTGCCTAATGTAAATTCCTGCTCAGTGTTTATAATTTCCATAGCAGGTGATTCACTCAATCAAAGAGGGAGTTCCATTTTCCACAGACCCCAGACTCTGGAATTACATGCAGCCTTAGCTGCACAAGCTCAGCACTGGTATTCTGGAGCGTAAAAATCATACCTCATAACCATGATTAATATTCATTTTTATTCCAAAATAAATGTGATTGCTTCAGAATGAGGTCAAGGTAAAACAGTTATCCAGCTGCAGAGAACCTTGTATGCAGAATGACCAGAGGTTTCTGCATCGATGATCGTCAATCCTCCATGTCAGGAGAGGGTCTTCAGTGCAGGTCAGAGGCTGCCACATGTAATCAGGAGAGATCAGAAAGTCTCCAGGGGAACTGGAGGGACTCTTACCAATCCCAGATGGGATCCTATTCGCCCTCTCTGCGGCACGTGGACTTCAGGCATTACCTCAGCCATGAGTTAACAAACATACTGCAACACTCTGCAAGGCCTCCAACAGCAAACTGCAGACAATCATAATGTACAAAACATTCATGTCCTGGCTGATACTTCTGACGCTAAATGTAAATAGACTGCATTTATATAGGGCTTTAACATAGTACAGAAACCATTCACCATTCACACACTGTGGCCGAGGGTGCCGTACCAAGGTGCTACCTGCTCATCAGATAAACATTCACACACCCATGGTCAGAGAAGGGAAGTAACGAAGTACAAATACTTTGTTACTGTACTCAAGTACATTTTTCAGATATTTTTACTTTACTATTTATTTTTGTGGCAACTCTTTACTCCTTACATTTGAACACAACTTTAGTTTTGTACAAAAGGTTGACATGTCGGAGAATAGCGCGGACACGTGCCTCACCGTGCGCGCCACACAGAGAGAAAAGTGAGAGAAAAGAAAAAGTACAGAGCCCCTCGGGGGTCTGCTGAGAAAAGGAATCATAACAAAAATAATTTGTAGCTCATTGTTAACCTTACAACGGTAGTTAAAAGATGCGTAAGGTAGGAAAGATACGTCATTTGTGATTTAATGTAATTTCGCTATAGAGTAATTGGTCCCAGAAGTTTGAATCTGTGAATATCTTTCCTACTTTGCTTACGTTTATCAAGATTATGAATCCGTGTGCACAGTATGTTAAACCAAGAGCACGGATTATGAAACCGTGCGCACGGTTTTTAGTTTTTTAGCACAGAATTTTTTTTTTTCTCAGCTGACCCTAGGGGGCTCCATAAAAAAAGAGACTAGCTGTCTGGTGGGTAATGTGCGTGTGTGTGAGTCCTTGAGAACTGTATATGAGAGTCGCATAACATGTTATCAGTTCATTTAAGCCTGTTGTTGTATTGGTCCATAGTTCTGGCACATTTAAATTAAGTTAGCTAGTGATTTTGTTGATTGTGTTCTTCACCTGTTACCTAGGTTACACCTGGCTGTTGTTTCGATATAATGGCGATTGTTGAATGCCCTTGCTTACATTTGTATTTTAGGTGCATTATTTACATGCTACAGTTACACTGCATTAAGATAGTGGAATAGTGGGTTTATTGTTATTATTTGCTAGCATATATGATTCATATATCCATTGTGTATGGTAGCCTTTGCAATGTTATTTATTTATTTGCAGAAACACACACACACACACACACACACACACACACACACAACCATAGCTACTCACGCCAGTGTTTGTACTGACGTGCTTGATTGTAATTGTCAACAGAGAGAAGTTGTCTCCGTCCGTGTTTTAACAAACACACCTGGGGCCAAGTTGGAAACCAGAATCAGCTTTAAATACAGTCCTAACTAGTCCTCACTTACAAGTTTTAAATCCTTTCACTTGAGTTACCATTATTATTGTTTGAGTCATCAATTCCGAATTCAATCTAATTGTCAATACAGTAGGCTACTGTACATTGCACTTGATGCCCCACAACAACACAACTGGACAGATTCCCAATCATCCTCGGCCTCATCAAGAATGATTCCTGGCCAATGTGCTGCGTAATTCTAAAATACAGGGAACTTCTTAATTAATGTCAGTTTAGTCATTCATATTTTATCCTTTTTCTTTCCAGAAGCCATATTTGAGCACACGCATACATGTAGATTCATTTTAATGTTGAGGGGAAGATTAAAAAAGAGAAACTGGATCTGTGAATTCTCACAGAATCACAACTGAATTCATATCTTGCTGCTCAGTCAATCTTATTAACCTGGAGTCCCAGTCTCTGTCACAATAATCATATATGGGATGTTTTAGGCCTATTGGCCATCCATGTAAAATGTAGCCAATGGCATTTAAAGAGCCTTTTTCCATGTCCACTGAAGTTTCTCAGCTTGCACTCTAAAAAATGGTTGTCATTGACAAAGCTACTTTTACTTTTATAATTACTACTGTACTAGTACTGTAGCCTGTACTTTGTTACTTTTACTTGAGTAAAGAAGTTAAATCAGTACTTCTATTTTTACCAGAGTATTTTTTAACACAAATATCTGTATTTCTACTTGAGTACGGGAAGTGAGTACATTTGCCATCTCTGCCCATGATGCAGCATCGGGAGCAATTTGGGGTTTAGTGTCTTGCCCAAGGGACATGGGACTGCAAGGCCAGGGATCAAACCACCAACCTTCCCATTGGTGGACAGCCGCTCCTCCACCTGAGCTACAGCCACTAAAGTAGCTTGTAGTGATATTTTAGATCACTCTAAAATGAAAATCTAATAATAACTATACATTTGAATGAATTGGTAAGGTGAGTGGTTTATTTGAACATGTCGTTATACACAGTGTTGGTGAGTAACGGAATATGGTACATGTTACGTATTCAGAATACTAATTATGAGTAACTGTATTCCGTTACAGTTACAATTTAAATAGGTGGTATTTAGAATATGACAATACTTGTCTGTTTCACAAGTTTATTCACCCTCTAAATAAATTAAGGCAACTCCATGCATTTCCCAGAAGTTTACTGTCCACAATTAGGAACTAATAAAAAAAATTAACCATAAACATGCATAACTTGTACATAACATACTGTAATATGTCCTGCAAGAAACTCCATCATATTTTCTTTGAGCTTGCTGTCAAGTACATATTTTCTTAGACACTCATTACACCTTGGCCCTGAAATACATAAGATGAAAATAAATATACTGTAGTTTCCAGATTTATGACATGTTTTGTAATATTGTGTCTCAAAATGTTTTAGCGAAACAATTATCACTTATCACTGTGCAGACATTAATTCTCCTCCACTTGCCCTCAAAAATGAAAACAAATGTCCTGCCAGCTACACTCACAAACCATGTCCACAGTGTGTTGACACATGAACTGACAGACATTTTCTGCACACATTTTACAAGAATTTATTTAACTAATCTGGCAGTGCCACAAGAGCCATGGTGCAAGTTATGTTTTACAAAAGCTAAAGGAAAACAAATGGCTCCCGTTAGAAGGATTTTAATGCTGTGAGTAGTGGCGGATCTTCCTTAGACTTTTGATTAACACAGATAGTCACCACCATCCTCCAGAGTCAAAGTGCATACACGCTACATACCAATCTTTCAAAATAGTAATAAGAAAAGACATGAGTCCTTACCCCAAGTGAAGGAGTTTGCGGGGTATTGTTTGCGAGTGAGGGGACAATGGAGCGGGACAGTGGGTGCGGTATTACATTCAGTTAATCGCACCGTTGTGATGAAAAGAGAGCTGAGCCAGAAGGCAAAGCTCTCAATCTACTGGTCAGTTTTCGTTCCTACCTTCACCTATGGTCATGAAGGCTGGGTCATGACCAAAAGAACGAGATCCAGGGTACAAGCGGCCAAAATGGGTTTCCTCAGGAAAGGGGCTGGTGTCTCCCTTAGAGATAGGGTGAGAAGCTCAGTCATCCGAGAGGAGCTCGGAGTAGAGCCGCTGCTCCTTCACGTCAAAAGGAGCCAGTTGAGGTGGTTTGGGCATCTGGTAAGGATGCCTTCTAAGGGCGCCTCCCGAGGGAGGTGTTTTTTTAGGCACGTCCAGCTGGGAGGAGGCCTTGGGGAAGACCCAGGACTAGGTGGAGAGATTATATCTCCAACCTGGCCTGGGAACGCCTCGGGATCCCCCAGTCGGAACTTGTTAATGTGGCTCGGGAAAGGGAAGTTTTGGGTCCCCTGCTGGAGCTGCTCCCAACGCGACCCGATACCGGATGAGCAGACAACGATGGATGGATGGAAAATACATGATATCAATTGAGCATACTATATTGAGCATACATCCAGGTTACATTTATACAAGCGCTACAAAAAGCTACATAACATACCATCCACCTTCTGCTTAAGGTTGTGTTTACACAGAAAACAAAGACAGTGCATTTACATGCTGTGTGTGTGTGTTGACAACAAACTTCAAGCTATCAAGCTACATCCTAAAAATGGCGTGTTTTGAAGAAAATGTGGTTTGTTCAATAAGGCAGGTCTGTTTAGTTCTGCTAATGATTGTAAAGATTTCCAAAGAATATGTTTAGGTAATTTCCTCTCTAACTTTTATGAAGAATGTGAATATGTTTAGATATCTGGAGCTTTTTCCCCAGAGCCCTTATGTTTTTTGTCACCCAGCAGTTTTCCTTGGAACAGGGTGGCACCTAAATCATGGTTGCAGCTGTTGCCATGGTCCTGCTCCGCGCCCTTCTATGCCCTACTACATCCTGCTACACCCTGTAACGCCCCGTAGTGCCCTGCTACACCATGAACTACAACAACTACTATTCCTAGTCATAGTACCATTATTTTTATTATTGCCACAATTCATCACACCCCCAACCAGCACTGTCAGACACCGTCTACCAAGAGCCTGGGTCTGTCCAATGTTTCTTCCTTAGGACGTTTTTCCTCGCCCTCGCTTGGGGGAATTACTGGAATTGTTGGGTCTATGTAAATTATAGAGTGTGGTCTAGACCTGTAAAGTGTCCCGAGATAACTCTTGTTATGTATAAAATTGAATTGAATCATTTCCTCTCTAACTGGGACGTTTTGGGACTGATCGGTTTGATTGTAGTGGACGAAGTACACACGGAGATACACTGGTAAGAGATAATGAGGTGTAACCATGTATCAGCTCATTTAAATATCTCACATTACTGCATTGTGTCAATAGTTAACTTAATTTAATATTATATGAGGAGTTTTCTTTGGCGGGTTGTAAATGTTCCACCAGAACAAGTTCCTTCCTGAGACTATTTAGCAGAGCCACCATTGCTGTGTCTGGAGCTTAGCCCTACCTACGAGGTTTTTGAGACTTGAACCCAAAAGCAGACAGTTCAAAGACTTTGAACAGTTTATTCCAAAGAAGACCGGGAAAGACAGCAAAAAACTCCTCTCAGGCAGCAGAGCAGGCAGTAGGCACAGGCAGGGATGACGAGGTAAGGTGTGGAAGCTGAAGTGTGGCGTCAGCAGGCAGGTCCAGAAAACACAGAAAAACAGGAGATACCTTCAGAGCAAAAAAAGACAGGATTAAAGCAGGCAAGGAAAAAACAGAGGTTCTCAAAAATCCAGGCACAAAAACTAGCTGGATGTGGTATCACCTACGTGACATGACTTAACAATGAACACAGAGCAGCCACAGCTTAAGATGAACCCAGGAGCGGCCGGCCCTCGCCACTGTGAGAGAGGGAAAAGAAAAAGAAGCCTCCAGAAAAACCCAGCCTGTCACTTACCCCAGTTGTGGCTATGTGACACCGCCCAAGATCATTGGGATTGGTTTAAAGTAGTGCTGTCAAACAATTAAAATATTTACTTGCAATTAATCGTGATTAATGTCACATTTTTATCTATTTTAAATGTCACTGGATTTCTTTTTGTCCCATTATTTTTTCTCATTTTAATGCTCTTATCAACATGAAAAAGTGGATCGGCTTGCTTTTTTCTGGGGGGGGGCTTGGTCATCATATGGTATTCCAGACTGGACGTGCTGTGATGATAGCTCAGTTCACAACAACAAAACACACAGATCACTTTGGTCTGGTCAATGGAACAACAACAAAAAATACAAAAACACATTACATTTATATCTGCATTGATGTCAAAACCTAGAGACTTCACAAACCTAGAAACATATAATTTATTAATATGACTTTGTGTCAAAATGACATAAACACCTTTTCCCATTCTATTTTGCCTCGAAGCACTTCCAGACAGCGTGTAAGCTCTAACCTGTTAACATGGGAACCGAAATAAAAACAGACACGCCATGCAGCTGACATGCTCTCATAACTGTTATTGTCCTCCAGTCTATCTCCTTCTTGATCTTATTGTTTATAAAGTTGACAATAAAGTAAACAAGTAAGTATTACACTCTGTCTGACTCTGAGCACACAATGCACACATACTACTTCTTTCTTTCTGACAAGTAGAAAACATGGATGAGACACTGTCATAAAGGACAGTAAGCAGTGACAGTGAGCATGGACTTCACACTTTTCACAAAGGTTTAACGCTAAAGTTCTCAATCTAGGCTGGAAATCAGGATTTGGCTAGACATAAGAAGTAAAGAATGCATCTTTATGCATAAATGTATGAACTTCTATGAATATGAGCTAAGGAAACATTCAGTTGAAGTTTTGGGTTTTCTCTTCAAATGATAATAATGTTTAGCTGAGAGAAGTTACATTTGATTTAGTTGTACAACATCCAACATTTTCTCAGCTTTTTGTCTATTTTTTCAGATACAAACACAGTAAGATCAGTTGTGAGTTAAGAGAAAGGTTTCCGTGCTAAACAACATGAGAGCATCAGCAAGCTAAACTACTTGAAAAGTATGTTGGCAGTTAACAAGGTTCAGTTCAGTTGGCCAATTTAGCTCGCATGACTTTTCATGCTGTCATCTCACAATCACAAATTAATTATCTTATCATGATATGAAAATGTATTTGCCTTTTTGAAAGACAAGTGAAACGAGCCGAAAGCTAAAGTCACTCAGGTGGAAGTGACAGTAGAAGAAGAATTAATGAGAGACGCATCTAAAGACGAGATCTGACACGGTACCAAATGAGCTTTAGTAATAATATCAAATGAACCTGCGCTTCTTTACTAGTTGCCAAATCTGATCTGTTTAAACACGAAGATGAATTTCTATGAGCGGATTAGTCTTGGTCTCAAGACCGATCTCTCTATTTTTGAAGGTATACCAGTGCTCCTATCCCAGAATGTATATATATAACTGTTATTAATTCATTGCATTCATTGCAATCTCTCATTTCCAATGACGCCCTGATTACATGCCATATAAAGTTACAATATATACTAATAAAATTACAGAACATAGTAAATAATATATAATAAACAGTTGCAATACATAGTACATGCATTAAACAATTACAGACTGTTATGATGTGAGCACAGGTGGGTCAACCTGCAGCACAATATCTGGCCACAGGGAGGTTGTGGTAATCTCTTGGGGAAACTTGAACTGGCGGTCAAGGTCGGCTCTCAGATTCCATTTGCCTCCGTTTGATGATACAACAACCCAATCATTTCCCCGTTGTTCTTTTCCTAATCCCAACCATCCCATTGTTGTCGCGCGTCCCCCAGAGACCGCGGATCGTGTCCCGGCGTGTTACGTGTGTTTCCCTTTTGTTCTTTTCCTAAACCCATCCTCTGTATAGACGCTTCTCATTATGTGCTGATTGAAATACATGACATTAACATTTGTGCTCACCACCATGAAAAAACCTACATAAACGTGTCCAGGTACACAAATCAATATATTAACAATAAAGTGACCATTTCACGAACTGCAATGAGACTGTGTTGGATAGGAGGCTTAGCACAAGTAGAACTGTCAATAGCGGAATTTTCTAACCATCGACTGAGAAGGAGTTGTTGTCGTTCCGGACTCTTTTCCTGATTAAGAGGTTGCAGGACTTAGCTGGTTTAACTTTCAACCAAGCCCATGTTAGCAACTCCTCAAACCTTTTTAAAATTCTGGTGGTGCATGCTGCTGTCTGAAGGAGGGTGGTGACATCATACATATAACTCAGTATGGAAGGCAGTCGCTGACTTGACTGAGATCTGTCTTCCACCAGCTAGGATGATCTCAAACGCTGCTGTGAAAAGGATGGGAGAGATGGAGCAACCAATTGCTATTCCTTTCTCTAGCCAATGCAATCCAGTTGAGATATCCTGGGTTATGCAGCAGACTTGGAAGTTGTTGAAGTATTGCTATAAGGCTCTGGATTCACGATGGTATGTGGAAGAACTTAAAAGTGAGGAGTTGGTGGGGAACAGACACATAGCCATTTATAAGATCCAACCAAACTACGTGGAGATCTGATTTGCCGAGCTTGGCTGCTTGGATTTGCACCCCGATCATGGCTGAGTGCTCGACGCTACTTTCTGGCAGCTGGTGTTGATGTAATTATCGCCCAGGAGGTAGTTTGTCATGCATTTTCCCTTCCACATTGAGCAGGGCAATGCCTCTAAATTGTTTGATGTTGTTAGAGTCTGTCTCTTTCGGGATGAAGGTGCTAAGTGCCCTGCTCCACTCTGGTGGGATGAATAGGGTTTTCCAGGCAATGCCCATCAGCTAAAGAAGAAACAGTAAAATGATTGAAAATGATGAAACTGCTGCCAATCCACACCCAACCCTGAGGCATCAACAATGTCGCTAGAATGTAACATGTCAGCATGTCCGAAATAAACCAAGGGTTACTTCTGTTCTCTATTCTTAGCTTCTGGAACATGTTTATCAACAGAATTAAAAAAAAAATGTAATAAAATTATTTAAAGCCATAGTAGGGTCAGCAACAGTCACTAAAAGACAAGGCATGTACAAAATTTTGCTCTTCGAACTTTTTAAAAGTTGTCTTTACAACAATACAAGACTTGGATTTTTCTTGTCCAGTATCTCTGATACAGGCTATCGGACAGTGATTTAAATTGAGTGGAAGAACCCTACTAGATTTAATGTGATGTGGCCTATTTGTTAAAATAAGATCCAGTAAGGTGGCTTTCTCAAAGGTACCTGGATCAGGTCTAGAGGAGCAGAGATTAGCTGCATAAGGATTCAGTTGTTACACAAATCTTTTGAAACATCAGATGCATTAGTAAGCCAGTCAAGATTCAAATCTTGACTGGCTTAAGTCAAATTACAACTTCTGAAGATCTGTGCAAAGATATCAGACAAGCAAGTTCAGAAATGGCATTAGACGGTACGATATGCTCCTATAACAGACACAATCAACCACAATCTTCTGCATTGTTAGTTACACCCAGGTAATCAAAACACTTCAGAGTAGATTCAGAGCTAACAACAGTAACACAAAAACATGTCTTAATGAAGATGGCCAAACCTTCTCCTTTTTTAGGCTTACATCTATCAGACCTGAAAATGTTATGTGTGAAGGAGCCAGACCAGTATTGTTGAGACAAGTCTGGCAAAGCAATGCAATATTTGGTATGATACTGCAAAACCAAACGTTGTGGTAATGTTGTCTGTAATAGAATATTGAATTGAATATAGAATACTGAAATCATCCCCCAATTACATTTTTTTATGAAATTAATTTGAACTAGACGTAAAGTCGGTTATAGTGGTTGGTAAATGAAAGAACGTACACACTCAAATTGTATATGATATTCTAAACTGTGTCCATCCATCCATCCATCTTCATCCGCTTATCCGGAGTCGGGTCGCGGGGGCAGCAGCTCCAGTAGGGGACCCCAAACTTCCCTTTCCCGAGCCACATCAACCAGCTCCGACTGGGGGATCCCGAGGCGTTCCCAGGCCAGGTTGGAGATATAATCTCTCCACCTAGTCCTGGGTCTTCCCCCGAGGCCTCCTCCCAGCTGGACGTGCCTGGAACACCTCCCTAGGGAGGCGCCCAGGAGGCATCCTTACCAGATGCCCGAACCACCTCAACTGGCTCCTTTCGACGCGAAGGAGCAGCGGCTCTACTCCGAGCTCCTCTTGGATGACTGAGCTTCTCACCCTATCTCTAAGGGAGACGCCAGCCACCCTCCTGAGGAAACCCATTTCGGCCGCTTGTACCCTGGATCTCGTTCTTTCGGTCATGACCCAGCCTTCATGACCATAGGTGAGGGTAGGAACGAAAATTGCCCGGTAGATCGAGAGCTTTGCCTTCTGGCTCAGCTCTCTTTTCGTCACAACGGTGCGATACACAGAATGTAATACCGCACCGGCTGCTCCGATTCTCCGACCAATCTCACGCTCCATAGTCCCCTCACTCGCGAACAAGACCCCAAGGTACTTAAACTCCTTCACTAAACTGTGTCAATTAAATTAAATTAAACTGTAGTTCCCCTTGTATGTTGTAAATTATGTATTTAAATTAATTTATTTCTCCTTTCTCTTCATATTATAATTCCGTTCAGAATTTATTATTAAAAGCACTTGCTTTGTAATCCATTCTTTTTAATTATGATGATGACATGCAGCAAAGGGCCACAGGTCGGAGTTGAACCAACAGCCGCTGAATCAAGGACTGAGCCTCTATATATACAGGACTGCAATCTATCAGTACAAATACTTGGTAATTACTGTATCCTGGATGACATAAAAAGGTCAACCAAAAAGCCAAAGATAGTTTCTTAAGGACGCTCAGAAGAGTTGATGTTGAAAGTGTTTTATACTTCTTTTTTCTGAGTCCGTTTTAACATGCTGTCTGTGTAAATCTGTTGGTTTAGAAAATCTGGAAAACTGTGAATGTGTGCCGTAAAGTAAATTGGTGTAGAAGTCTGAGTTGACACAAGTGATACAAGATCTTATTGGACTCCTTTATATATGAATTTTATTTTCTTCCATCAAGGCAGAAGTTTAGCCTCCCTCAAACAGATAAATTTTTCAGCTTTTTGTACACAAAATATGATTTGGGCAGTTCCTAGCTGTTTCCTTTTCTTATTTATCACCAATGGGTGTGAGGACTCTTTTGCCAACATACATCTCTGAATTTCAAATGAGTTCATAAATAATCATGTTTTATCATGAACAGTATTAAGCAAGAGAGAGCAGAACAATTATTGCAGTTACCTTTTCTTTAAGACAAGTCACAAAATATCATCCCCACACCACTAAAATTTGTGTAAGTGTAAAACTTTTGTACCACTTTGAGGCTTTGAAAAAGTAGTACCAGAGGCCGTTGTCTACATGTTGTATTACCTGATGTGTGTAACACTGACCTCAATGACAAACACAATAAAGCATTTTATTACCAGATCTGTGATTGAAATGTGATTATATTCCCATTCATCACTCAGGTGAAAGGTTTATTCAAGGGGAGGATACATCTTATTCAGTGGATGTGATTCATAACGACAGACAATATGCATTCAACTCAAGAATGATAGTGCTTGTGTGAAGCAAATGGCCCATGGCAAAGTTCAAACACTGACACTGGAATTGAATGTGTGGTAGATGTGTCATAAATCTCTAAGACGACATATGTGGTGACATTGTATCCACATTTCACACTCAGGACTTCAGTGCCGCAAAATAGCTGGTTATCATTCACCCTGTAAAGCAATTAACTCGTTATTGGCTGTGTTTACAGAAGCTCGGGTGTGAAGGAATTCCCCTGGAAATGGTGATTACGGCCTGATCTGGAAATCATTTGAAGAGGAACCAACACTACAGTTCAGTTGTCTTGCAATGTGATTTGTCTTGCCCATGTTGCCTATTTGTGATTTTAGCAACAGCATTTCATATGTGGCTTCAGCCTGCATAACGTCCCACAGGGAGAGCAGTACAAACACAGCAATTACAACTGTTGTAGAGAATCAACATTACAGACCATAGTCCCCAGTGCCAGAGGTTACTGTGTTCCCAGGCTTCATTTTTCCTAAACCGTTGCTAAACTAAGCTGTAAAACATTTGGTCACAAAGATTCTAACTTAAAAACAACCTACAGTGTCTTGTGAAATTTCCCTTTGTGTACTTTGTCTTATTACACTAACTCCTGCAAAGCTTGTGAAAACAATGTTCCCTGAAGGTGCTTTATGGTGGCAAACCTCTTTTTGTTACTTCCTGAAATCATCAAATTGTATAACCACAGTTGATTGGTTTATTGTAATCAAGCACCGTGGCATATCTGCAATGGTTTTATGAAGAACAATCTGTGGAGTTCTTCTTGACAGATCCAAGACTTTTAGTGTCTGAGAGAAGAAGAGAAGACAAGTTTATGAATCAAGACGGTCCAACAAAGCAGAGTCAAACTGTCATTGCAGGCCGAGTATTGTCATACAGCAAGCATCTTGCTGCATGTTATTTTCCTGGTGGGTGGTCCCCGCTCTGCTAGCTGTGGAAACTGAATTAGCGGCCAGCCAACTTTGCCTCCGATCTGGAAACTTTCTTTACCTTCCAGAAATGAGCCTAATATAGAGCTGTAATAAAACACCTCCAGCCTCTGGCGTGTTGTTTTACCAAATAACATCTAACTGGCCATTACTCCCCATTAAGGCTAATGGTCACACTAATTAGGATAATTCCATAAAAGGCTCTGTGTTTAGACCAAGCTGTGGACAAGCATTAACTTAATGACAAGACTGACCAATCTAAAACGCTGCCAGTGTGCCCTTTTTCAAGCAGGCTATTAGTCTGCAGTGTTGAGAAGCTCTCTCTCTCCGTGGTATTGCCTGCAGTTGATCTGGTTATGAGGTCATTTTACACTTCATTTCTCTTCATAATGTAACAGGTGATTAAATTGGTTTCAAGCGATAATGATGCTAGGGTAAACAGTGGGAATATTTAATGTCAGGATCCTGCTGAAGTGATAAGACCATGACAACTGTTACTCCACTCAGTCAGAGCTCTTTAAAGCTGCACTAGTCAATACTTTATAATTAATATGTGCAATGTGCAATGTGAAACTCGGTCACTTGTAGTGATGAACCCACAGAGAACCTATTTATGCAATTCCCCTCCCCTCAACAGAGATTTTAAGCTTCTTTCGGCTCATCACTTTGGTTTAACAACCTGCAACTTTACTTTTTGGGTTCAGTCTTACTGCTCTCGTCAACTTTGTTCCTAACAGCAGCAGCCAGAGGAAACCCACTGTCCTCTACCTGCTCACGGCAGATAATAAATAAAAGAATAAATGTTACTACATGTGTGCTGGATTTGTAAATAGGCAATTGTGTGCTAGCATGTTAGCCGTAACATTGTATTGCATACGGACTGTCCTCCCCCCAAAAGCAGCCGTATAGGTCATTTGTGCAAGTGGTTTATTACGACTCATATATACGGTGGCGAGTGAGTGTAGTAGTTATGACGGGAGCAAAGGAAGAAGTCAGGGGAAGTAGTATAAAGAGCACCAAAGTCTGCTTTGGGAGGAGGCCGGGGTGGATGTGTTTAACAAAAACAGGACTTTTACCTCGGACACCAGTCTTCATTTTCAATTTCCTTGCGGGAGTCATCCCAAAAGGATTAATAAAGAGAAGTCTAAGTCTGAGTCATGTCCTCTGTGAAACCAAAAGTCAACATTGACTTATTAGCTATTATTATTTACCTATGTAAATTAACTTACATAATGTACTGAACTTACGTCCAAACGTAAGTTCCAAGCTCATTGTTTTGAATCCAAAACCATGATCTTTTTTTTTCAAGTTTTGTTTCAAGTCACCAACCATGTGTTGTAAAACTGCAACTGTCGCTGGTGCTCTCCAGTGGTCATTGTTCTGTCATTGAGGACGTGTTGACCCCATAGTAAGTCGTTCTTTGACTAATTTAATTCTATTAAAATAGACCAGAACGTCATGTAGACGCGCCAACAGTTTTGTTGTCATTAGTTAGAATTCCTCATGGGGGGGGGACAGAAACTATGCACTATAGCTATAATTATAACTTTGGTGAGTGTGATGTCATGATTGAGAGAAATTATCCAACACTATGAGAATAATGATCCTTAACATCTTCATCAGCAGCTCAGAGTCAGGGGTATCCCTAAATGATTTCACTCTGCCCGAAATCCTTTTGAGCGATGTCGAGTGTCTCTAAATAAATTCCTGAGGACATGTATTGTCCGACTGTAACAGAAGAAAATAATTGACTGCAGTGGAGCGAAGAATGCTTTTAAAGTTATTTTCCCCTCTTTCATCCAGTTCCCATGCAAAGTATTTGAAATCCTTTTAGTAATCAAGATGATTTTCTCTGGAGGTATTGAAACACACTGCTTCTCCCAAATGTTTAGAGCAGTTTAACGCTGCAATTTTTTGTTTTCATGTATGAGGCGGCATGGCCGTATAGAGAGCCAGCATACTGTATTAATTGTATTCTTGTGGGTACCGCTGATTGCCATTCTGCGTTGCTGCTGATTAACACTGGCTCTGGAACGGCCGCTGTTGTCCCAGGTGCTCTGTGTTTGGGGAGAGAAAGCTTCCAACATGAAATACTTCACAGAGGAAGTCTCTCCCAGGGCCAAGGCTATGCACCAGACCACATTGAACCACTTTCTGTGTGCTTTTACTTCCTCTGCCTTGTGTTGTTAAATGTTAGGATTTATGTAGCAGTGATCACAGCGATCAGCAAGCTGGGCTGAAGTCACAAAATGAATTTGCAGGCTTACTCAGAGCTGAAATCACCAGGCAAGTCAGAACAATTAGTATTGTTTTCTTTAGCAGAGCATCCAGGGCTAGGCAAGGCAAAGCCTGCTCCAGACATTTGTTTGGATCACTGCTGCGTACCTTTCAACATGCAAGATTAACTTGAATTGTTGTCATCTGAGTAAATAGAAATTGGCGGATTAGTGCCATGTTGTTTAGACTGGAAGTGTCATATGCAATAGACACAACAGTTGCTGCAGAGTAACAGATCCAGGAGAATAATGTGGCATTTCCACATTTTGCTAAGATTAATGCTTTGAGCAAATGATTTGAATGAATCTTTAACAGTTCTTCGAATCACTGTGTCCCCGCCTGCATGCTCTTCAACATGTTCCAACAGGCCTAATAATCTAAACGTTGTTATTTCTGACTGGACTCTTGAATGGTGGCCTCAGCCCACAGCCCACAGCCCACAATCGTGTGTGTGTGTGTGTGTGTGTGTGTGTGTGTGTGTGTTCAGTAAGCAGTGTGGCGCAGCCCTTGCAGGTCAAGGAGCTCCTAAACAGAGTTGATTAACGCAATTGGAGTGTTCAAGAACAGAGCAGCTGCTTTGATTCTGCCTGATTGCCGTTTGAAGGAAATGGCCGAGAGAGGCACTGTTCTGTCAGGAACTGTTTGGCAGACAGTCAGGGACAGGGATGCCCCGTGTGCCCCTCACCCCTGCTTTTTCTCTTTCTCTCTCTCTATGTCTCTCTTTTCAAAAGAAATGATCACACCTGAGGGTGAAATTAACACACACACACACACACACACACTACTTGCAGACCTCCCACTTGCATATTTTCACTTCATATTCCTCGGCCTGCTCATTTCCACTGCTGCCATCTCAATATTAGTAGTGTGTCAAACTAACCATGAAATAATGAGAGTAATGCTGCCACAAAACTGACATTAACGCCTTCTTGTTCATATAATGTGAAAACTCATGTTGGGCTTATTCTTCTGCAACGCCTCCTCTAACACGGGGCCGTTTTCAGCCCATTGCCAGCGACAGGAGGTATTGTTAGGTTAAATATGTATTCCTCTGCATGCATACATACATGTCAGGCTCATAGGACTTGCCTCCAATTTACATCATTAAGCCTGAAATTAATGCTTCCTTCAGTCATAGTGGGAACACGATCTAGCAGCAAAAATGCAATTATCATGCCCAGAATGAGAAAACGTCAGGCACGTTGATGTCTAGTCATTGGTCGCTGACAGGATATTCAACTTGATAGAATTGTATGCTTTTGTGGATATTCTTTCCCACTTACATCTTACATGGTCTATTTTGACTGAAAAGTTGAGCTTAAAAACAGATCAATACGTTTGGACTGCAGGGCCTCCATTGGGGGCGGACCAGAGGCAAATGGGGGCAAGCCTGGAAAAGGGTTGGTGGGTGGGTGGTTGGGGATGGGGGGGCAACATCTGAGAGCAATCGCATCGTGTGACAAAATGCAGACATAACAGGGAGGCCAACACTTGTTACCAGCACATAAACACTTGCCTCAGTGAGATAGCGGGAGAGGACTCCAACGGTGGAGGGCCTGTGTCCATCTGTCATTTATCAACTGCTAATTAACTGTTAATTTGCCAACCTTTAGGTTCAAGCATGCAGCCAATTCATCACGCTGAACAAACAGCGTGTCCTGCCGCTCTAGAGGGGTGGTCCATCAGACGGTGTGGCCGAGCCCGGCACTGACGGCATGAATCATCTGCTTCCTTTGTTCGGCTGCCTTTCCAAAGATGGAGGTGAGCCTTGTAACAGGAAGCTGTAAAGACCAATATTCTTGTGTTGTGTTGATAATTGTTACTCAGCACGTTTAAAGTGCCAAGCACATATCATAACATGGAGTTAGACTGATAGATCACTTTGCTGATATACTGCAGCGTCAAGCAGAATGGATTATTCATGTTTGTTTCAGTTTGTGTTTCAATCCCATGTGCACTTTTGGTCATTTATTGAGATCTGAATAAACTATTAATGGCCTTGCACATTCTTTTATACATATTTCCCCAAAGTCAGCCTGACATACAGTATTTGAGATGACGAAACAAGAACGCCTGTAGTCTTGCTTGCCGCAGACGATGAATACTTGTGCTTACAGTGGTACTGTACATGGTAATATGCAAACACAGTCATCATTTGACATGTTAGTATGTGAACACTAAATACAGAGCAAGTTACATGTAGCATGCTGGTAATGTACTGTATGTTAACTTTAGGAAGTTAGCATGGTATACTAATATTTAGTACATAAGTGTAACATACTAGTGTTAATGTTTACGTTCATATTTAGATGCCAATATTTACTTTGATTTATTACACAGCTTTGTTGCATACTCAGTCCTGATTGGTTAATAACAGCATTCTATGGTGAGCATTTGGGATTAACAGACCGTTGCTGTGGATGCAGGTCTGATCATGGACTCTGGAGGACCATTTTTAAATCAATAGAATCATTTTAATCAATATTTTGTGCCACATTATACACTTATTTAGCAAGTGTAATAAGCAGGATCATGTAGAGTGACTTTAGGAATCACCCCGTCTGGGTTTTTTTTCACAATAATGACCTGCTCCATGATCCCTTACTGACGTCCCTGATCTGAACATCTTGCAGAGTGGTGCTTAGAGAAGAACCTGCTGCTCAACGTTAGCATTACTAAGGCGCTGATTGTTGATTTCAGACACACCCCTTGGGAGTCAGCATCACAGAGCACCTGACGTGTCTCCACCCTGGTCAAGAAAGCTCAGAAACAACTGGATTTTTTGTTAACTTTGTTCCGAGGAGCAAAAGAAAGCATTCTGACAGGAAACATTACAAATATGCGTGGTTTGGGCTTGGCCCAAGACGAGAGGGCTCTGCAGCAGGTGATTAAAATTGCCCAGAACATTATCGGTACCCATCCAGCGAGCATCAGTGATATCGTTGAGGTTGAGGTTGCCTGTGCAAAGCCCAAAGAATACTAAAAGAAAATACCCACCCGGCAACAGTCTGGTCACCTTGCTGATTCTGGCACGACATACAGAAGTAGACAACAGAGCAGCTTCCTGACTCAGACTGTGAGACTCCTCAACTCCACCTCCACACTCCATCACACAATGACTATTTTCTTGGGCAGCATTAACTGCCTTTTGTTGTACAACCTAGAAATGAACCTTGGACACATAAAGACACTGAGAAACCAGGACAAGATATCAGTTATTGACAATTTCAGTCTAATAACATCCATATTGGCCTTCAAATACCCTTATCAGTAAAATAAATCACTGTGCATGGTGGCAAAGACAACACACATTTACCACTTAAAAGTAAAAATGATAAGTGATGAAAAATGTCTCCAACTCTAGAGCCAAGACGTTAAGTTATTTCCGGTGAGAAGCTGTCAACGTGGGTGTGTGTGTGTGTATGTGTGTGTGTGCGTGATGACAGCAGTGGCTGTTAGCAGATGGAAGTATCTACCACACTGAGGTGACAGCACATGCCAGAGCGGCGGAGGAAATTCCCCATAAAGCATCACTGTTGACAGCTTCGGCTTGGTCTGCCTGACACCCGACATGAAACTCTGCGCCTGGCCAGGTCACGTCTGCTAACACACACACACACACACACACAGATCAAACCACTCCAGTCACGTGAGAGTAAATAGCCGGGACAACTCAACAAGTCACCTCTTTACCAGCTAAGTACAAGGGTCCAGCCTTCAGTCTCAACAGGGAGGTTGGTGTTAGCTGCAGCACATACATCAAACTTGACAGCAGGCCAAAAGTAACATCCTCATTTTCTCCACTGACAACAACAAGAGGGAGATTACACTCTTGCTTGTTGTGCAAACCGTAAATAATTCCAATAATGAAACCAATCTGTTGCTGTGCATGCTCCACTTAAGCACAATTACTCTGAAACAGAATGCGTGGGGCTAATCCATTTAAAATGAATCACAATTTCTATGATAAATTTTAAGCTAACTTAAATAGAGCAGCCCAATTAGGTCTACTTGAAATCCTAACTTCCCGGGTTAATCACCTCTCAAGCAAACCGAGCGGTTTGATTTCAGTCACAGTTGTTATTAGGGGAAGGAATGCCCAGTGATAGCAAACCTAAAGCTCATGAACACACACACACACACACACACACACACACACACACACACTCACACACACACACACACTCATTCAGAAATTACCTTCACTCAAGCATACAAGCAAAACCTGTGCCAAATGAGGTCGTTTTGTAGCAATTTCACTTCCTTCAGCAAATCTCTGAGGTACTTTTGAGAAAGGACAGACTGTTTACAAACAGGCTCTGATTGCATGTGTTAGTTTAAGAGGGAGAGGAGATGCACACCTGTCTCTCTCACACACACACACATACACACACACACTGACCTGAAACAATGTAGACGTTATTAAATTATTGGTATTGTGAATGACATGAATTCTCGCTGTGTGAAAGTGGATGAAACGGCTGCTTTATCCGCTCTGCCCAGGCTGTTGTAATGAACACATATAACTATATGAGAACAGAACAAAAGTGATGCAATGTAAGTGTTATAAGTAGAAGGTGGTGGGTCCTTGTTTGCTTCTGCCTTACATTGCTATTTGATGATTAACATTAGTAATTCATCCGTGTTACATAGAATATTTGTCAAATAGGGAAATAAAGCCTCTTTTTCCAATTTGGCTAACATATTTATATTAGGATTCAAGCGGCTGCTGAAATACTGCCCCAGTGTGCTCTCCCTGCAGCTGTGTGCGCCAGAGCCTGGCCTGCTCAGTCTAATGTGCTCTGATGCTCCCACCAGAGGATTTCCTTACACCACCTCCCGGCCGCAGCTCACTTGATCAGGCCCAGGTCTCAGTGCGCTCATTCATCCCGCAGCCCCCCTAGCAAATGTGTCTTTCTGTGTGTGTGTGTCTGTGTGTGTGTGTGTGTGTGTGTGTGTGTGTGTGTGTGTAGGGGGGTGAGCGCTCACCTCGGCGGTAATGACAGCCCACTGAAAGGGGACCTGTGGCCGGCCAGATCTTTTCAAGATGCCTGCAATCAGGCGCTCAGGACCGTGTCATTGCTCTACCCTTCGCGCATGCACAACGCCACTTCGATCCCGCTGATGAGCCTAGCTTTCCTCAGACTCCAACTTCGCCACGGTGAAAATATATGCGAGTGTGTGGCCTCGCTGATGGGGATTCAAAGTGAACATGTCCTTATTTTACTCCTAAATGCTTTCTGGCCACTTTGCAGAACTCCCACTTTGCATACTGTTCACATTCAGCCTAATCATAACTGAGAGCTGCTGGGTATTGCTTTTCTGAGTGTTCAAAGCTTTGAATACTAACAGTTGTAAACATCAAAACCATTAAATCTGCTTTACATAATCGGACTCTGGGAAACGGTGGAGCATATCTCTCTGAAGTATATTTTCTGTAACACATCATTTAAGGCCAAGTGTTCCCAACAGGTCATTAAAATCCCTATAAAAGGACAAAACTGCAAATGTTTGTGCCACAGGCTGGAAAAACAGCGTTCAATCAAAGTACTTTCATTTGAATCACTCGTGTTTCCTTTGCAGTGTGGTGCCCACACTTTGAAACCAAAGAAGTAGAAAATAAACACGCCGCTCCTGGTAGAGAAAACACGAACAGATTTACCCCGCTTTGTCTTTCTGTCAGGGTTGTCCCACGTGTTCCCCTGAAACACACAGATCAGGTAATGAAAAGTGCCTAAGATTTACATGAAATTAAACAAATGTGTACAAAAATTTACACTTGCACATTGTGCACACATGTTAATACTATTTGCACTGTTTCCAGGTCTGCCATGTGAGGTGTTGCTGCGAGACTCTGGCCATGTGTGGACACTGTGCAGGCCGCTCGGCCGCCCGGCCGCTCTGCAGCCCTCTCTCTATTATTACAGCTGTACGTTTGCTAGCCAGGGGAAATTTGTCTGCAATTCACCTGAATTAGAAGCGCTAACCCAGCTCTCCCGTGGCACGGCGTAATGGTTTGTTTATTTTCGAGGTTTTGCTTTTAGCAAATCATTCCTTATCTGTCATGTGCTTATTGTCCCGTTGAGAGGGCTCGTGGGGAGGAGTCGCTGCCACATGGCCCTGGAAAGTCCCACCTTTAGTTCAACAGTCCGACTTTGTGCAGGTAACACCTCTATCCACTCACTCTGGCCGTTTGTGTATCTGCCTTGTTCAGGACTTCCAACAACGAGCAACTTTGAACACATGCCACAGTTATTCCAAATGAAAGATACAAAATGCCTATAAATAGCCCTTGATTATAAAGAGTTTCTGTGACTGCAGTACACATTGTTTTACTCGCTCTGTAATCAGCGAGGCGGCCTCTCAGTAAGCCACATGAATGAGGCCAACAAAATGTAAATTATCACATGATTGTCCATAAATCATGTCATATGGTGCACAAATATGGTAATGTGGGAACATCTCGACTCACCCAAATGCTACATTTTCTTCAGACATCTCAAATGACCATGTGATAATGTTATGTTTATCAATTTTCCATTACGCATTTTATTTCTTCGCATTAGTCACAACTGCCTTGTTTCAGTAAACAACTTTAAAGTATTTAGAGGGTCGGCAGAGACGAGGGAGAAGAAAAACAAAGTTGACAACAAAGATGTCTAAAATGGCCCAAAGGGGGAAAGATCATTCACAGACAAACAAATAGCCATTTGGAGGGAGGTTTAGCAGGAGTGGCACAGCGTCCAAGTGTTCCTTGATGTGCAGCTAAGTGTGTGTAATGGCCCTGCAGATGTCTTTAGCGTTCCTCCCCATTGAGATGTGGTCGGTGTGGGATGTGGAGTGGGGTTTTTTTGTTGCTGGGGTGGAGGGTTTATACAGAGCCGGGCAGCCTTAGTGTTCTAAATCAGCCCGTCACACACCACTGCCTCCCTGTCAGAGGCCTATCTGCTACCACTTACTGAGAAATGCAACAAATTTACTTATAATTACTTAACATTTTGCCGTGCTTGTAAATACTTGTGCTCTGACAGTTCATTTATTTTGTTTGATTGCTGCCGACTATTTATAGTGGAGGGCCGCCTCAATGTGTCCTCTAGATTTTGCAATAAGACAAAAGTGGCTGTGATGATTATCCACTACTTTCAGGGTGTTTATTTACTCACTGAGGTAGAGGAGAATGTGGCTGTAATTGACGTGCATTCAAGCTTAGGATGGCAATCCTCAGGGAGAACAATTCTCTTTGCAGAATGGTTGCTTTCAATCATATGTCCATGTCTAGTGTGAGTAGGTTTCTGAGACCTGGTGCAGTGGAACACAGAGTAGGCCCAGCAATGACCAACAGCATCAACATTAACTCTGTGCAACTCTGGGGGGTCCTCAGTGAAGCTGAATGCCGCCAAAATATTGTTTAATGGTTTAAAAACTTTATATATATATATATATATATATATATATATATAGATACTGCATATATGTATTATGTTATGTATATTATATGTATATATGGTATGTACTGTATATGTATATTATATTATGTTATATAATTATGTTAGTTATATATATATAGTTATGTAATATTATAATATACATATATACAGTATATACAGTATGATGATGGGTCTACTGGCCTACAGCTAAGGTAGCCATTTACAGATACAGTTACAGTAAAACATGATGTATAAATATATGAATATGCCAAAGCTTAGTATTATATGCACCATAAAAGGTTTTTAGGCCTACCTACAGGTTATTGTAGGCCCAGTTTAATATACATCTACATTTAATACAACATATATAGTAGGGGGTCCCTGCTCCGTCTCTCTCTCTCACTTAAGGGGTCCTTGGTTTAAAAAAACATTGACTAGGGGTAGTCAATGTTTTTGTTGTTCTATGGTTAATTGAAACAAAGTTGTTAAACAAGTGTCTTAATAGTGTCTTAATAGCTCTCGTTGTCTCATTGCAATACACCAAAAATCATTTCTTTCATTCTAAAATAGAAGAAAGTGCACTGGAATCACACAGCATCATATGTTTAAGTGTTTAAGAGGGCTGGTCGCAGGCGTGGTGTCTGAACTCATTACACAGAGAAAGATGGTCAGAGAGGAGTAGTTAACCAGGATTGTGCAGAACAACTTTATGGAACTTAAATCGCAAACAGAACTAAAAGCCAAACTCTGGCTCGAACAAAAAGCACTAACGGGGTCCTTTAGACACAACTTTTATGTCAATTCTGTTTTTATTGGATTTTATTTAATAGACTGTTTGTTGATGTGATTGTTTTTGTAAAAGACTGACCAGGGACAAGGACTGCAACTTAACGGAGGCTAGACATCCTTTTTAGGATTCTTGCATATCTCACATTTGGTTGTGAAGTTATAGGTAATGCCCCCTGATAAATAAACAATAAATAAAAGAAGAACACTTCTCATCAATGAAAAGCGCAGCATGTTCCTTCCAGCACATGGACAATTAAGCCCAGAGGGGTGACAGCGTGGCTGCTGTCCATCCTGAGTCCTGAGACACGTGTCTCCCTGCCAGCGGGGGCTGCTCAGCAATAAACAGGAACTCATGAAGCAAAGATGAGACCAAGACCGCTGGATCTCTTGCAATTTCATTGCCACAATCAAAATATTAAAAGATGATTTTGCATTTCTTTGTGTGATTTCAAAGCCCCAATTTTCTTTTAAAAATCAATTTGTCATGGGTGATCATGACGTTGTACTCCGGTTCAGATCACACATAAACTCACAGATTGGAAGGGAGAAAAGGGTCTGATTATTTTCAGTTTCAGGTCGGCTGGTTCATACAAACTTTCTTGATAAATCATTTTAATATTTTATTGCTGATGATTTGGATTAGGGTTGCATAGTAAAGGCCTCTAACACCATGGTGACCAGGTCTTGTGTTAAAGCCCAATGTCTGCAGGATAACTGCACAGCATTCATCTTCATAACACATTCGGGCTGGATTTGTCCCCCATACGGAGCCCAACTTAGCTGGGTTAAAGGAAAGCATTACAGTCTGCGGGCATGTAGCCACCACATCATTTCAGCCAGAGAGGCCTATGTTTCCTCTGTTTGCTGTCATTATGCCCTCAGTAAGCCACATAAAGGCCTAGCCATCCTGTGGAGATCACTGCACTCCTCGCCGCTGCGTCTGATTGGCTATTATCTCAATGAACTAATGTTCTATATCAGGGCTTTTGACTACATAACTAGCCTGTTAATATTCAGAGGAAGTGCTGGAGGTCAGGGAGCTCTCAGCCGCTTGATCTCGGGGTTGCAGGAACCTGAGCCCCAGAGTGGCACATGGCAATGAATGAGCCCTAATGATTTAGATGGTATCTATTACACAGCCCGGAGAAAGCCAATCTCTCCGGGCAATCTGGCCACGGAGAAAAGGCAGACGTTTGAAAATAAACCCCACTTGTTTCAGAAAGGGATAATGCTGCCTTACCGGGGCAGCACGTCATTGGAATTCCCATGTATAAATAATTACACACAGATGACCACACAGCAGCTTTGGACGCACCGCCCGTGGATGCGTTGTGCGTGCAGTTGTTTAGGGAAGTGAGTCCAGGAAATGCAGTGCCAGTGATTGTTTGTTTGTTTACTTGGTGCTTAAGTGACTTCAGCACCTTGTTAAAGAGGCCTTGCACAGTCCTCAGCGGTGAAAGCCGTCACGGGAGCCCCCCGCCCCAGAGGATTAGGTGAGCATTTGCCTCAGTTGGGCTGAAAACGGGCTATCTGTGCACTCGTTTAAGACATTTGTTGATGCGTGGCGTGGCTTTGAGTTCCCTTCAAAAACTCTGGTAAACATTGGGCTTACGCACAGCAACAAAAGCATGACCTTAAAGAGCGCTTTCAAAAGCAATTTCCCTCCCCTACTACTGCATGTAAACAGAGTAATTGTACTTGGGAGACTCCCAGTGCCAGCTGAGTGTACTTTAGTACCACGTCATCCACAATCAAATCAGCAAGTAACATTTTTCACAAATAATACTCTTTATCATTACTACTAATACCACTACAACACTTATTATTATTACAGCCAGACTGATACTGGACTTTCAGGCAAATAAAATGATATTTAAATTTAGATAATGACATATTTTAATATTTTACAACAAAACATATTTTGAAAAGAATCCTTTAAATTTATAGTTCTGATATGAAGCAGTTTAAAAATATACACACAGCAACAAATGAGTTATATTTGCAACAAAACAGCAATTATAACTCATGAAATGTCAATTAACAAACTATAGATAAGGAAAATATGTTAAATCTGAGATAAGAAAAACACGAGAAAAAAAAAATCACAAGTAAACTATACTGAAAAATGAACTTTGTAATGACTATGTATCTTTTACAGGGTACTGTGTTTCTGTTTCTGGGATGCAAACAACAGAAAAGATTCATGTCAACATCCAAAAATATGTCTTAAAAAGTTATTGGGTGACAGTGAGGAAAATAAGTATTTGAACACCCTGCTATTTTGCAAGTTCTCCCACTTAGAAATCATGGAGGGGTCTGAAATTGTCATCGTAGGTGCATGTCCACTGTGAGAGACATAATCTAAAAAAAAATATCCAGAAATCACAATGTATGATTTTTTTTTACTATTTATTTGTATGATACAGCTGCAAATAAGTATTTGAACACCTGAGTAAATCAATGTTAATATTTGGTAGCCTTTGTTTGCAATTACAGAGGTCAAACGTTTCCTGTTTTTCACCAGGTTTGCACACACTGCAGAAGGGATTTTGGCCCACTCCTCCACACAGATCTTCTCTAGATCAGTCAGGTTTCTGGGCTGTCGCTGAGAAACACGGAGTTTGAGCTTCCTCCAAAGATTCTCTATTGGGTTTAGGTCTGGAGACTGGCTAGGCCACGCCAGAACCTTGATATGCTTCTTAGAGAGCCACTCCTTGGTTATCCTGGCTGTGTGCTTCGGGTCATTGTCATGTTGGAAGACCCAGCCTCGACCCATCTTCAATGCTCTAACTGAGGGAAGGAGGTTGTTCCCCAAAATCTCGCAATACATGGCCCCGGTCATCCTCTCCTTAATACAGTGCAGTCACCCTGTCCCATGTGCAGAAAAACACCCCCAAAGCATGATGCTACCACCCCCATGCTTCACAGTAGGGATGGTGTTCTTGGGATGGTACTCATCATTCTTCTTCCTCCAAACACGGTTAGTGGAATTATGACCAAAACGTTCTATTTTGGTCTCATCTGACCACATGACTTCCAAATGGTCATTGGCCAACTTAAGACGGGCCTTGACATGTGCTGGTTTAAGCAGGGGAACCTTCCGTGCCATGCATGATTTCAAACCATGACGTCTTAGTGTATTACCAACAGTAACCTTGGAAACGGTGGTCCCAGCTCTTTACAGGTCATTGACTAGCTCCTCCTGTGTAGTTCTGGGCTGATTTCTCACCTTTCTTAGGATCATTGAGACCCCGCGAGGTGAGATCTTGCATGGAGCCCCAGTCCGAGGGAGATTGACAGTCATGTTTAGCTTCTTCCATTTTCTAATGATTGCTCCAACAGCGGACCTTTTTTCACAAAGCTGCTTAGCAATTTCCCCGTAGCCCTTTCCAGCCTTGTGGATGTGTACAATTTTGTCTATAGTGTCTTTGGACAGCTCTTTGGTCTTGGCCATGTTAATAGTTGGATTCTTACTGATTGTATGGGGTGGACAGGTGTCTTTATGCAGCTAACAACCTCAAACAGGTGCATCTAATTTAGGATAATAAATGGAGTGGAGGTGGACATTTTGAAGGCAGACTAACAGGTCTTTGAGGGTCAGAATTCTAGCTGATAGACAGGTGTTCAAATACTTTTTTGCAGCTGTATCATACAAATAAATAGTAAAAAAAAATCATACATTGTGATTTCTGGATTTTTTTTTAGATTATGTCTCTCACAGTGGACATGCACCTACGATGACAATTTCAGACCCCTCCATGATTTCTAAGTGGGAGAACTTGCAAAATAGCAGGGTGTTCAAATACTTATTTTCCTCATTGTATATGCAGATGGTAATATAGTTTCTGCATAAACTCAACTTGATGCATTGTTGGGTCTTTATTATCATCATTACCACGTCTCCTACTCACACTGCAAATATCACGACTGTGTCCTTTCATAACATAAATCATATTTCTATTACCACTATCTACTAACAGAGTTGCTGTTACCAACCTAGGGTATTCTGGTATTCTAGGGAGCATGTGTTGTTGGCTTCAGATTATACATGTTTATGTCATTGCAGTGCAGATCATACATGTTTGTGTCATGGCAGTGCAGATCATACATGTTTGTGTCATAACAATGCAGAGCATACATGTTTGTGTCATGACAATGCAGAGCATACATGTTTGTGTCATTACAATGCAGAGCATACATGTTTGTGTCATGACAATGCAGAGCATACATGTTTGTGTCATGACAATGCAGAGCATACATGTTTATGTCATGGCAGTGCAGATCATACATGTTTGTGTCATAACAATGCAGAGCATACATGTTTGTGTCATGACAATGCAGAGCATACATGTTTGTGTCATGACAATGCAGAGCATACATGTTTGTGTCATGACAATGCAGAGCATACATGTTTGTGTCATGACAGTGCAGATCATACATGTTTGTGTCAGGAGGCCTTGGTGCAATGACAGTGCAGACAGACACCTCATTCCCTCACTGTCTCTTTCCCCTGAATAACCACTCTCTGTTCATCTCTGATCACATTTTTTACAGTGTGCAGCTACAAGTGTCTATGAGCCAGCGGTTGGAGTTGGGAACTAAAAGTCAAACAATGTGAAATGAAAACGATGCAGGAGGTCTGTTAATTAGAATGGGAAAGGAAATGTACAGTCAAGCTTCTGTGAAAGATGTCAATGTGCTGCAGCTATAAAAATGAAAATTGAATTACAAAACACATGCTGAAAAGAAGAAAAAGGGACATTGTTATGTATTTTCTAGTTTGTGAAAGAAAGTTTGTTCTGCTGTCTCCATCTGTTCATCTGCCATTTCTAATACATTTATACAGAAATAGAAAGAAATGCATCTTTAAGTTGATGCATTTAAATGTATGTGAGTATGTGTGGTCACAGGACTAGCTTAGCTGATTGATTGTTCCTCAATCAGCAACATTAACCAGACTGAAGTACCAGGGTATGTTAACTAGCTACATAAAATGGCCTACATTTAGGGACTAATTAAGCTACTTGCTGACTAGTTGCTGTCACAACACTATTCATCTGTATCTGATGTAGCCAGTGGCAATTAGAAGTGCTCAGATAGATTGTGCTGTTTCTCTTTTCCCATACAGTTTAATTAACACCAGAAGGGATTTGATGTTAGTCTGCTCAACTCCAACAACATTTGTATGCTCTGTCAGTTCACCAGGTAGCTCTCCGTATGTGGAGCAAATTTGTTCCAGTGATTTGTCCTGCTGCTGTCATGTTTAGTCATCCTCTTAGAAAGATGCAGGAGATCCTGTTGTTGTTGTTTTTTTCTTCTTCTTCTCAAAATAACACACATGGGAAGCAAAAGATGATCTTATCTGCTCAGCTATAAGCACTTTGCCATTGTTTTCTCCTTTAGAAACACTCCATGTTAAACTGCAGCGGTTCGGTTTAAAACAATACCCGGCTGGTGTATAACCTCTAGTTTTATTGCTGTAGAAGCTAACTCACACTGTTCAGACTAGTTACTCTCTTCTTTAAAACTTATAACAACCAGCCTATGGTATACCCAAGTTCCCTGCTGTGGATCAACAACAGCTTATCCTAACCTTCCTTGCAGCAGAGCTTTGAACAGGCATATCATTTACCCACTCGGGACACTTCACATTGTGAGTGTTGGGGCTAACCTCACATAGTGGTCTCTCTCTCTCTCTCTCTCTCTCTCTCTCTCTCTCTCTCTCGCCGAGCCGAGCGCATTAAAACATAATTTTTACCACCTTGTGTGTGTGTGTGTGTGTGTGTGTGTGTGTGTGTGTCATCATGGAAAATTGTGACACCTGCTGTATAGAGGCGGGTTTTTGAAGCATTTGAGTTGGTAGTGCATGTTGCATTGTAGGCTTTTCATTCCACCAAAAACCCTGGTGAACATCTAAACATTTAATAAATACATAAAACGGGGGGGGGGGGCTCTATATGGGGCGTCTATATGAATGTCTCTCTCCCGTGAGTGCTGCAGCTGTCCCTGTCTGTGAATAAAACGACCTGTCCACCGAGGCCTTGATCACGCTCACATTAATAATACTCTCATTTGGGTGGGCTCTCCGCTCACTCGTGACAGTTGTTTCCCTGACGGGCGTCAGAAGTGAACGATGAAGGGTTGTTTTCTAGTTCCAAAGTTTTCAGGCCTGCCAAAGGTTAAGGAAACACGGCATCATAAAACAGAGCCTGTGTGTTTGGCAGCGTTTACTTGCACTTCTCAAGCTGTCGGACGTTCATTTTTATGCTGAGGCCAGACCGTGTTTTGTTTGACAACGCGTTTTAAATCTGAGCTTCCTCTCACTCCATTACTGAAGGCTCTTTAAGCCCTCAAATAGAAAATGTTCAGAAAATAGCCCTTCATATACACTCGCTGGAGCTACAATATGCGCTGGAAATAAAATGCTAGTACAGTTAAAATTTAAATCCTACCTTCTGACTTAAATGTAAATATGCACTACCCTATCAACTCATATTACCAATCCTTTTAAAATTCATTTCATTGATACATTTTAGGAAGCAAACCAAAACACATAGGAAAAAGTGTGTCTATGTGTGTTTTTGTGTATTGGCAGAAGCTGTATGTCTCTCCACACTTGTGAGTTCCTTTCGGCTGATGGAGCAGTTAATCCACGCAGAGGCGAGCAGCGCCAAACAACGGCAGAGAAGCACAGCTTCAGCTCGGCCACTTTTCATCACTGCAGCCTGATAGTCTTTGTGAGGCGATGGCTCCAGGGCCGCTGCACAGTGCAGATCTCTATGGCTTTACCAATCTGTTGGCAGAGGAATCACCACACATTATTACTAATGACAGCCCTGCACCCAGAAGAATGGGATGAAAAAAAGGGCAAAAAGAGGAGGTGGTAAAAAAAAATCTTTTAGCAACTTGCATCGTTGCATGGCCACACAAAGGCAAAGCTTAGCCTGACATTCCTGTGTAATTAAGACATCTCTCACATGGCACGTTTCTCTTGACCACTTGGGACTCCCATACAGGGCCGGAGGGTTTTCAAAGCAGCCGAGGGCAGCCCACTCACATCTGTGATCACTAAGCCAGTGCAGCATGGCCATGAATGCAGTTAGACTGTAACACTCTGCAGGCGTTGTTTTTAATACACTGACATTTAAATTGTGATCCCACTTGCCCTTTCAAGGGGACCAACTGCAAACAAGGAGGGAGGGGAGACCAGAACTTTGATAAGAAAAGATGTTTAGTGCATCTGTCTACATTTTCCATTAAATGCATGCTCCATTTCGAGGCAGCCACACTACAAAACAACTCTTCTTCTTTCTTACAAGAAAAATAATATCTGCCAGTGCAGTATGAATATCATTAATATTATGTGTCTACCGTAATACAATTCCAATCAACTTGTTGCAGCAACGTACCTCAGCGCTAGAATTTTTTGAAATTGGACAAATTAATTTGCAATGAGGGGAGATTGAAATAAGCCTCCTGCACTAGACATTTTCTTCACTAGTTTTTTATTTATTTTTCATTAAGTAACATTTTAGGCCTCAGATATAGTCAGACATTACTGGACGAGATGGAGATTTTTGTTGCACTAAAATGAGTAATTGAGTTTACTTTTGTGCGTCACACACACGCTTTGTCCAAATAATCTTAGTAACTGCTTATATTAGGAAATCAAATATAAAAATACAATACACACAAAATGAAGTTTGGCTTCCATAAGATTTGCATCTTTAATCTCAAAGTGAAAACTCCGTGTGAGCGCGAGCTTCTTTCATGTTGCTGTGTGAAAATGGTCCTGAGAGGACAAATAATGTGATCGTTTCATCTGCTGATGTCGAAGCACATCACGTTCTTGTGTTAACAATTAGTGAACAATAACACGTCACTTTGATGCTAACCAGGGGGGAGACGGGGGGTCAGGACCTCCGGCGGTCGCCCACATCTTATTCACACACTCCGATCGAAGTAATTCTATAAAACATCAACATGGGAAATGCAGATTCCCATGGAGACCATGCTTTCATTTTTGGGAAATCCATTGTGTCCAGATGTGTTATTAGGCAGTATTAAAACAAGCCCAATAATGATTGCACATAACTTCCCTATTTATATAATCAGTCTCTTAACACACTACACTCATTTCCAACTGTTTTTCTTATCTCCTCATTGATGTTCACATTCCATCTTCCACACGGTAGTGTAAATAAACACTGATATAAGCTTATAAGCTTATTGTGTCTGAATATGCAGATCACGCTAAAACACAACTGCTCTGCCATAGCTGGATCATTAAGATGATTTCAAAACATGATTGATATAATTTTGGACTCCATCTAGTGGTGCAAACTCGCTGTTGCTTAATAGTTTGACACTAATGCTGGCTGTGTGACTACACATCCGAGAACATCACATCTTTAGAGGTGATACAAGTAAACCTAAGGAAATATGAAATATATATTGGTCCTGTATGAATTTCTCACACCTGATCAGGATCGCGTAATACTAAAAAGAGTCGGACTACTTGAGAGCATTTGAATGTTAATACATTTTTAATGGTGTTGACTTTGGCTTGGTTCTAATTAATGACTTGGCTGAAGCAGCTGCCTAAGCTCCGGGAGGCCAGATCCTCAACTGAGTCCAGACGTTCATTATTATTATTATTTTTTGGAGTGATGCTGAATGTGATGCGACTTCAAAGCTTGACTATGTGAAGCGGGAAAGAATCTTAGCCGTCACCAGAGAAGCCGTCAGTGCAGGTGGGAGAGGAACACATCACAAAGGAGGGTTGCCACAGTAACTGTATTGCAAAAGGAAACAAGGCGGGCAATCATATCATTCAACAACAATTTGTGTTCTTCTCCGAATTTCCCATTTCTCGATTGGTCTTAAAAAAGTGAGCCATGATATCAACAGAATCATCTAAATACAGAAAAATATAGATATTCAGGTCAAAAAAGGGTTGTAAATACTTACTAGTAGGCCTACTGCGAATAACAGTAAGGGAAGACAGCTACAACGGGTATCATCCACTGTCCTGGCACAGTGGATGCATTTAATGGTCGGACATACAAAAATAAACCACAACAAAGCAACACACATATTGTACAAATTAAAAACCTGGAGAAAAAAAAGTCCCACTGACAGTTTGATCGGAGCATGGTGTACGTGTGTGACTCAAACACTGTTGCTATAGAGTACGGCTCATTAAATAAAACGCTGCTTATAACTATTATATGAACAATAATAATAATAATGTTTCCCATGATAACATTGACATTGAGTGAAAACAGGATGGAGATAAAAATGTTTGCTAATGTAGATTCTTGTGTGTCAAATGTTTGTGATGACACACACACACACACACACACACACACACACACACACACACACACACACAAACACCCAAGAAAATAATAATTGTCTGCTCAGGGTACTTTCACAAGTTGATGAAATATTCAAAAACAGAAACTCTTAAGAATTGTACAAGTATAAAAAGCTACAAACATTAATAAATTACATCACTGACACATAAACACTTCACAAGGTGCTAGTAAAATAACTCTGAAAGCCTTCAGGACACTAGAACTGGAACAAGAGGCTGGTCACAGAAACTTGAAGTGTTTTTAGTTTTTTTTGTCCTTTTATATTATTTTTTCCTCAAAGCTTCGTCTCTTGTTCTAACAGAATCACAATACAATTAGCTTTGTGTATGTAAGGCCATATGACAATATAATGTATTCATTTTTCTGTTGTTTTCCAGGCAACACCTTTAAAGGGTAACGACTGTTTTTTCAACATGGACCCTATGTTCCTATGCGTTTGTGTCTAAGTGACTGATGGGAACGCTAATCTTTGACAATGGTCCAGTATTAAGAGATATCTCCGCAGTCAGCAGCGGAGAAACAAGCTACAATAGCTTAGCTTAGCAAAGTTAATAGGACAATTGTACAGCTTGTATTTAAAGTGCTGTTGTTGCTGCTGACAGACTCAGATTATTATGTCTGATAATATTATGGAAAGGATCCCTACAGAGATAGACCTGTAAAACCTCTTTAAGACCTTTCTGTTAACCAGAAACAGCTCTGAGGTTGCTAGGGCTAAACCCACCAGACTCCATTTAAAAAAGCAATACTTTTAGTGTGTTAAGCGGCAAATGTAAATGTGCTGTATTTATATAGCGCTTTTCTAGTCTGAACAACTACTCAAAGCACTTTTACACAGGAAACATTCACCATTCACACACATTCATACACTGTGGCCGAGGCTGCCGTACAAGGTGCCATCTGCTCATCAGACATGCACACACATTCACACTCCGATGACACAGCATCGGGGGCAACTCGGGGTTCAGTGTCTTGCCCAAGGACACTTCAACGTGGGACTGCAGGGCCGGGGATTGAACCACCAACCTTCCAATTGGCAGGCAACCGCTCTACCACTGAGCCACAGCCGCCCCAACATTTTCAACATGTAAATCGGTAAACTACATGTTTATTTCAACAAAAACTAGAGTTGTGATAGCTGGAAAAGTGGAAAGACAACCCAAAAGAGCTTTCCATAGTTTTATTTAGTTTCAGTTGACATTGAATGAAGTGTATTTTACAATGGTAAAATTATTGTTTATTTACATGGAGTCCAATGTGTTTAGCGGACGCAATTTTGTGGATGTATTTATATGTAAAAAAAGGATCTTACTCTTTAACAGAAAGGTCGACCTCTTTAGTAATCCTTCCATAATGTTGTCAGAAACTTAGAATATTAATCTGAGTCTGTCAGCAGCAAACAGCACTTTTGTGAAAGTAAATACAAGCTGGACAATTGTCCTATTAACTTACATTGTAGCTTGTTTGCAGAGATCTCTCTTAATACCGAACCAATGTCAAAGATCATTGTTCTCATCAGTCACTTAGACACAAACACATAGGAACATGGGGTCCAGGTTGGAAAAAAACGGTAGTTACCCTTTAAATGTAACGGGGGAAATTAATCTCTGCTATTAAAAATAAAAACAAAATAAAAGCTCAAAAATCAGAACTATCCTGTATATATCCATATATATATATTTATTAATTTATTCATAATTAGCAAAACCGGTAAAAATGTAGAATCAAACCTTAAGGGGAAAGGATACAAAAAGTAGTAATTTAAAATGCTATGTACAAGCTACATTCTATATATTGTACTGCGTAAAGCCGTAAAAACAAATAGGTGCTGCCTGAGAAAGCAAGAGAAGAGAGAAAGTATCCCCATGTAACGGCAGACCAGACATGGATGAGGCTTATCATTAACTACAGAAATCCTACGCTTCTCATGTCCAAACATCCTGTTTCATACACCGCGTTACACGGGATTCACTTTGTGCTTTACAGTTGAAGTCCAACTTCCTATTCATGACTCGACACAAATAAATAAATACAGCCGATGATAGTGCTCTGCAAACCGAAGTGTTAACATAAAGAGATAAATGCTCGAGTTGATGCACAGAGAATCTTGGTTCTGGTCCATCATCAGTGTGGCAATGATAAGCTGCATCCATATAGTAGGAATTAATGTGTAAAATCCCCCAACCCTGACCCAAGCGCACATGCAACTGAATACATGCATGGGATACTTTCACAAAGTCTTGGAATGACTGCAATGTACTTCTACTTCATATTTTAGCAACCCCTGATAAACTGACAACTGTAGTAAAATGAGACGTGTTCTCTTAAAATATTTATAGTAGGTTCTGTACACTTTAATATCTGAAAGTTATAAAGTATAAGTAGAGGCAAAAACCTATTTGAGTGATGTTCTTCTTAGAAATTGAAAATGCATGATTTTCTTTTTTTCCCCATTGTTGGCTTTAATCAGTGAACAGGGGGTGTGAGGTGGGGATGGGACCCAACTCATGAATTCCCAGTCCGACAGCAGTCTGCTCTGCTGCGTGCTACAGGAGGAGCTTTCCATTTCGATGGATCTTTAAAATCTTTCCAAGTCTCTGTTTGGCTGTTGCCATGCCTTTCTTTAGCCGCTTAGCTGTGAAAAGAACAAGAGAAAGACAGGAGATAAGAGGGTAACCTTGGTCCTGCTGCAATTATAACATCCAACTGAAGAAGATCTTTACTCCCTCATGAAGCTAAATAATAAATACTAAAACCATCTGTGTCTTAATAGCTCGGAGTCTTCTTTTCCCCTGCCAAAATACTGTTCCTTGGCCCATTAATTCATCATTTTTGTTGTAGTTCCTTCATTTTCACACATTTTATAGTTCCTTCAAACAGAAAAGTTCAAGTCACTTCAGGTAATAAATACAGATCATTAAATGTTATTAAATGTAATGTGAAAAGTAATTAATGAAATGCTTTAAACGGGTCAGTACACATGCTTTCTCTGTGTAACTTCTGCATCCATCTGCAGCACCAATTATTTACACCAACCTATAGTTCATATAACGCCTAACATGAGGAATATACACTCACCTATAGGATTATTAGGAACACCATACTGATACTGTGTTTGACCCCCTTTTGCCTTCAGAACTGCCTTAATTCTACGTGTCATTAATTCAACAAGGTGCTGAAAGCATTCTTTAGAAATGTTGGCCCATATTGATAGGATAGCATCTTGCAGTCGATGGAGATTTGTGGGATGCGCATCCAGGGCACGAAGCTCCCGTTCCACCACATCCCAAAGATGCTCTATTGGGTTGAGATCTGGTGACTGTGGGGGCCATTTTAGTCCAGTGAACTCATTGTCATGTTCAAGAAACCAATTTGAAATGATTTGAGCTTTGTGACATGGTGCATTATCCTGCTGGAAGTAGCCATCAGAGGATGGGTACATGGTGGCCATAAAGGGATGGACATGGTCAGAAACAATGCTCAGGTAGGCCGTGGCATTTAAACAATGCCCAGTTGGCACTAAGGGGCCTAAAGTGTGCCAAGAAAACATCCCCCACACCATTACACCACCACCACCAGCCTGCACAGTGGTAACAAGTGGTTATTTCAGTCAAAGTTGCTCTTCTATCAGCTTGAGTCAGTCGGCCCATTCTCCTCTGACCTCTAGCATCAACACAGCATTTTCGCCCACAGGACTGCCGCATACTGGATGTTTTTCCCTTTTCACACCATTCTTTGTAAACCCTAGAAATGGTTGTGCGTGAAAATCCCAGTAACTGAGCAGATTGTGAAATACTCAGACCGGCCCGTCTGGCACCAACAACCATGTCACGCTCAAAATTGCTTAAATCACCTTTCTTTCCCATTCTGACATTCAGTTTGGAGTTCAGGAGATTGTCTTGACCAGGACCACAGCCCTAAATGCATTGAAGCAACTGCCATGTGATTAGTTGATTAGATAATTGCATTAATGAGAAATTGAACGAGCCAAATTTCTTGAAAATAGTGTAGTTGGTACTGAACATAGGGAGAACTGCTCCAAGAGTAAATATTCATTCCAAATATTCACTTTATTCTCCGTATATATTGACTAGTATGCTTGTCTGTTACATAAAAATGTTGCTGATCTGCTGTGACCTTTGTCTTTCTCACTTAAGCAACTACTTGGAATCAACAAACCAACTTTCCAAGAGAAATCCTGAGACATTTTTATTACTTTTGTTGAAAATGTCTATAAAAATCCATACATTCCATAATGTAAACAGCTAACGTGCTGACGGATGTGTTCACTGTGGCGATATTTCAGTCTGGACCAAAGTGTGGGCTGATATTACCATCCAACTTGATGCTGCCTACGCCAGGATCAGACTACATGACAGTCACTATGTCAGACTAGATAGACATTGTGCCAAACAATCTCGCCGCCGCCTTGAACAGAAGAGTGGCAACACGACAAGTATGACACCTACCAAAAAGCCTATATGGCGTGGACTGTGTGTGTCTGTCCTCCAGCAGACAACAGCAGTAACGTCTCGCATTCTTATCGCCATGGTTACATATGTGCACCAGAGAGGCAGAGAGCCCTCTCTCTTCCTATTGGTCTATGTCAAGGAACACATCGTCAAACATGTCACGCTAGGCTGAAAAGACAAAGCATTCAACGATGCTAGACTTTCTGCGTCGTGGTGGCGAAGCGTCCTAGACGTTAGGTCGCTGATCTTTGATGATGTCACACTACAAGAGGTAAAGACGCGCGTCCGTCAGTCCTGGCCCTCATTATCGGGCGCCACTTTAAACGTTTGTGGGTGTTTAATTTGTGTCATCTGCAACATAAAGCAAACATGTCTCCAGCTAATTGAAGGCACTGGTCTGAAGTGGCACTGGTCTCATTGCTTTCATTCGGACTAACCTTTGGCGTCTGCTGACACCACCCGCTCCCCCTTGGCCAGGCTGCTGCTGTTGGTGCTCGTGGAGTTGGTGCTGTTGTTGGGAGAAGAAAGTGACGGCCGCCTCTGGCTGAGAAAAACCCCCGGCGCCATGGGCTGTGGCCCTCCCGGCGACTTGACTGTTCCAGTGTTGAACTCATGGTCTGTCAAGCTGCCATCTTGGGAGTCCAGATTGTGCTCCGGCGAGCTAATGTCCTGAGAGATTTTCGGGGATTCCTCAATTACTATTGCCTTCTTTTTGGTGCTTTTCTTCTTCTTCTTAGTTTTCTGCTGCTCCTCCTATTAACACATGTTTTCTTTGTTGAGCAACACTTACAGGAATAGTTACTACTATTATGGAAGAATATTGCCATGATGACATACCTGATGAGAAAGCTTTGCTGCAGCCGCGGCCAGTCCCGTTTCTATGGAGGCCACTCGGGCTCCTTCTCTCGCCGGCCGCTCCTGTCGAGGAACTGAAGGCCCGACGCGGGCTGCCATGACATCCATATAAAGGTTTAGAACACATTTAGCCTACTAAATCTGCAAGTGTAGAACTGTCAACTAGATGCAGCTGTTTGCTTTTATTTTCTCTACTTATCTTTACAGTGTCTTTTTTTGTACCTTTCTGCACTATCCCTTGCTGCTGTAAATAAGTCCCCGTGTTATGGGATTAATAAAACTAATTCAGTTTATTTACCTGTCGGGCTGTATGGAGTGTCGTCACTACTTTTCCGTTTTTTCGATCTGGATTTGAAAACAGGATTATCCTCTTCAGACTCCAACGAGGGGTAGACTACAATCACAAGATGTAACAGATTCCTAACATTAGGTATGTGAGCTTTTCAATGAGAGGATGTTGAAAATTAAACATTACCGGCCAATTATTGTCACACATGTAAAACATAGAATGTTCTTAGATGCACTTATTTCTGCTTCTCTAAAACGGTGGAAATTTCCAGTGACAGCATGCAGGACAGCTGTGAGACAGCTGTGGACTGCCCCCTTCTCTCTGCCGGCACACAGCACAACCTTTCATTTCTTATAATTGGATGATCAAGATATATATCAGGAAAATGGCCTGTTTACAAAAGAAGAAAATAGTGCCAGTGTGTGAGAAGTGCGTTACACTAGCCTGAAGACTGAGAACGTTCGTGCTACGAACAACTAATTAGACACTAATTTGAAATTCAAAAAGCATGTAAAATAACAATTCACAACCCGTGTTAATGGCTTATTAACAAGCTGGGAGGGTCCAAGCAGCTGTGTTTGGATGGGGCTCAGAAAGAAAACCTTTCAAAAGGAAACACAATCACAAATTGGAGCAACACAAAAGGGTGCACATGGAAAGGAGGCACGAAAACTAAACAACAGCCCTATCATCTACTCCTAATGAAAAGTTCAAGGTCCAAATTTAGAATTCAAGACCCACATAATGCTCCATCAAGGCTCAATCTGTTTTTAACAGCCCCTGTTAGTGGCAGTGAGAATCAGACGTGGCAGATAATTATTTTCTCATTGGTCTAACCCCGTGGCCCTGCTCTGACCTCGGCGAGCACTAATAAAACAGGAACAGTAAGTTATCTTGCGGTGCTCACCGTAATCAGAGTCCTTGAAACACGCGTCCATGTGGTCCTGGTCGTCATCGTAATCCAGACTCTCAATACTGCTGCTTTTCCTGGGTTTCTTCGGGAGCCGTTTGGTTGGCCGCTTACTGTTGCCGCCGCCAGTTCCTCCGCCGGCTTTCTTGCCGGCCTGCGTGCTGTGAGAGTTGCTCTTCGACAGGCTATTGCTTTTAGACTGGCTGTTGCTCCACGGCTGCTGCAAGCTGTCTGAAGACGACAGGTTGGCCATGGACAGCATGCCCTGAATGGCCTCCTGTGTGCTGGGAGATGCAGGTGGCTGACTGTAAGTACGTCAATAAAAAATACACAACAACACAGCCATTACACAGCAGTCAGCACGCTGGCAGAGGTGAAGAGTGCCTGAGAGACATTCATGAAAAGGGGCTTTGAAGCCACCACTTGTGCTAATTAGCATCATTTTATTTGACACCAAATCTGGAAGAGCAACTCGAAATGTCTTACAGAGACCTGTGATGACTCAGCTATGGAAATATCTTCAGACACATTAAGCAATGAGCAAAGTGACTGTCAAACACTGCTAATGAACAGCGGCCGCTTCAGTCACTGCACTCACCGCGGTTCCTTTTCAAAGCGCTGGAACAATTAACATATTTCAGCTGATGTTTCTTGCTTTCTTTCATTGCTCATTTGTAGCTTTCAGTGTGGTGGAAACAGACCATCAAAAGCTGAGCAGAACAGCAAACAGAGAGGAGCCTGGAGCATCACACTCAACTCAAACTGCTGACAGAATCTGTCTAAATTGTTGCTTGTTGATTTTTCAGCTTGAAGCCAAGCTATGAAATTTAGCTTTTTCATCCAATTACATTGCCGTTGAGCGGGCCGTTTGTTTGTCAGTGGGTTGCCCCATTAATGAGCGTAAGACCTGAAATTCATTCCCGTGGGGCCCTTCAGAGAGTAACGCTGTGCATGTACTGTAACCCAAGTGTGTTTAGAGGTAAAGTTCCACAGTGGTTGAAGGACCTGGAGTGAAGAAGCAGACCAAAATGAGGTCAGTCTACCTGTTGGTGCTGTAGTCAATCCCTCCCACTTGCTTGCTCGCCTGCAGGAGGTCAAGAATCCCTGCAGCGCTGCTGCCCTTCTTCTTCACCTTAGAGTTGCGGCTTTTGACTTCCGACTTGGCCTCTGTGTCTATGTGCAGAGTCTCTTCATCTGAGGAGTCCACACTCTGGTTTTGGACAAAGTGCACGGAGTAGAAATAGACATGAGAGACACAGAGGAATATGGTGTTTGATTTCTCCAGGTCCCTGTGTATTAACTTACTTCTCTCCCGCACTACAATTGATTGTAGTTGGTGATTGGTGTGGTTCTTGTTGTTAAATATTGGACAGGACATCTGGTGGCATATATTGTTCTATTTCTCTTGTGACGTATATTGTTCTATTTCTATGGGAACGTATATTGTTCCATTTCTCTGGGGACGTACAGTATATTGTTCTATTTCTCTGGTGACGTATATTGTTCTATTTTTTTCTGTTGACGTATATATTGTTCTATTTCTTTGGTGACGTATATATTGTTCTATTTCTCTGGAGAAGTATATCGTATATTGTTCTATTTCACTGGTGACGTATATTGTTCTATTTCTCTGGTGACGTATATTGTTCTATTTCTCTGGTAACGTATATTATTATATTTCTCTGGTGACATATATTGTTCTTTTTCTTTGGTGACGTATATTGCTCTATTTCTCTGGTGAAGTATATTGTTCTATTTCTCTGGTGACGTATAGTGTATAGTGTTCATATTTCTTTGAAAGATAGAAACCATTGACCGGAAGTAGAAGGGCGGGACTTTGGCTCTCTATTATACTCTATTACTACAGTTTTACGGTTTATCAGTACAGTTACTCCCGGGGCAAAACTACCAGAAGCAGGACAGCCTCTGAGTCTGAAGTGAAGCGTTGACACTGTGTCATGTACGTGGCAGGCAACTTCACAGGGGGGAGGGGCTGGGGGCCGCTGGTCTGTGTGCACTGTGAAAAAAACTAATTCCGATTTTAACTACCTAGACAGGTCTGAATCTCCCAGAGGGGAGGCGCCTAAGTAAAACCCTGATTTACTGATAGTCAGTGTCAGGATCCCAGTTTCCTTATTCTTCTTCTTAAAGACTGTTTTTCGGTTCAGCAGCTAATAAAAACAGAGTTCTGGGTTCTTTACATTGATGGCAGTGCATGCCACGACAAAGCAGCTTTCAGGCCTTTTTCTCAGTTGTTTGCCATCAGGCAGAATTGACAAGGAGGCAATGGAGAGTGGAGAGTGGTCTTCATTGCGCTCTATCATAGAAATAAAATGGATAAAAAGGCCATTGAACTGTTTGCAGTGTTCATTTGATTAGTACAAAACAAAATGGCGAATGTTGTTAGTTGTCATGGTGACAACATGCGTCATTGGGTCTGCATTGCCAGACCTTCCTTCACAGCGTTGCAGTGGGGGGTCTGGCTAGTCCACACAGCATTCCGAGATACGAGAAAAACGTGTTCTGGTTTATTGGCATTTCTTTAAACCATTTTGCTATGTGCCGGGCGCAATAACGGTGCCTCTGCTAAATAGTCTCAGGAAGGAACTTGTTTTGGTGGAACACAAAAGTAGATTTAGTCGTACAACAGAAAACTCAGATTGGACAGATAGCCTAGCTAGCTGTCTGGATTTTTAGACAGGTTAGAACGCCAAAACAAAGAAAGAGAAAGGGGACGGACATCCGGCCGAAGATGAGGGACATCCGGCCGCAACCGGAGAAATCCCGTAAATGAATGGTCATCGATATAGACGCTGTGTCGCAGCTAATGTTAGCGCACTAACTCTAACGCACCACACTGGTCACACCGCATAGCAGTGTGCAAGTTGTTAAATGTGACTCATTTAGCGACTGTCTCTCTGCCTTGTAATGTTACTACACCACTGATTGTTTGTCTGTTACTACAAAACCTCACCTCCGCGACTTTCTGGAAGGCTTATACGGAAATTTGACCGTTACCATGGCCAACCAAAAATGGCTGCTGCTCATGAGGGGATCTGGTCCAGTGTTTCATCAGTCTCTTCATGTATATACAGTACATGATCACATTTCAACTGCTCAAATATTAGCTCCTTACCATCACAATATTTGATTATAGTCAAGGCCATTAGTCTGAGGTGATGTCATGATACATACCTTGGTCACCAAGGGTTGGAACTTTGGTTTCTTGGCTGGCTGAATGGGTTCTTTGATGTCTGACAAAACTGGGAAGAAAAATACATTTATTGAGCAACAAACCAAAATTTCAAAATATTGTTTCATTATTGATTGTAGGGCTGGGTATCAGTGCTAATACAATATCTGATCACCGGTATTCATAAACAATACTTAATTACTGTACTAAAATTGTGCATTTCCATGACCGTTGGACACTGCAGTTAGATGTTATTCCCTTCATGGAGTGGCCAGCGCTGTAATTTCCTTGTTTCAAATTTTACCAATTCTTCTGTCCACAATGAGAACATACTATTTATACGTCATTTTGCTGTAAATAATCTGCAGACCACACCATATAAATTTCATATAAATTGAGTGACCTGTAACATCATTCATTCTGACTTCCTGTTGCCTCCGTGTTTAGCTATATATCTTTAAACGTAACAGTAACGGCTGAAAATGACAACAGAAATAAACAAGTTTGCAGATTTCACCTGTCAAATCAATTAAATTAAATTTTATTTATAGTATCAAATCATAACAATAGTTATCTCAAGACACTTTACAGATAGAGTAGGTCTAGACCAAAATCTACAATTTACAAAGACCCAACAATTCCATTAATTCCCCCAAGAGCAAGGATTTAGTGGTGGTGAGGAAAAACTCCCTTTGAGGAAGAAACCTGGGACAGAACCAGACTCTTGGCAGGCGATGTCTGACAAGGCCAGTGGGGGGGATGAACAGTGGCAATAATAGTCACAATATAGATAATGGAACAGTGACTAGAAATAGTTTATGGTGTAGCAGTGCACCGCACGGCATCAAATCAATTGATATCTGTCTACCTGGATGTGATTTTTGGTTATTATACAACAAGTAGATCCGACCAGTTATTCAGTTTGGGAAGACCCACCATCTCTAAAAAAGCTAACGTTAGCTTGAGTAAGCTGCTGAAAAACGTTTCACAGGGACAGGAAATCGTCTCTGTTGTTTGAAGTTTGTGGACGTTTAGTATCTAAATCTATCCATGGAAAAACTATTTATTCAGCAGATGTCATAGTTATAACAGGATAGACCTAGCAAAGCAGTTATTCAGTTTGGGAAGATCCACCATCTCTACAAAGCTAACGTTAGCTGCTGACTAAACAGGGATGGACTAGATATCCCCTCTGTTGCTTTTTATTTATAATTGCCCCACAGTAGGAATACAGTTTGATTATAACTTTCATTTTGTTGGTTACTGTTGTTATAATTTCAGTAATGATTATGAATCGCAAAGCCGCATTACTGTTGTTCCAATAATGACATAAATCATTAAATTAAATCACACCCACTTATGTAATATTGCTAAAGTGAAACATCGTCTATAGACCAGGAAATATTGGATCAAAGAATGAGCAAATCTAATAATCTGACCAGTAGAATGATAATTTTCAAATCATTTCTCCGGACACATTTATACATCAACAAAGAAAAAGTATTGAGGTTTGATGATAGTTTCAATAAACTGAAACACTACACTAAATACTCACAGGACAGATCTCTCTTGACGGTGTTCTTTTTCCGCCTGATGGGGAATTCGTCAATCTTCAGCTCCCCCTCATCTGAGACGTACTCATACTCGTCTCTCACTGGTTTGGTTTTGTCCTCTTTTAGGTTTTGTAATGATCCAAAAACACTTGAGTTGGCCTGAGGTTTCAGCGTCTTGGAGCTGAAGAGGAAACCACAGGACAATAAGGGAGTGATACAAGGCTCAGTCTAATGGGTATGGTGCTGATGGCCACATAGCTCCATAATCACCGTAATACACCACATGAGAAGGTTAACATGCTCTCCTCTCTAAAGACCTTTCATGAAATGTTTGTATGGTAATTCTAGCCATTCCATACATACCCAAGCATTTTCTTGTGAGACATAGTAAAGCTGAATCTGTCCTTATTTCCCAACAGCGGCGTTCTGTCAAATTTGCACTCTTCCTCCATTTTCAGCAGGGAATCGGGTTTACTATTCTGTAATATTCAAAAAGAATGAAATCACCATGTTAACTTAGCACAAAACAGCATCTTTAGTGACAAACTTACTCCTTTGGATTTCAGTCCTGGTTGATTTACAATTTCTTTTGAGTGAAAACAATGGAATCATGCAGAGAGCTTAGCAACAGGATGCATCTCATTCGGTTGCTATAGACTGGAGTCTTGTTGTTGATACATGAGCTTCAAATGTTCACAATTGTGTGCATAGTTCCATTTGTGTGCATGCAATAGAAAAACACTGTTTATGTCTTTTATTAAGCTGCCAGTGTCTGTTTTACATTATAGTCTTATGGAGTAAACCGTGCAAGTGCTTTTTAAATGCCACCGCTGATCTTTTTTCTGCAGTCTTTTCAGAAAAGTTAAACTTTTCTGAAATAAAAGCCCTACTTCAAGCCCTTTTTTTGACAGTCGACCAATGACAAGCGGAGTAGCCAGACCTGTCGTTTCCATAACAACAAGAACAAATGGAGTCGGAGCACAGCGTGTTACATGATATGACTGTTTGCACCTCTCTCTCTCTCTCTGTTCTTTCTCTAGCTTGCTCCATCACTTTTTTAATCTAACGTTAGCACCACTCTCTCTTTCTCTCTCTCTGTTCTCTCTCTAGCTCGCACCACTACTTTTTTAATCTAACGTTAGCACCACTCTCTCTTTCTCTCTGTTATCTCTCTAGCTCGCTCCACTACTTTGTTTTATCTAACATTAGCACTGCTCTCTCTCTCTCTGATCTCTCTCTAGCTCACTCCACCACTTTGTTTTAGCTAACGTTAGCATCAATCTCTCTCTGTTCTCTTTAGCTCGCTCCACCACTTTGTTTTAGCTAACGTTAGCATCAATCTCTCTCTGTTCTCTTTAGCTCGCTCCACCACTTTCTTTTATCTAACGTTAGCACCACTCTCTCTATCTGTTCTTTCTCTAGCTTGCTCCACCACTTTGTTTTAGCTAACATTAGCACCCCTCTCTCTCTCTCTGTTCTTTCTCTAGCTCGCTCCACCACTTTGTTTTATTTAACGTTAGCATTAGCAGCGCTCCACATAGCACTCTAAGATACTGTAGGGGGTGTCTGTGGCTCAGTGGTAGAGTAATGGCCTCGGCCACAGCGTATGAATGCGTGTGAAGGAGGCAGAGCACCCTGAGCCATGGTTCTGCTCGAGGTTTCTGCCTTTTAAAAGGAAGTATATTATGTTAAAAATAGCTCAAATGACTAAGAGTAATGTTAAAGAGGACGCACACAGCACACAGAAGCCACAGTTGGATTCTCAGCTCTGGTCTGGTTTCCAGCAGCAACAGCAGTTTTGAGTGAATGAAATATGAGCTGCTCAGAGACAAGCTAGTGAAACCAGCGAAACATTTAGCAGCTAAAGAAACATGGCTCCCAATATGTGCTAATTTTACTCTGTGTTTGCCAACATGTTTTATAAGATGATGACATGTCAAATGTGTTTTAGCACCCAGGTAGCTCAACTGGTAGAGCAGGCACCAATATATAGAGGTTTGCTCCTTGACACAGCAGGCCCTGGTTTGACTCCGCCCTGCGGCGCTTTGCTGCATGTCTTCAGCTGTCCTGTCAATTAAATTAATTCATGCAACTATAATTAAATATATCCAAAACTTGTATCTACTTTCCTATATACTCACTATATACAGTAACTCATGTCACCATCCCCTCCATAACAATGAATAATAAGTCGGTCTCCTTTTATTATTATTTGTTTCTGTCTTTTGGCCAACCATGTACCAATAGAATCTGCTTGTATTACATAACATTAAATAATCAGCACCTTTTTTTCCTGTTTAAGTATTTTGACTCCCCAAATGTACTTAATAATAAACTCAAATGATCTGTGTGTCATCTTTTCAACACTATGGTTCCCTTCCACTTATACTATTGAATCAAAATTAAACAATACCAAAAACCTTGCTAGAAATAAGGATAAATACTGTTGCTGCAATGAACTATGGTGTTTGGAGTTGAATGCCTGGTACTCGACGCAGAGTATATAAAAAAAAAGGGTCAGTACTTGGCTAATCAATTAATGACATTCACTTATGACATATTTAAAGTAACCCACATTTACTAAGAGGAATGCAACACTGCGGCCGTAAAAAAAAATCACCACTGGGCAGACCGTGTAATTAACTGAAATCCAAGAATACACATTTTCAAATATTCACTCCACAACCACTTTGACTCCTAAATGAAAGGCATGTGACAATGCGGCGTAACCTGAAACTGTCTCCTGCATTCTTACAATGGACAGTAAGGTACAGTGGAGGCCTAACTGCCCTGCACATGACACAGACAGCTATGCACTGAATGAGGCCACAGTGATCCCCAGTGACCTTGGTAGCATCTAACAGGGTCTCCACTCCATCTGCAAATGTTTGGCCCGATGGGAAGGAGCAGTTGGATAGCGATCTGCAGGCATTCCACAGCAGTTTAAGTTTTCCATGAAACCAAAGTCCTCCGATGTCTTAAAATTACACTTTTCCTCCAAAAACCCTTGGCTTGTTTTTCAGCAATAACGCTACAACAAGCTTTTTTTTTTTTTTTTTTTTTTTTTTTTTTTTTTTAAAGATGAGGACATATGTAAATACTTAGAAGGGAGGCAGTGGATATGGACGTGGTGTAATTCCATTAGGTAAACTCTGGGAGGGAGGCTGGAGGCTTCTCTGATGAGCTGCAGGCCTCCAAAGTGCGACTTGGCCACATCATTATTTTTGCTGATTGCTTTGAAGCGAAGTGTGCAAATCCCTTCTGGACGGTCCGACATTTTTTTTCTGTTCAGCTGCTCAGCTTGTGACTTCCCCAATCGTTTGAGCCTTCTTTAATTGGACTGTGATATTAAGTAACAAACTGAGATGCTCTTACCTTATACTTCCATTTTGCTTCAGTCTTGTTTTTATTCTGCTCTCTGATTTCAAACTTCTCCACGTTGTTCTGCTTCGATATTTCTTTCTCTGATATACTCAGGACATTCTTAACAGCCTGAAGGAAGACACAACTATTATTAAGAGGAACAATGGGTTGCTTTTACTATTCTGCATATGTGGTTACATTTGCTTTCCACGGGAAGAGATGCGAAATCTGCTCCCATTTCCATCTACACTCACCTTCATCTTTTTTGGCTGGTCCATTTTACTCAAGATGTCTTTCGCGTGGGACTCAAGGGCTGCGAAGCTGGAGGGTTTAGGAGGCGGAGAAGACTCTTTAACTTTCTTTGCTTTCTTCTTTCCTCCTTCCTTGACCTTCGGCACCTTCGGAGGTTTGGGCATCTTCGGGGGTTTGGGAGGCTTAGGAGGCTTGGGAGGCTTGGGGGGTTTGGAAGCTTTCTTTCTGGGTTTCTCTCTGCTGGGCGAGGGGACATGGGCGGGGGAGACGGGCTCTTCAGGCTCTGAGTGGGTGGACGGGGGCTCCTCCACCGGTACCTTCACGCTGGGCTCACTCTTGATGGCTTTTGTTGCATTCTAGAAATGAAAGCAATGTGTGAAGTAAGCTATAATTTTGTAATCGGCAATTCAAGCCTCACTGAACTAGGGATGAAATGGTTAGTTCATTGATCAATAAATTGGTTTCAGTTTAAATAACTAAATAAAGACATTATTTGTTTATTAAGTAACAAAACAGAAATCCCTTGTGATCTGATGACTGGAAGCATCACTCACATCTGACACGTCAAATCTGACACTAGTCCACCTCCCGGAGAAGCTAACATTGATGCTAGTCCAGGACTATCATGTCACAGATTATGTTATAATAAAAAAATTCAGAATTTCCTTGTGTTCCTAAACTCATACCGCCTTGAAATGAATAAATTCAAATATTACATTATTTTCTTTCTTTTTTTAAATGCCTTCCACTTTTCAACAAGACAACCTATTAGCATCAAGTTGGATGCTACTATCTCTCACCTTAGTCTATAAAAGAGTGAACATAAAGTTATATTTGCCTCGTAGGACTTTGATTTTTCTGTGTGTCTTTCTTACTGAACCTTTCACAGTTTGCTTTAATACTTGTGTGACAGCAAAGGAAGTGGCGCACCTGTCACCCGGCTCTCTTCCTAAAACACTAAAGTCTGTCCTCTGGGTCAGAGGAGAATAAAGCCATGGGCTCATTCAAATGAAAAGGGCTCATCCTCTGCAGGAATATTCTGTATGTAATATTTTGTGTGCAAAGTTGACATAGGGAGCTCATTTTGACAGTGAAGGAAAGTCCATAAATGTCCAGTCATCAGTTTTCAAAGGTAACTTGAAATGTTGCTTTGGTGCTCCAACAAAAGCAACATTTCAGTAATCTATTCAAAAATAGATTTAAGAAATCATTACTTGACCTATACAAAAAAGAATAGGAACATAGGAAAGGAATTGTAATGTAAAGGTTTTGTTGTATATTGTTGTAAGTTATTAGCCAATCTGAAAGAATGTATGCTGTATTTGCATATCTATTATTAGGTGATTTTGTGAAATAGGGGCAAGACCAAATAAGCTGATTGCTTCCGCCTGCTCTTTCTAACTAATCCTTTTATATATATATATTTTTTTTGTTTATATATATTTTTGTTTTGTTTTGTCTTGTCTTTGTCACTGTTGCTTGTTGGAGATAAATACATGAAATGAAAGTCATAAATATCCAGTAGACATGGCTGCAGTCTAAACAGTAAAGAGTGAGACTCTCAGATGGCACATCAGAACATCACCGTGTTGATGTAAACATTGAAACGGTCCTTTCTTACTGCCAACGAGTAAAAGTACCGGAAACCTTGTTATTGTCCAAATGAAATGAGAATACCTCTGACAGTCTGATCTCTTTGGCAAGATCCTTAATGAGCTGTGATGGTTTCATGTTCTCTGGAAGCTCGTCTTCATGTTCCAAGAGTGCCTATCACGAGAAAAACAAACACAACTGTTATTACTTTAAAATACAGTTTGGATGGATAACTGACACACGTGTCCTCACGTGTCCATACCTGCTTTTTAGTCCAAGCTCTGAAGGCTCCATTGATGATCTTGGCCCCATGTACCAGGTATGGGGCTGGCTGCTTATTTGCTTTATGTAAACCTGCAGAGAAAAGTCAATGCAAATGTTAGCATTGAATAAATCCCGACTTTCAAACTTTGAGAAGTCAAGATCATTAACTACAGATGTGACTGAGTACTCTCCCAAACCAAAGCCCAGATGAGCCGACACAGAGACATTGGGTCAAGTGATTGGATTGTGTCAACTGTGTGTTTGGCCAAACTGTCCTGCTCCCAAACAGCCAAGTGACGTGTTCAGACCAAAGATTTGTGAGACGAAACCATTTTAAGACCGGAGGCTCAACGAGTGCGAGCACGGTATGTGGTCGAGCCATGAATTGGAGAAATAAAACACTGATTCATCTCTAGAAATGCAACCGTTAACTAACGTTATACACAATAATTTTTAGACGCAACAAATGATATATCCAGCTACAAAAGTCGGAAGTTAGAACGGAAGTAAAACGAGGCGTTGCTATGGAGATGATACACGTCTCGTATAATTGGTGTGAACCGACAGCTTTCACAACTAGTTTTTTGCAAATCTTTGGTCTGAGCTGGACTTCAGAGTCAACTCTAACTCACTCTGGATCCCTGTGCATCAGCTCCATGACTCAACATTTAGAGCCATGGTGTGTGTGTGTGTATATATATATATATATATATATATATAATAAATAAAATTGAATTGAAATTGACTGCTTTCTGTGGTTATTGGTCACCATCACCTACAACAGTGATCTTCGTTTCCCAGGTGTGTTTGAAGAAAGATCCAGTGTGCTCACTTGATGTCATGAGAAGCTTTCCCCTAAGCATGTTTTAAAAAGTTAAAAAGTACATTTTCAGTTCAGGCTATTAACTATTAATACTATTACGTTTTTATTAATTTTTTTATTGTGATTAAAATATACTGAGTTTAGCAGGCCAGGGCTCTCTGGACAATCTTTGTAAAGCCTTATTTTTTTCTACATGAACTCAAACATATGTGTTTTTTTTGTTGCCCGACATAGTCACAGATATACACATACCAATATGGCTGCAAAAAAATAATATCAGCCAGACAGCTGATCCACATGATGACTCAACAGTTCAAAAACAATTGCTTTAATGTGAATTTCCTATTTTTTTTTCATTTCAGTTTAATGGTATACAAACACAGTCTGAATACCAGAGTAGCTATAGACACTGAACCAAAACAGGAAACTATTTATAACATCAAGGCAAAATAGCAGCAGCCATGAAGTGAATCTGAAAGAGCTGACTTTAGAAAGTTAGAAAGAATTATGGTATATTATGGCTTACACACACACACAGAAATATACACACACACGCACAAACTCACAAATACACACACAAACACACACACACAGAAAATAATGGAAACATAAACAGCCAGCTGACTCATAATGGAGCAAGTGATTCTAGCTGAGCCAAACCTTTTGAAGCTAATCATCTGTGAACTCTGCGATTCACCGATTTAATGACTGAAATAATATTAGAGTATCCAGCTCCTCATCTGTGCGGCAGACATGCAGCCACACTCGGGTTCTGACACTGTTTGTGTTTTCTCTGCTCTCACGCATTCTTCTGGAGAAATTGTAAGTTAAATGAGGATGTAGGTTTACATAAAAAACACACACACACATATGAAATCTTTAAATAAATCAAATGTGAGAGTATACCTTTGAATCGCTCGAGGAGATGTCGTCCCACATACCAGCACGCCGTCTCAAAGTTGGGGAAAGGGGTGAGAGTTTTGACCTTTAGCCGCTTCTCGATTTCATACGCTCTGTTGAGAGGAAACCAGGATATTTCAGCTAAACATCGCCATGCACTACTCAGAAACTCTGCAACTCCCAAATGTCATGAACAGATTGGTGGACTTTGGAGTTAAATGTTTTTGTTTAAATGAGGACATAGTGGAAACTACGAGTTAGATCAACCAAGGCCAAATATGCAATGTCTTCAAGTCCCACTGAACTCCCAAAATTAGGACATGACTGTCTGCAGGAGGAATGGTGGAATCACAGCAATTAGCATTAAAAAATGGGACAAAAAAAACACAAGGACATAGCATAAAACACGTGTGCATGTGTGTATGTGTGTGTGTCCAGACCTCATCTGCATCTCCACACTGAGGTTGTGGACGAAGTGTCCAGAGAAGGCCAAGCAGTCGACCGGAGTCAGAATTGCATTGATCCAACCTGAGGAGACCAACACATTTCAACCAACAGGATACTAAAGATATTCATTACTCAATATTATTTTATGAAAGAAAAAAATCATTATTATTACTTGGTATTACTTATCCTTACCCACCTCAATATTCTATTTACCTTTTATTTTTTTTATTTATTTTTTTTACACTTACTATTATTACCATTATGCTTTTTCCGATTTAATTTGTTGATTGATTAATTGATGGTTTAATTGATTTATCATGGGATCAACAGGATGCTGGTGCACAGAAGGGGCTTGCGTCTGTCATCAGTTGTTCCACTCTGACTGTGGAGCTGGCTCTATTGGACTATTGGCAACGCTGAAATAGGATTCTTCAATTGATGACGTGCAGTTCTTTGATTTGACCAACTGTCTTGTTTATTATCCATAAACAAATATCTCAACTGATTTTACACACCATAGATCAATAATGTGCTAGAGAATGGCATCAATATCTCCTTCCCGAAACCGTTTCATAAATCCAAAAAGAAAGGAAAAAACATTTAAGCCATGCATGTTATTTCTATTTGAATCATTTTATTAGTTGCTTCATTTTAATGAATTAATGGGAACAACATTTCAAAAATGAAAAACAAACTATGTTTTTGTAAAGTATTACAGTATTTTAATCCTTCTAATTTCTCTTGAATTTAGTAGATTTAAAGTTTGAAAATAAACAAATTGATCTAAAAGGTCCCAATAGTGAATAAAGTCCAACGATACATTTAAAGTGATATAAAAAGGGGGGAAAAATGATTTCAATGATTAATCAATTCACAACATTGAGAAATCAGATAATTTTTCAGTACAAACGTTATATTATCATCATATTCTAAATATGTTCTACTGTGTGATGACACTATGCTTGGACTCCGCTACAATTGAAAATCGTTGTTTTGAACGCATGCAGCTGCGGGTCAGCTGTGAAAGTGGGTTGGTACATTATTATTATCATTATATTCAGCTCTGACCTGATGGGATGAACAGGGTCTGGCCTTGCTTCAGAGTACACTTGTAACACTTGTCCACCTGGTCGGCAAAGAACATTTCGCTGTGATTGGACGATGATCTCCAGCGCTCGTACAGAGACAGGTTGGCAGAGGTGGGCTTGATGAGGAAGAAGATCTTTTCTCCCTGCAGACACAAACACAGTCAGATTAGGTTTCATAGATTCCACTGTATATACTGTACTGTATATATATATATATATATATATATATATATATATATATATATATATATATATAGTGACAGGCTGACTGACACCTATTTTTGTACGGAGGCCAGTTCTGATTCAACATACTGGTCTACCCATAAGAGTGACAGACCTTTAGGACATGGTACCAGACAGAGGCGCCACCGCACTCAATGTGGAAGTCTGTGTAGCTGTCTTTGACACAGATGAGACAGTATTTGGTGACTTTGGGCTTCCCGAGCAGAGCGTCGTCAGGCCAGTAGTTTTCAACCCAAGACAGTCGTCGCACAATCTGTGGACTCTCCACGATACTATTCATCCTGTCCCAGAAAAATAGACAGACATAATGAGCACCAGGAGTTTTCCACGCTGACATATTGACCTTGGCTTCATGTCAAACATCAGCATCAGATCGAGTGCGTACCTTGCGTCAGAGAACTCCAGGTTGATGACATTTAACACTTTCTTTCTGTTTGTGCTGTAGTAATAATCCACAAACTCTTTGAGTTTCATCTTGCTGTCGGTCTGTTTGGTGACGTCAACGACGTCCACGCCGACATCTGGACCTGAGACAGTGACAGAGGACACAGAGGACATGGTCAAACAAGCTGAAGAAACACTAACCGCCTGCAAGCTAAACGTTTTCTTTCAACAGTAAACTGGTGAACAGTATGCTATTGATTTGTAGCACAGGGGAAGAAAGAACAATTGTGCCCCCTATTGAAAAGAAATTATATAATACATGTTTTATCTAAAAAAAAACAATGAAGTGCAGTCACAAATATTAAATACAGTATTAATTAATTAAAACTCTCAGGATGTGCAAACACATTGCATGCAAAGAATATGTTACGTCTCTATCGGCTAGCGGCTGTGGCTCAGTGGTAGAGCCTGCCAATTGGAAGGTTGGTGGTTTAATTCCTGGCTGCACAGCCCTGCATGTCGAAGTGTCCTTGGGCAAGACACTGAACCCCAAGTTGCCCGCGATGCTGCGCATCGGAGTGTGAATGTGTGTGAGTGTTTATCTGATGAGCAGGTGGCACCTTGTACAGCAGCCTCGGCCACAGTGTATGAATGTGTGTGAATGGTTCCTGTATGATGTAAAAAAGTGATTTGAGTAGTCGTTAAGACTAGAAAAGCGCTATATAAATACAGCACATCTTCCCTCCTCTGTTTCTCATGCTCTTATTTTGAAAGCACTGCTTTGTACCTGAAGATATTCCTATGGCTTTTTATAGTAAGCAAAGTAAAGAAGCTTTAAAAGTAATAGTTGTAATGAATTAGTAATGGTAAGTAAAGCAGTATATGGCGATATGGAGAAAATCAATTATCCCAATATTTTTGACCAATTACCTTGACCGCAACAATATTGTAGTGTTGACTATTGGTGCTTCCACAAAATATTTACACAATGAGATTTTTGATAAATAATAATCAGTAATATAATGACTAAGTGGGTAAACGCAAATAACAGAAGAGTTACAACAGTCTGGTAAGTTCAGAAAATGACATCATATTACTGTAATGCAGCCTTTAAAACCAGGAAAAGACACTTATGTTTTATTACAATATTACAATATCCAAAATCTAAGACAATATCTAGTCTCATATTACGATATCGATACAATATCGGTATACTGCCCAGCTCTATAGTAAAGTCATACTACAGTTCCTATAGTTACAGTCTCACACAATGCTGTGCAGTAAGCTCTGGCTACACCACAGATGCATTCTGGAATAGGAGGGGAAAAAACGCTCTGGGTTGTTTGCATTTCTTTAAACCAATCCCAATGGTCTTGGGCGGGGCTAATCCCCGGATGCAGAGACGGTGGCTCTGCTGAATAGTCTCAGGAAGATCTTGTTCTGGAGGAACATTCATTAACTGGTGACGTGACAGTAACGTGAGCTATTCAAATCAGCTGGTACATGAGTACCTCTTATTATCTCTTACAAGTGTATCTCAGTGTGTACTTCGTCCACAGCAATCCAACCAATTAGTTTGACAAGAAATTAACTAAACATATTCTTATTAAATCTCCACAATAGCTCGAAGTTTGTTGTTGTTTTCCAAAGAGAAACAGTAGCTACAACAGCTCTAGTACTAGTACACTAGTAGCAGTAATATCAGTTGTGTGGTAGTTATAGGGATTATAGTAGATGCTACTGTACAAGTCATTACAGCTGTAATAGTAGCAACAACAGTAGTATTGTTAATGGTGGCATAATCATTCATAGCGGTAAACTGAGTTTTAGTCATACCACTAATTCCTGTAATATTAACAGGAACAGTTAGAGGGTAGCAGCAGTGATGGTACAGGTATTAGCGGCACTACAGTACTAGTACTAGTACAGTGGGAGCATGAGCAGAAACATTAGTGCTGGCAGCAGCAGTGCCATTTATTGATTTATTTGTGGCGACTCGCCACAGTATCAACGTTGACTGCCACGTATTGAGTTTTTTAAATATTTAAAATGAGTAGATTCTTATTCCATTTGTAAAGCTATGCACATTTGACTCACTCAGCCCCTCCTTGACCCTCTGGGCTCTCTCGGACCCGTCTGTGAACAGCCCCACGGCCGCCTCCTTTCTGAGTTGGGCTCAACGGAAGTACATTTCCAGGGTAAAGCCTGACATCCGACACGTCCCTCCCCGTCCTCTCTTGGTGTGTTGTCGTTCTCAAACTCTGACTGGCTTCAGGAAACAACAACAAACTTCGAGCTAGTAAGCTGAAGCAGGGTGTAAATGTTCCACCAGAACAAGTTCCTTCCTGAGACTATTTAGCAGAGCCACAGTCGCTGCATCCGGTGCTTAGCCCCGCCCAAGACCATTGGGATTGGTTTAAAGAAATGCAAACAACCCAGAGCGTTTTTTCCCCTCCTATTCCAGAATGCATCTGTGGTGTAGCTAGAGCTTACTCACCAGCGCTGTGGAGGTAGAGCTGGGAGTGCTCTACTGTGTATCTATGGCAACGGCTTTCACAAGTTCACCTGGAACTCTTAACCTGCAAGTACAGTGGGTACGGAAAGTATTCAGACCCCTTTAAATTTTTCACTCTTTGTTTCATTGCAGCCTTTTTCCAAAAATCAAAAAAGTTCATTTTATTTCTCAGTAATGTACACTCAGCAACCCATCTTGACAGAAAAAAACAGAAATTTAGAAATTTTTGCATATTTATTAAAAAACAAAAACTGAAATATCACATGGTCATATGTATTCAGACCCTTTGCCGTGACCCTCATATGTAACTCAGGTGCTGTCTATTTCTTCTGATCATCCTTGAGATGGTTCTACACCTTCATTGGAGTCCAGCTGTGTTTGATTATACTGATTGGACTTGATTAGGAAAGCCACACACCTGTCTATATAAGACCTTACAGCTCACAGTGCATGTCAGAGCAAATGACAATCATGAGGTCAAAGGAACTGCCTGAAGAGCTCAGAGACAGAATTGTGGCAAGGCACAGATCTGGTCAAGGTTACAAAAAAATTTCTGCTGCACTTAAGGTTCCTAAGAGCACAGTGGCCTCCATAATCCTCCAATGGAAGACGTTTGGGACGACCAGAACCCTTCCTAGAGCTGGCCGTCCGGCCAAACTGAGCTATCGGGGAGAAGAGCCTTGGTGAGAGAGGCAAAGAAGAACCCAATGGTCACTGTGGCTAAGCTCCAGAGATGCAGTCGGGAGATGGGAGAAAGTTGTAGTAAGTCAACCATCACTGCAGCAATCCACCAGTCGGGGCTTTATGGCAGAGTGGCCCGAAGGAAGCCTCTCCTCAGTGCAAGACACATGAAAGCCCGCATGGAGTTTGCTAAAAAACACCTGAAGGACTCCAAGATGGTGATAAATAAAATCCTCTGGTCTGATGAGACCAAGATAGAACTTTTTGGCCTTAATTCTAAGCGGTATGTGTGGAGAAAACCAGGCACTGCTCATCACCTGTCCAATACAGTCTCAACAGTGAAGCATGGTGGTGGCAGCATCATGCTGTGGGGGTGTTTTTCAGCTGCAGGGACAGGACGACTGGTTGCAATCGAGGGAAAGATGAATGCGGCCAAGTACAGGGATATCCTGGACGAAAACCTTTTCCAGAGTGCTCTGGACCTCAGACTGGGCCGAAGGTTTACCTTCCAACAAGACAATGACCCTAAGCACACCGCTAAAATAACGAAGGAGTGGCTTCACAACAACTCTGTGGCTGTTCTTGAATGGCCCAGCCAGAGCCCTGACTTAAACCCAATTGAGCATCTCTGGAGAGACCTGAAAATGACTGTCCACCAACGTTTACCATCCAACCTGACAGAACTGGAGAGGATCTGCAAGGAGGAATGGCAGAGGATACCCAAATCCAGATGTGAGAAACTTGTTGCATCTTTCCCAAAACGACTCATGGCTGTATTAGATCAAAAGGGTGCTTCTACTAAATACTGAACAAAGGGTCTGAATACTTATGACCATGTGATATTTCAGTTTTTGTTTTTTAATAAATATGCAAAAATTTCTAAATTTCTGTTTTTTTCTGTCAAGATGGGTTGCTGAGTGTACATTACTGAGAAATAAAATGAACTTTTTTGATTTTTGGAAAAAGGCTGCAATGAAACAAAGAGTGAAAAATTTAAAGGGGTCTGAATACTTTCCGTACCCACTGTAAGTCTGTCTCTTACTGCTGTTGTTTGTCACTTAGAGCCTAGCCTTAGCTATGATAGCTGACATAAGCTAACGTTAGCGCTTGTTATGGCAGACCTCTGCATTACATCAGTCCAGCTAACTTTAACCAGACCGGTTCTGTGTGAAAAAACAACAGCAAGGAGAAGCAGCACCTTGTTATGGTAGTAGTTGTTATGGTAGTAGTAGTTGTAAGACAAGTAATCAGTACAGTAACAGCAGTTGTTCCTCACCAACATAGTTCTCCACATCGCTGATGTAGAAGGTGGGAGCAGGCATGGAGATGCCCAGGCCATCCTTCTTCTGAACCAGGATCGGATCGTTGAAGCCGCCCTCCTCCAGGTAATCCAGGGTCAGCTGACTGCCGCTCAGCTTCACCAGCACATCATCAGCACTGCAACACACACACACACATACACACACACACACACACACACACACACACACACACACACACACACACACACACACACACACACACACACACACACACACACACACACACACGCAAAACAATTTGAAGTCAGATCTTGAAAAGTTATTAGACAGTGCCCCCTAGTGGGATTATGAACACAGTGAGGAATAATATTGACACAAGGACAATAATTAAGAGTCCTTAATCAATTATTTAATTTCATAATAACCAATGATATACAGTAGAAGGTTGACCACAGGTCACATGTGTCTCTACCTTGGAAAGGTCCTACTGCGGAGCTCCTTTATGAAAACCTGACTGCCATTCTGAACAGCTTTGATATCTGTGCTTTGCCCCGTGTCATGTTTGCTCCAGTTTTTCTTCTTTTTCACTAAAAGACAGAAAAAACACGTTTAGAGCCAGTGATGACATGATCACATCATTTCCTATTCAGACACAACAACTGTGTACTAAGGCACTTAAACTTTTTCTTTGTTTAGAGAAAAAGTCAGTCACAACTTGATACTCACATGTGGATTTGCCGTGGTTCTTCTCGCAGTTTGGACAGTGATACACGTCAATGTCTGGAGCATCATCTTCATCCACCCCAACACAGCTGAAACAAAAAGAAACACGTTGTAATCCTCAGGAATATATGGCTCTAAAGGACCCATGGTTAGGTGTCCCTGCAGTCACTAACGGTCATTGTAATATGCTTTTATTATTGTCAAGAGTTACAAATGTATCCCTGCATTGACAGGAGGGTGCAACTAACCATTATTTTTTAAACCAATTAATCTGGCAATTCTTTTCTTGAATAATTATTTTTAAAAATATAAATTGTTTCGCCTAGCCCGCTACCTAAAGCCCATGAACAACAGACACTCAGTTCACAGTGATACACAGACAAACAGCATGTTGTTGAACATGAGTTGCTTCTTGAAAAAATACAATATAAAAATAGTTGTTTGTTATTTTTTGTGTTGCTCGACAAAATGATGAATCGACTAATTGTTTTAGCGGCGACACGTTTGTGAAAAGTCTGACCTGAAATTACCACAAAGTGCAAAACAGAATGTCTCTACTGTACAGCAGTAACATGAACAGAAAACATATTTCAATTCTAAAACCCATCAGGTCCTTGAATAACTTCAAGTGTTTGTAATTTGGAATCCGGAGCATGAAAGGACACTGTAGCAGTCCTTAGGCTTTAAAATGAGTCCTGGTCCACAGGAACAGGCCCTTATGTAAAGGACAATACTGGATAAAGGGACAGGACAGTGGGGGACCGTATATACATTCTATGGTTCAGCACTGTGGTTTACAGCTGCTGTGAAAGCGTGAATGAAAGTGATGGTTGAATTTGGTCAGTGTATGTTTTGGTCATTTGGTTTTCCTTTCATTTACGCTTATTAAAAAAATTCTATTTTATTTAATAAAAAAACAAATCACTAGAAAACAGAAACAAAAAAAGCCTGTTTTTGTCACATTTTGGTACCAGATGTCATTTCCACGACAACAGCGCCCATGCACCAGTGTTGCTTTCAGCCCAGGCTAAAATGACTTGGGGGAGGGGTTTAATTTCATGATGTCACATTTATTTATTAGCCTCTCCCTGCCTCCCTCTGACTCTCTGTCTCTACCCGCTGCAGACAACTTCGTCCAAAGAAAGTCCAACCAGCGGAGGAAACAGACTTTCAGTTCACAGCTGCAGGTCTGATTCCAGCCGACTTCCTGTTGTTGCCATTAAGCTTGCTGATCTCCGATGCTACATTATATTTTAATCAGCAATTGCGTTAAACTACAGTATAACGACCAAAATGCCACTACACAACGTCATCAAAAGTCTGTGTTTACATCTATTGTTTTGATTGAGAGACCCCTAGAGGCACAAAATTTGATTCTGTACGTGTAATGTGCGCACAACATTTGTGTTATATAGTTGTAATAATTAACATACAAAGGCTTCAGCAGTGATGCAAAAAATTACAACACTGTAGACGTTTCAAAGTGTCCAGTTGATTGATCTGTGCAGCTCCGTTTCAAACAGCAGTTGTCATCATGTTTACAAGAACATTCCTCCCATTAAGAGGCGCAGCTCCCGACATCAAAAGACTGTTTCCCACAATGCTTCACTTTCCCACTGTGAACACCACTTACTCACTTTTACTGAAGGCAAATACAACTGTGTGTGTGTGTGTGTATGTGTGTATGTGTGTGTGTGTCTGCGCGCGGACATTGTGGAAATGCACTGGTGGCTTGAAGGAAACTTCCTAAATTCCTACTAAAAATGGAATGTACAAACAGAGTTTGGGTGAGGTATGGTCACTTTAATTAGTTTGCTAGAAAAAAAGAACATGTACTTGTTTTTAGGAGTAAGTTATAACAATTCAAACTGTGTGTGTCCATTGCGTCAATTCCCGCTTTCTATTCATTTCTACGGGAGCAGCCTATGAAGGTAAATATGGTGCAAAAGTGAGAGCGCGTAGATGCGATGTGAGCACTTGTAAAATATGACTTGAGAGCTTGTAAAACAAATCTGTAGTTGTAGATGCGATGTGAGCACTTGTAAAATATGACTTGAGAGCTTGTAAAACAAATCTGTAGTTGTAGATGCGATGTGAGCACTTGTAAAACATGACTTGAGAGCTTGTAAAAAAAATCTGTAGTTGTAGATGCGATGTGAGCACTTGAAAAAACGACGTGATCTGATCTCCAGCGGGACACGGAGAGCTCCAGACCCGGTAGCAGCGGCACAACCCCCCTGGAGCTCACTGCCAGTGTTGGTGGAATAGCAAGCAAGCTAGAGTTCACCGCCAGTGTTTCAGTTGGACTGTTAAAAAGTGTTGAGATAATTAAAAGGTATTTACAGTATTTATAAGCGGGCTGGCTGCTAGTTAGCTAACGCTAGCTTTCAAGCTACATAAATAAGCCGGACAGAGTTGTCCCATCTGGCGATAGGAACCCTGCTGTCCCCGGCCGTCGAGGTCGGCAGGGGATCTTTCTAGCAATGTTTCCACGCTGGCCGAGCCCCACTGACTGTGGTCCGTCTGCGGCTGCAGGACCCTGGAGCTCACCGCCAGTGTTGGTGGAATAGCAAGCTAGCGTTAGCGAACTAACCCCGCTTAGAAATAAATTATACATTTTAGTTATCCTAACACTTTTAACAGTCAAACTGAAACACGGCCGGTGAGCTCCAGGTCCTGCAGCCGCGGACGGACCGCCATCAGTGGGTATAACGCCTGCCCTTTAATTAAATTAATGAAATTGTATTTATTTGTAAGTGTGCTTGTTGGTTAGTTCGCTAACGCTAGCTTGCTATTCCACCAACACTGGCGGTGGGCTCCAGGGGGGCTGTGCCGCTGCTACCGGGTCTGGAGCTCTCCGTGTCCCGCTGGAGATCAGATAAGGTCGAGGTCGGCAGCGGAGCTTTCTAGCGATGTTTCCACGCTGGCCAAGCCCCACTAACGGCGGTCCGTCTGCGGGTACAGGACCCTGGAGCTCACCGCCAGTGTTTCAGTTGTCTGTTAAAAAGTGTTGAGATAATTAAAAGGTATAACAGTATTTATAAGCGGGCTGGCTGCTAGTTAGCTAACGCTAGCTTTCATGCTACATAAATAAGCCGGACAGAGTTGCCCCTCATCTGGCGATAGAAACCCTGCTGTCCCTGGCCGTTCTGTTGGCTCAGAGCTCCACAGACTAAGTCCACAGGTACAAATTAGTTTTGCACCAAATGTACCGCAAGAAGTGTTGCAAAAGTCGAGAGCGCAGACTCGCCGCTGTGTGATGCGAGAGAGCACGCTGCAGCAACAGATTCGAGAGGTTGTAATCACTGAGTTGTGGTTGTACTGAAAAAGTGACTCAAGTGAAAAAAATAAAAATAAACACGAGTACAGATTTTTTTACAAGCTCTCAAGTAATATTTTACAAGTGCTCACATCGCATCTACAACTACAGATTTGTTTTACAAGCTCTCAAGTCATATTTTACAAGTGCTCACATCGCATCTACAACTACAGATTTGTTTTACAAGCTCTCAAGTCATATTTTACAAGTGCTCACATCGCATCTACGCGCTCTCACTTTTGCACCATATTTACCTTCATACGAAACTGGTGGCGAGCCCATCCCTGAAAACAACAGTACCTTAACAGCACTGTCCAATCAGGCACAATGAGGCTGATCTAGAGATTTGGCATGTCCCATGTTTTCCATGTTATCTGTCACACATCCAGGTAGTGATGTGGACCAGACTGGGGGAGCAGGGAACCTGGATCAGCCTGCTCAGAAATCTGCTACAGCGCCCGGAACAACTGAGAAATGCGCACAACCACAACAAAACAACATGCTGGATAGCCCAAGAGGCTGGGCATCCATCTACCATGTGTTTGTGTACTTACAGCGGGCAAAGCAGCATCTTGACCGTGATGCTGTAAGATACGTATGGTATGGAGAGCAACATAAAGATCAGTATTAAAGACCACAAATCCACGTGTAAGAAGGCAGGTGGAGGAAATGGATGTGCACAACAGAGGACTTTAACCCAGGAGACTGTGGGTCATAGCAGAGCCAAACCCCTCCAGGCCCATGACAGGCCGGCCAGGTAGCTAGCAACCCCGGCAGGCATCTCAAGTCCGACAACGTCAAAGCAAATGAGCAATTCACCAAATATGTAAAACTGCCCGTATTCAAAGTCTACACAATTGATTTCTCGCATAAAAAAGTCTATGACGTGAATTTAGTGATGGAAAAGCAGACGGAAATTGTAAAATGTTTGGCACACTCCCCGATCTAGAATGGATTGCTTAGCTGAATTTTATACATTGTATGTTGCATCTGAATTTAGTCTATTGAATTTTTAACATTAGATTTTTGATTCTGAATTTGTGAACTAAGAAAAATAAAGTTGTATAAATAAGAAAAATTCGAAAAGTAAAATTCAGAGGCAAAAAAAATTCATATACATAAGTTCAAAGCATAAATATTCAGTGCTAAAAATTCAATGGCTTTATAATTTCAAAATTCAATGAAACAGACTTACTTCCATAGCCCACCTCCAATTTAACTTCTCTACGTGTTAGTTTCCCAATGGATTTCCAACTTATTCTATACTTTATGAGCACCGTCCACAGTTCTGAAAGACTTCAACCGCTCACCTTCCTTCCCTTATACAGTACATGTAAATGTATTGTTATTACTGTTATGTCACTGTTTGTAAAGATATACAGTGGGTACGGAAAGTATTCAGACCCCTTTAAATTTTTCACTCTTTGTTTCATTGCAGCCTTTTTCCAAAAATCTAAAAAGTTCATTTTATTTCTCAGTAATGTACACTCAGCAACCCATCTTGACAGAAAAAAACAGAAATTTAGAAATTTTTGCATATTTATTAAAAAACAAAAACTGAAATATCACATGGTCATAATTTAATTCAATAAGTATTCAGACCCTTTGCCGTGACCCTCATATGTAACTCAGGTGCTGTCTATTTCTTCTGATCATCCTTGAGATGGTTCTACACCTTCATTGGAGTCCAGCTGTGTTTGATTATACTGATTGGACTTGATTAGGAAAGCCACACACCTGTCTATATAAGACCTTACAGCTCACAGTGCATGTCAGAGCAAATGACAATCATGAGGTCAAAGGAACTGCCTGAAGAGCTCAGAGACAGAATTGTGGCAAGGCACAGATCTGGTCAAGGTTACAAAAAAAATTTCTGCTGCACTTAAGGTTCCTAAGAGCACAGTGGCCTCCATAATCCTCAAATGGAAGACGTTTGGGACGACCAGAACCCTTCCTAGAGCTGGCCGTCCGGCCAAACTGAGCTATCGGGGGAGAAGAGCCTTGGTGAGAGAGGCAAAGAAGAACCCAATGGTCACTGTGGCTAAGCTCCAGAGATGCAGTCGGGAGATGGGAGAAAGTTGTAGTAAGTCAACCATCACTGCAGCAATCCACCAGTCGGGCTTTATGGCAGAGTGGCCCGAAGGAAGCCTCTCCTCAGTGCAAGACACATGAAAGCCCGCATGGAGTTTGCTAAAAAACACCTGAAGGACTCCAAGATGGTGATAAATAAAATCCTCTGGTCTGATGAGACCAAGATAGAACTTTTTGGCCTTAATTCTAAGCGGTATGTGTGGAGAAAACCAGGCACTGCTCATCACCTGTCCAATACAGTCTCAACAGTGAAGCATGGTGGTGGCAGCATCATGCTGTGGGGGTGTTTTTCAGCTGCAGGGACAGGACGACTGGTTGCAATCGAGGGAAAGATGAATGCGGCCAAGTACAGGGATATCCTGGACGAAAACCTTTTCCAGAGTGCTCTGGACCTCAGACTGGGCCGAAGGTTTACCTTCCAACAAGACAATGACCCTAAGCACACCGCTAAAATAACGAAGGAGTGGCTTCACAACAACTCTGTGGCTGTTCTTGAATGGCCCAGCCAGAGCCCTGACTTAAACCCAATTGAGCATCTCTGGAGAGACCTGAAAATGACTGTCCACCAACGTTTACCATCCAACCTGACAGAACTGGAGAGGATCTGCAAGGAGGAATGGCAGAGGATACCCAAATCCAGATGTGAGAAACTTGTTGCATCTTTCCCAAAACGACTCATGGCTGTATTAGATCAAAAGGGTGCTTCTACTAAATACTGAACAAAGGGTCTGAATACTTATGACCATGTGATATTTCAGTTTTTGTTTTTTAATAAATATGCAAAAATTTCTAAATTTCTGTTTTTTTCTGTCAAGATGGGTTGCTGAGTGTACATTACTGAGAAATAAAATGAACTTTTTTGATTTTTGGAAAAAGGCTGCAATGAAACAAAGAGTGAAAAATTTAAAGGGGTCTGAATACTTTCCGTACCCACTGTACATGTTGAGGGTTTGACATACTATAATGTGCATTTCAAAACGTTTACACAAACTGGAACTAACTCGGTTTTTATTTAACCCTTTTGTTGTCCTCAGGTCACAATTTACCCGTTTTTTATGTCAGAAATTTGGATTTCTTTCAACCAAAATGTCCAAAAATAACACATGTTTTACACATGACAACACAAGGCTTCAATTAATTTAAATCTCACATAGCCAATGCATTCTTAACCATGCTCTACATCCTCCGTTACTGAAGCAAACCAGCAAACAAAGAGACCTACATTTACCATTTGTTGATCCAAAATGCTTCCTCACAATACTTTTCAGATGGTTATGTGTCATTGTTACAGGCATTTACAAAGCTAGACATCATTTGGTGTGTTTACATGCACAGCAGTACCTAAGTAAGGACTACTAGCCAATCAGAAGCAGAGGATGAGGGCATGCCCTGACAGTAGCTAGGTAAGGACTATTAACCTGTCAGAGGCAGAGTATGAGGGTGTACCCTGACAGTACCTAGGTAAGGACTACTAGCCAATCAGAAGCAGAGGATGAGGGCATGCCCTGTCAGTAGCTAGGTAAGGACTATTAACCAGTCAGAAGCAGAGTATGAGGGTGTGCCCTGACAGTACCTAGGTAAGGACTACTAGCCAGTCAGAAGCAGAGTATGAGGGTGTGCCCTGACAGTACCTAGGTAAGGACTACTAGCCAATCAGAAGCAGAGGATGAGGGCATGCCCTGACAGTACCTAGGTAAGGACTACTAGCCAGTCAGAAGCAGAGTATGAGGGCATGCCCTGACAGTACCTAGGTAAGGACTACTAGCCAGTCAGAAGCAGAGTATGAGGGCATGCCCTGACAGTACCTAGGTAAGGACTACTAGCAAAAAGCCAAAAAGCATAATATGAGCACTTTAAAGTGTGCAATGCTATATTTTATGAACTTACTAACTTACCTAACTTTATCTTTAACTTTATCTAACTATTAGTGCAGTTCAATCAGGAGGAGCAGGAAAACTGGCTCAGCCTGCTCATAAAGCTGCTACAGTGCGCAAAGAACATGCTGGATAGCCCAAGAGGCTGGCCGTTCATCTACCATGTGTTTGTGTACCAACCTGTCCTCATTCCCAAGTCATCAAATACTGATGCTTGGTGAGTGGCTCTCAGATACCGACACAAAAGACACCTTAAGCATTTGTATGGGACTTACATCGGGCAGAGCAACAGCTCAACCGCGGCGCTGTAAGATAAGTATGGTATGGAGAGTGACAATGGCAAAGAGTAGTATTAATGACCGAAAATCCAGAAGAAAGAAGGCAGATGTGGGGGATGGATGAGTAGAGAGAAAGAGAGTGAGAGAGAGAGCTGTTCTGTAGAGAAGAGAGGAGAAGGATCACCTTGTGACCGGTGCAGATAAATGCACATGAACAGCCAGGCGCGCGATTGGGCACAAATCTACAACTGCTGGACTGGCTCCCCGAGCAGTTGGGGGTTTGGTGCCTTGCTCAAGGGCACCTTGGCAGTGTCCAGGAGGTGAACTGGCACCTCTCCCATTGCTACTGAAATGTGATCTGAAGCTAACATTAGCCTCCAAATAAATGAATCAAGCTATAAGCTACATGAACATGGCAATATTAATTTACTGGATGTGAGCTATTTTTGTATACATCCATGTACCGATACATGTCTGTGTTTGGCCATGGCATCAGTGAGACACTTTTATTTTAGATCGCAGCAGAAAGCTCTGCTGTGATTGAGCTTCAGAATACTCGGGGAAATGTAACGTTACGTTAGCTTGTATGGACACTTCCGCACTACTTAACCAAAAAAATTTAAGGTACTGAAAAGCTATTTGTTTCAGAAAACAGCAATGCTATAGAGTAGTAGTTAAACTAGTAATGCTACTGCCCAACAATGCTGACAATTCAAGTTCTGTAGCCAATCATTTCTACGTCACTAAACAAGCACAAAAAACGTTTGAGTCCTTCCCGAGTCATGCTGTTATGGCGTTCCCATTACATGGTTCCTCCTCAACTCGCCTCGACTCTACTCGCCTATCTTGGTTTTCCATGATGATAAAAAGTTCCTGGTACCTGCTAAAAGGTACTTTTTTTAGTACCACCTCTGTCGAAGTTCCAAGAGTGCTGATGCGATACCAAAAGGTGACGTGAAGACTTACAGACTGCTGATTGGTCGGAGAGAATCGTCACTAATCACTGCATCATCATTGCTTGCAACAGACGGTTGGGGGTTCCTGAACTAACATTTTACAGAAGAAACATATTGGTTGTAACTACGTCACAGTGACAACATTTCTAAATTAGCACAAAACATTACATTTCTGTATTGACATTGTTTTGTAACTAGCCAACTTATGAGCCCATACCAACATATCTGTTATGAGCATAGACTGTTAATATTAATAGACAGAGCATCCGGTTCGGCAAAGTGCTGCAAATGCAGAAGTGCCTTAAACCTGCATTCTACCTGATCTCCAGCAGGGGGAGACTCCTTAAACCGGCATTCTGTTGAATCTCCAACAGGAGGAGACTCATTAAACCTGCATTCTACCTGATCTCCAGCAGGGGAGGCTCCTTAAACATGCATTCTATCTGAATTCCTAAGGGTGGGTATGGCTACGGCCTAGAATGTCCCATGTCATGCCGTCCCGTCTCATGCCGTCTCGTCTCATGCTGAAGCGTGTCCAACGGTAAGAAATAGGGGGACAGTCCCCGGTTTTGGTGACCTGTCCCCGGCTGGATCTGTCCCCGGTTTTCACTGTGACTGACAGACCCGAAATTGGAATAAAAGAAAGAAAATATTGAAAGTAAGAGAGCTATTGTTTAAAGTATTTTATTCCAGATGCAAGCTTTTATGTTGAAAAGTAGAAGCTTGGGGACGGCACCAGGCGGGATGGCAGAACTATTTTTTTTTAGTTTGCCTATAATATGCATTTATTTTATAGACGTCGGTATGATAGTCTGCATTTATCTTGTACATTTTTTTAAGTATTTTATTCATTTGTATGATTGCCATTACTGTTGAGTTAAAAAAACACCAAATATTTCAAGTATTTTATTCATTAGCATGATAAGTAAAAGTAAGAGAGATATTGTTTTAGTATTTTATTTTGAAAAGTAGGTTTTCCATAGAAGTCTGTGAGAAAGTGACCCACTTTTCACTTGATTTATTACCAAGGGGGTAAGCCTCTCTTTTCTAAGTGTAGCTCCCATGGCGCCATTTTAATGCAACGAAGCCATCATCTGCAGTTAGCATTCCATTGACTGCCATTCATTTTGGCGCCACTTTGACAGTGAATAACTTTACATCTGAAGCGTTTCAAGAATCTATTTGTCTGTTGTTTATTTCTAAAGAAACATGAAAATGTATAAAAGCCTCCATTACCTTGTAGCTCACGTTATGGCTTCGTAGCAGACGTTTTTGTAAAAATAGGCTAATGATTGTGTCATAACCACGCCACTTGCTGTCCGTAGTTGACAAATCACGTATTGCCAGGAGAAGCACGCAGACAGTTTTGACTTACATCAGCTGTTTAGGTTTAATTACTAACGTTATCTAGCATGTTAGTTAACAGTAATTACCCTGTGCCTATTTTATCTCCTAAGATATACCTATGCTCTCCATCTCTGCTGATTGGGAATTATTGAAATTTCTCTCGGCACAGCTACTAGAAGAATTACAACTTTCAGACATGTTGCCCACGTCACAACTACGTCGTCAAGCTCAGTTGGAGGCTGCGCAGTAACGCCAAGCCATCACCGGAAAAGTGCTCGTATTTTCCTTCACTGGTCTCCGTCCAGAACAACGGGATCTGTTGGTCCACTTCTTTAACTGTCTATGTTTATTACCTCAGTCAACATTTTCATAATGAGTTTATGGTCTCAATCGCTATTTTACATCTTCTGCAACACAGAATGATGATCAATTTTTTAATTATGTCTCGTTGATTTTAAAATCTGCAATAAAGCAGGGGGTGTTTTAGGGCGTGGCTATGATGTGACTGACAGTGAAAGTGTGGAATGTAACGTAGAGTGAAAGGGTTCTTCCCTCACTCCTCCCTCTTGTCTAAAATCATCACATCAGTAACCAGGATGGCTGCGCCTGTAACGGCAAACTTGACGACTCATAGCAATGGGTGACGTCATTAATAGACAGTCTAGCCTGGCAGATAATAATGTATCAGTCAACCAATTTATGGGTCAGGCTTTATGGTATTTTCTCTCCTTTGGCTCTTTAGCTGCCAGATGTTTGACTCCCTCACCAGCTAGCCCCGTTGTAAACGGCATAGAGTCCTTTAGAGATTGTGTGTTGCTTTAGTTAAAAACCCAGAATAAAACAATGAGCTCAAATTAGAGTTGGACAATATCCATGACATATCATAACAATAATATGGGGGTTTGACCCCTTTTACATTATACGGATTCATACAATGTAAAAACATATGGACTAATGCAGCTTCAGAAGTCCAACAACTGCAAAAGCAGCTTTACTGTATGTGCAGGTTGGACTGTTTACTCAACATGAGCTCAACCAGTGTGTCGAATGCACAGTAAAAATAAGACATTGTGGTTTTCTGGACAGTTAGAACTATTTCCTGATCAACAACAGCTGGGCACAACAACTGCAAGCAGCATCTCAAAAGGTCTCTGCTTAACACTGCTGCAACTTCAACAGGCCCACGCGAACATGACTCTGAGCTGTAAAGCTTACAAGTTGTAGCAAAGAGTCCTCTGTCACTTTTGATGGAGCTGGGCGGTGTGTCTTTGTAAAGTACTCGACACAAAGAAAAACGGATACAGGCTCCTGATCTGATTCTAGCCCAGCAAATAAGCATTTTCCCCAAAATATTTGATTGTTACATAATTCTGGTAGTGATTTAACGTTACTACTACATGTTCATGACAACATGTGTTATTATATCTTCTTACAACTAGCAGAATCATAATTTCACACCACACAAACTACCCACTTGATATTTTCTATAGCTTGACAAATCTCACTAGGGCTGCCTAAATGACTACTTGAAGCTGAATATAAATCCAATAGTAAAAAAACATTTGTAATTGAGTGCTGAAATTACTATTCAAAAGTTTTTTTTTCCAAATGTGTTGGCTAATGTTAAAGATAATGCATTTGTCACGTCATGTCTGATGAGCAACAAAGTTAGCGGGAGTGTGCAACACAAGGCATTGTGAGATCTTAAGGCCCTGACACACATCATGAATAAGCTTGTTCTAACTGCCCTTCATACATTAGCATGAGGGTCCCTACAAGTAAACCAAAGTCTTTATAATCTGTTGTTTTAATAAACTGTCTGTAAGCTTACAAAGTTCTCAATGCTTGGGTTTACATGTAGGGACCGTCATTATGCTACCGTTAAGTGGGGTGTTATTTTCAGCCTTGTTAGTTGTATAGAAATAGCGATTTATTTTTACCTTACCAGTGCCCCAACTACTAGCGTTACAAGCTAATTAGCGGTTTGCGCTAAAACTGTTCATATTCGATTAGCATGAAAACATATCCCAGAGAACGGTTGACTCGGCACCCATGTGTTATTAACCCCTAGGTTCATTTTGCGTTCATCGTCCTTCTAATAGCTGTATTCTCATTACAATGACAATCTGTAAGAAACTGTTTGCTAATAAACCACTAAAATAGTAGTGACAGCACCGTTGGGCATAGTTATCAATGTCGTTAGCATGGTGGCTAACACTAATGTTACTATATTTATGACATTTTAGCTGTCCTTTTAAACATGCTGTCATTGTGCTAACCGACGACTGTTAGCCTTTACAATAGGGCCGCTTCACTAATTGCAAGGCTGTGTTTTCGTGGATGAAAATGAATGTAAACAAAGCAATTTACCAGAAATACAATGAGCCATGATGTAATTGCCCCTTCTGGGGTAATGTTGGAAGCAGGCTTGCAGATAGCATGTAGGCTATAACAACAACTACAAGCTAATACTGTCATTGGCAAGGCATATACCTGGGTAGTGTACTAAATACAAATAATAGGCTGAATTTGAGCATTAAATATTCATATATACAGTGGGTACGGAAAGTATTCAGACCCCTTTAAATTTTTCACTCTTTGTTTCATTGCAGCCTTTTTCCAAAAATCTAAAAAGTTCATTTTATTTCTCAGTAATGTACACTCAGCAACCCATCTTGACAGAAAAAAACAGAAATTTAGAAATTTTTGCATATTTATTAAAAAACAAAAACTGAAATATCACATGGTCATAAGTATTCAGACCCTTTGTTCAGTATTTAGTAGAAGCACCCTTTTGATCTAATACAGCCATGAGTCGTTTTTGGAAAGATGCAACAAGTTTCTCACATCTGATTTGGGTATCCTCTGCCATTCCTCCTTGCAGATCCTCTCCAGTTCTGTCAGGTTGGATGGTAAACGTTGGTGGACAGTCATTTTCAGGTCTCTCCAGAGATGCTCAATTGGGTTTAAGTCAGGGCTCTGGCTGGGCCATTCAAGAACAGCCACAGAGTTGTTGTGAAGCCACTCCTTCGTTATTTTAGCGGTGTGCTTAGGGTCATTGTCTTGTTGGAAGGTAAACCTTCGGCCCAGTCTGAGGTCCAGAGCACTCTGGAAAAGGTTTTCGTCCAGGATATCCCTGTACTTGGCCGCATTCATCTTTCCCTCGATTGCAACCAGTCGTCCTGTCCCTGCAGCTGAAAAACACCCCCACAGCATGATGCTGCCACCACCATGCTTCACTGTTGAGACTGTATTGGACAGGTGATGAGCAGTGCCTGGTTTTCTCCACACATACCGCTTAGAATTAAGGCCAAAAAGTTCTATCTTGGTCTCATCAGACCAGAGGATTTTATTTATCACCATCTTGGAGTCCTTCAGGTGTTTTTTAGCAAACTCCATGCGGGCTTTCATGTGTCTTGCACTGAGGAGAGGCTTCCTTCGGGCCACTCTGCCATAAAGCCCCGACTGGTGGATTGCTGCAGTGATGGTTGACTTACTACAACTTTCTCCCATCTCCCGACTGCATCTCTGGAGCTTAGCCACAGTGACCATTGGGTTCTTCTTTGCCTCTCTCACCAAGGCTCTTCTCCCCGATAGCTCAGTTTGGCCGGACGGCCAGCTCTAGGAAGGGTTCTGGTCGTCCCCAAACGTCTTCCATTTGAGGATTATGGAGGCCACTGTGCTCTTAGGAACCTTAAGTGCAGCAGAAATTTTTTTGTAACCTTGACCAGATCTGTGCCTTGCCACAATTCTGTCTCTGAGCTCTTCAGGCAGTTCCTTTGACCTCATGATTGTCATTTGCTCTGACATGCACTGTGAGCTGTAAGGTCTTATATAGACAGGTGTGTGGCTTTCCTAATCAAGTCCAATCAGTATAATCAAACACAGCTGGACTCCAATGAAGGTGTAGAACCATCTCAAGGATGATCAGAAGAAATAGACAGCACCTGAGTTACATATGAGGGTCACGGCAAAGGGTCTGAATACATATGACCATGTGATATTTCAGTTTTTGTTTTTTAATAAATATGCAAAGATTTCTAAATTTCTGTTTTTTTCTGTCAAGATGGGTTGCTGAGTGTACATTACTGAGAAATAAAATGAACTTTTTTGATTTTTGGAAAAAGGCTGCAATGAAACAAAGAGTGAAAAATTTAAAGGGGTCTGAATACTTTCCGTACCCACTGTATATATAAAAATGAACTTCTAGTGGTATTAAATAGGAAGATGAACAGCTCTACGTCATACTGTGGGATCCCCCAGGGTACCATCATTGGTTCACTGCAATCCTTTTGAACATGTTACCATCTGTGTTATCAATTATGCTTATGACAAATAATACCATAACATCCTTTTTAGTGACTACATCTTAAACAAAATACTACTGACATTTTATTTGACTGGAATTTATTTTATTTTGCTGTAATAGAGATCTAGTTCATGCAGGATCCTGAATGATTGCAGGGAAACTATTAAAACACACGTTTCTTTTGTTAAGAAAAAATAAAACAATTGTGTAACATTTTAGTTGTGAACACATAGAATTCCCTCCTGTATACGAATGACATAGTACGCTGCACCAAGCTGAAATGGGGACATTTAGGGTCTAAATTTAAAGATGGGTCTTTTTTCATAATGCTGATGCGTTACTGGAGGTCATGGCTTATCCCCAGTATTTTATTCACCAGCGCATAATTTGATAAAGCTGCATACAGCCCAGACGCTGCCTCGGGAAGCATTAAAGGGTTAACGTTCAGGCGCGTAAATACTGTCCATTGCTATGAAGGGGTTATACACCAAGCGAAACACAATTAATAAATGATCTCAAACAGACAAGGAGAGTTGAGCCGAACAGCAGGAAACATGGCAAAACAAAGACGAGTGCAGAGGCAGACTTGTGTAGCAAGCACTCGCTAGACAAACAGGAGGGAATCTAACATGATGGTCATAACAGGGATCATTACAGCTTAAGTACGGCGGGGAAAGTGATGAGTGGCGGCGGACGATACGTCCCCGTTTAATCGCAGTAAAAGAACATATCCATTAGCTTTAGCTTAAAGTACTGACAAACCTTCTCAGTAAACATTCATAAGTATATTCGTTCCCCCGCTAAACATTCAGGGCTTCCAGTAACGTTACGGACTATTGTCAGCCATAGCTGCTGCCCGACTGGCAGGAAGGCTGCGCGGGGCTGAGCTCAGACTTCCACTGGGGTCGTGATTTTCGGCCGTGTTCTGTAAAAGCACCCGGTGAAAGCTCTGAGAACAACATTTACAGACAATATACGTGAAATATCAGCCTGAAGCGGCTATGAAGAGGGGATATGTGAGACAAATGAGCAGCGAGTGTGCCGAGACTTCCCCCGCTGCCCTCCGCTCGCTACGGGGACGGTTTAGTTGGGGCTCTGCGGGGACGTTAAATACCCACCATACGTGCGATTAATAGACGACGCCCGCGCCGAAATCACTCTATAAACCACCAAAACTTTTTATAAGGGGAATCTGTTTTGTGTTATTCGCGAAAAAATGTCACAACCCCGATCGGTTATGCTTAACTCCGCCTTCTTCTTCTTCTCCAAGCGGCCTCTCTTCAGATGTAGACGGGCGACTGAGAGCCACAAAGCTGTCAAACGCACCGAGACCTCGCCATTTTTGTTTGTTTTAAACAAATGCAAACCGCCACAAAAACACCCCGGTGAGCATTCTAGTCTTACCTGCCGTGGAACCAGTCCTTGCAGGCATCACACTCGATCATAAACTGGGTCACGTCGTAAGGTAATCTGCAGATGCAATATACTGGTACAGTCGCCATGTTCAATTCACAACTACGTCGGGATAAACTGGGGGGGGCTGCAGGAGGAACAACGTCCTGCAAACAATATGATCCAATATGATCTTCCCCAGAAAAAAAACCAGGGGCAGACCCGCCGGACACATGGACCTAAACGCACATCTCCATCACACCACGGCGTGTGGTTGAAACGATGGAGGCTCGTCGTAGCAGGCTTTCCTGAAATGCATTTTTCGTCTTATTATTATTAGTATTACTACTATGTGCATGCCCCCCTGGTGACTGCACGGCACCGAGGCGGTCATATTAGCAGCCAGAAGAAAATGTAGCCTCGATGTCGTTGCGAAAGAAATAAATTAATAAATAAATAGAGTGAACGTTACGTCAGGCAGGTTTAAACAAGCGGAGCTCGAATCAGATGAATGAATGATCGGATTAATACACAATGCAGCTATATACAGGCAACATGAAAAGCCTTTATTAGCAGTCAGGCTGATTATTGTTTTTATAAAAAAATCACATTCTGTCATCCGCTCAGAACAGATTCCTTTACTGTGACAAAATTACGTTTACGTGATATTAAATTGTAATCATTTTTTAAAATACATTTCAATATTTAATCATTTTTTATGTTAAAAATATTTTTTTTATTCAACTGACATTTCCAAAAAAATAATAATCTAAAAAGTATTATGTAATCATATATAACATATATTATTAAGCATTTCATATTATTAGATTAAGACATATGTATCAGGTCACAGATCATATCAACATTACACGCAGGTTGAGACTGGTGTTTCTAGACATGCAGTTTTATATAGTTCAATAAAAAATACAAGTTCTAATGTAGACTGTGTTGTGGTAAGTTGGCTACAGTTGGTGGCTTTAGTTAAACAATCTTGGTCTTAGGCCCTGAATGGGCCTAAGACCTGGAAAATGACCGTCATATCTTACATTCATGCACGGTTGCATTAATTCACATGCAGAGGCATTACAGTTCTGAAGACACAATTTGACAGATTTTTTCAATTATCTTATTGATTGGTCAAAGGGAATCCTCCATGGCCACACACAAATTGTAACAGGAGCTTTCTCCAAGTGATCTAGTCTCACAAAAGTCTCTTCTATAACATATAAAAAGTCCTTAGAAATCCAAGTAGTGGAAAAATACTGAAATCGGTAATGCCAGTTTCCCATTGCACCCCAGGTTAAGGGGAGACGCTGCAGGTGAATAGGGAAATATTTTAACAGATATCTCCATGGAAATTCCCCAGTTGATTACACAATACTATATTATATTACAAGTTTTCTGAACTTTTGTGTAATTATGCAAATGAGGCCTTGTCTAATAGGTGCTAATTTGCATCAGTAATTTTCAGCTTGGACCCTATTGTCCCCTGCATTAGGTTCTAAGTGACTGTGAACCAAAATGTTTCCCATCTTTTTAAACTCTGTCCAGTATTAAGCGCTACCAGCAGCCACAAACCGGCTGCAATGTCTCAAGCATAGGACGTTTTGTTATAGAGTAGACATTTATGAGTGATAAGCATGTCAGATTTTCTGTTGCAATTTGTTGGACATTTACCTGTTTTTTCTCACAAAATGCGTGTACTGCTTCGGTCTTACTTGGTCCATTTCCAAAAAGCTTATGTATGTGGCCTGTTGGCATTGGCTCACTCGACTGCTTTTAAAAATAAATGCAGGATTTGATTATGCAGAAAGTCGGTGAGCAGGGACGAGGTCAAATGTGAATTCCTTCATGCTGTTACAGTATGATGAGGGATAAATAAACAACCAACAACTGGTACTAAAAGAATATAGTTTTATTAAGCATTGTAGCCAAGTAGCCTTCAAATACACCATGCCACAATCCATCAATATTCAATCAAAGCCAATGGCAGTTCATTCTTTTACAATCCACGAGTTAGGAAGAAAATGATCAACTCTCATAAAAGGTAAGCTCAGGCAGGGACTGATCATTACTGAAAGATGAAAAGCTGAAAAGGAGAATGAAGTAAAATATTAAAAGATGCTTGTGGTGTAGTAGTAGGAGTGTGAAAACTATCTTACAATTCATGACTGGGTGACAGCTAAAGCAATGAATGAACGCTAAGTGGAGCATGGTGCTTTCAGCTACAAAGAGGGGATTTCCATCCAAGCTTTTTATGCGATTTCTTTCAGATATGTGACTAACAAAGAAAACAGCAACAGAGAACAATAGTTTGTGGATATACTAATTTAACAGAGGTCACCAAAAGAATCTGGGTCAGAACAAATGTTCTACTAACAGTTAACCCGTGTTAGGGGGGCCATCACTGATATTAGCTGTTTGTTATTAATGGCCACAGGACGTGTAAAAGATGGAAGAAACATGCATAATAACTACACACCTCTGAAACTGGGAACCATGCACAAGGTTTTTGTTTAAACTGTAATACTACAGCTGCTCATCTGACTCCAGAAACCAAGGCGAGAGAGAACATGTCCCTTACAGCTAAATGGAATGACATGGACAGAGTTGCTTCAATACCATCTGGAACCCAAAGTGGTGACTATGGCGTCATTGTGTTGCACTGTTTTCCATCAATATACGTTTTGGGTTTTCATTTAGCAGTTAAACAAAAAAAAACAACCAAACAGTCCCATGGTGATGCATCAACCATAAGAACTCAAATATTTCCAGATGAAAGCTTGTTGGAGCTTTTAATGTTCTAATGAAAAAAAAGTCTCATGCTTATAGACATGTAGAAATCGTGGCAATGACGTGAACAACCCTTAAACTAACATCTGGTGTTTACTGAGAGGAATTCACATTTCATCTCTTTCCTCTAGCTCACGGGAGAAAGGTGCATTGACTGAAGACTCAAGTTTCCAGATATCTTAACCCTGTTCCATCTTTCATCCTTGACCCACTTTAGAAAAATAGGCTTACTCTTTTTTTCTAAGACAGCGACCTCCAGACCTTCATCTATCTATGGCAGCCGCTGTCTACATGTAGTGCATTTAAGTGAGAATTAGAATTGCACATCTTGGAGTCACTGCTAAAGGCACTTTCAGGCTGGATGAGAGCCCTGTGTTCCTCCTCGGCTCCATTCAGCCGCTCGGGCTCCTTGCTCTCCATGCCGTTCTCCGTGGTTGAGCCGTCGCGCGGTGCACTGGAGGGTTTCCTCTCCTCTGCATTGGGCTTCTTTCTCTCCTTCACTGCACCATGTCCAGACTTATGAGCAGGCTTACTCTGGTACAAAGGAAAGATAAGACATATTCAACTGGTGGCAAACATTGACTTAATCATATGCAACGCTGTAAGTCCTCTCCTGGTCTCCTGGTCCCAACACCACAGCGACCATTGAAAGGGCCCAGCAAAGACTCAGGAGTAGGGTTGCACCATATGATGGAAATATCTAATTGTGATTATTTGGATTGATATTCCGATTGAGATAATCCATGATAATGGAGGGAATGATCCTTTTTTATTTTTTATTTTAAAGATTATTTTTGGGCATTTTAGGCATTTATTTATATGGGACAGCTGACATGAAGGCGGGAGAGAGAGGGGTAACAACATGCAGCAAAGGGCCGCAGGGTGGAGTTGAACCTGCGGCTGCTCCGTCGAGGAGTAAACCTGTATTTATGGGTGCATGCTCAACTATGTGAGCTACCCAGGCGCCCGGAATGATCATTTTTGTATTATTGTTCTTACTGTCATTGAAAAATGTTCAAATTAAAACATAACGCTCTTTGGAGATGAGCTACGCCTTGCCTGTAAAGTAGACTAGAGAAGGTGACAGTAGCCGGGGGTGGTGGCAAAAAGGAAGTCACAGAATCACTCACATCCTGTTAGGTTCAATTCTGAATGAATAAAATATTATCACACCCAAATATCAGCTGGTACACAGTCTCCAGATGAGATGATCTGTAATCTGCTCAGATTTAGTCTCTCTGAGTTCTAAATGTCACTATCAGCCACACAACATGTGTTCTGTACACAATAAACCAGACTAATAGCAATTAAAATCCCTCTCATTCAACATACACTCACCGGCCACTTTATTAGGTACACCTGTCCAACGGCTCGTTAACACTTAATTTCTAAGCAGCCAATCACATGGCGGCAACTCAGTGCATTTAGGCATGTAGACATGGTCAAGACAATCTCCTGCAGTTCAAACCGTGCATCAGTATGGGGAAGAAAGGTGATTTGAGTGACTTTGAACGTGGCATGATTGTTGGTGCCAGAAGGGCTGGTCTGAGTATTTCAGAAACTGCTAATCTACTGGGATTTTCACGCACAACCATCTCTAGGGTTTACAGAGAATGGTCCGAAAAAGAAAAAACATCCAGTGAGCGGCAGTTCTGTGGGCGGAAATGGCTTGCTGATGCCAGAGGTCAGAGGAGAATGGCCAGACTGGTTCGAGCTGATAGAAGGGCAACAGTGACTCAAATTACCACCCGTTACAACCAAGGTGGGCAGAAGAGCATCTCTGAACGCACAGTACGTCGAACTTTGAGGCAGATGGGCTACAGCAGCAGAAGACCACACCGGGTGCCACTCCTTTCAGCTAAGAACAGGAAACTGAGGCTACAATTTGCACAAGCTCATCGAAATTGGACAATAGAAGATTGGAAAAACGTTGCCTGGTCTGATGAGTCTCGATTTCTGCTGCGACGTTCGGATGGTAGGGTCAGAATTTGGCGTCTACAACACGAAAGCATGGATCCATCCTGCCTTGTATCAACGGTTCAGGCTGGTGGTGGTGGTGTCATGGTGTGGGGAATATTTTCTTGGCACTCTTTGGGCCCCTTGGTACCAATTGACCATTGTTGCAACGCCACAGCCTACCTGAGTATTGTTGCTGACCATGTCCATCCCTTTATGACCACAATGTACCCAACTTCTGATGGCTACTTTCAGCAGGATAATGTGCCATGTCATAAAGCTGGAATCATCTCAGACTGGTTTCTTGAACATGACAATGAGTTCGCTGTACTCAAATGGCCTCCACAGTCACCAGATCTCAATCCAATAGAGCATCTTTGGGATGTGGTGGAACGGGAGATTCGCATCATGGATGTGCAGCCGACAACTGTGCGGCAACTGTGTGATGCCATCATGTCAATATGGACCAAACTCCCTGAGGAATGCTTCCAGCACCTTGCTGAATCTATGCCACAAAGAATTGAGGCAGTTCTGAAGGCAAAAGGGGGTCCAACCCGTTACTAGCATGTGGTACCTAATAAAGTGGCCGGTGAGTGTACTTCAACAATACTTCTTTCTGAATGGTTTCACAAATACTGCGATATAGACATTTTACTGGTTTATATTGTGATTTCAACAAAATTACGAATAATAGCGCCGCCCTACTCAGGATGCTCAACACCGAGAAAAAAAACGCTGGTGGTCTTACAATCAAACAAACAAGTATCAAAAACTGAGGAGGACACGCTGTTGGAGGCTGTCCTCCTCTCCTACTCTTTCTTCGGATCTCTCTCTTCCTCTCCCTGAGCCTGTCTTACTGCTGGAGCAGCACTGGTTGAAGCCTGAAAATATTGTAAACAATTGAATAACATAACTAATGACACTGGTGGGACTGTTGAGCTCTGTTAGAGACGGATCCCCCCGGTTCTGCTCCTCATCCTCAACACAGGCTCATCTAGACTGAAGCAGCAAACACCCACGTAAGATTAAAAAAATGACATGAGATTATTTTTAATAGGTTTATTTAATTCACAGCTGCTACATATAGTGTTTGACCTTGACAACCCAACTGCATTTTACCGCAAACTTGCGACTTGTTCACTTTCTAAAGCAGGCGCCATCGCTTGTTTGCTAAGGGTCGGGTCTCCAACATGAACACACTGACGACGTTGTATTCTGAGTGATTGTGTAAAGGTGTTCACGAGATACCAACCTCTCGTCAACTTGTGAATTTCGCCAGCCGTCTTCTCTCGTTTTCATGGAGACAGACGCTGTGTGCACGGAGGGGAGCGGCTGTGTGTGTGTGTGTGTGTGTGTGTGTGTGTGTGTGTGTGTGTGTGAGTGAGAGAGAGAGAGAGACGCGTGGTGAGAGCAGGGAAAGGAAATGCATCTCAACAAATACACTGCGTGTTTTAAATAGCATAAAAATAAAAAGAATAATGAAACCCAATGTGTGGCGGCTCATCCAATGGGTGTGTTGTGTAGTCAAACAGCTGTAAGTAATCTTTGTAAAGCACATACAGTCTATGTTGAAGCAACATCACAACTGATATTGATACCCCCCCAGGTCTAAAAAGGGTTACCACATGTTGGGTTTTCCCCAGTTTATTAGGAATGTACATTTCACCTGTAGCATCTTGGTCCATATGTCCTTTGTCTAAACCCACTCAATCAACAACAAAAATTGACATGATTTTTTGTTGAGGTCATGAGCCCACTGTGCACTCCCCAGGCCAGCAGAGCCAGAGACTGCTGTAAATGCTGATTTTCCAATACCCAGACCCCCATGAGCTTCGCTGTGGATATTACTAATGAATGAATATTCATGAATTAACAACTTCCCGAGAAGCTCACGAGACTTTATCGCTATTTTACAGAAAACTTCAATGAAGAAATAAGACTTTAATCAATCAAAAGTCACCAAATGAAAACCGAGCACTGGAAGGTTTTATATGTATGGTGGAGAGAACCAAGTGTTTTCTGGCAGTAGTTGAGACCAAATGTTTTGTATTTGAATTTGTCATTGTACAATCTTGTTGTGTATAATCTCGCAAGAACACGTGGGGATGAGATCTCGTCACACCTTAAAGCGATACCTTAAAGCGATGCTGTGAAGAAGGTGGAACAAAACTATCTTTCCATTAATGTGACAACACTGAATTTAAACGTTGAAAGCATTATGGAAAGGTGACTGGTGGTACTTTTGTGTAAAATGGACTTATTCAAACATGACACCACTAGCATGGTATGGTTCAATTTGGGGTCTCTGAGAAAACCTGCTAAACATTCTGCTGTTATAACATGCAACAAGACACCTTAACCATGGAGCGCTTAGTGAAGGAACAAGGAGGAGCTGTACCTGTCTCTATAGATTATTAGAAGAGCTTTGTGAAGGCCCATGTCTTCCATGCGAAGAGTGCTTCTTCACTCACTTACCAGGTAGGTTAGCTGACTCTTGAAGGCTCGAGCGTGGTACCTGCCCCCCCGACCAAACGTCCTAATGACGGGCGTGGAAATCACACCTCTGGGACGGCTGCAGAAGAAAAAACCCAAGTCCACATGGTTTACAAATAAATAACAGGGAAGATAGGCAAAGTGTATCTTATCTTCTTTCTTTACGTACCCTCTATCGGGTCCACCAACAGACACCACCTGAGCAAGGAAGCCTCCTCTCCCTCGGCCGCGTCGGGTTCCCGCCCACTGGCCCACCACGGTGCCAGCTATCTCCAGCTTCCCACCCTGGGACGACATCCGTTGCAGTCCTTGTCGGGGAGGAAAAAAACAATGGTGTTAATCTGTGTGTGTGTGTGTGTGTGTGTGTGTGTGTGTGTGTGTGTGTGTGTGTGTGTGTGTGTGTGTGTGTGTGTGTGTGTGCATGGAAATACTTAATCAATACTCAGATGCCGAGTATGGATCTGTTATTATATATGCATTGGTCAGTTTGTCTGCTTGACAATCCCATTTTGCAGAAATAGAATTGAAGTGTCATTTTTTTTTTATAGATAAAAACAGATGACAAACTTTCCTATTGGGGACATCTTTTGAAATTGGGAAGAAATCTGACGTAAGAAAAAGGTAATGCTAAAGAATATACACGTAGGTGCTACAGAAGTGGAGATTCTTTGCTCAGAGTGTGAGAAAAAAACTCATTTTGAGAAAACGGCCTTTAAAGATTTTTATTGCAAAATTCCACTAATTTCTATTGAAAGCAATGAATGACAGACAAAATGTGCCTCATTTTGAGAAATAGCACCTTTCACAAAGACAAATTCACAACATAAAAATTCCACACAATCATAGATTGAAACAATGAATGACTGAACAAAAAATGTGCCTTTAGACTGCATTTGAAGGAATCAACAGAATCAGAAAGCATAAAAGTTTATTTATATAGCACCTTTCACAGGTATAGGGCGTGGAACCGTCAGCAGGTTCTTCCACAGACAGAGCATAACATTAACGCTGAATCAGTCAAAATACACACAATAAAAGCTCTGAAAACTAAAACAAAATTTTTACATGATCCTATAAGACACTGGTAACCAATGAAGTTCTTTTTTTAATTTGAAAGCCTGAAAAATAAATGTGTCTTTAGACTGCATTTGAAGGAATAAACAGAATCGCGAAGAGAAAGGCATGAATGATAAGCTCCAAATGGAAGGTTATTTCCACAACCTTAATTGAAAAAATTAGGTCCAGGTAAGATCCACAGCCATCCACGGATCCATTACATCACAAACTTCAGACTGACAGAACACAACCATTAAGGTCACACCGGGACCTCTATTCGCGCGGTGACTAAACAAAAGGGCGTCAATGAGAGTGTGCACACCGCGAAAAATCGCCACGCCGTAAAAAAGGCCATTTTTAAAAAAAACGCCTCGGGTTCGTTTTTTTTTTGGTTTGACGCGCGTCAAAAACTATCCGACCAATGAAATCGGCCCTTTTGCTCACGTGTCTTGTGGTTCTAAAGTTACAGTAAAACACAACTTGGGGGTGCTCAAGCACAAAACGGTCTTACCGAGCACACAAACGAAGAAGACATATATACGCCACCGTCATCACTGCCACAAGATGAGGAAGAGGCTAAAAAGCAACGATGTTTAAAAAATAAATGTTGAGCTGTTGGTCTTTGGTTTGGAACATAAAGAGCTATATCTGATTTAGAAGAAATGTTCTAAATACTTTTTTCTCTGCTCTTCTTCTGAGTTGCTCCTTTTCAGTTTAGGCAAAGTTAAAAATAAACCCTATGTACGGGGTATTTCTGTTTTACATTAAGCGCCATCTAGTGACAGATAATGAATTAGCATGTTCATTCGGCTCATTTCTAAGTTTTGAAAATTTGGGTGTGAACAAAAAAAACGTTAGGTCCAGGTAAGATCCACGTATTCATCCGGCGATCCATTCCATCACAAACTTCAGACTGGGCCTTCAGACAGCCTAGTTCCCCCAGGTTAATGCACAATCTACATATCCATTGAATTGACAGTCAAGACTGTGCTCTGAAGCCACAATTTCTCCATCACAGCCAGCATGGCAGAGGCACCCTCGTTACATGTAGAAATAGCCATACTGGCTGCATCCTCAACAGCAGCGGCCTTTTCCCCACAAAGACATTGGGCCCATATGACAGAGTTGAGGCATTCGTTGGCATTCTGAGAGCCTCCATGCTGCATGCGCTTGAGCGGGCTGTCGCTGGACATCCGGTGATGCACAGGGATGAGCTTCTGACCGACCTTCTGTGATAAAAAGTTTCCTGTATGAAGCCTATGGCTCTCTGGATTTATTCCCCATTCTCCTCTGCTCTCCTGTACCAACACCAGGATGGATTACATCTACTGTCCGTAATGCCCCGACACTTAAATTCAACTAAAATGTAACTGAACATTCAGTGCTGGACCTACAGTCTGTTGAGATGGCTCTCCAAAGTACAAATACTTTGTTACTGTACTCAAGTTACTATTTATTTTTTTGGCGACTTTTTACTTTTACTCCTTACATTTTAACACAAATATCTGTACTTTCTACTCCTTACATTTTACAAAATTGGCTCATTACTTTAGTTTTGTACAAAAGGTCGTATAACAGGAGTGATTGTGAGTGCATATCGGAGAATAGCGCGGACACTCGCCTCATACCGCGAGCGGGCACGGACGCCACATGGAGAAAAAAGTGTGAGAAAAGAAAGAGACTAGCTGTCTGGAGGATAATCAGTTGAGATTGTGACCGTCTTTGAGAACTGTAAGTCATATAACTGATGTTGTCAGTTCATTTAAGCCGGTTGTTGTATTGGTCTATAGTTCTGGCACATTTAAAAGTTAGCTTGTTTGTGTTCTTCACCTGTTAGCTAGGTTGCACTTGTTAGCTAGGTTACACCTGCTAACTACGTTACACCTGGCTGTTGATTCGATATAATGGCGATTGTTGAATGTCATTAAGATAATGTACTGTAATTAATTGTGGGTTTATTTTTATTATTTACTAGCATATATGATTCCTATGCATTGTGTATGGTAGCCTTTACAATGTTATTTGTTGTGTTATGTTAATCTTTGTCCCATCTCAAATCTTCCCTTTATTTCTAAAATACTTGAAAAAATAGTGTCTGTTCAACTCCACGCCTTTGTTACCCTTAACAGTCTTTACGAACCTTTCCAGTCTGGTTTTCGCCCTTCCCATAGTACTGAAACTGCCCTAATAAAAATCACCAATGATCTCCTCATAGCTGCTGATTCCGGACTCATCTCTATCCTCATCCTCCTCGATCTTAGCAGTCTGCTAAGATCAAGAAAACTGGAGAGATTTGCCCTTGGTTGGTTTGGTTCGGTTTGGTTTCACGCTTCCTTGGTTTCATGCACCATTACAAATCACGTAAATATGTCCACTACTCTTGTTGGTCGGATGTTTCTGGGGGTGGGAACAAGAAAGTAAATACAGGAACAAGGTTGTGTGCTCTGGAGTAGAGCATATTTCTTGCATCTCCATAATCAACCAAAAAATTCTAAGACATTGTTTTGCAAGAGACGTTACTACATGTGCTCTGGTCATCAAGACACTCTGCTCTGTCTCCAATTTTAGCAGCAGCTGGTTTGACCATGGAGATACAAGTGACGGACGGCGAGCTTGACCGCAGTCGGTTTCTGGGATAGAAACTCAGCAGGCTGCTACAGTTTGCTGCTCTGCTGCATCGCAGGTTGCTAAACACACCTGGCTACAGGAGACATTAGCTCAGACTGCTAAGCTACCTGACAACAGGAGACATTAGCTCAGACTGCTAAGCTACCTGACTACAGGAGACATTAGCTCAGACTGCTAAGCTAACTAACTACAGGAGACATTAGCTCAGACTGCTAAGCTACTTGACAACAGGAGACATTAGCTCAGACTGCTAAGCTAACTGACTACAGGAGACATTAGCTCAGACTGCTAAGCTACCTGACAACAGAACACATTAGCTCAGACTGCTAAGCTAACTAACTACAGGAGACATTAGCTCAGACTGCTAAGCTACCTGACAACAGGAGACATTAGCTCAGACTGCTAAGCTAACTGACTACAGGAGACATTAGTTCAGACTGCTAAGCCAACTGACTACAGGAGACATTAGCTCAGACTGCTAAATTACCTGACTACAGGAGGCATTAGCTCAGACTGCTAAGCTACCTGACTACAGGAAACATTAGCTCAGAGTGCTAAGCTACCTGACTACAGGAGACATTAGCTTAGGGTGACCAGACGTCCCCGGTTTCCGGGGACAGTCCCCGATTTTGGTGACCTGTCCCCGGAAATGTCCCTGGTTTTCACTGTGACTGACTGACACAAAATTGGAATGAAAGAAAGAAAACACTGACCAAATGGACCCGATTGAGCAGTGCTGCTCAGAGCTCAGAGCCATATTTTACGATGCTAAAATCACTGATTCATGATCATCATCACATGGAGTCTGGTGGGTTTAGCGAACACAATTTCGCGGACTTTTATGTTTTAAAAAATGATCTTAATCTTTAACAGGAAGGTCAGCCTCCTTAGAAATCATTTCCATAATGTTGTCAGACACTTAGAATATTAATCTGAGTCTGTCAGTAGCAAAACGAGCACTTTATGAACGCAGGGCTGCCAACTCTCACGCATTGGCTGTGAGACACAAGCATTTGACTGGTTCCACACGCTCACACGCCACCCCCCCGATTTCTCACGCTGAAGTGTCAACCCGGTCGGTCAATTTCTGAAAGATAAGTTTATCTATAGATCTACCTGTTGAGCCACTCGTGATCGACTAGTTGTGCTTTCAGAGACTGTGAGGGGGTTCAAGAGCGCTCCCTGTCTGTGGAATTTTTGAATTGTCGCAAACTGAAAACATTATTTTTCACGAGCCATCCCAGGTGCATTTCCCCGGCTTCAGGCATGAGCTGAGTATCACAGACCCGTCCGTCGCTTGGTGACCACTCTCTCTGTAAAGATAGAGGTGAGCAGCGCGGCTGGTAGTGTAGCAACTTCAGTTAATTTTAGGGGACTTGCTCTGCTGTGGTCAGTGACGCGTTGCATGTGTGCGTAGACCTCCGATAATGAGCAGCGTACAGCCTCCTCTAAACTTTGTCAGAGACACAGAGACCCAAATGGGCTTCTGTGTCTGTCAGACGGTCTGAATGAGATCCACCATATCAGCGCGGCGCATTAATATCCACAGCAGACTATATTACAACTCTCCAAATCTCGGACAACAGAGATGGGAGGAGTTATATTTGTTTGTAAACATGAGCAGAAATCTGATGAAACAAATCTGAGCTATACTGTACTATATATACGATACTGCAATGTTGGGCCACTATTGTGCTTCTCTAACCTCTCTAACTAATTCTTTAGAATTTCAGTGGTCTTAGTTGATCCCTCAACATTAATTTAACTTTGGACTTGTTCACCACAGACCCAAATCTTCTCACCCCCAGACCCCCCTAGGGAGAGCCCCCCATCCCTCCCACATATAACAAATCCCAATTTAAACCCTGAAGGATAATGATGCTGAAAGAGCCAAAGAAATTGCTTTGTACGTGGCAAAATATGGGTTGCCCCCCCCCCCCAAATCTCACTCCAAGGTTTTAGGAAAAGTTGGGAGCTCTGTGAACGTAAATACAAACTGGACAATTATCCCATTAACTTCCATCGTAGCTTGTTTCTCTGCTGCCAACTGCAGCGATCTCGTTTCATACTGCATCAATGTCAAAGGAAAAATCTTTCCTCAATAGTTTATATTGTATCCGATACTCAGCTCTAGATCTAGTGTCCCCGTTTTAAGTTTTACAAAAATTAAAAACGTGACGTGTTTTGGAAGTATATACGCTTCTGAGCTGAAAATGTCCCCGGATTTTGTCTGAGAAATCTGGTCACCTTACATTAGCTCAGACTGGAGGAGTTTGTTTAGTTGGTGCGGTTTGAGTACGAATCCCATTCTCACCACAAACGAACAGCTCCAGAGTTCAATTGATCCCAATCTTTTGGTGCGAACCAGAGTTTGATTCCCACGTTCTCACCTGCCCAAACAAACCGCACCAGCGGGACAAACAAACTCTACTTTGATTCAACAGAAATAAAGGCTGTCGGTGTGAAAACGCCCTAAAAGCTACATGATAAAATCCCCCACCCCAGGCTAAAAATTGTTGGGTAACCCTCCCCTCAACAAACAATAAAAAGACATGACCTTCCCTTATTTTCCTCCGGTGGTCCATTCCATAAACACAGAACGGTCCCTTAGATGGAGTCTGGTGGGCATAGCGAACATAATTTCGTGGATGTTTTTATGTTTAAAAAAAAGGATACTTACTCTTAAGGTCGACCTCCTTAGAAATCGTTTCCATAATGTTGTCAGACACTTAGAATATTAATCCAAGTCTGTCAGCAGCAACAACAGCACTTTTGTGAAGGTAAATACAAGCTGGACAAATGTCCTATAAACTTACATTGTAGTGTTTGCGGAGATCTCTCTTAATACAGAACCAATATCAAAGATTGTTGTTCCCATCAGTCACTTAGACAAACACATAGGAACGTGAGGTCCATGTGGAAAAAAAACAACAGTTACCCTTTCTGAGGACTATGGTTACCTGCTCCTCAGGTCTCTGCAGGGTAAATCCAGACAGCTAGCTAGACTAGATTTGTCCAGTCGCAGCTTTCTGTTGCACGACTAAAACTACTTTTGAACGTACACATGTTCCACCAAAACAAGTTCCTTCCTGAGACTATTTATCAGAGGCACTGTGGCTCCGTCCGGAGCTTAGCCCCGCCCAAGATGATTGTGATTGGTTTAAAGAAATGCCAATAAACCAGAGCACATTTTTTCCCCAACCAGGAATGCTGTGTGGACTAGCAAGACCCTCCTCCGAAAATGGAATGTATGAATTGTTGGAACTGTTGGTGACTGTACTCACCAGGCATCTCTCTGCCTCGCCCAGGAGGAGGCATCATAGGGGGTGGGGGGTAGAACGAGCCAGTCAGGGGGTAAAAAGGCATCCCGTGAGGGGGTGGAGCGGGGGGAAACGGAGGAGGATGGGGTGGCCGTGTGAAGTTGAGACCTTCCAGGATGCTCCGACGCATCGTCTCCACCTTGGCCACCAGCTCAGCCTGAACAGAGAGAGACTAGTGTGACACACACATCACTGTGTTCATCAACACACACACAACACTTCTGATTGGTACTGTAGTATGGTTGATACTGTAGTATGGTTGATACTGTAGTATGGTTGATAATCCAGTATGATTGATACTGTAGTATGGTTGATAATGCAGTATGGTTGATACTGTAATATGACTGATACTGTAGTATGGTTGATAGTGCAGTATGGTTGATACTGTAATATGATTGATACTGTAGTATGGTTGATACTGTAATATGACTGATACTGTAGTATGGTTCATAATGCAGTATGGTTGATACTGTAATATGACTGATACTGTAGTATGGTTGATAGTGCAGTATGGTTGATACTGTAATATGATTGATACTGTAGTATGGTTGATACTGTAATATGACTGATACTGTAGTATGGTTCATAATGCAGTATGGTTGATACTGTAGTATGGTTGATAATCCAGTAGGATTGATACTATAGTATGATTGATAATGCAGTATGGTTGATACTGTAATATGACTGATACTGTAGTATGATTGATACTGTAGTATAATTGATACTGTAGTATGCTTGATAATGCAAGTACGACTGTTTAGGAAGGACTAAATGAATTGAGTAAATGATATATTGCAGTGTTAAATATGTCTGTGTGTAAACTAAAACTGTAATATGAACCTTACGGTTTGTCTGAACTAGGGCCCTTCAGTCATCCTGTAATCTTACTTTTGTTTTAGAGTGGAATTAAGATAACTTTGCTTAGCGTCACCAGCCTTATCATCCTTAACTTAAAAAAGCTGTTTATACATTTTAACATTTGTCTTGGTGATAAAGTAACCATTTAGATCCCCAAATAAGGCCTATTAGGAAATAAGCGCTGACGGTTTCAGAGCTGTGGGCTGCTGGCTGCGTGACACCCACCTATCGGCATTGAAAAAAAACACACGTCGACAGAATCTATGTGATACTAGTACTACTAACAATAATAATAATAATCATAACAATAACGCGAGGAAAGACTAAAGGAATGACAGCAGTCATATTTTATTTATACAGCAATTTTATATACAGTGCCTTACAGTATTCGGCCCCCTTGAACTTTTCAACCTTTTGACACATTTCAGGCTTCAAACATAAAGATATAAAATTTTTATTTTTTGTGAAGAATCACCAACAAGTGGGACACAATTGTGAAGTGGAACGAAATCTATTGGATATTTTAAACTTTTTTAGCAAATAAAAAAACTGAAAAGTGGTGCGTGCAAAATTATTTGGCCCCTTTACTTTCAGTGCAGCAAACTCACTCCAGAAGTTCAGCGAGGATCTCTGAATGATCCAATGTTGTCCTAAATGACTGATGGTGATAAATAGAATCCACCTGTGTGTGATCAAGTCTCTGTATAAATGCACCTGCTCTGTGATAGTCTCAGGGTTCTGTTGAAAGCGCAGAGAGCATCATGAAGACCAAGGAACACACCAGGCAGGTCCGTAATACTGTTGTGGAGAAGTTTAAAGCCGGATTTGGATACAAAAAGATTTCCCAAGCTTTAAACATCCCAAGGAGCACTGTGCAAGCGATCATTTTGAAATGGAAGGAGTATCAGACCACTGCAAATCTACCAAGACCTGGCCGTCCCTCTAAACTTTCAGCTCAGACAAGGAGAAGACTGATCAGAGATGCAGCCAAGAGGCCCATGATCACTCTGGATGAACTGCAGAGAACTACAGCTGAGATGGGAGAGTCTGTCCATAGGACAACAATCAGTCGTACACTGCACAAATCTGGCCTTTATGGAAGAGTGGCAAGAAGAAAGCCATTTCTCAAAGATATCCATAAAAGGTCTCGTCTAAAGTTTGCCACAAGCCACCTGGGAGACACACCAAACATGTGGAAGAAGGTGCTCTGGTCAGATGAAACCAAAATCGAACTTTTTGCCCACAATGCAAAACGATATGTTTGGCGTAAAGCAACACAGCTCATCACCCTCAACACACCATCCCCACTGTCAAACATGGTGGTGGCAGCATCATGGTTTGGGCCTGCTTTTCTTCAGCAGGGACAGAGAAGATGGTTAAAATTGAGGGGAAGATGGATGCAGCCAAATACAGGACCATTCTGGATGAAAACCTGTTGGAGTCTGCAAAAGACCTGAAACTGGGACGGAGATTTATCTTCCAACAAGACAATGATCCCAAACATACAGCAAAATCCACAAAGGAATGGTTCACAAATAAACGTATCCAGGTGTTAGAATGGCCAAGTCAAAGTCCAGACCTGAATCCAATCGAGAATCTGTGGAAAGAGCTGAAAACTGCTGTTCACAAACGCTCTCCATCCAACCTCACTGAGCTCGAGCTGTTTTGCAAGGAAGAATGGGCAAGAATTTCAGTCTCTCGATGTGCAAAACTGATAGAGACATACCCCAAGCGACTTGCAGCTGTAATCGCAGCAAAAGGTGGCTCTACAAAGTATTAACGCAAGGGGGCCCAATAATTTTGCACGCACCACTTTTCAGTTTTTTATTTGCTAAAAAAGTTTAAAATATCCAATAGATTTCGTTCCACTTCACAATTGTGTCCCACTTGTTGGTGATTCTTCACAAAAAATAAAAATTTTATATCTTTATGTTTGAAGCCTGAAATGTGTCAAAAGGTTGAAAAGTTCAAGGGGGCCGAATACTTTCGCAAGGCACTGTAGTTATCTAACTTCCTGTCTATACCCTCAGTGGAAATGTGTCGCCACGTGTAGGTGGACCAGGTTTCCTTTTTTATATTTATATATTATATATTTTATGATTGTTTATTAAGAACGTAAATAATGTTAATATCGCCATAGCCTGTATATAACTTATGCATCAGAGCTCTTCAAAATGTTGCCCATAAATCAAACTACTGCACTGCTACAGCACACAGTCGATAACATAGTGGCAATAGCTCCCAGCGCTGAGAAATGTAAAGCGGGCTGTGAACGCATCAGGGAGCCAGAAGATAACAAACAAGACCAGAAACCTAAACGGAACAAAAGAAAAAAATGCTGGGCCGCATACGGACACAGAACTGATGGAGAGAGAGAAAGTCGTTGGACGCCACAATCTTCTGAAGATAGTCATATCCAGTCAGATCCAGAGAGAGTTGTGTGGAGCTGATAGACTTAATTAGATTTGTATCAACTCATTTGGCAATGGCTTGGATGTATGAATATCAAAAAAGTTAAGCTCTAAAGCTTTAAATCACACTAAGGTCGTAGTAGTAGTGGGTTTTGCGGACTTGTGGGTGGTGTGGACTGAGCTACCTGACCATCACAGAGGTCAATGAGTCGGGCATTCTCCCTGTTGGCCCTGATGAGTTTACTCTGAAGCAGCTTTCCGTCAAAGTACATCCAGGGACAGCAGTGCTCCCAGGGGATCGGCTGCCCACACGCGTCGTTGGCAAACAGAGCCATGTCCACGCCGCTCATGAACAGAGCAGCCAGCTCGACTCCGCGAGGGTCCAGGTTGTCCATCTGTGGAAGAGAAACACCCAGACTTCGAAAATGTCCGGATAAGAAAAGAAAAAAGGAGAGTATGTTCTAGGGCTGCACAATATATCAGGTTTTTTTTTTATCAACTGCCGCAATAAACACATCGGGAAAGAGACCCAGAGATTTGTCGTGTTGGCTGAAAATAAATATCAGCAGAAAACTGCACTTTAAAATTTAAATTCTTTTTTATTTCTGCCTTTATTTTCAATTCAATGTTCAATTTGTTCAATGAAAGAATGTTATTTGATTTAAATAATAAAATAACAAGCTGTCTTTTGTATTTTAGCAGAATGTTTATTTATGACATTTATGACATTGCGATATTTAACAACGTTGTCGCATATTTTTCTCATATTGTGCAGCCCTAGTATGTCCCTCCACAGCCCCACTGAGCATTCAGATTAAGGCAGTGCAAAGCAAAGCACAGAGCAAGCGAAAGCAGCCCATTCACTCCCAGCTGCCAAAATACAGCAGTACACAACCTAATCCAGCTGAAACAAAGAGCCAGCAGACACAACCTGGATGTTGTGGCACAGCGAAGAGCAGACAGAGATACACACAGACAAACCACAAGGACCCTAGCTTACAGCTTGTGTGGATGGTTTACATTAACAAAGGCCAAATGAGAACAGAGCTTGGTCTGAGATGGGGTTGATAAAAACCATCCACACATGACAGGAGAACCCCTCAGAACACTCAAAGCTCGACAAAAATACATCTTTTAGTGCAAAAGCTACGGCTTTAGAAACAGCATGCTCTTTGTACGAGCATGTTGTTGAGAATGTTGTTCTGCAGAATAAGAGGAGTGTCTACAGAACAACAAACTCTAACAGGAGTCAATCAAAGCGGCATTTAGAGCCGTTAGATACGTACAGACCAAGTGAGCGACTGACAGGATGGCAGATTGCGGCCTGGACATAAATGCCCTGTGTGTGGTTCTCAGACACTCCTCATATAACAAACACTACACAATCACCTTCAGTTCCTGCAGCTGGTCAGGCTCATAAAGTTTAGGAGAAAGTGCTTGGGCTAGGAAAGCGTCAAGTTCATTACGACGCAAAATTCTTATTCCTGGCCAATGTAACATAAACCTGAAGCAAAACACAGAAGGTCAAGTGTTACACATACCAAAACGGTCTGCAGAAAATATCCTCACTCCCTTTCCACTTGACTTCCCAGTGAACGTGTGGTCTAAACAGGGAGCAGTACTCACCGCAGCACACAGCAGAGGACCAGGAGGGGTGTGGGGACACTGCCAGGGTCCAGCATGGCCGGAGTGTCCGAGCGCATGCAGGCCAGGAAGGCTCTCATCCTGCGGTTCTTGTCCTCCACGGCCTTCCCCAGCCACAGCTTCTTCAGGTTGGGACAGGTCCACTCCCTGAAGGGCAAAGCCTCCACCAGCTCTGGAGTGTGGGGAGTCTTGCCTTTGTAGGCGGCCCACTCTTTGACCATGACATATGTATCTGGGGGGCAACATTCAAAAGAGATCAGGGTTTGGGTTAAGCATCCCAGGATCTGTTAACCTTGGACTAAAAGCCTCCTCCACTTAATGTTTAGAAAGAAGAACTACTCTCAGCTGTACAGTGTTTGGAGTATTAAACAGAGGTAACATTTGAAATGCACAACATGAGAGCTGCAACAATGTCAATTAGTTGAACATAAAATGAAATGGAAACTAATTTGACAAGGAATTCATGATGACTGAGAAGAGAGACTTAATTGGGAGCCTATGAAGGTGGATGAGGGTTGGGGTGGTTTCAGGTCTGGGCGTGGGTGAGGACCCTGGCGGCAGAGTTTTGGACATACTGGAGCTTGTCTAGGGTTTTGCTGGGGACGCCAGACAGCATTGCAGTAGTCCAAACGGGAGGTTATGAAAGCATGAATGAAGGTTTTCGGCCACGGAGTCAGAGAGTGATGGCTGGAGTCTAGAGATGTTTTTGAGATGAAAAAAGGCATACTTAGTGATGGATTTGATGTGAGTATGGAAAGAGAGGGTAAAGTCCAGGATTACACCAAGGTTGCGGACCTCAGAGGATGGGCAGACGGCGCACCCATCAACATCCAGGATGAGATATATGAACTGAATGTCTCCCCCCCTAGCTTTCAAAGAGGGGCGTCTTAAAGACAGTAATGTTGACCAAGATCTCTCTAAGGACTAAAAGATTGATTTCAAGATTTTATGAATCAATCATGGATCTTTCAAATGAAGGTCGATTTTGATTGGACAATTTTTTTTTTTTATAGACAGCCCTATTTATAAACATCGGGGTATGCTGCTTATATCACTGTAACTGAATATCTTAGGGTTAAAAAAAACAAAACATTTGAACACATCATCGATAACAGACATTTTTCAGTATTTTGTAGCGTTTATTGCCAAAACGATCATTCAAATAATTGACTAAATAATCAGTCATGAAAATAATTCTTAGTTGCAGCCCTACTTTATATGTATAGATGTGTGTACACTGTAGGTAAATAATCTAGGTAGGGCTGCCTATTTTAGACTTTTTAAGGCCCCTGTTATTTTGAACTGATTTCCTAAGTTAAGAAAAGTTGATAGAACTAAAGCAGGACCAATAATCAGTCTGGCCCAGAGACCTCGGGACAGGATGCGATACAGCGCGCTACAAAAGAGCTTTTTGACCACAGGACTCACGTTCAGGGAGGCAGTTCTTCCTCATGGCGAGTCTCTCAGCCTTCTTCCTGGCCTCTGACAAGCTGAAGAGCACGCCGTAAACGTATTGTCGGATTGGCCGAAACAGTTGCACTGCTGCAGGCAGCTCTTTGTTGGCTTCATCTTCAATGGTGACAGACAGCTTTATCTCGCCCTGCAAAGACACAGTTTTCCCTAAATGTTGCGCTAGGCCACAACTCCACTCACAAATAAGATGTCCGTGAATGCCGAGCATCACTATGACTGGACATGAACACAGATAATAAAAAGGTTGTGACTGTCAAAAAGGATCAGAATCTGGAAATGAGCGACCCCCCCCCCCCACCGTACCTTGGTGAGAGCATGGTAGATGTACGGGTACATTAGGCCCTTCTTGTGTCTGTGCTCGGCCACCCGCAGGACCTCGGGGGCCACGGCCGGCAGCGGTGGGATAGTGATGTCCATGTGCTTCCTGGTGGGCACAGAGAGCAGGCAAGGGATGCTCCCACACAGCTCAGCCTGAGGACAGACAGGACACAGGACACGAACTTTACCTACCTGCTGACATTTCTGATCAGTGCTCCTGATGTCTGACTCACTTTTGTTTGGTCCCCCAGGTCTTCCTCTGGTGTGTTTTCAGAATCTGGAGTATGTCCGTTTTTCTCCCATGATCCTCCCTGATGCTCACCCACATGACTAGACAAAACGAAAAAAATAGATACAAGTAATAATAACAATACATACAGGTAAAACCAGTGATCATCTCTGGCTGGGAATGTGCCATAAATACAACACAACGTGATGTGTTCATGCAGGAAAACGAATAGTCCAATCTAGAAAGACAAAGACGGACAGCAGCCCAAAGCACATCCAATTATTATTGTGAAAATGTTGTCATTTTTCATCATCAATGACCTGTACCAGCAAATGAGATGAACGCCATTTTTATGAAGTTTTAGTAATGCCTTTGCATGGGTCAGATTTTTTCCGCGCAGTCACAGAAGGATTTTTGGCAGGAAGACAGTTACACATTCTGACGGGTCACAGATTTCTCTGCTACACCAGAAAGCCTGTGTTAGTATCCAGCCAGATAAAAGGTAGCAGGAGATCTGCGGTATGTATCACATGGAGACAATTACGAGATTGTAAAGTAAAAAACGTCCTGAACTGACCTTCAGACATGTAATATTTCTATTTCATTCATAAAACAGCTTTAGATTGTATGTGGTTGTATAACAGTAGCCCACATTAAATGATGTCCCCCTTCAATTTAGTTTTTTTCTTTTCAGTCCATGTTGGCATACTGTTTTCTTTTTGTCCCCCTGTACTTGTGTAAAGCATCCGTGGGTTTCATGAAATGCGCTATATTAAGTTAAGTTATTACTTTGTTGGTTGCTTCAACAATCTCTTAATGCTTTGGCTCATGACCCGGTGACAGCGATACCTGGTTTATCTCACGAGACATCCAAAGTAGGCTAACACTATATGACCTCCCGGTAACCCTAACTTGGTAATCTACAGTGGGCAATACAGCACCGTAAAGACACTAGCGGCCGCTAGAATCAGCACAGACTGATCATATAGCCACTTTAAAGAGACATTCAGGTCCAAATGAAATGATAGTGATCTGACTACCAGTAGGACGATGAATGGAGACAGTAGCAGAGAGTTTAGTGTTGAACTCACTTGGAAGTTGTGCCAGAGTTCTCTTCATCTTCCAAGGAGGAAGCGTTGCAGAGAGCAGCCTGTGTGTGCTCGGGGTTGATGGAAGAGGACCTCTCATACAGCAGCGTGTGCTTAGCCTCATGAGGAATGTTGCTGAAGCTGCTCTTCTCCAGGCCGCACTCCACCAGAGGCTCGGGGTATGAGAGCTGGACCTGAACACAGTCATGAGTCATTCTCATGAAGCTCAAACACTTGCGCCATTTCACCGTAAGCGTTCCAGTCTTACCTCCTGTTTTACAGGCAGCACCTGTGGAATGGGGAGCGCTTTAGGAAACGGCACTGCAGAAGACACTCCCATTGGTGTTGGTCTGACTGTAAAACAAACACACACCATTTCAGCATAGAGACTGGACCTGCTGCACAAAGCTGGAGCTATCAAACAGGACAAAAGGCTTACACGGCACAATTGTTCTTATGTATTTTCCAGCTCCTACTACGTAAGCAGTCTCCATGCGTAACGCAGAGATTTTCCTGCATTTCTCTACGGCATGTATCTTGGTAGAAGCATGCTGCGTGCTTATTGGCTCACTGATACTGATGAGATTTACTCTTTAGGAATTAAAAATGGGCATTAAATGACAAGGCATTTTTCTATACTTAAGAGGCAGTTTGGTTGGTGCTTTGAAAGTACTGAATTCGATACCCAGCCCTACTCCCAGATGAGCTGGACAACTTCTATGCATGCTCTGAGATCAAGTCCCTGACTGAGGAAGCACAGAAGACCCATCACCCCTGCCCACTAGCCATAACCAGGGCAGATGTGTGCAGATGGACCCACACAGGGCACTTGGGCCTGATGCCCAGCTGGCCCAGCTCTCAAGCTGTGTACAGATCAACTGGCAGTGGTCATAATAGACCTTTACAACCTCTCACTGATGACACAGAAGACCGCCGTTGTCCCTGTCCCCGGGATACATAGTTACAGATCAGAGAATATCAATATGCAGGAAGCTTTATTACAGACGGTATACTCGACACTACGCGGGCTTCGCCTGCTACAGAGACCAGCACCTCAGCCAGCAGTTTCGCTTGATGCCACTAGCCGGGTAAGGGGACATTGACGGCTGTGTGCGCGAAAGTGCGGACAGAGTGAAGTTGAGTGAGTGAGTTTGAGCTAGGTGGAAAGCTAACGCTAGCCAGCCTCTTGTCCCGTCCATCCTGCTTGCAAGTGTCTGATCATTAAACAACAAATTGGACTACATCCAACTTCAACGAAACTCCCAACGCCAGTTCAGAGACTGCTGTGTTTTAGTGGAAACCTGGCTGAACAACAGTCTACCACACTATCCAGCTACCAGGCCTGCTAACCTTCAGAGCAGATGCTGCTCTCTCGGGTAAGACTTGTGGAGGTGGGCTGTGTTACCACGGACACAGACTGGTGCAGAAATGGGGTGCTTGTGTCCAACTACTGCTAACCACTGGTGGAGGTTGTGACTGTTAAATGCCAACCATTCTACATTCCACGCAAATTCACGGCTGTGTTTACATCAAGCGCTAATGCTACCAATGCATTAGCTGAACTTTACGGAGCCTATAACACTAAATGTGGCCTGTTCCGTATGTCGTTTTCATATAATGTAATTTTAATATATTTTAAATGTGTAACACCACTAGAGTTGAGTTGACTGCCTCACTGTCTGTCTAAGTCTGTAACCGGTAGGCATGGCTTGGGAGTGGCCTCGTAGGGAAGCAAAGCAAGCGCATTCTGGGAGTTGTTATCTTTCATCCACTTGAGCCAAAAAACATTTTCTGGCTTTCTCGGCCTATAAGGCACTAAATTCTTTAATATAAAAAAAAAAAAATTCTACTACATAAATGACCCAATTTTATACATATTCATCTTTCCAGCGGTGAAATATCCCTTTAATGAGAACTGGCACAATTGGAGCAGAGTCTTCTTGCAGGCTTTTCATTCCATGCTAGAATGGCTTGACATTGCCACAAAGTAATGAAATACGTGTGGCAGAGCACCGTTAAGATCCTCAGAGGAGCATGATTCTCTTTGAACATCTGAAGCTACACTCAAGCTTTTAAAGCACTTCAACACAACATTCTGATCATCATCAGTCTGCATATAGCTACGTATACACCTGTGGTTCTAAATCTCGTGTTTGACTGAAATCGTGATATACACACATTTCTGTCCCATGACACATTTTCACAGTTGTTGCTTAGAAGGTTAACGAGGCCTCCGGCACTTGTGCACAAACAAGGCAGCCACAATTAAAATTGAATTAAATTAGCACCGGTGTTTGACGTGTAAAGCCCTATTCACACGGGACTATTACCAGGGGACATCATGTGATTTAGGATTAGGGGGAGAGGAGGAAGTTAGCCAGGCTGGCATCAATCATGGGCAACACCTCTCAGCCACTACAATGAGACTGTGAGCTCCCTGAGCAGCTCCTTCAGCAGCAGACTGCTGCACCCTCAGTGCTACGGCAGGTCCTTCATTCCAGCAGCAGTCAGACTCTTTAATGCAACATCATAATGTACTACTTACTCTGTGTCACCTCCAACTGTGCAATATGCCATTATTCATCCACACCGTACTCATCTGTATGTCTGTATATATATATACAGTCTGTTTATATAAGGGTGTGAATAGTGTAAATACTTTGTATTATTACTATAACTAATTCTATTTTTTCTATTTATTATAATACTCTTTGTATATTTTTTCCTATATCTGTTTATATATATATATATATATATATATATATATATATATATATACATATATACAGTGCCTTGCGAAAGTATTCGGCCCCCTTTGTGGAGGAAAAAGTTTATTTTGCATTATGCTCCTTGACAACAGCTAAGGGGGTCACTTGTATAACTTGTTGATACACTGCTGCTTTGCTGTATTCATTGTTTTGTGTTTCATTTATCAATTGTATAACATATTTACTCCATGTTTTAAGAGCCACCGAGCTCGGGTGATGGGAACGGTTCACATGTTTTGAGAGCGGCCCTCCTGTTTCCAAAACATGCTTTTGGAGCAGGACATCTGCTCACAGAGGATGGGCTGAGAGTAAGAAATTGGCCGTCCTTGCTTGCACCCGATCCTTTGTTTACTAAAGAATAAAAAGACAGGGAGTCCCTCGGTCTGGCAGAGTCTGCTGCGGGTTGCGTACAGACGCCCAGCCACGTTGATGCTGCTCTGCTCGGACTGTCGGCTCTCCAGTCCTGTGTCAAGGTAAGAGCTCTAAAAGTAGTGTTTACTTTGCATCACGTATTGATAGTGCATGTGCAATGCTTGTTGCCCTGTTGTATACTGTGGGGAATAAAAAGACACATTTATTCTAGCAGTTACAGCGTTTGTGTTTTTGTTTGCGAAGTAGTGTTCACTTTGCATCACATGTTGATAGTGTGAGCGTGCGCTCGCAGCTATACGGAATTCTGTGGGGAGTAGAGGTGCAGTCTATTCTAGCAGAAGCAGTGCTTTTTGAGTAGTTTTTGTTTGCAGCCGACCACCCCCCGATCCTGTATGAAGATTTCACAAAACACCCTTGAACTTTTCAACCTTTTGACACATTCCAGGCTTCAAACATAAAGATATAACATTTTTATTTTTTGTGAAGAATCACCAACAAGTGGGACACAATTGTGAAATGGAACGAAATCTATTGGATTTTTGAAACTTTTTAACTAATAAAAATATGAAAAGTGGGGCGTGCAAAATTATTCGGCCCCCTTGCGTTAATACTTTGTAGAGCCACCTTTTGCTGCGATTACAGCTGCAAGTCGCTTGGGGTATGTCTCTATCAGTTTTGCACATCGAGAGACTGACATTCTTGCCCATTCTTCCTTGCAAAACAGCTTGAGCCCAGTGAGGTTGGATGGAGAGCGTTTGTGAACAGCAGTTTTCAGCTCTTTCCACAGATTCGATTGGGATTCAGGTCTGGACTTTGACTTGGCCATTCTAACACCTGGATACGTTTATTTGTGAACCATTCCTTTGTGGATTTTGCTGTATGTTTGGGATCATTGTCTTGTTGGAAGATAAATCTCCGTCCCAGTTTCAGGTCTTTTGCAGACTCCAACAGGTTTTCATCCAGAATGGTCCTGTATTTGGCTGCATCCATCTTCCCCACAATTTTAACCATCTTCCCTGTCTCTGCTGAAGAAAAGCAGGCCCAAACCATGATGCTGCCACCACCATGTTTGACAGTGGGGATGGTGTGTTGAGGGTGATGAGCTGTGTTGCTTTTACGCCAAACATATCGTTTTGCATTGTGGGCAAAAAGTTCGATTTTGGTTTTATTTGACCAGAGCACCTTCTTCCACATGTTTGGTGTGTCTCCCAGGTGGCTTGTGGCAAACTTTAGACGAGACCTTTTATGGATATCTTTGAGAAATGGCTTTCTTCTTGCCACTCTTCCATAAAGGCCAGATTTGTGCAGTGTACGACTGATTGTTGTCCTATGGACAGACTCTCCCACCTCTGCTGTAGTTCTCTGCAGTTCATCCAGAGTGATCATGGGCCTCTTGGCTGCATCTCTGATCTGTCTTCTACTTGTCTGAGCTTAAAGTTTAGAGGGACGGCCAGGTCTTGGTAGATTTGCAGTGGTCTGATACTCCGTCCATTTCAAAATGATCGCTTGCACAGTGGTCCTTGGGATGTTTAAAGCTTGGGAAATCTTTTTGTATCCAAATCCGGCTTTAAACTTCTCCACAACAGTATTACGGACCTGCCTGGTGTGTTCCTTGGTCTTCATGATGCTCTCTGCGCTTTCAACAGAACCCTGAGACTATCACAGAGCAGGTGCATTTATACAGAGACTTGATCACACACAGGTGGATTCTATTTATCACCATCAGTCATTTAGGACAACATTGGATCATTCAGAGATCCTCGCTGAACTTCTGGAGTAAAGTAAAGGGGCCGAATCTTTTTGCACGCACCACTTTTCAGTTTTTTATTTGCTAAAAAAGTTTAAAATATCCAATAGATTTCGTTCCACTTCACAATTGTGTCCCACTTGTTGTTGATTGTTCACAAAAAATAAAAATTGTAGCCTGAAATGTGTCAAAAGGTTGAAAAGTTCAAGGGGGCCGAATACTTTCGCAAGGCACTGTAATATATATATATATATATATATATATATATATATATATATATATATATATATATATAACTAAGTGAGTCCTTACCCCAAGTGAAGGAGTTTAAGTACCTTGGGGTCTTGTTCGCGAGTGAGGGGACCATGGAGCGTGAGATTGGTCGGAGAATCGGAGCAGCCGGTGCGGTATTACATTCCGTGTATCGCACCGTTGTGACGAAAAGAGAGCTGAGCCAGAAGGCAAAGCTTTCGATCTACCGGGCAATTTTTGTTCCTACCCTCACCTATGGTCCTGAAGGCTGGGTCATGACCGAAAGAACGAGATCCAGGGTACAAGCGGCCGAAATGGGTTTCCTCGGGAGGGTGGCTGCCGTCTCCCTTAGAGATAGGGTGAGAAGCTCAGTCATTCGAGAGGAGCTCTGAGTAGAGCCGCTGCTCCTTCGCGTCGAAAGGAGCCAGTTGAGGTGGTTCGGGCATCTGGTAAGGATGCCTCCTGAGCGCCTCCCTAGGGAGGTGTTCCAGGCATGTCCAGCTGGGAGGAGGCCTCGGGGAAGACCCAGGACTAGGTGGAGAGATTAAATCTCCAACCTGGCCTGGGAACGCCTCGGGATCCCCCAGTCGGAGCTGGTTGATGTGGCTCGGGAAAGGGAAGTTTGGGGTCCCTTACTGGAGCTGCTGCCCCCGCGACCCGATACCGGATAAGCGGATGAAGATGGATGGATGGATGGATGGACAGGAGAGGGTTGGATTTAACGTTGTTGTTGGCACGACTAAACCCTTGTAATATTTTGCTTATACAGTAATGGTTACCAACTAAATAAAAGTTATAATCACACTGTATCCATACTGTGGGGCAATTCACTCTCAAAATAAAAAGCAACAGAAAGGATTTCTGGCCCCTCCCTGTTTAGTCAGCAGCTAATTTAAGCTAACTTAGGCTTTGTAGCGATGGTGGGACTTCCCAAACTGAGTTACTACCTCACATATAAACACCAAACTGCTTTGCTAGCTTAATCTTGTTGTAACTAAGATATCTGCTGAAAATAACTACTGTTTCCAGCAACAGATATGGCTAGCTCCTGTACAATCCAAAATGACCACCACAGCTGTCTAGAGGCCTTCATTTAGGTTGTGTGTGGTATTATTGTAATCATTGACCATCAAAACATAGGGGTAGACATCATCCTTTATGCAGTTGAATGTTTTGTTCAGGAGATATCATGCAAATATACATAATTTGGCTATGGCGGAAAATAAAATGGCCGCCGCAGCTAAATTGCTTTTTTGAAAGAGCACCACCCACTGAGTAATTGTACCAATTGTGGTGCTTGTATCCACATGTGAACGATAACCCTAAAAAATGGCACCTATCTGCTCCACTATTCACAGCGTTGGAACAAATCCGTCGTTTAATCCGATCAATCACATTCTACACTGCTTGGAGAGCTGCTGTGTGTTCCACTGTGGTTCCTGCATTACTAACATGAATACAAATGTTTTTAATTCATAATGGTGACAGAGAAATGGCGGAGTAATATTTTAAGTGATGCACCAGATGTGCTCTAATGTCTCTGGGTGTGCTGTCATGCTGATTTGAGCACGTTCTATAGAACATTCTATATTTATGGTTCTAAATGTCTAGTTGACCAATCAGATTGTCTGGTTGGATCTACTCTTTGTATATTAAAGTATCTTATCTTACTGACATTATCTCCCACATATGACTATGGCTCTGTCAACACTTTCATTTTTAATAGCTACTGCAGCCAATACGACCCCAAATCACAAAGATGCCAATTCACACGGGACTAATATTATCACACATCTCTGCGTTTGTCAAAATATTGAGGTGGAATTCTTTCCTGACAAATTACAGACATGGCAGATTCACACAGGATTAAGATCACACACTCTTGCAATTTTATACAAATGACTACAAGTCAGCAGGTAATACTAGTCCTGTGTGAATAGGGATCAAAAAGCCTTTTTAAATGGACATGTGACAATGAAGACCAAAGGAACAGACAGATCCTGAGGCACAGACCCACCTGACTGTCGAGGGAAGTGATAGGGCTGGCTGGCCAGTGAGTAGTACTCCACTGCCTTCTTGAAGCGGATTACCTTGTCATCAGTGCATGTCTAAAAGAAAAACATCAAATAGGATGAATACACACAGACCAGTCAGAACATACCACAGAAGAAGAAAACATCTCGGCCTTTGTCAATTAAAGGTGGACTCTCTGTTTCTGGAGAAAGGTTTTCGAGTTTATATTTGTCTGTCTGTCTGTCTGTCTGTCATGTTCATATCACTATGGCGATAAAAATACGAAAATACGAATGCTCCAGTTTTCATACCTGTGAATGCTTGAAGATGTCCTTAGCAACAGCCTCCAGGTCGGCGATGTCTGGGATGTTGCAGACGTAGTCGGCCACAGCCTTGATTACAACATCACAGGGTGGGAGCACAAGCTGGTGGGCACGCACCTGACAACACACAACCACTCAGGTTTACAGTATGACTTTTTATGTCAGGGTGTCCAGCACGCACACCCTGTTCCAAACACATGATAATAATAATAAATGATATTGATAGAGCACTTTAAGGAACTCGGACACTTTACATGAGTTAAATCAAAGAAAAAAACAAATTAAAAACATAACACAAATCATGGATCACACTTTAAAAGCATCTCTTACACACACACACACACACACACACACACACACACACACACACACACACACACACACACACACACACACACACACACACACACACACACAAACTAAGTATAGGTATACAGTGAGGAAAATAAGTATTTGAACACCCTGCTATTTTGCAAGTTCTCCCACTTAGAAATCATGGGGGGGTCTGAAATTGTCATCGTAGGTGCATGTCCACTGTGAGACATAATCTACAAAAATAAAATCCAGAAATCACAATGTATGATTGTTTAACTATTTATTTGAATGATACAGCTGCAAATAAGTATTTGAACACATGTCTATCAACTACAATTCTGACCCTTCAAAATGTCCACCTCCACTCCATTTATTATACTAAATTAGATGCACCTGTTTGAGGTTGTTAGCTGCATAAAGACACCTGTCCACCCCATACAATCAGTAAGAATCCAACTACCAACATGACCAAGACCAAAGAGCTGTCCAAAGACACTAGAGACAAAATTGTACACCTCCACAAGGCTGGAAAGGGCTATGGGTAAATTGCCAAGCAGCTTGGTGAAAAAAGGTCCACTGTTGGAGCAATCATTAGAAAATGGAAGAAGCTAAACATGACTGTCAATCTCCCTCGGGCTGGGGTTCCATGCAAGATCTCACCTTGTGGGGTCTCAATGATCCTAAGAAAGGTGAGAAATCAGCCCAGAACTACACGGGAGGAGCTGGTCAATGACATGAAAAGAGCTGGGACCACCGTTTCCAAGGTTACTGTTGGTAATACACTAAGACGTCATGGTTTGAAATCATGCATGGCACGAAAGGTTCCCCTGCTTAAACCAGCACATGTCAAGGCCCGTCTTAAGTTTGCCAATGACCATTTGGATGATCTAGAGGAGTCATGGGAGAAAGTCATGTGGTCAGATGAGACCAAAATAGAACGTTTTGGTCATAATAAATAGTTAAAAAATCATACATTGTGATTTCTTGATATTTTTTTTTAAGATTATGTCTCTCACAATGGGCATGCACCTACAATGACAATTTCAGACCCCTCCATGATTTCTAAGTGGGAGAACTTGCAAAATAGCAGGGTGTTCAAATACTTATTTTCCTCACTGTATATGATGAGACATTCATCCCGCGGCTCCACCGTCCGATCCCTATAACGCAGACATCAGCTTTCAAAATTACATGTCAGCCCCCATAACTGGGAGATTTTGCCTTCATGAAGGCGAGGCTCCACAAGCAAGGCAACTCAGTGTTCTCAGTCAATACAGCACGCACTGAGGAAGTAATTGATTCAAACAACTACATTTATCATCAACAGTGATCATACATCCACATAAAAGGAGGCACATTTCCCCTTAACAGTTTCAGATCGATTGGTTATCCGACTAGTAGTTTTGTCAGAATTCTCAGCCAGCAATTATCACATGTTAACAACGCTGCTTTAAACCGCACAAGAGCAGTGGCCATTGAAAACGGGCAAGTAATTGGCCTTCGGCTGCACTTCCTCGCATCCAGAGCAATACAACAGACATAGTTTTGTGTCGTGACGTTTATTGCATGTTGCATGTACTGGAGCGAGCAACAGAGAGAGAACTGTACCCAGCATGCTGTTCTGCTGTGTAACAGTTAGTAAGGAGACTCTTCACAATTCACCACAGTGTGTACACAACATACTACTTATAAACTAGACCCGTAGTTGAGATTTTCAACATTTTTTTAAACCCCTGAACTGAGAGAGAGACATAGCAGGGACCCCCTACTATATATGTTGTATAAAATGAAGTTGCATATTAAACTCGGCCTACAATAACCTGTAGGTAGGACTAAAGTCTTTATTCATCCATATTTTATGCATAGAATACTAAGCTATTTCAATGATTTTATAAATCCTGTTTTAATGTTAAACATGTGGCCCAGTGAATACTTAGGATGAAGTGGATCTGTGGATGGCGACCTTACCTTTAGGCCAGTAAGCCTAGCATTTGGGTTTTTGTCCCACATATGTACATGTGCTAATAATATGTCATTCAAGACTTCTTCTTTTTTTGACTTTCAAAAAACTAAAAATAATTTGGTGGACCCCCCTGCAGCATCTTATGTCATTCACACACAAAACTCACAGCAAACTTCTATTAGACTGGATTACAAAAGACATTAACATAACTTAAATCTGTACCTTTAAAGATGTTAATGGGTGCTGTGGACCAAGTAAGCTCCAGTGAAAGGCAGCCAAGTCTTCATCAGGCAGTATGTGATTTCCTATAGAAACACACAAGTGCACATCAGCCTCATTTAAACTATCCCCTCCGTTTAGATTCTGCCCAGAAGTGTCACACTTACCTAAAAGTGACGCAAAAATGACAAATCGATTTGGGTTGAGATGGAGCTGCAGAGCCACTTCATGCATCAGGTACTGGCTGGTGGTGAGGCTTTTGCCGTTGCGGCTCAGTTTGAGGGCGTGGGCGCTGAAGTAGTATGGGATGTTGCACAGAGCGTAGTCAGAGTCGTAGGCCACCAGGCCGTGGAAGCCGTTCTCCCTGCATAAGGCTATCACTTCCAGGTGGTGGTCCTCGATGCTCTGGACAACCTTGGGAGGAGCCAGCAGAATTAGGCTTTAAAGGGTTACCCTCTACATAGACGTAGTGTTCAAGACAAACCAGGTATCACAGTATGTGACCAAAGAACTTGAAAACAGCATTATAGGAATACCAACAGCATATATAGGATTTACCACATCACATGTCACTGCATCGTCACAATAATATTTTTTAAACGTTGGGTTAAATCCTGACACAACATCAGATAAATGTGTATAGCACATTGCATGGAACTCAGTGGGATCCCTTTTATGCCCTGACACAATGAATGTTACTAACTGCAGAAACATATAAATAAATAAAATACATTAGTATTTACGGAGGATGGACACCTGTTTGTGGATTAGGCATCGGCCCATTATCCAGTCTACTTAGTAAGTTCAGTATCTGTGCAAAGATGTGAACAAAGCATACTGCATGCAGAATATGAAGCATGCTTTTTAACTGAAGATAACTACATGAATGTCTGTACTTTGTAGTGTTCCTGCATAGGTAATAATAGGGACTGTAACTAATTATTTGCAATATCAATTGATCTGCCGATTGTATATAAAATGTCAGTAAATAGTAAAGGGTGGCAATCACAATTCATCAGAGCTAAAGGGGGTGTTTTCAAATGACTTCTTTTGTCTAACCAGCCCAAAGAGAGTCCTTTTTAGAAAACCAGCATGTTATATTTTTAGAATTGACAAGCTAGGAGCAGTGAACTTGGGGCTTTTAAAAAGTAAAGTACAAAAATAATGAATAATAATAGCAATATGCTGTCAATTGGGTTATTGTTTCAGCATTATCAGTAATATTGTTTGTATTGTGTTGTAACTGTAAGTTGATGAAGTCAGCACTTTATCAAGGGTAAAAGTAAACTATAACTCTGTATATATAAAATATCTGGTACGGAAAAACAAATTTAAACAGCAACAAATAAATAAAGAAATGAGGATTAAAAAAATTAAATAGGTCTCTTACCTATTTAATTTTTTTAATCCTCATTTCTTTATTTATTTGTTGCTGTTTAATTCTGTTTTGCATACAACAGTCTCATTCCCCCATACCCTACCCATTCCTCAATCCACTACTTCTACTCATCTAACTCGCTCAAGAGATTTAGTAATACAGTGTGTATATGTATTTTACAGCTCTCAATGGGACGGGTAAGAAACCAAGGGCTGCCAAATTTCAATGTATTGTGTTACATATCTTATTCTTCCCAGATGTAATGTACTGGTCAAGTCTTGGAACCACATCTTGCATGTAGGAACCATGGTCCCTTTCCATGACAACAACATATTTGTTGTTGTTGTTGTTGTTGTGATGACAGTAGGAAAGGAATTATTGCTAGAACTTGGTAAGTTTTCTTAAGGTTTCAGACGTTCCGCAAAGGCTCTGGTTCTAATGGAGTGTTGATCATTTCTGAGAGGCTTTTATAGATAGGAATCCAGTAGGGAGTTATTTTGGGGTATGATACCAAACTGTGACAGAGGGTTGCTTCTGAGGTCTAACATTTAACACGATATATTTTGGTAGATTTTCACCTTAGAAAAGTGAAGCCTGTGCTATATCTTATCAAAATAACTGTATAAGGCAGTGTCTGGCATTATTGGAACGTTTATGTATATGTTTAAGACTCTCTTCCCAAGTATTGTCTGGTATTTGAATGCCGATTTAAGCGGCTTTTATCATGGGGGAAGTTGGCGGTGATGACGTAGTGGGCAGCTAGCAGGCTAATCAGAGAGCCTGCTAACTGATGCCTGTGGCGGTCCAGAGTGGCTCGGCTCAACAGGCATTACCAGGCCGAGTTTCACTCACCCCGACGTGGAACCTGAGGAGCGCCAGTCGGATGCAGTGGGCCATGCACACGGGAGGAAGGAACCAGACTTTGGGCGGTGGAGTGCCCTTGTTCTGGACGTGGCTGATGATCTGCTGGGCGGTCTGCCTCTCGTTCACCTGCCGCTTGACCCACTCGTGAAGACGGCCTTTCTCCAGGGCGCCATTGAAGCACACCATGAGCTTTATGTTGCCGTTGAAGCAGGCCTTGGAGAGGGCAGCCAGGTAGCCAAGCATGTGGTTCCACTGTCCCCCGCTTACCCAGTCGGTGTAGAAGCCTCCGTAGAGCCGGTGGAGGCAGTTCTCGGCGTCCACCAGCAGTCTCAATGGACTCTGAGGTGATCTCTGCCGGCCACCTCCAACCATACTTCCCCGGGCAAGCTTCTGGAGCTCCACCGGCACCACAGCGCTGGGGCAATGTTTTTCAATATATTCTTGGAAACCCAGAACACCCATGTTGAGACCCACTTGACAGCGAAATTAAACCGAAGTGGGTTGCAATGCACCTCTCCCCCCTGACAGGGATCGACAGCAAGCTGGGAGCTCAGAATATGGCACGAGGTGGAATATTAATTTCGAAAGAAACGAAGCAAGGCTGTTATTTTAAAGCATCGTGAGTTTTTGGTGGTGGTCGCTTTCTTGGTTCATGGTGGCTAGCCGGCCGCCATGTGTTGAATCACGGGGCCAAGTCGTCTGGCCGGTCCGGACACCGGAGTGAAAGAGAGGGGTGTGGGGTACGTCATGACGACATGACGCACGTATAGAAGCACGGCACAACAAAGAACACGATGCAAGACAAAAAAAAAACTGTCGTGCAAGACAGTTTACTATTACTTCCGCAGGTACTTTAACGCAGCTAATGCAAAGGCTCCAACCATAGACACTTAAAAACAGGCTCCAACGGTGCGGACACACATTAGAGGCGAATTTACACACCGCAGAGGTGAACAACACCTTTTCATTGTCAGGGCTTTTGGGGGAAACAGCCGGCAAAGTATACCACTATATTATAAAGCTTCTAAGATAACTTGATTCAGTAAAGAGGATTTAGGTTTTATTTTTATTTATTTATTTATTGGCTCCTGCATTTATCTCTCGTTCACACTCCAGTCCAGCTGGTGGCGGTAATGCACCTTTAAGTTGGTTTGCCAACCGCCAATAAACCAGAAAGAAGAAGAGGTAGTTGGCCGCTGACTGTAGTCTTTGCGGCGGGTACATTCATGGTTTAAGTGCAACTGTTTGGCCAAGAACAGGAGACGTGCATTCCATCAGTAGATGTTTCACTGTCCGCTGTTGTATTCCACAGAGCCCATCTTCCTATTCTGCCAAGTCCCATGTCAGTCCACATTACAATGCCCCAGCTTTAGACTTGTCATCATGACTCTAGGGCCTATGTCTTATTTCCCCAAATATCACACTTCTCTGAATGCTGTAATAATGCCGCCCTGTGTTTATATGTGGCAGAAAGTTGGTGGTTCGATCCCTGCAGTCCCATGTTGAAGTCTCTTGAACCTTAGTTGCGCCAAAAGTGTGTGTTTATCTGATGAGGGGACCACAGTGTGCGAATGGTGAATGGTTCCTGTACTATGTAAAAGTGCTTTGAGTAGTCATTAAGATTAGAAAAGCTAACTCTCTGTAAAAAATGTGATGATTATTTGGACATTTTTTAGTTAAACTCACTCAATGTCTCATGGTTGATTGTCTACTGACTTAGAGACGGGAATAAACACTAAATTTATGTTAAGCATTAATAATCTAGTATCAGTATAATAACTTTTTTTTACAAAACTTGAGCAAAGATTAGCTGTATACATTTAATGGAAGCATTTGTCATTTTCATTGACATTTTTGATAAAACGTTATGTTACTAATTCAAAGTTTGCAGCGCTCTCGTGGCGCATCTTTGGGAGTCGTTGGGCCCGTCAGACAGCACCACTCTCACTCAAGGAAGGCTTAATCATCAAGGTTATCTGTGACCTTTTGAAAAAGATAGGGATATGGATTAACTGGCATGTTTGGCCTATAACTTAAAGGGGTGCTATGCAGTTTTTGCCATTTTCACTGTTTTCTCACTTTTTGCTCGCAGGTTTCTCTACAGAGCCCCCCCTACAGGTTCCTCTGTAGAGCCCCCCTACAAGTTTCTCTGCTTCTCTTTTTTATGTACGAGTGTTGACTGATAGCAGGACAGGTGCGTCCAAATAACACATTATGTTGACAAGGACACATTTTAGATTGATCTCCAACAGACCATTTGTTGTACATGACTGCTGACATAGGCTACCTAAAAGTACAAAAGCGTCATTTGTAAGACAAACACAAAATGAGCCAAGCTAATTCAAGATAAGTCAAGTTTATTTATATGGCTCAATATCACAAATTTACCTCAAGGGGCTTTACAGTCTGTACAGATTCAGAATACATCGGTGAAGGAAACCGCAGCTCTTTCCTTCCTGCTGATGTCAGTTTCTGTCTCTATTTATTCCGCAACCGCATGTGAATGTGTCAAGCCAAGTAGATCACACACAGGAAGTCCACAATGTGGCTGGATACTTTACAAAATAAAAAAATTCAAAATAAAACACCCAGGTTTATGGTGATTTTGTCTGTCTGGACTTCTCAGCTGAGTCTAGAGAGATACAGGCAACCTGGCACATGGAGAGAGAGACAGACAGAGTGACACACACACAAGGACTGAAAAACCGTGCATTAATGTGACTGCAATACTGTAGATACAACTGTTTACTCTTTATTTATTGTTTATCTTAAGAGTGTGTTTTTTTTGTACTATCCCTTGCTGCTGTGACATTGGGTATGCCCCTGTTGTGGGATTAATAAAGGATTTTCTTGAATTGTTGTACAACATGTATAAGAAATACAGAAGGATGTCAATGTTGGATATTTAACACTGGTGTCCTTGAGCAAGACACTGAATCCAGAGCTGCTCCCCGGATGCTGTCTACTGACCCTAATGCTTAGGATGGGTTCAAATATAGAACTTAGGGTCTAAGTTCTATTACTGTTCTATTACTAAAAAAGGATAGGTTATATACTGATAGTATGTTAGTAAGTATTGATAGGTATGCATAAAGAATGAAAAAAGCAATGGAAGCAGTAACCATCTAAAAGGATTAAGGCACACAATGACAATTATTGTTGACAGCCGGCTGATACTGATGAGGTTGAGATGATTATTCTGTTATCCTACATGAAATGATAGATTCAGAATCAGATTTATTACCAAGCAAGTTTACACGCAACGAATTTGCCTTGGTGTAGTAGGTGCATACAGTAAACAATAAAAAGTATTAGAGTATTAGACTAGAATAGGTGAGGTGTGCATATACTGTAAATGAGGTGGTATTTTCTGTAAAATTCACTCCATTGAAATTCTACAATTGAAAATAATTTGGTGTGCATTAAGAAAAACCTGCATAAAAAACATACTGAGCCAGACTAAATTAACACAAACTTCTGAAAGTAACTCATCCACTACCATCACCTTGTTTCATTTCTTTGGGAATTTCAACTCATAGTTCCCTCTGGAACATTTAGATTTTGGTTCTGTAACTACAATTACCTTTATAAACAGTTAAGAGAAGCAGAAACCTGAAGAATAGTATTCCATTGTCTTTGCACATTGTATGCATGCTGTGCATCTCCTGAAAAGTTACATTAAACATTCCACACATGCACGAACAATCAGACACCAAATTAACACATACGCACACCTGCCATGCAGAAAACAATAATACCAATAAAATATAAGTAATGAAACGGAGTACTATTTTTGTACATTGCTTATAAATATATTATTGCATGTTAAAATGTGACTGATGTAAAATCATATACACATACAGTATATTGCATTTAATGATCCGTCATTGGGGATCAACAGAATTTCCTACAGCCTGAGTTCCTTGTGGTATGCCACCAGAGGACAGCATACCACAAGGAACTGCTTGTGTGTGCAGCAGTCCTTCCGTAGTTGACTTCTCCTTTATTTTTGGCAAACTTTGTTTTTTCAACATCTCAGCCAGTGAAATGAACTCCTAGTGACATAGAGAAACTGGAAGCAGACAGCAGACGCATCCGGTGCTGAAGTGTGTTTAATGCATACATAAATCCTCCCACCAACTTACGTATGTGTTTCACCGTATAATGATTGTATGCATTGTTTTTAATTCTACATTAGTGTACTGTAAGCCTAAAAGACATTTCAAACCAAAGACGTTAATGGCACCGTTGCACTCTGAAACCCTTTCTTTCCAATGGCTTGCGCAATTCCAGGGCACTGCCTTTGCCGATTGATTTTGGCCGCAGCACGCTTTACAAGTTGCAATCCACATATTTACAATTCCATGCACCAGTTAGTAATGTATATATATTTCCTCATAATCAGATGAACTGAGTAGTAAACCGACCTACTGTGTAAAATACACTCTACAAAAATCACTACTGGTTTATTTATGTATAGATAGATCAGAGACATTACCAAAATAGCACAACCATCTTTCAGTTTTTCATTTTAATATCAATGTGTGGGAATGCATAACACATTTGTTTAAAGAATATTTACACAGATTTTCACAAAAAGTAGACTGTATCAAACTACTACCTTGGAGAGTAGACCTCTTACATAATAAAGTAATACAATACATAAAAAAATCCACATAAACAATATTCTGAGAATATAAAAATGTTAATTATATAAAAAAATATGTTTCACTTTATATTTGTATTGCATTTTAAAATTGGACTGAGAACAGTATCCTGAATGTGCAATTTATTTTGGAACTCCACAGTCGTGAAGTCTTTTGTTCTACAAGTACAACTCCATAAATTTCAATTGTTCTGCTCTTCCCAGCAACTTTTTTTTTAACATTATTAACATTCTCAGCAATAATAACTTGCATGCCTCATGATAAAAACATTCAGCAGAAAGCAATGATCTTTTGGCTATTGAAGCTTAAACGCAGTTGAATATGACATGAATGAAAAAGTAAACTGATGATGAATAAACCATTGTCTTTTGCTGTATAAAGACATCAGCATGCTTAAAATATGTGTGCTCAGAGATCAAGTGATATCCGAAAGTGCTGTGCTCTTTGGGCCAGTTCATTTTGCAAACTCTTGAGCCTCATGCAGAGCTTGTTTATCCGGGAAGTGCAGCGCTGCCTTCTTGGTTGCCACAGCCAGCTGCTTTAGGAGAGCACACAGGTGGTTGCTCTTATACAGGAGGCTCTGGGTGGACTCTCTACTTTGGGCCTCCCTGTACAGGGTGTTCACCAGTCTCTGGCCTACCATGATCACCAGCTTACTTTGCGAGATGAAGTTCTCTGGTGGCTGGCCATCCCGAAGGCTGCTCACAAATCCCCCCGATGGCCTTCTGGAGAGCGCCAAAGTAAAGCCGGCAGTGCTCTGACAGGAAGGGTGGTTGAGGTTTTTCTGTGCCACTGCCGGACTCAGAAGAGTTGGTATTAGCCTAAGCAGTGTAGGAATAGAGCAAAGAAGATGAAGCTGACCACGTACTATGTCTTCCAGGCTACAATGATTCCTGTCTCTTTCTGACTACAAGGAAAGTCATAAATCATAAACATTGTAGATGGCTATATCAAAATCTATTTTTTAATAGGCAAGGTGTTTTTTGTTTTGCTCAAAATCATAAGTCTGAACAAATCTTTTGTGTTAAAAGAGATACTCACTTGTGCCGTGGTAGAGACTGATGTGACATTTGCCTTTGGTTCTTTATGCACGTCCTTCTGCTGCTTTTCAAAATCATTCTTAGTCTGAGGAAGAAAGTCAAAAGCAAATTAATTAGTACTCAAGTTACATTTAATATAATTTGGTTTGCCTTGGTCAAAAGCTCACCCTTCAGTTACCATTTACATGATTTATGATGACAAAGAAGATAAGACACTTTTACCTGTAGCTCTACATAGTCGTTGTCATCCTCCACTAAGTCCCCTCCCTGTGCACTTTCATCAGGACTTTTCTTTGTCTGTGGCTGACCTGTGGTGTTGAGAGGCTCTGCAGTTTTCTGAGGGGGTCTGAACAGAAGCTTGCCATTGGCATTGATGATGGACACCAGGCGCTTGACGTCCTCTGGAACAGTGCGTGCCACCATAACAAAGCGCTCCAGTTGATCAGGTGTCTGGACCTGCCCATGGTCCTGACAGAGTGTATTAAGGGGCCAGCCAGCTATGTTTAGAGCACTTACTGTTTGTTGTAGAATCACACCTGAGTCTTCTACAATGGACAGCTGTTTATAGAGCCTCGTCTGAAGGTTGGCGTCGGTCAAACGACAGGCATTGCCCTTAATGTCTAGAGCAAAGTATAGGAAGCAGGTCAAAGAACATGCAATCACCTCTGCTGCTTCTTTGATCTCCTTCAGGTGTTTCTCCAGATGTTCTTTGCTCCTCCATTGACTGCTGACAAACTCCATGAGACGGGGGACAGCCTTGCAAACGGACTCCTGCAGCTCCAGAAGTCTGCGACAGACCTCGTCCTGACTGAGCGTCACTTCTCGCAGAGGCTCGGGTGAGGACGAGCTCAGAGCCAGAGAGTCACAGGAGCTGGTGGAGGAGCTGGATGCCGTGCTGATTCTTTGACTGTCTGCTGCAGAGAGACGCTGGGTACTACCTAGTTTGTCGTCCTCCTGTACCAGTGACTCCCCACGTCCCGGAAGTTCACAGAAAGACGTACATGCCAGGAAGTTTCTCATTCGCTGCAGATGCACCCTCGTGAGTTCATGAGCATTGCTTGAATCGCACCTGCACTCTAGGGGTATATGATCACTGGAAGGATCACTGAGAACTCGTGTGAGAGGTTCCTCCTGTGGTGGAACGGCATACACTAACTCCTCTGTAAGCCTTTGAGTTGGGGGCTTGTCATAAATCGGTACCCTTGGCAGCCCTTTCGGTGGACTCGGGATGTCAAGCGAACTGGGTTTTGGTATATCATAAAGAGAAATAGTAGGACTGCCTTTTTGAATGGGCCAAGCACGTGCTGGAAGAGTGTCATAGAGTGGCCTGCAAATGGTATCATGGTAGGAGCCTTGGGGTGGACTTTGTTTCTCAGGAACTACTGGCACATCATAAATCCACTCAGGCTTGTGGGGGCTTAGAAGGGTGCTGTATTCACCCATCATCTTCTGTTGAGCTTCTGGGGCCGAGGGAACAGGGATGTCATAGTTTGGGTCTTGATGCAAAGGGGGTGGAACTGCATACACCTGTGCACAAAAACAAGGTTGTCAATATTTCAGTTGTCCAGACTATAAAGGGCTTTGTTAATCCCTCTAAATGTCTGATACTTACATAAGTGTATTCTGGATTGCTACACTTTAAATTCTCCGGAGAGTCAAATCTTTTCCCCAGCTCTGAAATTGGAACCAGTGAGGTTTTTCGTGGCAAATGTCTAGGAGCTGTTAATTCCTACAAAAAGAACATCACAATAACAGTGAAGCAGCAGAATATCTACAAATAGTCATTGTGTTTGATGCATTTTGTTGTGTACATTTCCAGGAGCTCACAGTGAAAAGAGAAACTTGTCTTGCTGGGCTTGGAACATCGTAAACCTCCCTTGTTGGACTGGACGCCATGCTGAAGGATGAAACCTGCAGACAAGACAGTCAGGCAGTAATATTAGGGTTGATTGGTAACACTTGCATTGCTTTGATCATAGCTGCATCAACCCCATTGACCTCTGCATTAACACATTTATGGGGACAGTGTTTGCTCTGAAGCCTGTTGAGAGTGCCGGAGAAGCCAATTATGCATGCACTTTGCCAATTAACGCAGCTCTATAATAGAAACCATGCTGCATGAATATTAGGTAGCTACTGCAGAAGGGAACAAGACTCGCCTAGAGCAGGAGAGGAAATGGTGAACATGTGGGTTTATTTCTCCCACCTTCTGCAGCGCAGGCACCCGTACATACACTTCTGTCTTTCTAGGGTCCCTGGCGGCATGAGCTGCTGTTTGCAGTTAAAAGTGTCTGAAGTCTGTGTCTGTTGGTCTTTTAAAGGCCAATAAAGGCCCCGGTGCTGCATGCTTGTCCCATGGAGAGGCCCCTGGTCCCCATCTGTAAGCTCTTTTGCCAGCAGGGGTTTCGCAGCATTACATCTCTGCACCAGTCTACTTAAACTTTAAGTAATGAGAAATAGACAGACTAACATATATATACATTCAATACTTTAAAACAATGTGTACCTTTTTTCCCTTAGGTCCTTCTGTGCTGTGACTAATTGCTGGCTGGACTGTACTTTTTGAAGTTGATAAAGGTGTTGATGGGACCTTGTAGATCATGTCCATGCGTTCATAAGCTGGGCTGCTAGAGAGCCGGGGTACACTCGGGATCTGGTAGATACTTTGCACACTGTCATCAGTTTCAGCATCAGTTAATTTGGGTTTTTCTGTGTCGTGGCTAAATGAGCGTGCTATGGTTCCAGTTTTTGGTAAAAGCTGCAGTCTATTTGCAGGGGCCAGACCATGCCGTCCATAAAGAGAACACATCCACCATCCGCTGGTGCCAGCCACATTTTGATCTATCACCATGACGATGTCCCCTTTTCTGAAAGCCAGCTCATCTGCGCACTCTGCAGTGTTGTCATACAGAGCCTTTGCAAGTTTGTTCTAAAAAAAAAAAGAAAGAACAGAGGAAATTGAAATATAGATTAAGTAAAACATAGCTCCAAGTGTATAGTGTGTGGCACATTTTCAACATGCAGCATGGTCATTTCCTATATTATAATTTGCACAATACAGATTCACATTTAATAGGAAGGTATTGAAACTTAATGTCTTGCTGCTGTAGGCTTACGACATTTCCTCGTGCAAAATGTTGCTAGAAGCTGCACATCTCAGTCGTCATCCTATTCACAAGGAAACATTTACACAAGAGTTGTCATGAAGTCACTCTTTACTTTTAAAAGTAAATTGTGAAACCTCAAAATACTAGTTTAGACATATGTTTGTTCTTTCTTTCCTCTGTATTTTCACTTCTTAACTTTTGTTCTCCATTGAAGCAAATGGAGTCTAGTCTAGCAGGCTTGGGAGCACCTTCATCACTGCAAAAATGCATCAACATGCAAATGAAACCTCATTCACTTATTTTGAATCTAGTTGTACTCAAAGAATTATCACTGATTAATATGCATGTTTCTCTGTGAAGTCACTGCCAGCTCCGATCTGTATGTGACAACCCTCAATCAGATTGGGCTGCCTGCAATAACCATAAACACTTACAGCTTCCTTTCTTTCTGGGTCCACATCTTCGCAGTGTTGGCATTTCAGAAGCGGTTAATGAGTCAAGCCTTGAAACCAAAACCATAAGCCTAAGCTTGGTTAGCTTGTGATTTGACAAGCTTTAATGTGCACACTTCTCTCATTTGAATGAGAACATGTATGTTTGAATGTGATGTGAACCAACTGTGTACTTTGGGTGTCATGATGTTGTTTACATTGACCACTTCCTTTTTGGCAAAATCTGTTGTCTTCTGTCTGACTACAATATGGTTTAATGTAATGGACAACACAGGTTTCAGGCTGCAATAAAACCGGAATGCAGACAAACTGTGACTGTAATGCCTTCTTTATGTATTCCTTCTAATAATAAAGGAACAAAAATATGGTGGCCAAGACGGTTCAACACAAATACAAAAGCTACAACACAAATACAAACACTGCAACACAAATACATAAGCAACAACGGAATTGAGTGTGTTATTGACACGTAGCAGGTTTAGTGAAAACAAATAGAAAGATGCTTCTCCATACGTCACAATATATCCCAAAATATGATAGCCCAGTGTTGGCTTATAACAGACATGTATGATGTGTGTAGATGTGTGAGTGTGTGTGGTTATTCTGCCTGCTGTCATTTTTATGTGATTAATTGAAGCTAAAGGCCGTTTTATGAATGTGAGTTGAATCAACGGCGTATCCCCACAGACCCCTCTGCGTCTACACCGGACCCTACGCTGTAGCCTGACGTGCACCTCTTGAAAAATGTAACTACACGTTGTGGCGATGCACGTCTCTCGGCCGTGGTTTGGTTAGTTTCCTGGTGCTCCTTCTTCGCAAACAACATGAAATCAAGGAGAGGGTTAACTTTTCCAGCTGCCGATTTCCCACCGTAGTCATAAAGAACAGAGGAGACAGTATTTTGCCTTAAACCATGAACATACAGCTACAGTGTGGACCAATTTACAGAAGAAAGGACTTCTTGACTATCCCTATAGAGAGTCCTGCAGGAATGAGTCACATAGAAATAAGTTTTTTTTTTTACTTCCTTGTTTGGAAGTCAATGGGTTTTTGTGCCGGATGACTGATAGAAGAGATTTTCACATTTGGTTCTACGACATCATTATTTTATACATACATTTTATTATGTCAGTAAATACCTCACTTGCAAAAAGCTTAAAGCTTTTAAATGTGGAGTTTGAATATATTAGACACACCTTCATGCAAACACTGCGGAAAACCCACTGTCACACATACCTCAGGGGTTAGAAGAGAAACAGGATGTCATTGGTTAACCATTTCAAGAGCTTCCTCTAAGTGATTTATAAAGGAATCTCATCTCACATCTCATCTTGTCATGCATCAGTGGCAGCGCTCTTTTAGTTATGGAAAATATTTTGGCCAATGGCCTCTTGTTGTAAATCATATTGTTTGATGATTACTGATGCATTAACAAATAACATGGTTGTTTAATGCTGTAGGCATAGTGGAACTATATACTTTATATTTAAGATTCGATTAGATAATACTTTATTCATCCCACAATGGGGAAATTCCCTTGCGACAGCAGCCGTTTTTCCTCAATAAAACAAACCAACAAACAACAGTGCAGTTTGTTTAATTGGTAACAACTTTGTTGTTGCATAGCAACTATAATTTTCATCTTAGATAGATAGATACAGTTGTGGTCAAAAGTGTACATACACTTGTAAAAAATCATAATGTTATGGCTGTCTTGAGTCTTCAATAAGCTCTACAACTCTTATTTTTCTGTGATAGAGTGATCGGAACACATACATGTTTGTCACAAAAAACAGTCATAAAGTTTGGTTCTTTCATAAATTTATTATGGGTCTGCTGAAAATGTCACCAAATCTGCTGGGTCAGAAATATACATACAGCAACATTAGTATTTGGTTACATGTCCCTTGGCCATTTTCACGGCAACTAGGCGCTTTTGGTAGCCATCCACAAGGTCCTGGCAAGCTTCAGGTCGAATGTTTGACCACTCTTCTTGACAGAATTGGTGCAGTTCAGCTAAATGTGATGGTTTTCTTGCATGAACCTGTTTCTTTAGCACTGTCCACATGTTCTCAATGGGGTTTAAGTCAGGACTTTGGGAAGGCCATTCTAAAACCTTAATTCTAGCCTGGTTTAGCCATTCCTTTACCACTTTTGATGTGTGTTTTGGGTCATTGTCTTGTTGGAACACCCAACTGCGCCCAAGACCCAACCTTCGGGCTGATGGTTTTAAGTTTTCCTGCAGAATTTGGAGGTAATCCTCCTTCTTCATTATCCCATTTACTTTCTGCAAAGAACCAGTTCCACTGGCAGCAAAACATCCCCAGAGCATAATACTACCACCACCATGCTTGACAGTAGGCATGGTGTTCCTGGGATTAAAGGCCTCACCTTTTCTCCTCCAAACATATTGCTGGGTGCTGTGGCCAAACAGCTCAATTTTTGTTTCGTCTGACCAGAGAACTTTCCTCCAGAAGGTTTTATCTTTGTCCATGTGATCAGCAGCAAACTTCAGCCGAGTCTTAAGGTGCCTTTTCTGGAGCAAGGGCTTCTTTCTTGCACGGCAGCCTCTCAGTCCATGGCGATGTAAAACACGCTTGACTGTGGAGACTGACACCTGTGTTCCATTAGCTTCCAAATCCTTGCAGACCTGCTTCTTGGTGATTCTTGGTTGACTCTTGACCATCCTGACCAATCTCCTCTCGGCAGCATGTGATAGCTTGCGTTTTTTCTTCCTGATCGTGGCAGTGACACAACTGTTCCATGCACTTTATACTTGCGTATAATTGTCTGCACGGTTGCTCTTGGGACCTGTAGCTGCTTTGAAATGGCTCCAAGTGACTTCCCTGACTTGTTCAAGTCAATAATTCGCTTTTTCAGATCCACACTGAGTTCCTTTGACTTTCCCATTGTAGCTTTTGTAGCTGAGTCTAATCACTGGGTCAAATGAGCCCTATTTAAATGGGCTCATGAGAAGTCAACAGCTGTAGTCAATCAGAATCACTTAGGAGAAGTGAAGAGACCATGACATGAAGCTAATTTGATTGACACAACTCGCTACATCACCAAAATTGACATATTTTGTTGCTGTATGTATATTTCTGACCCAGCAGATTTGGTGACATTTTCAGCAGACACATAATAAATTTATGAAAGAACCAAACTTTATGACTGTTTTTTGTGACAAACATGTATGTGTTCCGATCACTCTATCACAGAAAAATAAGAGTTGTAGAACTTATTGAAGACTCAAGACAGCCATAACATTATGTAAGTGTATGTACACTTTTGACCACAACTGTAGATGGCTCGATGGATAGATAGATGTTAGCTAGATACTGTAGATGCTAGATAGATAGATAGATAGATAGATAGATGGCTAGATAGATAGATAGATAGATAGATAGATAGATAGATAGATAGATAGATAGATAGATAGATAGATAGATGGCTAGATAGATAGATAGATAGATAAATAGATAGATTTGCATTTATTAATCGCAAACTGGGAAATGGGACTGTGTTGCAGCAGCTAGTTACAACGACATACACACTCACTCACACACACATACAGAAAATTAAAGAAATTAACTAGAAATAATAAATAGTATATTTATTGTATTTTCTGTATGTAGAACGGCAACATTGGGAAGGTATTTGGTTACATTCCGCCACTTACATATAAAGAGAGATCCAAGGCACTATAGACATAATGGTACGGACAAGACAAACACGCCACCCTCAGCTGAGTGTGTGTGTGTGTGTGTTGGCTGAATCCTTTGCAACAAAGAGCCCATTCACCATCAGAGCCCAACACGCTCAGCACCTGTTGATATGCTCCCCCCCGCCCCACACACACACACATGCACACACACCAAGCCTCAGCAAACTCCCTGCCTAATCCTCTGGGTCATGCAACAGACATGCAAGTAAAATGGGGTCAAATGACAGTCAGCGAGCGTACAAACAAAGATTTATGTTGATGTACTTTCTGCTGAACCATCAGTAAACACTATGCTAAGATGACATCAGCAACAACATGATCATCACTACAAACTCTGCCTGTGTTACTGTCATCCATCCAGAGCGCCATTAGGATGTGTGTGTAAAAAGCTTCAAAAGTTGCAGTGCCTGTAGTGGGCCACACATTACACCACAGCGTATCATTTGAGCTGATTATTGGTGACACTTTACCTCAGTTACACTGCGTCCAGATCTAATATATACACAGTGAGTTCAGGTCACGTGTCCCGCGCCTGCATGTTGATCATTGAGTACAGTAACAAAGTCAGATTCAGCTGTGACTCTTTTGGATTCCTGCACACGCCTGCCTGTGCAGATCAGCCTTCTGACAGCTGGCCTTCAGCTCTTTAACTGCACAGCTGTCTTTGCCTCTCCCGTCTCTCCGCTCCATCCTGTTCACAAATTAACATCGGCCTTGTCGGACGCAACGCAAGAAATGCTGATAAAAGTTGGGAATAGGAGCTTCTGTTCCGGCCAAATGAAGCTACTTCAATAACGTCGGATTATTATTTTCATGGGTTATTGTTTACTAAAAGAAAACAGTAAAAGATGCCCATCACAACTTTCCAGACCCTTGATGTGACATCTACAAATTACTTAAATTACTGTCCAACCAACATTCCAAAACCAATTTGCAATATGATTTATGATGAGAAAGGAGGGGTGAAAATGCACATTTGAGACACTTGATGAATGAATTGAAGCAGGACAACATAACTCCACTGTGGAAATGATAGGATTCTAAATGCTAATTGGTACTGTAACAGTAGCACAGCTGGCTCAGATACTGATCAGACCACTTTAAGGGTTGTAAATGGACCGCATTCATAACAACAACAAAGTATAGACATCATACAAGGTGCTACCTGCTCACCAGCGCAGCTTTTGGAGGAATCCTGGCTTCAGTGTCAGGACATTTCAACATGGGACTCCAGGGCCACGGATCAACTCACCAGCCTTCCGATTGGTAGACAGCCACTCTAACACCTGAGCCACAGTTGTATTTTGCTTAAAGCGGTTCATCAATTATCAAAATAGTTTTTACGTGGCGCACTGAATGGTTGCTGTCCTCAGTACAGGGGTAAATACTGACCCTTTGCCCCCTGACAGCCTGGGCACGACCCCGGGGTCAGGTCAGCACCACATCCATTATACATCCAGATGCATGCCAGGCACAGAACAATCAGTGGTGCTGATCAGATCTGTCACACACCACTAAAAGTTCACTCACATTTAGAAAAATTCCCAGACAGCGTGGCGGTGATCACGATGAGGCACGGCACATAGTTGAGATAATCCCTTTTTTTGAATTTGGACAGGAAATCAGCCTGTAAATATGACATATTAGACTTTCCCACAGTATCTTAAAGACGGGGGCAGGGGAGAGACGAGGAGGAGGCACTGGGACAAATAGACAAACTGGGAGAGAGATTTGGTTTCCCTGTGAATTATTATGTTGGGAATTTGTTCCTGGTCAATCAATTTTATTATCTTGAATGATCCTCAGATGCGCTGCATGGAAAATCACCTTTTTCATTCCAAAGAGCTCCAAGAGGAGGCTGCGTGGCAGTGACACTGACTCGTTGCAGCTGCCCTGGTATTTCCTGTATGGGAACTGATGAGAACTATGTCACAATCTCATAAACAAACGCACAAAAGTGATGGAAATGTCCACGCACACACAGCTAATCTTCTTATTACAATATATGATTAAGACAACAGTCACTGGACTTAATATGTTCCAAAACTACACAAAAATGACCAATAAAGATAGATGAACCAATGGCATCTCCAAGACATTATTTTCTTCTTGTTTGGATGCAGATCTCAACATGTGCTTTACTTTCATCACTTTGTGGACTGTTGATGTTAAAATAAATATGTCTGTTTGACTTTTAGCAACTAAAGCTGCATAACCCACTATAATCAATTCCCTCAATGGTGGGGGCGCCCACTTAGTTCACCTGGTTGAGCGCGCACCCCATGAACAGAGGCCCTTGAAACAGCGGCCGCGGATCGGTTCCCACCTGCGGCCCTTTGCTGCATGTCATACTGTAGATGTAAAAGAATTCATTTATTGAACTACATTTTGTATACAAGCAAACAAATGGAAGTAAAGTAAGTTCTATATTGCATTACACTGCTGTGGCGCTCACTAGGAGTGACAAGTACAATTTAGAACTACAAATATCACCAGAGAGCACTGGAGCAGCATTTGGAGGTTTTAAGAGAAATAAGAAAGACAAAGTGATTCAGCTTCATTGTAATGTGTGATAATGGTTGGTGTTGAAACAAGAGTCCCCACAAACAGAATGAGGAGTAGTGTAAGATGCAGCATAGCCACTTCCTAAGATCTGAGCAGAATGGGTTGAAGAGCTTGGAATAGTTATATCTGATGAAATATGGAATAATGCCATGGGTAGGGGAAATGGGTCAATATCATGTGCTCACCTTGGTTTTCATTGTGCACATTATTCTAAGGCCAGGCTGTCCATGATCTACCCTAATGTAAAGGACTTATGTGATTGAGGCAGACATGTCCCACATGTTTTGGTCCTGTAACAAGCTGAAGAACTGTTGGACAACCATATTCCAGACCTCGTCTGAGGCATTTGACAATGACATCTGGCCTAGCGCTGAAATGGTTATTTTTGGTGTTCCAGGGGAAGGAATACAAATGACAAGTAGACTGAAAGATGCGTTTGCCTTTGCAACTCTTCTTGCACGGATAAGGATTATGTTGGAGCGGAAATGGGAACATCCACCCAAAGTCTCGCCATGGATGACCCACCTGATGCTGTTTCTAAAGTTAGAAAAGATGAAATATTCCATCAAAAGGTTGATCCACAAATTCCATAGTAGTTTTTTTTATTGTTACTTTATTTTAATATATATTTTTATTTTATGTGTATTTACTTACTTTATCGCCTACTTGGTACATGTACGTATATTCAGTATGTTGGAAATAGGAACTTCTTTTTCTTCCTGTAGAACTGTTATTTGCATAGGCAGTATGTTGGGGGTGAAGGGAGCAAAAAAACAAATGTTTGTTGCCAAACATGTCTGTGAGCATATGCTGTTGTTTTTGGCAAATAAAAAGATGTATTAAAAAATAAATATGTAAACAAACTGAACTGTAATTACCTATATCTTCATTAAATTAAAGATGAATGTTGCTAATAAGTAACCTTGTGGCACAGCCACATCTCACAAACTGTTCAAGAAATGAAGAAAAAAAATGCAGTGCGGCGGGCAGATGTTTTGAGGAAGAGCAGATAAGGTATCTCACTGCTCACACGCTACTTTTTATTTAAACCCCCACTTCCTCAGTGTCATCTCCTGCCTGTTGTCACACTCACCATATTCACCATGTGGTCTCTGTGTACTGGCTTGTTCTCCCTGCACAGACACAAACATCTTTACCTGGGAATTGGGAATTGAACGGTGATACATTAAACATTCAAAGAGGACTACTTTTTTTTGAGACAAAACTATAATAAGGTTATACAGATTTGGCATTTCCTATGAGCCTATACTCCGCTTTTGACTGTAACATGGTTAGATTTGCAGGAAATCTGAATCTTAAAGGTGCATCCCTGCAAATGGACAAGTGATGACACACTGCGGGCACTTCCGGTTGGCGGAACTATGTTGACCTTGGCAGCGTTGTCTTGCTTTCAGAGAAAAATGTGTTTATGTTTAATGTGTTTAAACAGTGTTTAATGTTTTTATTTTTTTTATATTTTAACACCTTGACTGCAGGATATCACCAATATTGTCTGGGCCTTTACTGATCTATTTGCATTTTTACATCAATGATAATGACAGCTCCGACATTCGCTACACGCTGCGGTACCGCTCCTTTACTTGGTTGAGAGAGGTAGAGTGACAGCAGAGAGAGGAGAGGGCCTTACAAAAAAATACATATAGGCTGCTGAATATGTAACTATTTACTGTACCTTGTAAAAACAAATACTGCCTGTGTGAGTACATCTGTCTCTGGCACTTTCATCACTCAATATTCCCCACACTGGCTGTTAGTTAGATACCCATAGGACTGATACGTGATACACACTAGTACAGTTTGCCTGACATAACGTTATGTTTATGCTGTGCATTTGGCTGTAGTAACAGTCCTCTTAGAAACCATGGACTACAATTTGATTCCATCCCAAAGGAGAAAGTTGGTCTGACAAACAACGATTCCTGGTCTGACTGACTAAACAGTCAGCAAGCCACCGTAAACTTTGTAGAGATATAAGCTGACATTTTTTTTAATGGATAGATTTAGCTACTCTACGTTGACAATTTCCTGTCCCTGGTGAACTTAAGTCAGCCAGCCGATTGAGCTAACATTAGCTATGTCGAGATAGTGGGATTTTACGAACTCAATAAATCCCACACATATAAATACCAAACTGCTAAGCTAGCTCAATCTTGGTATAACTAAGATATCTGCAGACATTTTTGTTTTCTATCGACAGATTTAGCCCCCCGTACATCCGTAAAAAAATACACATGTAGCGGCTATTGTTAGCATAGTTGTTGTTGTTAGCAAACAGTTCCAATCTGTTTCTCCAGTAGTTGTATAACCAGATGCAGCACTTTATATCAATGTGTCAGAGAGCGTCTGTGTGTTCTAGTGTGGGTCCTCATTTGTTTTCATGAAAACAAATGTTTCAAAAATAGTTTTTATTCAACTCTTTAACATTAACCAGCTGTTAGCCCTTTAACAAAACAACTCGCTAGATACTAGCATGATTAATCTAGACTAAACCACAACCAAAATGACATGGTTGATGTCTTGTCATCACATTTACTGACTGTATATATTTTTTTCTTCAAGTGCCACATCTTGGTGTTGTTCACCCATCCTGCTACAGTGTAATGTTATTGATAGATATACAGTATGTACTCTTAAAGGCTAGGCTATCTCTAGCGTACGGTGAAAGATGTTAATAAGTTGGGGCAGATGCTTCGTATATTTTAAGGGACAAAATACAGTTGGATCACAACCAATATCCTATCCAATATAGTTATGCATCTGTAGCCTAGGTTATGTAGCTCTATTACAGTTTCGTACACAAATATGGCACCAGGCATGACTGAAGTGACGTCTTTGGTACCTAGGAAGTGACCATTGACTCAGATCATTTAGTTTTCATTCCCTTAGCTGGCATATATCCTGACAGGATGTACAGGATCAGTAATAGTCCTCAGCAGGTAAACACATGGACAGTGACAGGATAAGATGGAGAGATGGAAAATTACACATTTGTTCTTTTCCTTGGGTGGGATGTGAAGAGGATCATGACTGTCTACTGACTCCTGGTCTCTGATGATAAAACAGCTACACAGCACATGAGGCATCCCAAAATAGCTCTCAATGATCTAAAAACAGAAGTAATTCCAATACGGAAAAACCTTAAAGAATGCAAATGAGATTGCGCAAACCGATCATGGTCATCAACCAAACTAGTCACGTTTTTTAAAGAACGGGTGAATAAGATGAGCTCAGTTGCATATTTACTTTGCATGGAAAAATGTCAGGATGACGCATATCCTTTTCCTCCACTGCTACAGATAGGACTTGGGAAGATCATGCTTTGCTGTTACATTAATCATGGCAAGGCTTTTTAAACACTTTCCGCCAAAAGACCCCCAAACCAAATAATGAATGGACTGGTAACATATAGATATCAAGTGTAGCTACTGCTGGGCAGACCTATTCTGTACTTGTAATTATCAAATGATTCAATCCATCCATCAAAACTAGTCTTAGTCTCTCCTAAAAATGTGTGGTTAAACTGTAGATGAGTCACACATGCTCGGATTCACTAGAATTAAGTGCAATTTTTTTTTACATCTGTGGCTGGCTACCTTGCAGTATTTAAACATGTGCCTAATGTCCCAATTATGCGTTTCTGAGCAGCCTGTGTTGATCATCTAACTTCTAAAGGCTGGTGCGTTAATGAGGCTCATAAAGTATCTCTCTCAGCTGTGTCAGGTTACAGCCTACAGTAGAGGAGGTCACAGGGTGCTGTGTAGAAATAGGCAGTAGCTGACACTGCAAGTTAAAGTGAAATCCAAGCAGGTGGTCTACAGGGACATTCCTCTGGACAAGCAACAAATACACATCACAGTTTACATTAAAAACTGACATGATGAATGATTCAAAACACAGCAACTAAAGTTATTGTAATTTGGTCAAAGGCAGCTGCAGTACTCACCATGGTTGTTCAGCAGTTGTGTTCCACACAGAGAAATAGGTCCGTACACAGAGGCTCAGTTTTCAGTGAGACATCTCACCATGAGTGTGTGAAGAGCTGTGTGTGTCTCACAGCGTATTGTCTGAGCTGTCACTGAGAACGACTCTGTTGTACACGCTGGGCGGAGTACTTTAGCTCCATGTCACTGACAGAGCTGCTTTCCTGCAACCCCATTGGCCGGAAAGACACCCCCTTCTCTGCAGCTGCCCCACCAGCTTTGTGCCTCTCCATATCCCCACCCCCCTCCACATCTAAAGCAGAAGTACATCATCACTTGTCATAAGTTTACTTTTCCTACTAACTGAGGGGAGTTTTGTCTTTTTTTTAAATTATGGTTCCTCTTTCCTATTATTCTGAAACATTCCTCCTCCACATGCGTAATAGATTTATTATGATTGTTTAAAGCAGAAATTCTTGTGGCTTTACTCGTTGTCTGGACAACACAGACGGCAGCGTCTGAGAGCTGAGTTGGGGGTTTGGGAATGCAGAGTGATGGGGCAGGGCGACCTCCACACAGTCTGTGAGGTGCAGGCTGGACTCGAGAAGGAAATCAGCAGCTTTTTCTATTCTTTTTTCAGATTTTTATTAAGGAAGTTACTAAACACAACAAAGTAAGTTTTAAGATCAAAATGTAACAAAACTAATCCAACAATACAAGTTCAGCCTTCATCTATGTTTCTAGGTTTAGAAATAAAGCCAGACTGAGACGTGTGTGTGTTTGCGTGCAACCCTGTAGGTTGCTCACTTTTTGCAGCAACAACTGTGTTCCTAAAATATCTACAGGATATTACCATAGCTGTGGTTCTGACTTCTGAAGGGGACTTTTCACCATCAAATTGACAAAAAAAGCTTGTTACTTTTAATTGTTTAATAAAAACCTGAATTACAACAAAAGGACAAACAAAATATTAAAGTGGAAAAGACAATTGTCAATAATGACATTGAACTGAGAAATTTGAGATGTGACAAGGGTAAGTTTCCAAACAGTGAAAGGACTTTTAAAGGTCCAACTTTCAATTAAATAAGACAAAGGTTTAGTGTGGTGTTATCAAGAGAACTAGGGCTTTACTCTTAAGATGGTACAATGACAACTCCACCTTTTCTTACTTTCTTCTAGATACTGTCCACATAAGTTCCACTGGAGTTTAAAATGAAATAAAAATGAAGTGAGTTCACTGAGGTCACAGAGACAGCAGAGTCCAGCATGCTGTTAGCTTCTCAGAGAGGAGGCAGAGTAGATGCATGGAGGCTGGGTGTATCTCAGTCTGTGGTGGTGCGGCGGTACCAGAAGCGTGCCCTGAAGTCGTCGCTGCAGGTCATGAAGCCGGGATTGGTGGGCGAATGGACGATGCAGCGGACGATGTTGTTGTGTCCCAGAGACAGCAGGTTTTTCCTCTCAGCCGTGCGCGAGTCCCAGCAGCACAGGCTGATGGTGCGCTCATCTGGCAGCAGCACATAGTCCTCTGTGTGGTTGAACACACCCTGTGTCCGATGCATCTGACGGCCACTCAACCCCGCGCCTAAAACACACCAGACACAGTTTAAATCCCATTGCAAGACATTAAATAGCATCTAATGATTATTGTGGGCTGACGGAGTGGACTGATTATAGTAGGACAGAGAGACTAAGTGGACTGGTTATAGTGGGACAAAGAGACCGAGTGGACTGGTTATGGTGGGACAGAAACTGAGTGCACTGGTTTGAGATCGCCAGTCTGACAGGCTGGCTTTATTCAACACAAAATTGGACATAACATAATGCATATGCGGAACAGATCCCACTTTAAAACAATAAAACTGGCTCCACCGGCATGGCTGTCCTGCCTCCACCGGCATGGCTGTCCTGCCTCCACCGGCATGGCTGTCCTGCCTCCACCGGCATGGCTGTCCTGCCTCCACCGGCATGGCTGTCCTGCCTCCACCGGCATGGCTGTCCTGCCTCCACCGGCATGGCTGTCCTGCCTCCACCGGCATGGCTGTCCTGCCTCCGACTTGATGGACGTGAAGCACTAAGCGTATTGCTACAGTTTTGTTTGACGATGCTTTGGTGTTGCTGATAGAATCTTGCTTTAGAAGCTCAACCCAGTTACTGTTGTCTAGTGAGGAGTGAATGAGGCCTGATGAAGCTTCAGGGCTCTCTTTTGATTTGTGCTGAAGAAGATGAAAAGCTTTGGGGCTTCAAACACAGCGAACACAGTGACATCTGGTGGCTTGTTAAATGTATAGCAGCTCTTCAAGACAGGCAGACAAACACTTCTGATTTGAAGAGTTTAGTCGCAGACGTGCAATAAAAGGTCAACAAGGTAGTGTAGAAAATCTGCAATGCTACTGATCACAAGTGGTGCATTAAATGTAGATAAATGAACAACTTAAACAAGCCGTTTTTAAAAAGGCTACACATTTTACTGAGACCATACCTTAATCTGCCCAATAAGAGCAGTTTAGGCTCAGTGTGATATTTCTGTAACATTTCATATGAATTACAATGTGCATTAGACTATTCATTTTGTTTTTACATGCATCAGGTGGAAATGTAATACCTCTGTCTTTCATGTAATTTGTCATGTTTCTAAGTTATTCATTTAGCATATTAAGAGAGTCTAGCAGCAAAACATTGACTGTTACAAAACAAAATTTAGTCTGTTTTCAAACTAAATGAAGCACTTTCCTAAACTGATAGCAGATCATTTTATGACTAATGAAGCCCTTTTCATAGCTATTTTAGCTTAGCAGTTAGCAATGTTTTCTCTCTCCTCAGCTGTTGATCAGTGTGTCAAACAGCCATTCTTCGGCCTCCTTTGTAATAACTGTAGTTTATTTGCCGTGTTGGAGGCGAGGCTATGCACAAGGGAAAGTCCAAAGTTAACAATAGCTGCTGTAGTATTATTTAATAACATCTTAGATAATAAATTTCATTGTAAGTTAAGAAGTTTGACTTCCTTAAAGACCAAGCATACAGAAAGTAAAAGAAAGGAAAGATACCTAGTGTCTGCTGAGTGTCTGAGGTTAACGGTTTTCATAGTAAGAAATAGGGAAACAAAATTTCCATATTAACAAGGTAACAGTTAGGGCTGAAAGAACGAGTTCCAGGGGACAAGGGGCTGAAATGGGAGATAGGCGTGAGAAACTCAGTCATCCGTGAGGAGCTCAGAGTAGAGCTGCTGCTTCTTTGCGTCGAAAGGAGCCAGTTGAGATGGTTCGAGCATCTGGTAAGGATGCCCCCCTGGCCGCCTCCCTAGGGAGGTGTTCCAAGCACGTCCAGCTGGGAGGAGGCCTCGGGGAGGGATTATATCTCCAACCTGGCCTGGGAACACCTCGGAATCCCCTAGTCGGAGCTGGTTAATGTGGCTCTGAAAAGGGAAGTTTGGGGTTCCCTGCTGGAGATACTCCCCCCCGTGACCCGATACCCGGATAAGCGGACGAAGATGGCCGGATGGATGGACAGTTAGGGCTGTGTAATATAACAATATGGTGATATGAGGCTAGATATCATCTTGGATATCATAATATGAGTGTTGTCTTTTCCTGGTTTTGCAGGCAGCAACACAGTCAAGCGATGTCATTTTCTGAACGTACCTGACTGTTCTAGCTCTTCTATTAAATATTGTATCAATCGCCCGCTGATGCTGGCACCTTGTACAGCAGTCTTGGCCACAGTCTATGAATGTGTGTGAATGGTTCCTGTACTATGTAAAAGTGCTTTGAGTAGTTGTTGAGAGTAGAAAAAAGCTTTGTAAGAACAGTCCATTTATATTGCCTGTCAATCGGAAGGTTGGTGGTTCAATCCCTGGCCCTGCAGTCCCATGTCAAAGTGTCCTTGGGCAAGACACTGAACCCCGAGTGTGACTGTGTGAGCATGTTTATCTGATGAGCAGATGGCACCTTGTACGCCAGCCTCGGCCACAGTGTATGAATGTGTGTGAATGGTGAATCCTGTATGATGTAAAAGCGCTTTGAGTAGTCGTTAAGACTAGAAAAGCGCTAAATAAATACATATTTATATCCACATTTCTGATGATTTATCAAAACTCAAATATTTTGTGAAAGGATTTGCTCAAATGACTGGCTTCTCTAGCTCTTCGTTCAGAGAACCAAGGTTACAACGTAACCTAGCGTTTTTTTGGCAGTAGTTGAGGCCAGTTGTTTTGTACTTAAAGTGACTGTATGTTACTTTTCAATGTTTCTGAAGCTCATTTTGCATACAGTGTTCCTTTATGACCTGTAACAGCAAATGAGACTAAGAGTGAAAAGAACGCTGGTCCGCGATTGTGGAAGGCTTGTATCATGTGGACACGCAGACAGTGTTGTCATTATTTAGAATTCCTCATGGGAGAGACAGAAACTATGCACTATAGCTTTAAACACAATGAGAAATGTATTGGTTTTGGCAAGACAAGATTACCTGAAACATAATGGAATGATTTGGGGCCCCAGGCAAACTACTTCTCACCCTCTCTCTAAATGGGAATGTATTATATGTATTGGCTGCGGTAGGTGGACGTAAAAACTGCTGTCCCATACGATATTTACAGGTCAACGAACACCTCAAAAAGGTCAACCCTCAAATACCCCCACACAACGGAAAATATATTAGGTTGAGCAAAAAGGTTGGAGGTCAAATGATGCTTTGCATTCTGTTGAGTACATTCTTAAGTCTGGTTTGCATTTGGAGATTTTTCACACAACACTGTTTCAGATGCTACAAGAGTAACACACTGCTGATAATATATCGTGAATCGTGCAGACACAACACAAAAATCTGTTCCATGCCCTCTTTATTATAGCCTACACACACCGTTGTGATTATTCTTTCTTTTCCCCATAATAATCTAAATAATAATAAATATAAATATATAATAACATAATCTAAAAAAATAAAATAAAATTCCATAATCCATTGCATAATACAGCTGCAAATAAGTATTTTAACACCTGTCTATCATCTAGAATTCTGACCCTCAAAGACCTGTTAGTCTGCCTTCAAAATGTCCACCTCCACTCCATTTATTATCCTAAATTAGATAAGCACCTGTTTGAGGACGTTAGCTGCATAAAGACACCTGTCCACCCTATACAATCAGTAAGAATCCAACTACTAACATGGCCAAGACAAAAGAGCTGTCCAAAGACACCAGACACACAATTGTCCACAAGGCTGGAAAGGGCTATGGGTAAATTGCCAAGCAGCTTGGTGAAAAAAGGTTCACTGTTGGAGCAATCATTAGAAAATGGAAGAAGCTAAACATGACTGTCAATCTCCCTCGGGCTGGGGCTCCATGCAAGATCTCACCTCGTGGGGTCTCAATGATCCTAAGAAAGGTGAAAAATCAGCCCAAAACTAGACGGGAGGAGCTGGTCAATGACCTGAAAAGAGCTGGGACCACCGTTTCCAAGGTTACTGTTGGTAATACACTAAGACGTCATGGTTTGAAATCATGCATGGCACGGAAGGTTCCCCTGCTTAAACCAGCACACGTCAAGGCCCGTCTTAAGTTTGCCAATGACCATTTGGATGATCCAGAGGAGTCATGGGAGAAAGTCATGTGGCCAGATGAGACCAAAATAGAACGTTTTGGTCATAATTCCACTAACCGTGTTTGGAGGAAGAAGAATGATGAGTACCATCCCAAGAACACCATCCCTACTGTGAAGCATGGGGGTGGTAGCATCATGCTTTGGGGGTGTTTTTCTGCACATGGGACAGGGTGACTGCACTGTATTAAGGAGAGGATGACCGGGGCCATGTATTGCGAGATTTTGGGGAACAACCTCCTTCCCTCAGTTAGAGCATTGAAGATGGGTCGAGGATGGGTCTTCCAACATGACAATGACCCGAAGCACACAGCCAGGATAACCAAGGAGTCGCTCTGGAAGAAGCATATCAAGGTTCTGGCATGGCCTAGCCAGTCTCCAGACCTAAACCCAATAGAGAATCTTTGGAGGGAGCTCAAACTCCGTGTTTCTCAGCGACAGCCCAGAAACCTGACTGATCTAGAGAAGATCTGTGTTGAGGAGGAATGGGCCAAAATCCCTTCTGCAGTATGTGCAAACCTGGTGAAAAACTACAGGAAACGTTTGACCTCTGTAATTGCAAACAAAGGCTACTGTACCAAATATTAACATTGATTTTCTCAGGTGTTCAAATATTTTTTTTTGCAGCTGTGTCATAAAAATAAATAGTTAAAAAATTATACAGTGTGATTTCTGGATTTTTTTTTTTATAGATTATGTCTCTCACAGTGGACATGCACCTACGATGACAATTTTAGACCCCTCCATGATTTCTAAGTGGGAGAACTTGCAAAATAGCAGGGTGTTCAAATACTTATTTTCCTCACTGCATATATTTGAATCTACTAGGTTTGTATACTTTTGTTTTATTTTGTATGCTGAGCAGCTAAAAGAAAAAAGTTCTCAGGAAAAATAAAGCTTGATCTTGTTTTAACTGGAGCGGTCAACCATTTTTTGACAGGACCGTAGACAAATTTATCAATGTTAGGCCTGTAACAAATATTACATCACTGTCTAATTGTCAATTTTCTTTACATAATGGTGTCTTTGTTCAACCGCAATTAATTGCTAACACGAGCTAAGGTCTTAAAGCATATGATTTCGTTTAGATACGCCAAATTGTAATGAAATAATTGATTATTGGTCAGAATATACCTTTTATTTCAATTAGTTGGTGGCACTTGGCCCTTTACATGTTCAGAGCAAAAAAGGGGGGGGGGGGGGGGATACAGTTAAAAAAAATGGTTCTTGTGTTATATTATCTGAGTGACATGACCGTGACATAACTAAACATGCATCCTGGGATACATTCAAAACTTTGATTTGTTTAATCATAACTAAATAACTAGTTTAAAATTTGACTGAAAAATACAATTATATTGTTAATTGCCTTAATTTCTGAGACAATTAATAGTACTGCAACGTTTGAAATTGTTCCAACTCTAAATCAATATTGAAAACATTGCATTTATTAGCATGAATGACAGCAATTGTGGAACTGAGTGATGATTTGTCGTCATTAGACTGCCCAAAACGTTACCTCCCGTATTTGAAGGTGTACTACTATATAAAATTTATATTAATTTTTAATAGAAATGATTTTTTTTATGTATGTGCGAAGTGAATCACAGTTGGATGGAACAAGAACAAAGCCAAACTAAATCATATACCAGCTTTGAGTCCCAGAGACCACGTACTAAGATGCTTATTCAATTAGATGAAAGTCACAAAAAACACAAGGTCAGCTTCTACAAACTGCCCTCGCGTGTCAAATATAAAGCAATGTAACACACAACACTCCTCCCTGTATGAATCTGCACTGACCCACAACTCATGGTCCTTACCTGTGTACTTAACCAGTGTCCGACCGGTAGAGATCTCCCACAGTTTGACCACCGAGTCTTTGCCACTGGACAGGATGTACTTGGAGTTCTTGGAGAAGATGGCGGAGCAGACCTCGGCTCCGTCGTGGGCCTTTTCGAAGGTGGACACGCAGCGGTTGGAGACGCCGTCCCAAAGCTTGATGCTGCCATCCTTGCTGCAGGTGACGTAGCTGTTGGCGGTGGGGTTGTAGCTGACCCCGCTGATGGTGTCTGTGTGTTGGTCCAGCGGGTTACAGGACACAAAGCACTGAAAGGTGTTGGCGTCGTAGAGGCGAACGGTGGGGTGCTGCGTTCCCACCAGCAGAAAGTCCCCTGATGGGTGGAACGAGATTGAACGCAACATCTCTGCTTCCTGTTGGGAAATAGATGGAAAGAGGCTTGAATTACAACAGAATAATAGTAGTCAGCCCAGTGTAACGAAATTGAAATGTTGCAAATTTCCCAGCCCTGTAACATAAGAAACTTGGCCTATCCACTTTCAAACAAACAATTATTATTCTCCAAATCAGAGAAGTTCTGTGCACAAAATCTGACCTGTATATATTTAAATGCTCTTTTTGCAGAGGGCTTCGAGTAGTCAAACAGTTTGAGTGTGTAGTCTCTGGAGCCAGAAGCTAGAATCTGTTCAGTGGGATGGAAGGCGAGGCAGGTGACTTCGTCCACGTGGTCATACAGTGTTCGGATCACAGGGTGATTCTCCATGTTTTGCTGCGCTGTCTCATTCATCATCACCTGACATATAAAAGACACACATTAAGTAGTAAAGATAAAGCTGCTAGATTCAAAATGTGAGTTCACTCGGATCTCAACCTCACCTCAATAGGCATAGCACTCTTGGCCAGCATGCGTTCAGTATCCAGGATCTTGATGGAAGCGTCGGCAGAGCCAGTAGCAATCAGCTGGCCATCCCGACTGTATGAAGCCACCCGACATGGACCTTTATGGGATGTCACATAGCAGGTCTCATACTCTGATGCCTCTGGAGACATGGTCTGGACATCGGCATCAAATTCCATATCAATTCCCACACCTGGTGCCACTGTATCTGAACGCCCAATGGCATACTGGACTGCGCTGTCATCATTCTCCATCCCTGAAAAAGGTTGTAGATTGCTCAATTAGGGCCCATCACACATAGCTCGAACATCAGACATGGAGGAAACAAGTGGTACCTGTTTTTGCCAGCTGCATCAGCTGCTCTGAGGGCGACACTACATTCTGTGGTTTGACCTCGTTGATAAGGCTGTTGGCGATGCTGGTGTATCCGTCATAGAGCAGCTGGCTGATGATCAGCTTGTACAGGTGCTGTCGGTCCTTTAAAGTCGGTTTGGGACGAAACATGGTGTGTACCAACTTAGCCGGCTGAAACAACAGAAAATGTCGCCACATGATGAGTTATCTCTGCGTCACAAAATGTTATTGAAGTTTACAACACACTCCGTTAGCTGGGACTAACGTTGTAACCAATGGATGGAAACGGGTAGCTTGTGCCCAGGCTTAGCAGTGCTGCTAATTATGCTAGCTTTGTTGCTACATTCTAGACAGAGCATAGACAACAGAAGTGCCGCCGGATTTAAACCGCAAGCTGGCCGGACGTCATTAATGTGCAACAACAGCATCACGGGCCGTTTTAGGACACGAGATGAATATCACATTTTAAAACATTAAAATATCATACCCTCTTCAAACTCTATGGCGCTCCTCGACCCAAACGTGCCTTACGCTCTACGTATTTGCGTCCAACGTCACAGCACTCTTGCCTTCTTCTTCTTCTTCTTCTTCTTTAAGCTTTATTGGCGATTAGTGCATTACCGCCACCAACTGGTATGGTTTGTGGATCGGAATATCTCATATGTCAACATGTCTTTTCGGAAATTTCATTTTTTTAAGATACTGAAATATGTACTCAATAGCACTCGTACCTTGAGCTCTTTTGTAGAATAACTATTAGATCACTTTTATCTATGTTTGGCTGTGAATCACATTCCTTCTTTCTTCCTCATAGTGTTGACAATATTATATAATATGCTCTCTGGCTTAATCCTGCCCTGAGTAAACACATATACATATATTATCACCCTGAAATATATATATATATATATATATATACACACACACACACACACACACACACACACACACACACACACACACACAGTGCCTTGCGAAAGTATTCTGCCCCCTTGAAGTTTTCAACCTTTTGACACATTTCAGGCTTCAAACATAAAGTAAATAAATAATAATAATAATAAATAATAATAAATAAATAATTTTTTTATTTTTCGTGAAGAATCACCAACAAGTGGGACACAATTGTGAAGTGGAACGAAATCTATTGGATATTTTAAACTTTTTTAGCAAATAAAAAACTGAAAAGTGGTGCGTGCAAAATTATTCGGCCCCCTTGCGTTAATACTTTGTAGAGCCACCTTTTGCTGCGATTACAGCTGCAAGTCGCTTGGGGTATGTCTCTATCAGTTTTGCACATCGAGAGACTGAAATTCTTGCCCATTCTTCCTTGCAAAACAGCTCGAGCTCAGTGAGGTTGGATGGAGAGCGTTTGTGAACAGCAGTTTTCAGCTCTTTCCACAGATTCTCGATTGGATTCAGGTCTGGACTTTGACTTGGCCATTCTAACACCTGGATACGTTTATTTGTGAACCATTCCTTTGTAGATTTTGCTGTATGTTTGGGATCATTGTCTTGTTGGAAGATAAATCTCCGTCCCAGTTTCAGGTCTTTTGCAGACTCCAACAGGTTTTCATCCAGAATGGTCCTGTATTTGGCTGCATCCATCTTCCCCTCAATTTTAACCATCTTCCCTGTCCCTGCTGAAGAAAAGCAGGCCCAAACCATGATGCTGCCACCACCATGTTTGACAGTGGGGATGGTGTGTTGAGGGTGATGAGCTGTGTTGCTTTTATGCCAAACATATCGTTTTGCATTGTGGGCAAAAGGTTCGATTTTGGTTTCATCTGACCAGAGCACCTTCTTCCACATGTTTGGTGTGTCTCCCAGGTGGCTTGTGGCAAACTTTAGGCGAGACCTTTTATGGATATCTTTGAGAAATGGCTTTCTTCTTGCCACTCTTCCATAAAGGCCAGATTTGTGCAGTGTACGACTGATTGTTGTCCTATGGACAGACTCTCCCACCTCAGCTGTAGTTCTTTGCAGTTCATCCAGAGTGATCATGGGCCTCTTGGCTGCATCTCTGATCAGTCTTCTCCTTGTCTGAGCTGAAAGTTTAGAGGGACGGCCAGGTCTTGGTAGATTTGCAGTGGTCTGATACTCCTTCCATTTCAAAATGATCGCTTGCACAGTGCTCCTTGGGATGTTTAAAGCTTGGGAAATCTTTTTGTATCCAAATCCGGCTTTAAACTTCTCCACAACAGTATTACGGACCTGCCTGGTGTGTTCCTTGGTCTTCATGATGCTCTCTGCGCTTTCAAAAGAACCCTGAGACTATCACAGAGCAGGTGCATTTATACAGAGACTTGATCACACACAGGTGGATTCTATTTATCACCATCAGTCATTTAGGACAACATTGGATCATTCAGAGATCCTCGCTGAACTTCTGGAGTGAGTTTGCTGCACTGAAAGTAAAGGGGCCGAATCATTTTGCACGCACCACTTTTCAGTTTTTTATTTGCTAAAAAAGTTTAAAATATCCAATAGATTTCGTTCCACTTCACAATTGTGTCCCACTTGTTGGTGATTCTTCACAAAAAATAAAATTTTTATATCTTTATGTTTGAAGCCTGAAATGTGTCAAAAGGTTGAACAGTTCAAGGGGGCCGAATACTTTCGCAAGGCACTGTATATATATATTCCTATATCATATATTAACCCTGTACTTTATTTATGTTCACACATCACATGGCACTACAACAACATTTGTACAATCACTTGCTTTAGCAACACAATCTTTTCACCTAATCTTACTTTTAACCTAACCTCACGTTACTTCTATGCTTTTTTAAATTGTATTTATTGTACCGTAGCTATGTTACTTCATATTGCTTTATTCAATCATTGACTTTGATATATTTTTAATGTCTTGCCTTAAAAGGACTTTTTAACTTGCAAGCAATCTTGAGTGCCTGGATATGATTTATGACATTCTTGGTAATAATTCTACTTTCTTTTTGTGACTTGCTGAAATAAATTTGCTGAGATAAAAGCACAAACCAAATTTTATTTTATTGATGATGATAAGATGTCATCCCAATAAAGTTATAACTATAATAACCTGTTGGCATTGATCTGTCACACTTACCACATATGCCTTTTATTGTATATTTTATCTGGAAGTATAAGGTGTGTTTCAGTGATGGTGGTATTTAATCTGTCTACTAGCAGATCATTCCAGGGGGTGTTACATTACTAATAAGCAGATTTTCATACAACTATCTGAGGAATACAAAAGGTTTAAAAGTTACTTTTTTCATTTTTCATTTAACCCATTCTGCTCTTCATTCATGAAATTCAGATAGATAATCTTTATGACATGGAAACATGATGAACTAACATACATTTTTTATTTACAGACTTCAAAAAGTTTGCAAGTCCCGTTAACATTATTTTCATCTGCAGTATTCTCCTCTAAGTTTGTGTTATTGTTCTGGCGGGCAGACGCTCTTACGTCCTCATTTTGCATCAAATTTGCTTGACTTAACCCTCTTTCTATAGAACCCGCACTCAAGTGGTCAGTGAAGAAAAATAAGCACCAACAATGCACTACACTATAGATTTGTTTTATGGCAATATGGAAAAGTCCCCTTCTTTATATGCTTGAAGTCTTACTGTGCTGCCTTTCACTGACTGACCCTTGTGTGTATAAAGCATTTTGTACCTCTGCTATGTGAGAGGTGTGACACTAAAGGCCAAGCAGAGGGTGCACAAGTACAACATCTCAAAGACTTTAAGAAAGAACAGCTGGGAGGAGCTGTTGTACCCGACAGAGCACAGCTAGGATTACAGTCTTGGCTCTGCAGTTGTAAGCTTGAAAATGCCTTCTGCTGAACTACATGCTGACTATTATGGTTGAGACGTTAACACTGACAGGTACACACACTGGGGTTGGCAGCTTGTACTAGTAGTGGTATTGGTAGTGGTGCTGAAGACAAAACTGGGGAAGGAGACGCCTGTTCTTTAGTTCCATTGTATTTATAGTGTCAAATCATAACAGGGGTTATCTCAGGACACTTAAGAGATAGAGTAGGTCTAGACCACACTATTATTTACAAAGACCCAACAATTCCTCCAAGAGCAATTGCACACTGTAGCTTTATCCACTGAAAAGACAAAAGTGAACATGTAAGTGGATATAGGCCTGCAGCAGTTCAGCACCCACCCACTCACAGTCTCTGAATTGCCACTTCCTGCAATGTGGCTCAGCACTTTAAATGCCAGCAAAAAAAAAAGACAGTGGAGTGTGCATGCGTATGGATGATAGAGAAATGAGCATATTCAAATAATACATCTGACATTTGTCATTCCATGTGCAAAAATGCAGCAAGGGACCCTTTCATAAACAAATAAAATAAGCTGGATATTTACCTCGGGTACCTTGGAGCTAGGACCGTGACAGGAAAGCGCTCGTCTACCGCAGTGCACGGAGGCAGACAACTTCACAATTTGAGATTTAAAGACGAGAAACTCTTTGTCTTAAGTGATTACAGATGTTCTTGTAGTTCTTGCATGATGACATTAGTTTTTTGTATACTTTACTTTTTAAAGTATGGATATATAACAAACATAGTAGAATTAACAGTTGGCCACCACTGCATTCATACAAATGTTATACAGATGTAAATACATGTTCAATACATGGATAACAACAACAATAATAACAAAGAAAACAACTAAGTTCTTTTTCAGCAATGTGGACCCGGAGGAGGATCAGAACACATGTTGTTGGTTTCTGGTCACTGCTGACTATCAGCTGTAAAACCTGACTCAACCCTGTATCCTAGTGACCATGAGCAACATGACCAAAATACAATCAATCAACATTACTAAACGCCTGTTCACTGTTGAAGACATCCGTGCAAATCCATACAGACTGTACACACAGTGTGATTTAAAAACCTTTCATCTGACTCAGTCTCTAAAAACAGGACTGGAACTCTACTTCAACCCTGCAGGACTGTGAGCTGTGTGCTAGAAAACAGGCATGGTATGAGGTGTCTTGTTACCATGTCAACACAAAGCATGCTCTCAGTGGGCCAGCCTGCAGTTGCCTTGGAGACCAGCTAGTCCATAGCAGTGAAATGATATAAAAAGTATTTGATTTCTTTCAGCAGATGTCATCTCAAAGTTGCATTCAATTCTATACAATGACATACTGATGACAAAAATCTCATCCTTTAGATCAGAGCTATTTGGCAGGTGGGAATATAAATATATTCACATTTAAAAAGAAAATAGAATACACCTAATGCAGCTATAGTCAATCATTTTGTATTAAATTAAATGAGTGTCACATGCAAGTGGGAATTATCCCAATCTCTGCTGCTCCTCTCCGCTCTGAACAACGTTTTATCTTCTTTTAGCTCAGTGTTTTGGTCGAGTCTTACCGCTCTCATCAGTGTCGTTTCCAGCGGTATCAGGCAGCTGTATGCACTTCTTGACACCAAACACCAAACAGATAAACGTGAAGTCACTGACTAGAATCTGAGCCAGATTTTTTTCTCAGGGGGTAGAGTTGAAAACAGAGCTGATACTCATCTTCTTTCAGGTTGTCCACACACAGATGCCCCAACTATGTCTCTGACACTGGCTAGCATTGGCCATTAGGTGGCATGGTCATGTGGACAAAACGTGGGTGTTGCATTTGTTTGTGTTTTAAGTCGTCATGAACTGTTAGAAAGTAGCAATGATCTACTGTTGACATTTGGGCCAAACAGATGGTTGTGTACAGCTGTGTGAGATCATGTGTTTTGTTCACTGGTTTAATCAGGGACAAGTTGAAGGAAACTGCTGCTAGAAATAATACATCATTCCTCAGAATTTGTCAGATACCTGAGTTTGTAACAGAGCAATTGCAATCTGTATTCTGATTTTTAAATTCACTATTTTGCCATTTTAAATCCAGCAACAGCAGATACAGCCAAGAAATGAGACATTGTTTTCCAGAAAAGGGCAACTGAACTACTATATAAGCATGTGCTGTGTGAACTAGTCTAACCCTGCAAAATGAAACATACTGTAAGGGGGCTGTGGTTGGAGGTGGCAAATTCACTCCAGCCACTCACAGCTCATCCATTTGCTTTCTGCCTGAGAGAGTGAGAGCAGTGCACGTGCAGCAAAGCGGCCACAGCAACATTAGCTTTGCTGAACCCTAGTCTTTGTGGGTGTATGAAACACAGTGTGTGGGAGGGAGAAGGTAGGTAGGGGCGCAGGTATATGAGTGGGCTAGAAGTCAGGTTCTGCTACAAACTGTTGATTGTAAAGTCAGTCAGCCAACGTGACTGTCAAAGGTAAGCTCGCCTCTGTGACTGCACTTCCTCTGCCAAACAGTCACTCTCATTTCTGCACAACATTTTGTGTTAGCCTTAAATCCTTCCATGTGCGCTCAGGGCCTCTGTGCTCTTTCACTATGTGTAATCTATGTTTTCAACTTCTCTTCCGGAAGTCTTAGTTAGAGAGCTACACACCCACCCAGCCAGCCAGCCCTCACTCTCCTCCTCTCTGCATCACCACTTTCATAGTACATCTTTTTTTCTCTCATTTGCATTTCTTCCGCTTCCTCAACAAGAAACTGTTCACGTGAAAGAGTTGTGAGAGACAATCAGACTGGAGCACACAGCCTTGGATGACAAGATGGATTGACAGCAGGAGGAGCCCTGAGGATGGGGCTGTTCCCTGCAGCAGACTAAGCTGGAGGACTGTTGCTGATTGAAGTGCAAAGTACAAAAGGTGAGTGGCTTTTGCATGATTCTGTTATTCTTACCTCCACACAATGATGGCAACACCATCAGATCCTTCCTCTTTTCAATCATCCTGCCATCAGAACAGCAATTGGAAATCAGATCAATAGAGCAGATAAGAAATGAGACACATCTAGAATCTAGTCTACCTTGTTGTTTACATGTTGATGTTTGAATCTTTTTTCTGGACAGTTTGACCTCTTTTTAAACCAATTCCAGGACACACTTGTATATACTAACTGGCAATAAAACATCCCTCTGAGTACTTCAGTGGTCCACACTACAGTTGTATGTCTTTATAAAGTATATGTAACCATGTGACATATTTACATAGCTGAAAGGAAGTGAATGCAAATTACAGTAACAGAGTAGATGAAGTTGAGGAATTTGAATTTGTAGGTATTATTCTGGATTCCCATCTCAAATTCAATAAACACATGATCAAACTTTGTAAGACTGTTTGGACAAACCTGAACTGTTTCAGAATGATAAGGGATCACATACCTGTCTGTTTTTTCATGCCACGATACTCCCATGATCCCACTTATTCTACTACTGTATGGGACCAAGCCTCCCGGACAACAGTCAAAGCCATCATATCATTATACAAACAGGCATTTAACATAATGGATCAGAAACCAACAATGTGGCACCACTGGTTGATTGTACAGAAATACAAGCTTTTACATTTTGATGGCTTTATTAAGTTCTCTTTTCTTAAACTGATTTACAAATGCACAAATAATCTAGCTCCCGCCGTACTCTGTCCTTTTGTGACAAAAGCAGTGAGCAGTGGGTGGCAACTGCATAGCAGAGGGGCGTCCACTTTTGGCCTGTCATGTTTTTCAGTGAGAAGGGACACATTTTTGGAATGATTTACCAACTAAATTAAAAACACAAACCAAACTGAAAACATTTAATAGAATGGTGAAATACTGGTTGAAAGATAACCAAATATGTAGCCACTGAGTCAGGTCCATAAAAGCAGAGCAGGTACACACACACACACACACACACACACACACACACACACACACACACACACACACACACTGTTGACCGTGTTGTAATGTATTGTCTGTGCTAGATGCCTGGCTGCATCATATCTGGATTATTTTTTGGAAAGGCGAGGGACTGGGGTTGCAAATTAGCCTATTGGTTAGAAACCTTTTATGTAACACATCTACACATACTGTTATAGCCTTGACTGTGATAATTATCTATGTAATAATGTGTGCTGCATTGTCCCTGACAAATAAACTGACAAAAAAAAAAGTTTCAAAAAAATTATGTTTAAAATTAAAATACACACACACAGTTTTTCTTGTTTTCACTCAAATATGAACTTTCCTCAGTGAAACATATCTAACGTGGGTGTTCTAAAGATGTACAACTAAAAAAGCCTGCTCCTCTTGCCAAGTGTACCTCTGTGGGTGAATTATGCATTGTCATAAATGTAGAAGCAGCATGACAGCAACAGGAAATGGAATTTGCTTGACCTCGGATGAAGCTATTCATCTTTTCATGTAGGTGGCTTTACCCTTTGATTAGATTACTGCACAAATATGACAGTCTGTCAGGAGACCAAGCTGCCTCATTCTACTGTGAACATCGAGGGATTGCCATTTAATCGGTGCAGACTGGAGAGAGAACAACCGCTAATGTCAGCAGACACATTTTATTTGGGATATATAAAAGCCTCTGATCTGATTCCCTCATCTTTCTCTTAATGTGAGTCACTCTCCTCCATTCCCTCCTGTATAGACCTTGCTATCCAAGTTTGTGTCTCATATATTTCCACTGCCTGCTTACAAAAAATATGTTAAGAGTAAAATGCTATTTCACTCAGCTATAGATGTGTTTTTATTTTGATGCTGAAGGATTGTGGACATCATTGTAAACCATGTCCCCCTGGATTGTATCACTATACAGAATCCCGACTGGAGTAATTGCTATAGTTGCCATCTGTCCTAAAGGGAACAGCATATCTGTCATATCCTTTACTGCTTTAGTTCATTTATCCGTTGCTATGTTCCTTTGTTTCTGTTCCACCGGTGCAATAGCAAAATGTTGTCTCTAAATAGATGGATCTGCCCTGTTTGAGCTGAGGTCTAATGCAAACTGTTCTTATCGTACAGGTAATTAGAGACCTGGCACTGGTGCATCACGACAGCAGCAGGGTTACCATGGAGACTGGCAGGCCAAGATTGGCGAGTGCTCCATTGCACATCAGCTCAATCGCAGCGCAGACAGAGAAAAGGATGGAGGTGCAGGCCCCACTGACGGCTATTTACATCCACACAGCACAGCCTGCAGCTGCCCAAGAGCCAGCCACACTCCAGCTGACCATGCCGCCACTTTATTCCAAAGAGACGCTTCCCTTTCTGACACTTCATATTGCTGGAGGACTGCAGTCTCAGCTGGGATTGAGTCTGCCGGCTGCTGCTGGGGCTGCTGCTGCTGCACCCAGACCCAAGTCGGCGGGAAAGCACATGTGTCCTCACTGTGGACGGGACTGTATGAAGCCCAGTGTACTGGAGAAGCATCTCCGCTGCCACACTGGGGAGCGGCCTTACCCATGCACCACTTGTGGCGTTTCCTTCAAGACTCAGAGCAACCTCTACAAACATAAGCGTACTCAGGCTCATGCCCGCCTATCGTCTGAATCAGAGCAGAGCAGCGTAGACATCATGTCCAGCTCCAGTTTGTCTCTAGATGAGCACAGCGAGAAGTCTGGCAGCATGGAAAAGGATGCCACACTACCTGCTTCTGAGATCACCTGTCCAGCCAGTGCTGCAAACATCTACTCTGTAAAGACACAACGTTCTGGCTGTGAACAGAATGTGATGACCCCAGCAGGTCAGAAGACAGAAGCAAATGAAAGAGAAGGAGAAAAACAGAAGATGGCAAATGAAACCCCCCTGCTGACCGCCAGTCGACATCTTCCCCTTCAAAGACAAGAAGCCACTCGGTTCTCCAAGCAGTGGGAGAGCTCTGAATCCAGAAGAAAATCCCAGAGCCACGAGAGCACAGACTCAGGCTTCAGTGAGAGCAGTGACCACTACCCAAGCCCTGGCAGCATTTTACCTGACCACAGTATGGATTCCCTCACAGAGTCCACTAAGGAGCATCTTAAAGAAACCCCCAGCACACAAACACCTTTGGCCCCAAGCCAGGATGGACAGGAACCCAAATACACTGCAAGGGAGCAGGAGCAGAATACACTGGAGGAGCGCATATCTAAGCTGATTTCAGAAAATACAGCTGTTGTGGAGGACAAACAGCTGGAGAATGTAAGGCCACGGAAGACGGTTCTGTCAAAGCAGGGTAGCATTGACCTCCCCATGCCGTACACGTACAAGGACTCCTTTCACTTTGATATGAGGATCAGTAAGACTCCCAATGTTGGGTTACAAAGAAACAGGAAGCATGACTTCTACAGCTCTGTGCCCACTCAGCACTCCAACGCCATGGAGCATGCTCCCCTGAACCGCAGCAACTCCCTGCCTTTCAGTGACACCCTCCTGCAGCCTGAGAGGAGCAGCCCAACCTCCTCCTATCACAAGGATTATGTAACACTTGGGCAGAGGGGAAGCTCCGGCCACATCAATCCAACAGGTTTCTCAATCAAGCCTGTAAAGCATTCATCCACCCATCGCCCACTGGTCCGGCAGACGGCCGTCGACGGCAACCACGCAACAGACGGTCTCTTCGTGAATTCGTCTGTGGAGGAGGCGTGCACCAGCAGTCTCAGCTGCGATGGGGACGGTGGTGACATTTGTGGAGAGCCAAACAACAGAAAGTTCCGGAGGAAGAAAGCACAGAAGTTTGCGTACAACAAGTGGTATATGTATGGGGGAGGGACATTTAAGAAGCTGTACAGTGCTGAGAAAGGTGGTGATGACAGTGTTATCAAAGGCAGGAAATCTTTGACAAACCCAGAGCCCGAGGTTGTTCAGGGCCTGCAAAAAGTGCATAAGGAGACAGTAACAACAATCTCCTACAACAGCAGCAGTACCACTCTGTGTCGTCCAGGCTGCCCTCCTGCCAAACTATCTCTGGTCTCTGCTGGGAATTTCAATTTAATTACCAGCCAGCTTCAGGCCTCATGCAGCTCTCTCAAGTCTCCACTCCAGAGAAACCTGTCTTTGTCAATACTGCCATTATCTTCAACTGGATCATCGGTTAGCCACCAAACAGACAGCATGAACAGAGCAGAACCTGGGAGAATGATTGAAGGAAAACATACTGACTCTACCTTGCAGCTATCTGGAGCCCATAATCCCTCTGACAGGAAAAAGCAGAAAACTGATGACAAAACAATTTGCCCTCTGGAGATTAAAACTAACCTAAACACACCAACTCATCCTCTTCCCTCTGTCACTGGCAGTGCGCCTCAGCAGGACACAAATCTCAGTTATATCAACCTTCAAAAACATACTCAGTTAAAAGCAGCTCTCTTCCCAACATGCATAATCAATGCAAATACACCATCTGTTAGCACTTCGCCAGCCACTTCCACGCCCTCCCCTGCCAAGGCCAGCTTCCTACCTAAGTACCAGCTCAGGTTACCTAATGCTGCTGAACCTGATTCAAATCCTTCACTGCATGTTGTGGATAAACCAACGGGAACTTTCACATCTGCTCTGTCATCTTCTCACACTGAGCAAACCTCACCCTTGTTCAAAACATCTAAATCTGTGACCTCACCGTTGATACAGACTTGTGATATCAAAAAGACAAATGCTTTTAGCACACAAGACCAGCTGCTCTTGCCTTGCAAAGCCACAACCGTTTGTCAGGCTAAAACATCAAGACTAAGTTCAAATGCTGTAGAGCACAGGCAATTTGCAGCAAATACAATAACCACATCCTGCCTACAAAATGATCAGGCAGGACTATGCAGCACTTTAATACACACCTTGAAATCTGCACAGAGCTCAGTGCCTATGCAGTTACCCAGACCTTGTGCACCCTGGAACATCCCTGCAACACCTACCATAACCACAGCAAACAGTAAAATGTCTGCTGCTGACATTACAACTTTCTCACAAGGTCTAACTAACCCTAATCCCCCTCTGTCACACACACAGTCACCAGCATCAGACCAGTTGAGCCCTCTAAACAGTGCATTTGGCAGCTCAAACACTCCGCTTGTTCCTTGTCACATTGTACCGTATAACCAGATGCAGCCAGATGCTCAGAACGTGTTTCATGTTCACACAGCAGACCTCCAGATCTGCCTCCAAATCATATCTGACGAGCAGCTGGCTCTCATGGAACCCCAAATCGAGAGGCAAGCAGTTAGCACACTCTCACAGAGACAGGATGTGAAAGCAGTGGCCCCGGAAGTGATCCAGAATGAAGCTCAAAGCTCTGTCACCATGGGAAGTAGCAATGATGGAAATGACCATCTCCAGCAAGGACATCAACAGCATGGGGACCAAAGTGAGTCTTTACCCACTGATAACATGGAGAGAAAAAATCCTCAAATGTCTGCACAAATTGGGAAGAAAGAGCCAAATCTCCCCCTGAATAAAGACAGTATTTCCACTCAGGTTACAGTATCAGCTCAATCTACACCTGCTGAGGCACATGGCTCGTCGATACGCCCACACCAGTACGCTCATGGAAACACGTTCTCTGTGACTCAGAGCTCTACGGGCAATATGTCAACTGCTGCTTTACTCAAAGGTGCAAAGTCAGGAAGGAGCCACACTTCAGAGGAGAAACATTCCCTTTCGGTGAACCGTTGTGCCGAGGAGCAGCTTTTGCGGGACAGAAGGGTCAGCCAAGGTGGATTGATCTCTCAAACACTCTCTGGCCAACACAAGCTCAGCGGGACCTCTCTCTCTTACTTTAAAAATCAAGCAGCTTCATGTAATTTAGGCACAATGAAAGCCACAGAAAGTGGAGAGACCCACCCCCCTCTTCAGGTCGGCCTCAGTCAGGCCTCCGGTGCTGAGGGTGCTGATGAACTCTCGGGGTCAGTTTCTTCAATTTCCATCAATAAATTTAAAGCTTCAAGGCAGCTGAACTCACAAGCAACCATCTACAGCAGTGATTCAGTGGAATCAACATCGTCAGAGGCACACATTTCAATGAAACATGCAAACATGGGATGTGACAGGGTGCGACATTCAGAGGAATTCCAGGAAATGACTCTAAGTGAATTACAGGATTCAAACAGTTCAACCCACTCAGAAAAACAACTTGCTCACTTTATTTCAGTGTCTTCTAACATCAGGTTAGAAGGACCCAAAGACATCCCAGCTGTGCTCACAAGTATTCAGAGCGCTCCTGCAGGTAATGATCTGACTATTTTAAGTATACAAAGTATTTATGTTGTACAGTGTGAAAAGTTGTCTTTGGTTAGGCTTTGTAGTCCAGCACATTGGATTTATATGTAAACAATGACTATGAGAGTAATAGCTGATTTCAGGGTGTTTGATAGTGTTCACATCCGCTTTAGGTGAACACTTTGTGTCTTATACTCCCCCCAATTCTGGGATAATGACCCTAACCATACAGTTTACACATGGCAACCAACTGCCAAGGGCCCCTGAAGCCTGAAGTTTATATTGTGTGAGTAGTCCACACAGCATTCCTGGATGGGAGAAAAACGGGCTCTGGATTATTGGATTTTTTTTTAAACCAATTACAATCATCTTGGGTGGGGCTAAACTCTGGATGGAACCACGGTGCCTCTGATAAATAGTCTCAGGAAGGAACTTGTTATGGTGGAACATGTGTATGTTCAAAAGTAGTTTTAGTCGTCAACAGAATACTTGATTAGACAGATAGTCTAGCTAGCTGTCTGGATTTACCCTGCAGAGATCTGAGGAGCAGGCAACCATAGTCCTCAGAAATCCACCACAGGTTAGAACACCAACACAGAGAAAGAGGACGGTAACACACATCCGCCCGAAATGAGTGAAATCCGGTGACATTTTCGGCAGCAACAAACGAATCCTGAGAGTGGAACATTGTGGATATAGACTAATATTGTATTGACATGGTGCCTCTTCCTATAAATGTGTTTAGCCCAGAGTGTGAGGACACAATGTACAAGGAGAAGGTGCTGGAGGTGTTAACAGGGGGCCACAGCTCATTGTGCATTCATCCTAAAGTGTAAGATACATTTACATGTAAAATGGCTAAAAATACTGTTTGACTGGTGTTGATGGTCATTGTTTTTGTTCCATTCCCATGTCCCGGAGAACAGAGATAACAAGAATGGGTCTGATCTAATCCTGATATGCAGACTGCTCTGGATTGCTTTTACTAATCTGTGCACATTTCAAGACAAACCAGGTTTTACCACAAGATGGCAACATAAGACCACTGGTTTGCAGAGTGGCGGCCTTGTTGATTATTGCAGAATCACCAAAACCCATAACTTTAGTTATGGACAAAATAATCAAATCATGGTTAATTTTAAAATATCTCCATGGTGAAATGAAGTAATGGTTAAAACTCACAGTCCATGTGGCTTTTATTTGACCATTGTTGGCCTTGTTAAAGTGAAATGTGGGCTGTCCACAGGCTTACACAGAATGGTCCTGCAATGTTTTTCATTCCACACCCATCACAACACACAGCACCAATTTACCCACTCTTTAAATGACTGGAGTTTGGGAATAGGACAGTGACACAGTTAAAAGGCCATTGTCTGGGCTCTATCCTCTCCTGGCTGAAGTGAAACAACAAACTATGTTTAATTGTTCTGGAAAGACTTGTTACCAACAGTAATGTTCAGGCACATGATAGTAAATTATAGTAAAGTAAGGAGAAGACAGAAGAGGAGGGATCCATGTGAGTTTCCTCCGAGGAGTATGCCCTAATAGTTTGGCAGAGCAAGGGAATTCCAATTTGAGAACATCTTTTGTCTCCACAGCATATTATATCTAAGCACATTTGTCCATGTATATCACACCAATATGATTTGCTATTAATAGTTCAGTAGTTATGGAATGGACCACCTGTGGAAAATAGGGGAGGGTCATGTCTTTTTATTCTTTGTTGAGGGGAGGGTCATCCAACGTTTTTTAGTCTAGGGGGGGGGAAGGTCACCCAACTTTTGTATTCAGGAACACAGCAACATTTCAAAGAGGCTTGTTCATTTACAATGAAACATTGCACTTGGTGCTAACATGTGAGTGCTGAAGGTGGTTACGTGTTAGTTAAACTTCTCATCTCCAGTCCTGTCTGTATTTGTGAGAAGTGGCGCTGTCATGAGTTAAAAGATAGCCTACTTTACGACTTTAGGTTAATATCGAGTTAATAGGAGTGTGTGTTTGTGTCGGCCGCTGTCTAATTCCAAAGTTCTGAAATGCAATTTTTTTGACTAGCCTACATTTTTTCTTAAAGGGTGTATGCGCCTGCACGAGCACCCACAGAGGAAAAAAAAATCAGCGCCTATGATAAAGAAAAATCAGCAGATCTAATATAAATGATATAATTTATTTAAAAGACTGGCAGACGGGTATCTTTCTGCCCCTGTCAGACGCTGCTTTCCCACTCCTCTGTGTGAGTGAGACCGCAGTCAGTGAACTTACGCCCGCAATATCGTGTATTTTCTAAATAAAATTTCTTTTATAAAAAGTATCAGAAGTGGATTTTGTAATGTAATAGCAGACAATTTAGACGGACCATCTTTTCCAAGTGCAAACTAGAACAGAAGGCATCAATAAATTGCTGGGGAGGGTCATGCGTCTTTTTCCAATCATTTAGGATGGTCATAGAAAAAAGTTATTGCTGGTGGAGGGAGGGTCAAGTCTATTTTGATTAAAGGTTCCAAAACTCCTCCAGTGGCCCCTTAAATAAATAAAAAAAGAGCAGTCCCTTACATTCATTATTTTGTTATTTACTGTGATATTTGTTGTTGTTGTGCTTTTATCCAAAGTCAGCTACAGTTTGTACATTCAGCTGTAGGTTTCAGGTGAATGATTAGCATTAACATTGTGGATTCACCGCCCTAAAGAAAAAAACGCTTTTTAATTTGGTTTTCTTCCCCAAGTGATTACAGAAGGAGCCCCCCTGACCCAGACACTGGGACATAGAGAAGCCCCTGGGCATCCGGACTGTGCAGACTGCAGGCCCAAGAAGAGCCAAGAGGCGAGGAAAACACACGTTCAATGCATGGAGGGGCAAGGAGGTGCAGGGGTGGCAGGAGAGGATAAGATCGAGACAGACAAGGTGCCGGGACAGTGGGACCAGGCCGAGCCAAACTGCACATACGCGTGTTTAGCTGATATGACAAAGCCAAAGGTGAGATATCTGTATTCACTTCCCACTGGCTTAATGCTCATTATACAATGATTGTATTTTTTTAGTGTTTAGATTGCACACATTGGCGTCATTTGACAAATGATTGCACAAAACTGAAGTGTCCTCACTACTGGGACTTGGTAACCACCTCCTTCACATATACTGTATACTGGATACAGTACATGTGATATACTGTATATATATATATATATATATATATATATATATATATATATACACACACACTACTACACATAAACCCTCTCTAAACTACACAGGCCAAAGTGACATGGCACACAAATGCCGGATCTTTCCAATCCGGCATTCTTTCTAAATACACTCCTCTTAAATGTTCCACATATTCCTCTGAGCCAGATGTGTTCAGACTGTCCTGACCTGGGGAACAAGCAGGTTTCAGACATATTGGATTGTTACAGAATTGCTTTCGTTTTATAATTACTTTTACCAAGATATAAGACATTCGCAGCACAATCAACATTTCATCCCCCGAAATGTGTGGAACAGAAAAGTATGTGGTTGAAAAAGAAAAGAGATTTACACGACAGAACATAAATTTATATCACAGAAGCACACATGGTAGCAAGTCAGATATAAATCATGAGGCTTAATGAACTTTTGCCAAAGTTGAAAACATCAGCAATCCATTATAACAGAAGCAGAACACCGTCATAATATTTCAAACGTCATGGTGTGTAATTGAAAGTTAAAGAGCAACTTGACGCCCCTGTGATGGTCCCCTGGACACACTAGGCATTGTGGTATTTGAGCTAGGAAGCTAATGAGAAGACTGTATTATTGTGATATTCTACTTTCTTCTTAACAGGGAGAAGACGGAAAGGTGGATTCCTTTAAAGACTCTTGGCTATCTGAGCAGCATCTTCATAATCTTTCCCAGATACATTCAGGAATGTCTGAGTACCCTCCACAGAGCCTTCATCAAGCTCTAAGCAAGCCTATCAACCTGAATCATTGTTCCATCAGCAGTCAGAAGAGCCTTTTCAATTCTCCACAGGTTCCACTGGACATGAACAACTTCTATTTATCACAACAACACTGGGAAAGCAGCATCGTCCATAACCAACCAACACAGATCTTATGTGAATCATATTCAAGTCAAGGTATCAGAGCACATGCCACATTAACAGAAACACAACATACTCTTTCACAGATTGAGTCCAGCCCTCAGCAAAAACCAACATTTTTTCACCCGGGAGCAGCAGCAGAGCAGCATCTCAGCTAACAGCATCCCAGCAGTGAACTCAAGTGTGTTGCCTGATATCATCACACCCCCCTCTACTCACCCCAGGCAACATTTGTATTCTGTTCAAGTCAGTAGAGCTGCTGCTGGATTGACAGGGGAAACGTCGTCAGAGCCCTTCACATCCTCAGAACTAGATGATTATCAAGACAACAAGGATACGGCAGCAACTGACTGCACTAGTCAGAGCAGTGACATTACCAACAAATGCCACTCTTTTTACTTGTCTGGCCAGCTTCGTGGCTACGAGCCAGAGTGTCTGCCCAGTGGAGTACGGCCTACGCTAAGCTGCCTGGAATACACAGAAGACACCAGCAGTAGTGACGATGAAGGAAAGCTTATCATTGAGCTTTAGGGCAACATGCTGACGAGATATGTTTTCAGAGTGGAGGCAGAAATAATATTGATGGCTCAGTTAAGTAAGTGGGCAGAGCCAAAAGAACCACATGTATAAACTCCAAATAACAGGCATTGACTATAGAACAATATATTAAACGGTCAATGGGCAACAATGTGTTCATTTCCTATCACACAAACGAGTTCCAAGATAGTAGTCTGACGGTATCTCCCACATGACATCACTGAACCAATCACAAAACAGCGGCAAAGTCAACATCGCAGTTATAAAATCAAATATTAAGACTGCAGATCATTCATTAAATGGAGCAATACATTGTTTATATCTGGTTTCATTTGTAAACAAACAAATCCAATTATGTAACATGACTAAAACAAAATGGCCGATTTAGCCTTACTTTCCATTTACCTGGTGTGACTACAAAGCTAATGGGGCTAACCGTCTGGGATCGATGCTAAGTGTCAATAACTGGAATCAATAACTGGAATAACTGGTTTTCCTATCTCTCAGCTGACATTGCTTGAATTACACATTACGCATTACACATGTAGGGGCTTGCCTGCAGCCTGCAATATCCACAACAAGCACCCAGGCTTACTGAATATATAAATGAATATAAAAGAAAGAATGCCATTGACCATGTTTTCATTTAGCCAGCTGGCTTGGTTCTTCAGATATTAGCATCCATGTCACCAACATTTAGGAATCACTTATAAGCACTGAAGGCAACATGGCTGTTGTTTCTGTTAGCAGAGTGGGCATGCTTCACACTACTCGCTCCCCCTGATTTCCCTCATGTCTGTTTTGCTTCATGAACTTTGACAGAAAGAATATGGCTGCTTCTGCTTCTAATTTAACCAATGAGATGACTTTTACACCTGTGAACTGTTATAATACTTCTCACGCATCATTTGTCCTGCCTACCTTCCCTCGGTCACTCTCTCTCTCTCGCTCTCTCTCTTGAAGTGCACTCTGTAACTTTCCCAGACAACACCTGTGTGTGTGACTCATGTGGACATGCTGCCAAATAGCTGTTATAGATCTCTGCTTCCAATCAGATCACCCAGGTGAAGCTGGAGGGACATGACCCTTTTCCCAGTCTGGGTTTTGTAATGAGTCAGCAGCTATGATTAGGCACCTGCACACACAACAACAGGAAATGGGTGTATTTGCACATCTCTGTACATAATTCCACAGCTATAGCTCACGCTGACTTCCTTGTCAATCCTCATCCCAGTAGTGGTCATAAAACATTTGTACTTGACAGGTTTATGTGTGTGCAGGAGTGTGAGCTGATTTGTTATTATGTGAAAAATATGAATATTTGTTTAGTTTTCATTTTCTAATTTTATATTCTTGTTCTTATTCTTGTTAAGTAAGCATAACTGATGAAACAAATACATTCTCCCTCCATTTATTGCACAACCTTTTACTCTTTTTAACCATTTAAAAAAAAGCAGCGGTCAATTAAAGTATTTCTCCTGGTCTGATTGTGTGGCTTTATTCTTCACTTTTACCTTTGACTTTGTGTAAGTGATTTTACTGTAGTCCTGAAGTAGACCAATCACCATCTTGGTGATTGGTGTATACATAGTATACACAAACAAACATATTAGACATTAATAAAAATAAACAATAAATACAAAAACAAATATATACAAAATGTAAGCACTGTGTTCAATGGGCAGATATATGATCCACACATACGTCTATGTGCAATCTTATGTTGAAATTGTATCCTATATATTTCTGTGGTCTGACGATTATTTTACACACTAGTCTTTTACGGCATTTTCGCGACACACAAGTAAGGGGAAAAATGTATTACTGAAATAATAATTACATTATTCAAATATTTTAATTCTGCTTTTAATTAATTCTGCTTTCTAACTAATGTGTTAATGTTTTCCTTTTTATGTTATCAACAAGTAGCAAAGACTTAATAGACGAAGACTGTATTTGATAAGTGGCAGTATATTTTAAGAAATCTGAAGCCTAATGTACATGGTGCCTACAATGTATGAGTGAATAATTTCCTATTTGAATTGCTACTGCTGTGTCCGCCTCGCTATAAGAAGAATCTGTATACACAGAAACTGAGCTCACTGAGCCGTTGAACAATTGTTGTTTCTCATTTCCTCTGTATATGACCAAGGTGGTATGGAGCTGGGTGGCATTCAAATTTGGTAACCTGATATTTAACTTTATGCCATGAGCGATGTACTGGTGTTATCTGATCTTGAATCTGTGAACACACAATTTTGAAGACAAATGAATCACTTTTGTTGAATCACTTCACAGCCGGTCACTCACACAGTTACTCAGCCACTGTGGCGGTGTTCTGTTTCAAGAGGCAAGATATTGTAGAAATACCAATTGATAAATTACTTTTAAGTTAGCAGCAGAGCTAGAGGGGTGGCATTGTCGGCCGGTCAGTCCACCACTCTGGTCTTGATTGAAAAATACTTGATGGATTATCAGGAAAGTTTGTACTGGCATTCATGGCCCCTAGAGGATGAATCTTATACTGACATTCCCACCAGCCTCACCTGTTATACAGCAGCTGCATTTCAAGAGATGACAAATGAACAAAGAAACATTATACCCCTAAAAATGTAATATCTAGGCCTATAAACATTGTCAACACAACATAACTGAACTCAACAAACTGACCTACCACAATGATACATTAGGGAGAATACATAGTGGCTTGGCCAAACCCAATAACACAAAAGGGATAATTAAGAAGACACCAACTACAACTAAAGCCTCTTAGGCCTTCTGCTAGCCCGTATGAGTTGAACGAATGCCAACCAGGTAATGGGCTGTCTGAGAAGTAGCCAATCAGGAACGGCACTACGTTCCACTACTTTTGGAATACAGTGCTAGTGTGGAAAGTTTATACAAGATAATATTGAGTCTGTGCTCTTTGTAAGAAGACTTTTTGTTAGTTTTACCAGAGTTTTATTAGAGAACATATACATAAAAACACAAATCCCCCCCACAGCTAGCTAGACTATCTGTCTGTATAAGCACACACAGAAATTAAAGAGCTAGGTGACCATGAGGAGATCTTCGTTGAATTTGACAAAAAAAATGTATTGGATTAACATTTACTGCAACTTATTGCAACAATAACAACCAAAAAAGAGACGTCTAACGCTGTTTAACTAGCCAATTGTGTGTGTTTTGTTAATCACGGTCAAATCAATTTGCCTCAGAAATTTATGCTGCATTACCGTACATTACCATTAGGTAACATGCAATACCTGCAGGCCTAGGTAACATGCATTAACTGCAGGCCTAGGTAACATACATTACCTGCAGGCCTAGGTAACATACATTACCTGCAGGCTTAGGTAACATGCATTACCTGCAGGCCTAGGTAACATACATTACCTGTAGGCCCATGTATCATGTATTACCTGCAGGCCTAGGTATCATGTATTACCTGTAGGCCTAGGTAACATACATTATCTGCAGGCCTAGGTAACATGCATTACCTGCAGGCCCAGGTAACATACATGCATTACCTGCAGGCCTAGGTATCATGTACAGTGAGGAAAATAAGTATTTGAACACCCTGCTATTTTGCAAGTTCTCCCACTTAGAAATCTTGGAGGGGTCTGAAATTGTCATCGTAGGTGCATGTCCACTGTGAGAGACATAATCTAAAAAAAGAAATCCAGAAATCACAATGTATGTTTTTTTAACTATTTATTTGTATAATACAGCTGCAAATAAGTATTTGAACACCTGTCTATTAGCTACAATTCTGACCCTCAAAGATTGCCTAGTCTGCCTTCAAAATGTCCACCTCCACTCCATTTATTATCCTAAATTAGATGCACCTGTTTGAGGTTGTTAGCTGCATAAAGACACCTGTCCTCCCCATACAATCAGTAAGAATACAACTACTAACATGGCCAAGACCAAAGAGCTGTCCAAAGACATGTCAAAAGTGGATTTTACTGTTAAAATGCCTGCATGCGTGTTGCCGTGATTCTTTTGTATTTATTGGATGTGTTTCGCTATTTGGTGTCTGGATGTTTTCTATTGTTGCATGTTCTGGTTTTATTATAGTTTTATTGCATGGACTAGGCAAGGTTGGAGCCCCTCCCCCTTTTTATTGGTCGCTCAGACTTAACGAGCTCAGGCAAAGACAAGTGAAGACACCTGGACTTAATGAGAGCAGGTGTGGTTGAGTGGAGGCTGTGAAAAGGAGAGCAGGAATGCAGTAAAGGACAGAGGAAAAAGAGGAGAAACGGCGACGACAGGACAGGAGCAGGAGAGCAGACAGAGAAGATGTGACGCCGAGGAGCAGGGGGATTCGGAGGGCTAAAGGGTGGGAACAGCTGAAGCGCGGGTCCAGCTCATGCATTGACAAAGCTCGGGCCGTGCCCAGGTGGAGGTGGTGGGGCAATGCCGAGAACGGAGCAAGAGAACTAGAGGCCAAAGAAACCAAGAGGATGAATGAAGGAGGGGGCGCTGAGGAGCAGAACAGAGCGGAGCAGAGCGGAAGAGAGACCGAGTGACACGGAGGGTAGCGGTAGCCGAGACAAGCAGACGGGTTGGAGAAGTGCCGGTGGGACAAGCCGTCCGAAGTGCGGGTGAACTCAGGGTGGTGCAGACCGGATTACGTCCTTAGAGCCCGAAGCCACAGGGGGACTGCAGCCACCCAAATGAGGAGTTCAACGCAGAAACGCAGATAAGTAAAGGGAAGTCTGCCAGCTACCCTCGGAGAGTGTGTGGGCAAAATAACTTTGTGATCTGTTTACTGAGGGCTCTCTCTCTGTTCTCTCCCAGCGTCAGCCAAGGAGGAACGTAAGACACTACGCGGACCAGCAAAGGAAGAGCCCAGGTTTCCCGGAGTGGGATGCGGCCGTCCTTAGCATAACCACTATCACGGACTGTAAAGAACGTTGGACCGAGCGATAAGGACATTACTTCTAGCATGTTTAGTTTTAGTATTTAAACTTTAATCTTTTAATGGTGTCTTTGAATTATCTGTTTTTTCGCTAGTTTTAACTTGTTTTTAGAATAAAAGGGTTACATTTGAGCAGAGCTGTTGTAGTGTCCTGTTTGTCAGTGTAAAGATTTACTACTGGTATACCTTAGTTTAGAGCACTCCCCCAAGCGGCGGGTTGTGACAGACACTAAAGACTAAATTGTACACCTCCACAAGGCTGGAAAGGGCTACGGGGAAATTGCCAAGCAGCTTGGTGAAAAAAGGTCCACTGTTGGAACAATCATTAGAAAATGGAAGAAGCTAAACTGTCAATCTCCCTCGGACTGGGGATCCATGCAAGATCTCACCTCGTGGGGTCTCAATGATCCTAAGAAAGGTGAGAAATCAGCCCAGAACTACACTGGAGGAGCTGGTCAATGACCTGAAAAGAGCTGGGACCACAGTTTCCAAGGTTACTGTTGGTAATACACTAAGACGTCCTGGTTTGAAATCATGCATGGCACGGAAGGTTCCCCTGCTTAAACCAGCACATGTCAAGGCCCGTCTTAAGTTTGCCAATGACCATTTGGATGATCCAGAGGAGTCATGGGAGAAAGTCATGTGGTCAGATGAGACCAAAATAGAACTTTTTGGTCATAATTCCACTAAGGCCTGCAGGTAATGCATGTTACCAGCAGGGTGTATTTTCTTAGCCTCCCCTTTCGAATGCAACATTCAAATTATTAGACAAAAAATGATATCCTGAGAAAAGTGTATTTGAGGGGTAATGCCGGAAGTTTCCCGAGAGGGCACATTCTCCCTTTATCACCCATTCTCTGGTAACAACAAATGATTAAGAAACAAACAGGTCGATGTTAGCATTTAGCTTAAAGTCCTGCTATATCACTTAGCACAGACACTAGCGCGGCTGTAAACTTTGTCTTGTTACATTGATCTCTGCAGATACTGTTGGAATTTAAAATTTTATATATGCTTGAACATTGTGTGTGATTTGCATTATACATTTAAGCTAAAAGGTAAAAGCATTATTTCAACATAAATGAAGACATGTTGGTCATGCATTAAGTTTGTTGTTATAAGTATATAGTTGTTTGTTACATTAAGTTGTTTTGCAATACTTCGGTTTTATAATATAAGATGTTCTGGTATATTTTGTTATAACCCAGTTCTACAAATGTGTCAGAAGCTGAATGGATGATAATGTTAGAGACATCCTGTCTCTGGCTTCAGTCCCCCTTTATGGCCCTACTGCTCCTTTGCTTTGCTGAGGGTCATACACTTTCAGTCACATTCAAACTGATAGATAACGAATAAGCACGCAGACACATCACTGGTCTAGAGACCCCACCCTTTGTGAAGATTAGGGATGCAAGAGCCAGAGAGCCAGACAAATTTGGGGGAGAGCCGTGTTAGGTTGACTCTGTATTTGTCTCTAGGATATCCTATGTAATAAAATGGATTCACACATCAACATCTGAGATTATGACTACTAATTGAATGAACCCTGAGAATGGAGCAGGATTTAGCTCCAGCAATACCTTTAGATTTATTGCTGTTTAAAAGGTAGAGAATGAAAGTCTGGTTAATTCTCGGTTGAACTGACAAGACCTTGCTCACTGTAAAATATGTGCGTGCTCAACTTTAAAGGTACTTCTAATCACAGAACTACACACAATTATCCCATTAAAAACTCTCTCCGTGTGACTCTGTGCCCTCTGAGCTAAGAAGTGCTTTTAGTGGGGATTGACATGTTGTAACCTTCTGCTACCCTGAACCAGAGGTTGGTAGTTACATTTACTCCATTATACTTGAGTACATTTTTGAAAAAAATTATTATAGTAGTTTTAAATCACTCTACTTTTACTTTTACTTGAGCAGATTTGTGAAGAAGAAACTGTACTCTTACTCTGCTACAATGAGCTTGTTACTTTTCTTTTTACCTCTTTGGTATTCTACACCTCATTGTTTTTCTCCCCCCCATGTATGTCTCATTTTAATGTTTTATTTTGACAGAGAGAGAGACTTCCGCTAAAGGCTCTATCACGTGACTGTGTTTCACCAATCAAACGTCATTGTGCAGTCTCGTCACGTGACCATACTCATACTGGACGGGTTTGTTTTACAGTCGTAGTGTTACAGGTACTGACTGGCACCACGTAAACAGCTTATATGCTCTCTCTGAAAACAGGAGAAATAAGTGAGACAGCCAAACTCTGCGTCCGTTTTTCATCTCGCTCAGCAGAAAGAGGAAGAGCCGCAAAGCGGACCAAACTGACGTAAAGCCCCCTGGAGCACAATAAGTGTCACACTGCCCCCTGCTGGCGACTCCACAATTACCCCTGATATCTATATAAAATATTTTAGTGCAAGGATGGTGAAAACAGGTTGGTTACCCCTGAACAAATATTCAAACATTAATTATAAAATTACAGAAACTACCACAAATGTGATAACACTTTAGTGGACATCACACTCTCCCTGACAGAAAAGAATGGCTCCTGACATTCCCAAAAATCTTTATCTCAAAACCGTTCAACATTTTCAACTCTAACCTTGATTCTCAAATCTCTATTCATCAAACAAGCATGGTAGGTGGAATGTATGTGGCTGGTGCTTGGTAAGTGCATGGCATGTATGGTGTCTGGGAGTAAAGGAGTGGGTGTAAATATGGCAAACAAAAAGGCAGAATGTATGGGAAGAGTGAGTGTGCAGGTGTAGTGTGATGAGGTGCCTCTATGACAGGTATATAAAGTGTTGTGTATCCGGTCACTGAGTTAACTGCGGCGTGTAACTGGACTGATGGTTCACCTAATGACTCATATGTGAGAAACTGGCGTGGCCTTCTCACGAGCAGACCTTCTAACCTCTGACTGAGTGTGCTCTACAGGAGGGGTCAAAGGTCGAGCTTCTGAGTCAGGGTCTTGGTGTCTATTGTTTTCCTCCCCTTCCACAGGTCCAGCAAGCAAAAGCAGGTTTTCATCAGCGTCGTGTCTCTTCTCAGTAGGATTTGTTAAGTGTTCAGGTACAGCATGACTTTCTCTCCTTGCAGGTGCTGGTTCTGGCCCCCGAATCTCTGGATACATGGTGAGTTGCTCCTGGTAAGTAACAGGACTTTTCTCTGTCCTTTCGGTCGGTCTCCTTAACCAGTATCCCGAGCCAGAATCATCATCTGAATCATTTTTACTGTCATCACTCCGTGTCTACTTTTCTTTGAGTGTCTGTGATTCTCTCTTGGTTTTGTCTGTTGTGTGTTTTCTTCTCAGGGATAGGTCTGGTGTCAGGTGGAGTGACATTGACAGGTAAATCGTTCACCAACAACAGGAGATTGCGGTGCAGTGTCCTGCTTTTCTGTTTGTCTCCAGTTTCAGGGCAGACAACGTACACTGGGTTCTCAGTTCGACTATGTATATAGTCTTCTCCCAGTATGCCCTTAATTTTCCTGGCCCTCCACATTCACTGAGGTTCCGGACCAGAACTCTGTCCCCTGGTTGCAGTACAACTCCTCTTGCTTTCTTGTCATATGTCACTTTTCCCCTTGCACTGGACTTTTTGCTATTCTCGCCGGCAATGCGGTAGGCTTCTGACATCCTTTTAGCCCATTTCTCTGCAAATCCTCTAGGTGAGTATGGTTCCCTTTCTCCAACCAATCCAAACAGCAAGTCGACTGGGAGATGTGGGTGACGGCCATAGAGGAGGAAAAACGGTGAGTAGCCGGTTGATTCATGCCTGGTAGAATTGTATGCGTGGATAACACGCGGGAGGTGATCCTTCCACCGCAGTTTCTCACTATCAGTCAATGTTCTTAACATCTGGAGGATGGTGCGGTTCAACCGCTCAGCCGGGTTGCCTTGTGGGTGGTAGGGCGACGTCCGCGAGTGGCCAACCCCTGACAGCCGCTGTAATGATTGGAACAGTTTGTTCTCAAATTCACGACCCTGGTCATGATGTAGTTTGGATGGATATCCAAACCGGGGTATGAAATCATTGAAGATGCGCTCAGCAGCTGTTTTCCCGCTCTTGTTCTTCGTGGATTTGCCTGGACAAATCTAGTGAAATGATCCATCACTACTAGGATATATTCATATCCCCCACAACTGGTTTCCAGATGCAAGTAGTCAATACACACAAGCTCTAACGGGAAGTTCGATGTGATGCTGCCCATAGGAGCTCGATTGTGTGTCGTGGGTTTCTTAGACCTGATACAGGGACATTTTCGGGTGACATAGTCTTCAATTTCTTTAGCCATAAAGGGCCAGTAAAATCTTTCCAGAGCAAGATGGAGCACTCTTTCTGTGCCTACATGACCCATCTTATTGTGTAGGTACTTCAGAGCTATTGGCCTGTGTTTCAGAGGGAGGACTAACTGCTTTTGCTGGTTCGTCCTTCTGTAAAGAAGGCCGTCTTCAAGTTGCAACTTACTCCACTCATGCAGCAGCTTTCGGGTGGCTCCACTTACGGTTTGGCGTATGTCATCTGTAAGTTTTGTGTTTGACTCCTTTAACTCAATAATCTTGCCTATAGCTTGATCCTCTCTTTGAGACTTAACAAGATCATCATGGCTGATAGCTGGCAGGTGACCATGAGGTTGCGGGGGAGGATCCGGGGAACACATGTTAAGTGCTGCAACCCAGGCCACATCCTCCCGTTCTGCTGCCTGACTCCCATCCCACGTAGCACGCACTGCCTCGTTCGAGAGCTCCTCTGTACAAGCCCCCTCATATTTTTCCATGTCCAAGGGGAGGCGAGACAGTGTGTCTGCATCCGCATTTGATTTTCCAGGCCTGTACCTGATGTCAAACCAGAAATCTGAGAGTTCTCCCACCCACCGATGACCAACAGCGTTGAGCTTTGCTGTACTCATGATATAGGTCAGGGGGTTGTTGTCCGTGTACACAGTGAAATGGGGAGCGTAGTACAGGTAGTCCCGGAACTTTTCACACAATGCCCATTTCAATGCGAGGAACTCCAGTTTTCCACTGTGCAGGTGGTAGTTCCGCTCAACTGGTGTCCAAGTCCTCGAGCCATAGCCAATGACTCTCAGCTTTCCATTCTGACGCTGATAGAGGACAGCCCCCAGGCCCTGGTCCGAGGCGTCCGTATGCAGCGTGAAAGGTAGGTTGAAATCAGGATATGCTAAGACAGGTGGGGTTATAAGGAGAGTGACCAGTTGCTCTAAGGCTTCCTGATGTTGAGGGGTCCAGTCAACAGGCTCTCGGGAAGGCAGCTGTGGGCGTTTGGTGGTTTTCCCCCGTGTTGGAATCTGGGCTTTCCCTGGCTTAGTTTGGAGAAGCTCATAGATTGGCTTTGCGATCCTGGAAAAATCCTGGATGTATGACCGATAATATCCCAGGAAGCCGGTCAGTTTCCTTACCTCACCAACTGTCTGTGGTGTCTTGCTTGTCAAGGTTTTGACTGCTTCAAGGTCCCGTGGGTCTATCTTGACACCATCAGCTGACACAAGGCGCCCCACGTACCTGACTTCTTGTCTGAAAAGTTCACACTTCTCAGGTCTCAGTTTTACTCCGTGCTGTTGAAGAGCCTGGAGAACTTTGCGGAAGGCCTCCACATGTTCATCGAATGTTCTTGCATAACAGAGCACGTCATCCAGATATGGGATGCAGCATTCATCCCTGAGCGCGCGCCTAACACCTCCTCCATGCTCCGCTGGAATGCTGCTGGGGCATTTGAGAGTCCGAATGGGATACGGACCCATTCATAGAGGCCCCACGGAGTGATGAAGGCAGTCAGGTGGCGTGAACCCTCAGAAATGAAGCCCTGATGGTAAGCTTTTCCCTGGTCAAGGATGCTAAACCAGGTGTAGCCCCCCAGTGTGTCTGTCAGGTCTTGTATTCTGGGCAGCGGATGTCGATCAGGCACAGTCTTTTTGTTCAGGAGGCGATAATCAATACAAAGACGTAGGCTGCCATCTTTCTTTCTAACACAGACAACTGGGGCAGCATACGGGGACTTGGATTTAACAATCCAGCCTCTCATCAGCAGCTCCTGCACGTACTCCTTTACTTCTTTAAACAGTGGCTTCGGGACTGCTGAGTATGCTTTCTGTACAGGGATTTCATCTGTGAGGGTGATCGACTTTTGTAGGCTTGGTATGCATCCAATATCATCACTGTCATGTGTGAAAGCTCCGGCTTCTTCACACAGCATTTTGTTTACTTTTTCCTTCTGTTTATCATCAAGGTGACTGAGGTCGATGGGGGGGTTGCCATGACGATGGACGGGTGTCAACAGGTGTAGATACAGCATTGTTAACAGTCACTGTGGGCTTGTGTGCTTGAGGTGAGTCTGTTGCGATCACTTTTTCAACACAGTGGATGCTGCCAAGTGCTGTCTTTCTTGGTAGAGTGACTGTATGTTTGGTGTTGTTACCCACCGGTACAGCTACATAGGGTTTTCTTGAATTTTGTACCTCCAACTTCACCCACGTCCAGTTCTGTCAACTCCACATTGTTGTCATCAGGCTCAAATAGGAAGACTGTGTCAGATGTGCTCATATGGGGAGGGACTTGGCACTTGACCCAGGTTACCTGACCTGCTGGGATAACAATGTCCTGTCTGCCTGTCCGTAAGCGCCCGCACTGCACAGAGGGTTTGCTGGCTTGGGTGAAGCTCACCAGTAGCTCTGCCTTCTCTGCTGGTATACACAGGACATTACCGAGTAGGACGACAAGGGTTGAAATCAGCTTTTCAGGTTGTTCTTATATCATCTCCTCCAGCACGTTGAAACCCAGCAGTGGTCTCTCCAGAGCAAGATTGCTGACAAGAAAAGGCACAGTGATTGACAGATTAGGGTCCTCATCCCATCAAATTGACAGTAAGGGCAACCCAGCCATCAAACGGGAGGACGTCACCATTCACTGCATACACCCTTAACTCGTCTTCGTCACCAATGATGTCACTGAGTGGCCTAACAGGAGTGTCAGGTAAATATTTACTCTTCCAGTCTCTATCAATCATGCTTACCTGAGCCCCAGTGTCTAGCAGAGCACTGACTGCTAATCCATTTAGGTTACAATGAGTGAGAGCTCTCCTTCCAATGAGTTTGGCTAGGCGTTCCCCCTTTTGCTGTGAGGTAAGTCATGAGTGGATGGCGTGATTGTCTTGTTTGGTTGTTTCTGTCTTTTTTTTGTGTTTGAGTCTTTTGTCAGTCTTTCATTTCCAGGTTGGTCAGTATGACAAGTGTCAGGTTGGGACAATCGCTGAGACCCGGTCACTGTTTGTCCCTCGGCATGGACCGGCTCCAGTTTCCCTGATGTGTTGGTCTCTTTAGGCAGCCCACTGCCCGGTGGCCTTCTTCACCACAGTGGAAACAGTGAGGACAGTCGGGACGATTTTGCTCCACACACTTGTCACAGCCATATGGTTTCTCTCTCCTGCGGTCTCCTCTGCCGTTCCCATTGTGGCTGAACTGTCCTGTCCCCTGTGTCTGCATTGACTGTCTCATGAGCTCAACCATACTTGTAAGCTGTTCAAGTTTTTCCGTCAACTGCTGGATCACATCTGTTTTTGGCACCCTCTCCTTTACACTCGGACACTGTGCAGCGTTGATTTCAGACTGAGCACTGTGCACATTTGTTAGTCTTTGGCGTGTGGCGGGACCTAGCCTCCGCTGCCTTTCACTTTCATCACACATTTTCTTCATCTGTTTCAGGATTGCCTCATCCGATACTCTGGTGTCCACAAGCAATGGTTTCAGCTCTCTGCGGACATCATCATGTTTATGACCTAGGCCCTGATACACGGTGTGGAGAAACACATCCTGCACTGTGCTTGCACTGTACTTGACATCTGTGTCAGTATGTTTGGAGGCCAACATGATCTTCTGTTTAAGTCCCATGACTCTGTATAGGAACTGTTGGGGTGTCTCATTGTCTTTTTGTTTGGTGCACATGAGCTCCTGGAACAGCTCGGTGTTACTTTGCTCACCCAGGTGGGAATGGAGGAAGGCTTTTAGCTCCTCTACAGTCAAATCCTCTTTATTCATCAACATGTCTTTAAAAGTTCCTGGCTTGATGACTTTGAGGACGGCTCTTACAACCTCTGCATTGCTGAACTGCTCCTTTAAGCCGTCTTCCATCTGCCGACAGACACTGTTATAGCTGAGCTCTGACCCCTGGTCCCCAATCTGACCCCCCTGAATCTTCAGTTCTCTGCGATGAAGGTAAGACAACTTTCTTAAGGAGAGCAACTTGTCATGGGTCAGTGGTGTTGAGTTTTCACTTAAACCTTTGATGCCTGCTACATTACTACTCTGTGAGGTGGGTCCTATCTTTACAGATGACTGAGGTGCAGACGGTGGAGTGTGTGTGCGTTTGTGCTGCATAATTTTCTTACTTAGCTCCTCATAACTAGTAAGTATTTTCTGCAGCTCTGTGTCCTGTGTGTCACTAGCGGTAGAAAGTGCCACGTGGGTTGCACTAGCAAACCCAAAATCGGTAGCATCACTATCATCAGTTTGGTTAACGTCTTCATTAGCGTGACTTACATCCCCACTGACTGATACATCAACTGCTACAGCAACTTGTGAATCACGACCCTGAATGACTGTGTCAATTACATCCCTGAGGTTTAATAAATGTGCCATCCCAAAATCCTCTAACTCCAGTAAAGGCTCACTGGACATGAAACTGCAAATGTACTCAAAACAACCCTTCTCATCTGTCGATTTGAGGCGAGACTCGTCCCCTCCTGGCACTGCATCCACTGACTTGGCAATCTGGAACAGTTCATCGGCAGAGAGAGTGAGCAGGGTCTTTTTGATGGCCCACACCAACCTTTTCCTCTCACCATCTGCCATAACTGCTTCCCAATTCCTCGCACTTGGTCACAAGAGTCCAGGATCACGGTTCACGCTCTGTTCTTGATGAGTGGTGATTTCAGCACTGCACGCACAGTCATTATTCTTTATTCGTTACAGGTATCCTCTTCATCAGTAGATAGAATCGATGATATCTGGTGATCTTTTCCACTGGCTGCAGTTCGCTGGTTGCATCAGGTCCCTTTTGGTCCAAGGTTGCAGTATCACTGGATCAGCTTCCGGCCACAAGGTGGGAGTGATCCCGGGCGAGCCCCCAATAAACTGTTACAGGTACTGACTGGCACCACGTAAACAGCTCATATGTTGTCTCTGAAAACAGGAGAAATAAGTGAGACAGGCAAACTCTGCGTCCGTTTTTCATCTCGCTCAGCAGAAAGAGGAAGAGCAGCAAAGCGGACCAAACTGATGTAAAGCCCCCTGGAGCACAATAAGTGTCACACTGCCCCCTGCTGGCGACCCCACAATTACTCCTGATATCTATATAAAATATTTTAGTGCAAGGATGGTGAAAACAGGTTGGTTACCCCTGAACAAATATTCAAACATTAATTATAAAATTACAGAAACTACCACAAATGTGATAACACTTTAGTGGGCATCACAGTAGCAAAACAAAGATGTCAGAATCAACCGTCGGCAAGGCAACACAGACGAGGAGGAACCCCTGGCCTCATACAGAAAGCATGTTTACCTTTTAGTAAAAGAGCGAACAGCAGCTACATTATGCGGTGTCTTCTGTGTCAACCAAAAACTCAACATGTAACTTGAGGAAACATGTAGCGGTAATTTTTGTTTTTGCTGTGGATAGGCAAATGTTTGTCTTTTAGGTTACATATGTTTTGAACATTTCCTATATATATATATATATATATATATATATATACAGTACAATATCCATCCACATTTGATGTGATGTCTCTTCACTTAAGCTATTTTGTAATTAATACATTTATATACATTTATTTTATTGATTGGATGAACTATAATTTGCCTAAAGATGATTATTTTGTATTTTTTTCTGTCTGATGAATGCTTGTGTTAAGAAATAAATCAGACGTTACTCAACAGTTACTCAGTAGTTGAGTAGTTTTTTTCTTTTTTTTTTTTACTCCTACTCAAGTTTTTACTTGAGTCATATTATTCTGAAGTATCAGTACTTTCACTTGAGTACAATTTTGGCTACTCTACCCTCTTTTTTTCTCTCTCCAGTGGATTTCTGAGGACTGTGGTTAACTGCTCCTCAAATATCTGCACGGCCAATCCAGCTAGCTAGACTATCTGTCCAGTCTGAGGTTTCTGTTGAACGACTAAAACAACCTTTGAACATACATGTTCCTCCAAAACAAGTTCCTTCCTGAGGCTATTTAGCAGAAGCACCGTGGCTCCGCACTGGCCGAGATGATTGGGATTGGAATAAAGAAACGCCAATAAACCAGAGCAGGTTTTTCTCCCGTGGTGGAGGAAGGTCTGGCGAGGCTATATTACCTTTGACCCGTCTTGTTACTCGAACTCCCATCAAAATATGTGATACACCATATGATACGTTAAAGGATAATTGTAAATCAAACAATGTCACACTCAGTAGCAGTAATGCAGATTTCTTTTCATTGATTACATGTCAATTTGCAACACAGCAGTACAGTAGAAAGGACATGTATTCTGCTGACTTTAGTGACTTTTCTTCCAGTGCCACCATAAGCTACACATTTAAATCTGTCATTGACTTTGAGTTAGAGAAGCTATTGGAATGCTGATGACGAAGGAAGTGGTGTCTGGGCTTTAAGTTGTTTGTCACTTTGAGCAATCCCTGTCACATTCCACATAATTAAAATAAAGATTGTCATTAGTGCAGCATTAAGGACATGCATTTTCCCCACAGCAAGTATTCTTCAGGAGCCAATCTTTAACACACTTTACAGTACACTGATATATGGGTGCCGCTGAGTTTCACATCCAGTACTGTAGGAAGAATTAATTGTAGCATTGTTGTAAATCTTGTAATAAATACCTTGACACTGAGTGATCTATGGGTTTGTCTGTGTGAGCCTTAGTATGACTACACATGCTTTTCTAAATACACTATATGTCCTTCTATGTAATCTAATCTATCTGTAAATGTCGTCTGATTGTATAGTCTGGTCCCATCAAGGATTGATCACTTTGGTCAAGACCACACAGGTGCAAACTAATGACTTTATAGAGTCAATCAAAGGACATGTGTTAGGAAGGTGTGGTGGGCCCCATACCAAGTGTTTAAGTAATATCCTTTAACAAGTGGATCTTAGTGGAATGGGGCTCTGATTGCAGGTCATGAAGCATGCCTTTCAAGACTGTGAAAGACATTCCTCTATCACTCAGCCGGCGCTGCACTCTAGACATCATCACGCCTGTGTGTTCTCTGTCAATATACAACTGGGCTACAGGGTTAAACCCTTACTGACATAACATAAATGCAATTGAAGATAAGATCTACAAATCATCCATTAGTGAAAACGCAGCTCTTGAAAGATTACTGACTGAGGAATTACAGTTAACTAACACAGTGTCCGTGTTTGGAATGTGTGTTGCTGCTTGAAGCCACACAGACACACAGACACACAGACACAGACACAAACACACACACACACACACACACACACACACACACACACACACACACACACACACAGATTCCTTTGATTCAATTTATAGTTAGACAGACCGACAGACAGACAGGCAGACAGGCAGACATAGAGACAGACAGACATAGAGGCAGACAGACAGACGGACAGACTGACGGACAGGCAGACATACAGACAGACAGACAGACAGACAGATAGACAATTTCCCAAAGATTGAAGTTTTTACAGATTCTGCAGTGCTGGTGTTAAAGGTTGTGAAAATGTAGGAATAGAATTGTCATTCATCCTAAAACAACCAAGCAAACTTCTTCACACACGATCCTAGGCAGAGCAAACTTAGTTCCTCTTTAATATGATTGTACAGAAATTACAATTCTGTCACTTCCATCAGCCCCATCTTTCCTGGGGTATCTCATTAGACCAGTGAAAATAAAAATACAAAATACAAAATACAACCTAATTACTGTTAACCCAAATAAACAGTTATGTGGGAAATTGGATAATTTGCTTTTTTCTGAACATGAGATGAAAAGACATTCCCATATCTGATCATTAAGTACAGAGCTCAAAAGTCAATTAGCTTAGCTTAGCATAGGACTGGAAACAGTAAGCCAACCAAGTGTGCCTACAGCTATTTTGTAAGCCCCATAATTACAGTAACATGTTGTATCTCGTTTGTTTTACTCACACACCCACACACACACACATTGATTGAAAAAGTAAAAACAGAAAGTTGAGTTTTAGTTTGGACTAAAATGTTAACTATTTCTTGATGTTATTATACAGTATTTCCTTAATTATGTTAATTATGTAAATACTGTATAATAACATTCCTTTAACTATGTAAATACCGTACATATCCACACTCCTTATATTTCTTTATTTATATTTCTACTCTGATATTTTTACTATTTGTGCAACTGCAACACAGAGTTTCCCTTCGGGGATCAATAAAGTATTTCTGATTCGGATGAACACCAGCCTGGCACTTTGACATATGAAGATGTAAATGGACTGTTCTTATATAATGCTTTTCTAGTCTCAACAACTACTCAAAGGGCTTTTACATAGTACAGGAACCATTCACCATTCACACACATTCATACACTGTGGCCAAGGCTGCCGTACAAGGTGCCACCTGCTCATCGGATAAACACTCACACACATTTACACTGGATCGAACCACCAACCTTCCAATTGGCCGGCAACCACTCTACCACTAAGCCGCCCCAAAGAAGAGATCCAGACGCTGCACACAAGTGCTGGTAGAGAGGTAAAGAGTGTTAGGACAGAGACTCCCAACCAGGGGTACTTGTACCCCATGCCATGGGGTACTTCTGAAGTTGTAGAATAGTTCAACCAATTTAATATTGACATTAAGTCAACAGTAACACATACACACTATGGGCCCTATCTTGCATGCATATCCCGGCGCGACGCAAAGCCCAACGTAAGTGTCTTTGTTATTTTAAGACCGTCCAGCGCCCATGTCATTTAAATAGCAAATGAACCTGTGCCCATTTTTGCACCCATGGGCGTGCTGGTCTTACAGAGAGTTGTGTTCAGGTGCATTCTTGGATTATTGCTATCTTGAGGCAGCAGAAAGGGCCATTGACCAACAAAAACCTGGTCTAAAGTCAGTAACCCAGCATTTCATTGTTATTTTAAAAGCACATTAGTAAAATGGGCCTAGGCTTATGCATAGAGTGCACACTATGTTTGTTACATACACAGGGACACACACTATGCTCTTTACACACACAGGGACACACCCTATGCTTGTTACACACACAGGGACGCAAACTATGCTTGTTACACATTCTCATCAGCTGCACACAAACAAGCAAAAGATTAAAAACCAAAATATGACGGTGCAAATCCTCTGTCATAACAACAATACTCCGAGATCCAAATGCGCCTGACATTTAAAGGAAATTGGAGAGGACTTCTGATTGGTTGATTGCATGTTACGCCCAGAACACACCTATAATTAATGAAGACACTAAGTACAACTCTTTAGGACTAAGGCACCTGAACGCACCTGCGTCAGGAGTTTTACGCTGTTCGCAAGGGCCCTACATGTTGCAGTTATGTAAAAAGGAAGCTTAGGTAAAAGTAATGAATAAATGGCAGAAATAGCTCAAAGTAATCCAGAGCAAAAACATTGGAAGAGCAAGCTACATGCATTGACTGCAGGTTGCCGTGGTTTATTTGTACTTACTTCCCTGTTCTTCTCATCCTCATAAGGGACTGTTTGTCGTTTGGTTGTGGAACCAACTCCCACTAAGGCCCCCTGCAGGTCCCTCAACCATGGCTTGGAAACCATTGTGATAGACCGCATCCTTGAAGATGTGCTGCTGACTTTAGCCCTCTGGCATCATTGAAGCCCTGGAGGTGGTGCTCTGCATCGATAAACCACCCCAGCAATGCCCTTGCTTTCAAAATAAAAGCACAAAAAATGCGCCTTAGTGAAAATGCAACAGTGTAAAGTATACATGAATACATGTAAACTATTTGAAAAAAATCTAAATACTGAATATGAGCAACTACATTAAATATAATTTGTTTTTCCAGGAATTACAATGGTATTTCTTGGAAAGGTTATAAATCAGGCACAGAACCCAAACCATGACCGCAAAGACACATTTTGCATTGGTTTCACTTTGTATTAATTGTATTAAGGTATTAGATATGTTATTGTCTTTAGAAAACTACGTTTATGATTGAAAGGTTTGTTTGATCATCTGTTTGGATGGAGAAAGTAAAAGAATAATGTTTATACCTGCCCAAACAGTGTGTTGTGTAATGTTTTGTCTGTAATGTGCGACTCATGTTGTAAGCTATATTATTAATATAATTCATTTCAAAATACTGCATGTGTAGGCCTATATAAATTCTGCCACCTACAAACGATTCAACGATTAAGTCAATTTAATTTGACTGGCACCACTCCACAAACCTCATTCACTGTCCGCTGGACCGGAAGTCAATCTTGCATTGGTTTTTATTTTGAAAACTGCAGCAGGAAGCATGTGTGATATTACAAATGACTTGCTGCTGAGCTGTTAGCCCATAATAAAGCCGAGTGGCCGAGGGATGCACGCGCAGTCTGGCAGCAGCTGATAAGTGAGCGTTGTGAAGCTTCCCCCCCTTTTCTTCTTATATTCTTTAAATTTCTTTATTTGTAATATTACCATGTTTTGTGTGTGATGGCCAATGTATCATCTGCTGATGTGGGAGTTGTGTTTCTTATCGTGGTGACAGCATCTCTGGCAAACGGTGAGTAGTCGTTTTATTTATAAATATAATAAAATCACATAACAGTTGGTTACACATGTGGAAGTATATTAGACAATGTAATATGAGGGAAGTATATTAGACAATGTAATATGAGGGAAGTTTATTAGATAATGTAATATGAGGGAAGTATATTAGATAATGTAATATGAGGGAAGTATATTAGATAATGTAATATGAGGGAAGTATATTAGACAATGTAATATGAGGGAAGTATATTAGACAATGTAATATGAGGGAAGTATATTAGACAATGTAATATGAGGGAAGTATATTAGACAATGTAATATGAGGGAAGTATATTAGATAATGTAATATGAGGGAAGTATATTAGACAATGTAATATGAGGGAAGTATATTAGACAATGTAATATGAGGGAAGTATATTAGACAATGTAATATGAGGGAAGTATATTAGATAATGTAATATGAGGGAAGTATATTAGACAATGTAATATGAGGGAAGTATATTAGATAATGTAATATGAGGGAAGTATATTAGACAATGTAATATGAGGGAAGTATATTAGACAATGTAATATGAGGGAAGTATATTAGATAATGTAATATGAGGGAAGTATATTAGATAATGTAATATGAGGGAAGTTTATTAGACAATGTAATATGAGGGAAGTATATTAGATAATGTAATATGAGGGAAGTTTATTAGACAATGTAATATGAGGGAAGTATATTAGATAATGTAATATGAGGGAAGTATATTAGACAATGTAATATGAGGGAAGTATATTAGATAATGTATTAAATGAGGTAAGACAGCCCAAGTTGAATACAAGCAAAGCATCAGTACCCTGTTTGGTATCTTTACTGTTTAAATGGCTTGAATTCATCCATAATTTGAAACTGTCATCAGATCAGCACTTAGTAATGCACTGCCACTGATATTACATATTCATCTTCATTTATCCATAACAAAGCTGTGGTCATAACTGGAAAAGTAATGTTCCATGGACTGTTAGATCACTACTTACACTTCCATTATGCAAATATCATAAGGCACTGTATGGTGAACCCAATGACTCCACACACAAACACACACACACACACACACACACACACACACACACACACACACACACACACACACACACACACACACACACACACACACACACATACACACATACACATACACACATACCCCCACTCTTAACTACATCTGAGCATTTATATAGACTGTGTATTCATGCATAGTGTGTTATTTCTGATCTACATCACTACCTAGAGCACTATTTGCACTAACTGTATATTGACCCTTCATTCAGCATTTAAATAGACTGTATATTGTGTATAACTGCGTTATTACTAATCACTAACTAGACCCAACTTGTAATAACTGTATATAGACTCTTCCCTACATCTCAGCATGTATATAGACTATCTATTCATATATGTTGCGTTATAACTGAGCTACATCACTAACCATACCACATTTTGCACTTACTGTATTTTGACTTTTAAATCATCTCAGCAGCGATATAGATTGTCTATTCATGTATATTGTGTTATTACCATATCACTTTCTAATATAGACTTACTTACACTTCACTTTGCGCCGTCTTGGTAATGCCTACTTAATCTGTACTTTATGTAGCCTATTCTATTCTGTATGCTAGTATTATATTGAATGTGAAACTGTATGTTGTCTTGCACGCTTATGCTTTTCTTGGCCAGGTCACCGTTCTCAACGGCCTACCTGGTTGCACGCACACACACGCACGCACACACACACACACACACACACACACACACACACACACACACACACACACACACACACACACACACACACACACACACACACACACACACACACACACTGTACGTCCCCTCAGGGTATAGCAGATACTGTATTTAGAAAGGTTGTTTCAGTCCAAAGATATGACATGGTATTGTCAAACACTGTTATTGCCGTGATCCAGCAGGTTTCTCATCAAGCATAGATGTCAGCCAGAGGAAGGACGTGGAAGCTGTTAATCTGAGCATGCTTCTGCCAGGCGGTGTGGACCAGCTCGCCGGGGAAGCAGAGCCCTGCTCTGCTTGTGACCCGCCGGGGGCCAGGAGGCGTTCAAAGAGATGCACGTGTTACTCTTACAAGGACAAGGAGTGTGTGTATTACTGCCACCTGGACATCATCTGGATCAACACTCCAGAGTAAGAGTCCTCCTCAGGGGGCCTTCAGTATGGCTGCGGGAATATTCCCATGCTTCTTTAGGGCTCTTCAATGGGTCTGTGCGGTACATCATGTGCTTATATCATATTATCATTTTAAAGTTTACTGCAGCTTATGGTTTCATGGCATCATTTCCTGATTGTCCTCTGTAGTCACAACTTATGATACTAGTCTGTAATCATAGACCTTCAGCTTCAGTTGCTTATTTATTAAATAAGCTTCACAATTTGCAAATGTAAAACCTCAAATATTGCACTTGATTTGTCACAGTTTGGAAACTCGAGTTCATCTGTCTTAGATCTCTGGCATAAAACTGACAACAACAAGACCTGCATTAGCAGACAGATTTATTGCCTGAGAGTTGAAGAGGGGAGTCATCAGTTGTTATCAGTATGACGGAGGTGGGGCCAGTTTTCAGTCAGTAAGTCAGAGAGTCAGTCAGTCATTACATTACATATACAACCCATGTTTTAATAACATTATTTAACTGACACTTTTATACCAAAGCGACTTACAATTGTTCTATATGTCAGAGGCTGCACTGGAGCAACTAGGGGTTAAGTGCTCAGGGATGTGTCATGTCCACTGCGCCATCATCACCCATCAATCAGTCAATCAGTCATCAGTAAGTCATCAATCGACAATTTTATTTATCACATAAAATTGTACAGTGAAATTTAAACCCATCAGCACCCTTAACTTGTGCATGATTGATCATGAAGCAGGATGTGGCCGTCAGATACTGTCTATCCAGCAGGACTCCCAGCAGAGAAGTGGCAGTCGGTGTTCAATTCCTCCACGCTTGGCTCTGTGCCCCTTTGATGTAGAGATGGAGATTAGAGCCCGACCAATATATTGGTGGGCCGATATTAGGCATTTCCCAATAAAATAAATATAAAATAACCAAATATTTGTATTGGTATTGGCCTTAAAAATCCTTTATCGGTCAGGTTCTTATGGAGATGGACTCGCTTGTCTATGTAGTCGGATCATAGCCATAGGTTATAGCTGATAGCCATCTCCACCTTCTCCTCTGTGATCTTTAGCAGAGTCAACCAGAGACTGCTGAGTCGATTTCTGCTGAGTCGTTTTCCTGGTCCTGATGAGCGGCTCATAGCCACATGCCATCACCGTCCAACGTCAACCACATAAAGCTAAACTAATATTTGTACTACTGTACTTGTAAGCATGGTGGACTATAGTTCCTGTTCACCTTTCAACCTGTTAGAGTTCTCAGCTTTCCTCTTAGCTATAATTCCATATTTCCATATTTACTTGAATGGAACAATCTTTGAGCCATATGGCCTCAATAAGCAATCGTTTGACATTAGTATTAAGGTAATATATATCATTGACGATTTAATGCAACCCATATTTTAAAGTTGACCCTGGATCTAATGGAACAGTTGTAGCGAGTGATTGGTGGTTTACGTGGGAGCCTGTTTGTGAAAAGGTGAATATTCAGTTAGACTCAAATTAATTATCTGAGGTTTTATCCATCTTAGGGACAGTTTCTACAAGTACCTGCAGCTGCTACAGTAAGTTGACCTTTTGACGTTACTCCTGTGACTATGGAAGTTTTCTTGTAAAAAAAGAAATCACGTTTAATTTTCTGTTGCTCTGTGCTAGAACAGGATGTGAAAACGTTTCAGTTCTCATTGACAGATTCTTTTAAAATGTGTAAACCATGCAGCGTCTATTAATGATTGATTTAGATTTTGTTACTAATGTCGATTGGACTTGTTCCTTTCACTGCTAGAAGAAAAACAGCCCAATGAGAAGTCAGAAAAAAACTGTGCAAGCTCTCAAAAGGAAGTTTTATTATCTTCGCATTTTTCTTGGGCCAAAATAAGATTAGGGTTATGGTGCTAACCTCCATCTCAAGATGAAAGGTAAAGGTCAAACATAAGACGTGTGGCTTATACCAGCAGCTGCTGATCACAAACCTGATTGATGCTGTTGTAGAAGAAGACTGAGATAGATAAATAGAGACTTTATTGTTCCTGAGGGACATTTTCTGAAATTCTTGGTTCAACTTCCCTAAATAAATCACAGAACAGTGGTTTCATGTTTGCACTCTAGACATATAAATGTTCAGAAAACATCTTGACATGTCTCATCTGCTCATTTTCAGTAATAAATTCCTTGGAATGACTTTAGCATCGTTTGAAATAGTCAACATGAAACCATTTACTTTTTAGTGGAAGTTTGAAAAGTGGTATTGACTGTGCCAGATGATTCGTTTCTGTAGATTCAGTGCTGCTCATGAGTATAGGAACCACTGCTTAAGTTAATAAAAATAAAATAAAAAAATAAACTCATCACCTTTTTCCCCCCATAGAGCCAGGCAGATTTTATTATTAAAGGCCAGTAATTTCATGGATCCACAATACTATGCATCCTGATAAAGTTCCCTTGGCCTTTGGAATTAAAATAACCCCCCCATCATCACATACCCTTCATCATACCTCCAGATTGGTGTGGTTTTATTTCAGTTAGCTTTATAGCTTGTTTTATTTGCATCAAAAGATGATTTTATGGGGGGGAGATTTTAATTCAAAAGACCAAGGGAACTTTATCAGGATGCATAGTATCCTGATCCATGAAATAACTGACCTTTAATAATAAAAATCTATTTCCTCTATGGGAATTTAACATAGGGGGGGTTATTCCTGTATTTTAAGGAAGAACATTTATTTACAAACATTTATAAAGAAAATTGGTGTCCTTAAAAGTTGGATTTTTCCTAATTTATTTTAATTAGGGCAATAAGGTTCCCATTCTCATGAGCAGCACTGTATACAAACATAGTTATGCAACACTTTGATGACATTCCCGGGCTTTTTTCCTCCAGAGCCCCAGGTTAAGTAGCGCTGACTGTAATAAGTGAACCTACCTTCATGTATAAAATCTATGACGTGCCCTTAAGTTACTACAATTCGAATTGGTAAAAATATATGATGAGTACAAGGTCAGACATCTCTGTATCAGTGTGCAGAATGTTGTCCAATGTTTAGCAGGAAGAAGTAGTACAGCTCAACAGATGGAGATTGCTGTGATAAAGGCTGACATCTGGCGCGCCCCTCACACACAGAATAGATAAGTGGTGTAGCCAGACCACACTCCAGCACTGACACAGTCTGGCAATGCAAGCCTATGTTAAATATATACTGGCTAAACAATGCCAGATCCTTTTTGAACCGGCCTCAAAATCCTTTCATCGCTTCAAGAGAAAATACAAACTGAAGAATATTAGTTAGCATTAGTTTGTTCCTCAAGCACACAGGGCAAGATAATGTGAGGCAGCCCTAACCTGACAGAGGATCAGAGGAACTGTTATGTGTTGAACTAGTTGATCCCAAATGCAAACAAACGCAGACCAGAATGATAGTAAACAGGTTTATTCCAGTCCAATGTTGGGAATACAACAATAAAGAGAACCAAGTCCAAAACAAATCCAAAGCGATCCAGAGTGCAGAGCGTGAGTGGTACCGTGTCCGATAATCCAGTTAGCCAGGGTGAAGAGCAGGAGTGGTGGATGGCTGGAGTGAAGGTGGAGGCAGGAGTCAGGTAAACGGGAACTGTGGCAGACAAAGAACAAATAAGTACAAGCAAGGTATACAACAAATCCAAAGGTAGCGCCAGCAAGGAGACTAACGTCGTGTCTAAACTATGATCTGATAAGGAGTGGTAGGTTGACCGGGTATTTGAAGCAGAAATAAGAAAGGCTCAGCGCCCTGCTAGGTCTGTTTGTTGGAAGGAGAGGAGGTTAATTTAGTGAAGCCTCCTGTGGACAAACACTTAACAAAGTGTATCTGGTTCTCTAATGCTCCTGTGATTTCTATAAAAAAATAATTAAATCCAACTGAGGTCCATTTTACCACAGTTAATAACTTAGCCTAAAATCAGGTGTGTGAGGAAAGGTGATGTGAGGTAGTTTAGGCTGAGCAATAAGATGATCGGAGGGGAAACTATCTCTTGTCATAATGATCCTGGCTCTCAATATGCAATAACATGTATTTTTAATGCTACTGTACATGTTATGTCATCACACTTTTCTTTAGTTGTGATGGTGGACATATTCTAAGCATTCCCAGAGATCCTTAGCACAGCCGTATCTACTATTCACTAAGCTATCGTGTTATTCTTTATTTGTCTAAATCACAGTGGGACTGTAAAAGAGACAGCCTGACCTTTACTGACTTCTCAAACAGTTCTGTAATAAATCATACCCTTGCAAAGCTGATGCTAATTGTTGTAGACACTATTTTAACAGTTAACTATTTTAAGGTTAAATCAGGTCATTTTGGAGCTTGCAGTCTGTTTTGTACTGGACTGCATTATTCTGAAATGTGTTTTCTATATTCTCTCCCCATTTTGTCCAAATGGTTGAGGACAAAATATTAGAAACACATCCCAGTATAATGCAGTCTGGCCTCTAAAATCACTGTAGAGTTGAATCTATTTTTGTGTGACGCAGTGTGTAACCTGGACATTAAAAGCCTCTCTACCTGAAGTGTAATGTCGGTCTCATGTACAGGGCATCCTATCTGTCTGCTCCCTCAGCACTCTGGAAATGTGATTTTTTTGTTTGTTTTTCAGGCACACTATACCGTATGGTATGTCCAGTTACCAGGGTCCCCTGCGCAGGAGGCGCTCGGCTGGGACTGAGCAGGGGAGGAGGGGGGCGGCTGCCCATCGCTGTGTGTGTGCACAGCACGTTGACTCCGACTGCAGCAGCTTCTGCATGGACAGGTAACTCTAGCTGTGCCTGTGCTAATGTTTAGTGGACATTTCCTCAAGTACCTTTCATAAATAACACAAGAATGTTCTCAAGGAGATACCAACAGTGAACATGTTCTCAACCCAGAGCATTACACTTTTCATACCATACCCTCTCAAAACCTGCAGACATAAAAATGCCTTTGGTTCACAATAGTTGAACAATTACTAAATTAGCAGCACCTAATAAGATGTGTTTGATGGTTTGTGTGTGTGTGTGATTTTCCCATCAGACAGATGAGGCCACCACCTCGAGCAACTCGTTAAACAGAAGAGAGGACAGCTTCTCTGCGCAGTGGGCCTGTTATGAATTGAACATATAAGTGACTTGCTAATGACCTGAAAAGGTGACATATGTTATTTGGTGCCTTGTGATCAGAGTGCTGGATGAATAACGTGCAGAGCTGCTGAAAGCGAGGGGCACCAGCACTCTCTGCCTGGGTCTGTCCGGCAGGTGTGGACAATTTTTCATTATCCTGTCACAGCTGAGGATGGTGTACATGATGGCCTGCTTGTTTCGACAATGACTCTGGTAGAGCGCAAACATGCCCAAGCTGCGTGATGTGGAGGCCACTTCAAGAGCTTCTGCCAGCCAACTCCACCGTCTCCATTCCGGTAAATACCAAAGAACGGTAGCACTCCACAGGGACATCATTCTGCAGTATCAGTAACTCAGCAGTATTTTCTTTAAAAGTTTTGTCAGAGTCCCAGATTTTTTTAATTAGTTTGTTCCCTTATAAATGCAGTTAGTTTCAGCAGTAACTGTTATTATTGTTTGTATTATTTTACTTTTCTGTGAGATTTGGAGTTAAATTAACTTTTGTTAAGCTGTATCCAAGTCTTTTGAATATAAAATGTGTTTCAATATATATAGGCTATAAATCATATTTTGCACAATACCTATATATACAATAAAGGTGTAAAGTAAGATTTTGTATATACGGTATTCAGGCCAATCAACATTCCTCTTTGGTAAATAACCCATTTGAGTAATAATTGGTGTGGGCCATACAGTAAATTAATTATAAGCATTATTTATCCTGTGCTTAGTCTTGTTATGGTTGAGCCCTGAGGCAATTCCCCAATGAACTGACCATCTGCACAGGAAAGATGTTAATAAATAGTAGTTTGTAAGTTGAGCATCTCAGCATACTGAATCAGTTTCAGTCTGACAAAAGGAAGACATTGATTCCTTACTTAATGTTAAAAATATTCTGGTGCACATCTGGCGTCTTATTTTTCATGAAATTGATACAGTTTTAATGTGCCTGAAAGAATGGTGGAGAATGTCAGGCCAGACTTTGATCAATCATGTTTGGCTCCTTTTCCATCTATTCTGAGTTCATATCAGAAGACACTAGACTAGCTGTAGTCGAGATTTGCCCTGACTGACGCACATCATGCTATTGCATTGCACAGTGCTGTCAGGTACACCTTCTACATATTGTTAACTTTTGTTATTTTAATATGTAGAAATGCTGAATTACCCCAATGATCTGTTCATATTATCTACTTATTGAATTATGTCTCCAACACAATGATCAAATTATTATCTATTGAAACTATACTATATGCATGCTTTGTTTATGTTGGTGCCTCCCTGCTAAGTTAACGCTAGCACATTGATATATGTGGAGAGGCCTCATATGCAAAGGGATTGATATCATCCAGAAGCTAGTTGTAGATCATTGCAGCTCAAGCCCATAAGTATAAGCCCATTTATAAATTATATAAATGCATGGGACAATAACAGTGTAGGTTTGGTGTAGTATATATCCACGATGTTCCACTTCCGGGACTGCTCTCGTTCTGCCAGAAATTCCGCCGGATGTCACTCTTTTGGATGTCCGTCACCTTTCCCTGTCTCTGCGTTGGTGTTCTAAGATCTGGTGGATTTCTGAGGACTATGCTTAACTGCTCCTCAGGTCTCTGCAGGGTAAATCCAGAGAGCTAGCTAGACTATCTGTCCAATCTGAGTTTTCTGTTGCACGACTAAAACTACTTTTGAACATACACATGTTCCACCAAAACACGTTCCTTCCTGAGACTATTTAGCAGAGGCACCGTGGCTCCGTCTGGCAGCGTTGCCCATGACGATTGCGATTGGTTTAAAGAAATGCCAATAAACCTGTGTGGACTAGCCAGACCATTCTGTGCAGCGTTGTGGAGGAAGGTCTGGAAATCAAGACTTGGTTTGGGGTTGACCGGCACCTTTGCATCTCTATAAAGTCTATCATTTTAATCCAAATTGCTCTGGCCCTTACTATGTTCATATTGGGTGATTGTGCAGCGCCGTCACAGTCCTGCTCTATGGCCATTAGCCTTTGGACTTTTGGTTTGTGATATCTTTTGGACTGTCTGACCGTTTTTGTTGGTTTTTTAGTTTCCTGTGCTTCTGTGTACCTCATGTGTCTCTGTACCCCATGCCCTGCATGTCTTTCCTTGTTCCTCTGTTTTGTGTCTATCCTTGTCAGAATGTCTTTGTGCAATCCGTCCTCGTTGTCTTGTTACCACTGTTGTTGTACTGGGTTCTGTTAGTTTCCTGTTTTATTTTGGAGTCTCTCTGTTTCTACTGTGTCATGTCTTATTTTACTTCCTACCTTGTGTGTTTCTCCACCTCTGTGATTGTCTGCCCCGCCCTGATGTGTTTCAACTGTTCGTTAGGCCTCATGTCACCTGTTCCTTGTTAGTACCGTTAGTACTCTGTGCTTTCTTTGTTCTCCGATAGTGGTCATTCCCTGTGTCACTGCACAGTTGCTTCCAAGTGGTTTTGGCGTTTCAGTTTCCCAGTGTGTATTGGATTTTGTTTGGATCTTGCATTTACCTGTCTTAGAATTGACCTAACTTCCTCAGGACACTTTTTGTTGTAAACCCTTTTTTTCTCAAATACATTTTCTAACTCTTCCTGCCGCCTCTTTGTCAATACATTCTGCATTTTGGGTCCAAGCCTACAATTCCAAGTTGTGGCAAGTGCATGATCTCTGGTAAATGGCTTAATCAAGTAGTATGCGCTTATGACTTTTGTGTTACTGTAAGCACAATATTAAAAAGGTCTTTTACTCAGCTAACCCTGGCCCCCGGGATGTGGAGGTTGGGCTGCTGAATGCTTTGTGTCCTGTGTACTACAATCTCCCCAACCTTAACTAAGTGCTTAGTTCCCTAATCATAACCACACTCTTAACCATATGATGGTTGCCATGCACAGATGTTGGCAATGGCCATTAAAATGTGAATTATGACTTTGCAGAAGGGTTTAATGTCAATGTTTTGCTGTCGTGTTCAGCATGGCAGTGGCTAGTGATCATTCTGGCACTGCTGCCAAGAAAAAAATCAACAATTCAAGAATATTTCACTAATTCTCTAGTGCCAACTTTGCCTACAAGTGGCTTTAATGACACTGCATAAATGTTTGAGTACTGAGGATGAATTAAATCATTATGTTAATAAAAAGAGAATTTCAGTTTTCTTTGAAGATGATCTTAAACATGTTCAGACATCTGGGAACATGCCAAAGTCGCCCTGGATCAAATTTAATCAAGTTGAGCATTCTTGAGCTTTTTCATCTTTTTCAACTTCTAATGGAAAAAAAACCATTCCTCAGTATAGACCAAATTATATTTGCAATTATAGCTTTATTACAAATATGAAAGTACTAAAATCCGCTCTGCTCAGGTCTTAGATTTGTTATTTATTCTTTGATAAGATATTGTCTGACCTTTATCCGTATTCTTCAACCCATTTTTATTTTCGATTTTTGTTCTTTCATAAAGTCAACCCTTGATGCATTTGATAATTTTGCTTATTCTGTAAAGTATTTGCAGAAAAACGTGTTTATACTCAGCAAAGTATCTTGTTGGCACTGGTTTGAAAACCTTTGGACCATACTCAGCCCTATCTGCTGAACCAACTTTTGTTTGCAGGTGCATAAAGTATGTAGAACAACAGATGAACCTCAGTTTCTATCAAGACTGGGAGCAACTGTTGAGGGATTTTAGCTGTCCACACAAAATGCCCCATTACTGTTTATCCTTTGTGTATGTTTAAGAAAAAACAGTAATGCGAGTCATGCAAACAACTGAGAAACATTTGACATGAAACAACTGACATGTTGTTAATGTTACCACACACACTCACACTTACTCATCATCTTCCATTTTATTGGTGTGAGTCTCTTTTCAGATTGTAGGCTAGCTTACCACATACCTAAAACAGATTTGATCCTTTAGGTATGTGGAAGTGCAGTGTTTTCTGTGACTTCCTGTTGGAAACGTCTGGAAACTCTCCGACTTGACCACAGCTTTTTGTCCCCACCCCCGGCTGCTGCCACTTGCGCTCGTCTACTTTACAGCCGAGGTGCAACTCATCTTGAACGAGCCCAGTATTTACATTAACAAGATTACTATAGTGCATATAAACACATAGTCCCGCTTCCTGTGTAGCCTGATTGCTCCCAGTAACGTGGTTTTAGGTGTGAATCACAAGCACAGGGTGGGACTGCTATAGTACCATGTTCAGAGGATTATCACAGAGACTCCTTAGTTGCCTTAAAGTACTTTTTGTTGTTGCCTTTGAGGCTAAGTTGATTTTTAATGAGTTTATAAGGGCTCAGTTATTTTGCATAATGGCTGTGAGCAAATTTCATTTAGTCTGTATCCCGTGGGACAAAGAGAATCATTATGGTCAACTTTGAACAACAAACAAAAAGTATGTAATCCGTTTGCTTCGAGGACAAATAACCGGCTACTCTTTTCTGCCCACACAGCTGAAATGGTGCGTGGAAGGTGAATTTAAAAGCCGTCATGCTAACCTGTGTATCCAACTCTCGTCTGCTCTGTTATTATCTGGTTGTGTTTTTTGTCAAAGCAAAGTCTAACAGAGGAGGTCTGTCTCAGTGAAGGGTCTGTTATGTTAGGTAGCAATGCTTGAAATTCACTGATGGTTAGACCCTTTGCTTGTTTTGAATTTTCACAGGATCAGCATGCAATCCATATTCTTCCAGGATATATACATAACCAACTTATTATTCATTCCATCCGAGGCGTCAGCATTTTCTATCTTGTGTATAAGTGGCACAAATCCCTGCTACTGGCTGGAGCTGAAACCATTCATAATACAATAAAGATGGCAAGTCTGTGTGTGTGTGTGTGTGTGTGTGGTGTGTGGTGTGTGGTGTGTGTGGTGTGTGGTGTCTGCTCCGTGCTTCACTGGCCGTCAACACCCACCAGGCCTGGATTTGTTGCGGAATGGCTGTGGCCATGACTGATAGTTGAAGTCTCGAGGACCCACGAGATCTCGCAAATTCACGTGCTCACGGCAGATCATATTTCCCTGCACTACACCTTGAAAACACAGCACAGAGTTGATTACTCTCGAGTCCTCTGGATGGAAACAAACTGTTGTTGTTTTTGTGGTTCTATTCCACTTGAATTTGCGAGATCTCGTGCATCCTTGAGACTTCAGCTGTCAGTCATGGCTGTAGCAGTTCCGCAACAGATCTGGACCTGTTGGGTGTTGACGGACGGCGGGACGGAGCAGACATGCAGTGGAGCTGATCTGCAGCCGTTCCGCATCCTGTGGAATTTGGATCTTGGGTTAGGTCTACTACAAGAAGAGTGTTAGTTTTGTTCTTCTCCATAAAAGCCAGCTTCTCCATAAAAGTATGGAAGTTTGAAGTTGGTCTTCACTGTGAGCCGGGTCTTCATGGTACAGACTGTGAAGCAATTCTCTCTGCAGTCCACACATGGTTCATCCGAGAGAAAACCCTCTCAACGGGAACATTGCTCCCTGGTAAACATATTACCATCCATCCATCCATCTTCGTCCGCTCATCTGGTATCGGGTTTCCAGGGCCGCAGCTCCAGCAGGGGACCCCAAACTTCCCTTTCCCGAGCCACATTAACCAACTTCCCAGGCAAGGTTGGAGATATAATCCCTCCATCTAGTACTGGCTCCTTTCGACGTGAAGGAGCAGCGGCTCTATTCCGAGCTCCCCACGGATGACTGAGCTTCTCACCCTATTTCTAAGGGAGATGCCAGCCACCCTCCTGAGGATACCCATTTCGTCCGCTTGTTCCCTGGATCTCGTTCTTTCGGTCATGACCCAGCCTTCATGACCATAGGTGAGGGTAGGAACGAAAACTGAACAATCTCCCGCTTCATTGTCCCCTCACTTGTGAACAAGACCCCAAGGTATTTAAACACCTTCACTTGGGGTAAGGACTCATTCCCTACCTGAAGAAGGCACGCCATTGGTTTCCTGCTGAGAACCATAGCCTCAGATTTAGAAGTGCTGATCCTCATCCCAGCCGCTTCACACTCGGCTGCGAACCGATCCAGTGAGTGCTGAAGGTCACAGGCCAATGATGCCACCAGGACCACATCATCTGCAAAAAGCAGCGATGAGATCCCGAGCCCACCAAACTGCAACCCCTCCCCACCCCGACAACGCCTCGATATCTTGTCCATAAATACTACAAACAGGATTGGTGATGCGCAGCCCTGGCGGAGGCCAACCCTCACCTGAAACGAGTCTAACTTACTGCTGAGAACCTGGACACAGCTCTCGCTTTGGTCATATAGAGATTGGATGGCCCTGAGAAGGAACCCCTTCACCCCATACTCCCGCAGCACCTTCCACAGTATCGCCCGAGGGGACCCGGTCATACGCCTTCTCCATATCCACAAAACACATGTAGACTGGTTGGGCATACTCCCAGTCTCCCTCCAGGATCCTTGCGAGAGTGAAGATCTGATCCATTGTACCACGACCAGGACGGAATCCGCATTGTTCCTCTTCAATCCGAGGTTCGACTATCGGCCGAACCCTCCTTTCCAGCACCTTGGAGTAGACTTTACCAGGGAGGTTGAGAAGTGAGATACCCTTGTAATTGGCACACACCCTCTGGTCCCCCTTTTTGAAGAGGGGAACCACCACCCCGGTCTGCCACTACCTAGGCACTGGCCCAGACCTCCACGCAATGTTGAAGAGGCGTGTCAACCAAGAGAGCCCCTCCACACCCAGAGCTTTCAGCATTTCTGGACAGATCTCATCAATCCCTGGGGCTTTGCCACTGTGGAGTTGCTTAACCCTTGTGTTGTCTTGCCGTTAACCATGAACTTGTTGTCCTTCCAGGTTAAAATTTTTTTTTTGTGCTTTTCCAATTTAGTTTTTCACTTTTTTTTTTTATTATTTGTCACTTTTTCTATGCTGTTGGCACTTTTTAAAAAACCTGAGCTGGTTTAATAAGCTGAGCTGTTTTTTTACACTTATTCTTGGAATTCATGGTCAACAAACCTCAAATTATACATAAGTTCTTAGTTAAAAAGGCAGAAATTATGAATTATTTTGACTAATAGTTAAGATCAGAGGATGTTGAGTGGATCACAGATGGGTATATGTCAAAGTTTCGTCCAGATACTGTTTTGAAACCATTAAAAAAAAATATTCAAATGCTATAAGATTAAATAAAACACCCAAAAAATTCAAAGAAAGGTTGAATTTGGTTGAAAAAAATTCATATTTTTGATATAAAACACTGGGTCAGTTTGACCCAAGGACAACACAATGGTTAACTACCTCAGCGACTTCCACCAGGGAAATTGACAACAATCCCCCATCACCCTCCAGCTCTGCCTATACCATAGAGGGCATATTAGCTGGATTTAGGAGTTCCTCAAAATGCTCCTGCCAGTGCCATACTACCTCCTCAGTTGAGATCAACAGCATCCCATCCTCACTGTACACAACTTGGATGGTTCTCCGCTTCCCCCCTACTGAGAAGGCAAACGGTTTTCCAGAAGCACCTTTCACGGCAGAGGCTGCAGCCCTTCGAGCCCTTCGGTACCTTGCAACTGCCTATGGATCCCTCCGGGATAGCATAGTCGGACGTCTTTCCTGACCACTAGTGTCCACCAGGGTGTTCGTGGGTTACCGCCCCTTGAGGCACCTAAGACCCTAATTCCACAGCTCTCCTCTGCAGCTTTAGCAATGGAAACTTTGAACTTTGGATTCAACTCTTTCACCGCAGTGTCAAAGAAACACTTTGAATTCCCCAGAAAGGTCTATTTTGTGATAGCACCATTTTCCTTCAGGTTTCTCAGAAGACCTCTAACCATCACTGGCAGGAAGTTGTCATCACGCCTTGCAGTGAGTTTGGTTTGGAAATATCTGAGAGAAATGTGAACTGCACAGCGGTCCTGGCCTTCAAGCATCTTTATGACCTCATGGGAAATAACCAGGTTACCGTGGACAAAGGCCAGCCACAGCTCGGTCAAGGGATCTTCAAACAGCCTGTGGATAACAACAGGACTTTTGTCTTTGGAGAGGAAATTACATTTGTAGGACTCTGTCCTTGACTGGGAGCATCGTCAGCCAGCGGAAATTGCTGTGTTCCAAAAATGTTGTGGTAATCTTGACCCACAAAGTTGCAAAAGGTCTTCAGTCTCTTCACACGGATTGTAAAAATTTGGAAATAGCCAAAAACCTTGGTAAGGAGATGTTCCACATCTAGAGTAACCATGTCCAGTGTAGTTCATCCTGTGTTGTGAATAAAGTGTCCCGGGTATCCAAGGCCAATCAAGGATAAAGGCCAAGGGAACTTTATCAGGATGCATAGTATCCTGATCCATGAAATAACTGGCCTTTTAAAATAAAAATCTGCCTGCTTCTATGGAAATTTAACATAGGGGTGTAACTTATGCCCTCTGTATTTTATAGAAGAACATTTATTTATTTATGATACATTATTCAATCACAAAGAAAATTGATGTCTTTAAACGTTGGATTTTTCCTCATCTTTTAATTATGGCAATAATATCAATTTCCAAAAGATTTTTTTAGTCCTCTTTTTTGTCAACTTAAGGTCCTACAACCATTTTTAACATTCAGGTGACCTCACTGCAATCCAAATATTCTAATAACCCAGTTTGTCAGGTTGATGTTTTACAATCTTTTTTATAAAATAAATCCAGACGGACAATGAACTGTAAAAATGCCTTAGGGTTCAGAGGGTTAAGCAGGGGTTCCTATACTCATGAGCAGCACTGTACATTCCTGCAGCACTTAGACTGAGATTAATATTCATTGCTCAGGCCAGCACTGTCAAATGCGCCTTCTAACAAGTCCAACGCCTCCACATCAACACATCAGATCCCTCGTGGTTGTTTAAAGGCCGTATTTTGCTCATTGTTTTCAAAGTTGTGTTTGAGGTAGATGGGACCAGACCAGACAACTGACTCTATTTTGGATGAATGACTGCTCTGGGTCTCCACAGGAACTCATTCATCTGACACACCATCAGATGTGAAAGCCACAGTCTCCTGGGCAATGTGGTATGTGTGTGTTTTTTGTGGTCTAGATGTCACTGTATTTATTTATCTTTAAATTTGAGACATGCAGAGTTTTTCTTTCCACATGGGAGGGTGAGCAATAGGTCAGTACACAAAAGCCTATGCACCTTGAACGGAAGCCTCGGCCACAGTGTATGCATGTTTGTGAATGGTTCCTGTATGATGTAAAAGCGCTTTGAGTAGTCATTAAGACTAGAAAAGCGCTATATAAATACAGCACATTTACATTAAATATGTGGAATGCAAAACGTCAATGTCCTAAATTTGACAGCTGCTCAGCACCACCTCACAAACTGTACTACCTTCCAACAACTGCATGTTATCCATCCATCCATTCAGCCTGTTTATAGGGGTTATATGTTGGCCTAAGAAGTTAAAAATGTGTTTTTATCTCTCTGGCTCTTCATCAGTTGTCATCAACTCCTCTACTGAGAATACTATTGTGGGATAAACATCCTTCCAGAGCCACTTACTAACATTGAGGTATGATGTCAACACAAGAAAGTCCAAAACAAAAAAATCATTTTAATTCCATTTATTTCCATTTCAGGTACAGCGATGCAATCTGTGGGTGGTGTGGTTGAGCTATCCCCATCTCAAGCCAACCCCATCCCTACTAGCAGACATGATATATACAATCATAATCCAACTTAAGTGAAGTAATTAAATACATAAATCAAAGCATTATGCTAAAGAGAATTTACCAGAGAAAATTCTCTTAGTTTTCTGGAATACCTGTTTCTTCCAGAGGGAGCTCAGGTCTGGTAACTGAAGTCCAGTGATCTTATAGATCATATATTTTCAATAAATATAGAGTGGCATCTTTGCTTTCTCAGTTTTCAAAAGTACTTGAACAAGTCTTTGTCACAAGGCTGGGATAGCTTCATCCATGAAAACAATTTACTAATGGATGGGTTCAGATCAGGTCAACTCTATTGCATTAATTCAATTCAATTTATAGTATTCATAGTATAGTATAGTATTCAATTTATAGTATAGTATTTATAGTAGTAGTAACCCCAACCGGCCCGTCAGACACCGCCTACCAAGAGCCTGGGTCTGACCGAGGTTTCTGCCTAAAAGGAAGTTTTTCCTCGCCACTGTCGCACTGTTGCTTGCTCTGGAGGACACTGTTGGGTCCTTGTGAATTCTGGAGTGTGGTCTAGACCTACTCTATCTGTAAAGTGTCTTGAGATAACTCTTGTTGTGAATTGATACTATAAATAAATTGAATTGAAATTGAAATTGAATTGAATTGAAATTGAATTGAATTGAATTGAAATTGAATTATCTAATTATAACAATAGTTATCTCAAGACACTTTACAGATAGAGCAGGTCTAGACCACACTATAATTTAATTAAGGCCCAACAATTCCAGTAATTCCCATAAGAGCAAGCATTTAGTGCGACATTAGCAAGGAAAAACTCCCTTTTGGGATGAAACCTGGGACAGACCCAGACTCTTGGTAGCCGGAGTCTGACGGGGCTGGTTGGGGGTGTGATGAACAGTGGCAATAATATTCACAATAAAGATAATGGAACAGTGACTAGAAATATCAAATTAGTAGCTAGCACCAAACTACATAAAACAGCACAACTGTACAAACAAATACTTTTTTGTTTGTTTTATTTGTTTCATAATGAGTCTTGAGTTCATGATTTTAATGATTTTTTATTTGTATTTTTGGGTTCACAGTTAAATTCCAGAATGGAAATAATAAATAATTTTGGTGCGGGGTTTTGAAATTCATGTTCCACCCAAACCCCCAAAGGTATTTGTTCAGGTCCTATCGCCTGACCCCTTGGCTATCCTAAGCTTAACTGCTCAAGATTAATACCTAACCCCTACCAATCGGGCTGCTTTGTAGGGCGGGACTTGCCTAGAAGTTGTATGGGATCCATGCTATGTTTTCTGTAGTGGAGCCGTATCATTCACTAGTGTTAGGACAATTAGGCTATTGGTTATTGTATATTGCATTTATATTTTTTAAATTGAATTAACATTTGAATATTGTCCACCGTACTGCAGTAACACCTTAAAAATTAAATGTCAAATGGCTTATGCGTTTTGGGTGATAGAATGTGGTAATAGAATGCCCATTCAAGTATGTCAAAATGAAAAAAGGATTTAATGCATTCACATTTTATTACTAAAAAAAATGACTGTTCAAAAAACACTTATACATTATGCTATTTACACATTTACATGGGCTTCCATAAATGACAAAAGCCTCCACCATCCAAGTTAACAGCCTAGTCTCTTAAAATAAGCATGTGTCCCACACATGCAGTTAATTCACTTACTAACGACGTCAAGATGCAACTTGACATTTACATCTGCAGTTCAGTGACAACAGAGGTTTCTGCACTCCCAAACAGCCAATATCTTCCAGTAAATCATTACTCAGTTCTGCAGATTGGGATGGCATGGGAATGAGATATCTCTAGAAAACAATTGAACAATTTACTTTCACCACTCACCCAGGTTTAGTTTAGAATTGAAATAATTGCAGATAACCTCAAGTTATCTCCCAAAGAGTGACAGGTGTTGCATGTATAAAACATACCTTTAATCTGTGGTTAATGGCACTACATTATGTTATGTAATACATCTCCACTCTACACTGCTGAAACCACTATAATTACAGTTTATGGATGTATGCCATTCTTCTTGGGAGTAATTTATTAGCTATTGTAGCCTAGTTGAGGCAAAAGTATAATAAATCAGTCATCTCAAATCATCATCAGTTTGTAGTTTCAGAGGTGGATGACGCGCTGTCAGTCATATTCTCAACATAGCACTGTTGCGTGCCTTGCTGGCATAATTGTCTAACATTTGAGTTGATCAGCAGGTTCCCATCCTTTGACTCATAAAATCATCACTCTTGGTGGCACGCAACCAACGTCTGAGGAGAGAGTGTAACAAAACCACCACCTCCGACCACACACACAGATAAACACTCACACCTATTATGTGACTGTTGTTTCTTTCTCCCGTTACCTGAGGCTGTCTATTTATTGTCAGCATGTCAGACCAAGAAATTTCATGCAAACACATTGTTTTACACAGTTTATTCCTGAGGACAGCACCCTGGCTGCTCGTGTATGTATGTCTCAGTCAGACAACACAAAAAGTCATACTGAAGGCACATAGAGTAACTGAACTTAAATACAAAATGACCCAAAATGATAAACATTTATTTATAGAGAGATGGTAAATAAAGTTAATGGACAAAAACCTGCAAAACAAGTAAAAAAAACAACAAATTTGCATTATGCACTGGAAAACACATTAGACATCTGCAAAGTGCCGTACACTAGCACTGCACTGCCACCTTGTGGCCATTCCAAGACCACATAGTCTTGTCCTGTCCTACGCTCCTCCTGTCCAGTCTCACAGAGCATTGACTATTTACGTATTTACTTCTAAAGATTGGTTAAAGGAAAACTACACTTGGGTTTCATCTTAATAGCTCTGGTCCTCAGCTCTATTGGTTATAATGTTGTACTCACCAAAGTGAACTCCTGAGATCTGTGGACGTGGGGACATCACTACAAATATGTCCAATTAACAGTCACTCAAACAGGTTGGAAATAAATAGCTTAAACAATAGTATGTGGACAAGAAAAACAGTAAGTGGTGAAATGATTTCCAAGATTCTTTTTTTTTTTAAAGAAAGGTTGACCTCCTTAGAAATCCTTTCCATAATGTTGTCAGACACTTAGAATATTAATCTGAGCCTGTCAGCAGCAAAACAAGCACTTTAGTGAAGGTAAATACAAGTTGGACAATTGTCCTAATAACTTATATTGTAGCTTGTTTCTCTGATGCCGCCTGCAGCGATCTCTCTGGACTGGACCAATGTCAAAGGTTCAGGTCCAGGTTGAAAAAAACGGTAGCCACCCGTTAACTGAAAGACACAGGATACAATGTTTGACATGAATTTCCAAAATGTCCTAAAGGCAGGTGATGAAGATGTCAATGATCCAGGAAGCTAGTGTAGCCCTTCAGATCATCCAGAGGTTAGCACGTCACAGTAGCATCAGGCTCTGTCCTTATGTCCTCACATCTGAAGTCATCTTTATAAAAGGCTGTTAATAGCTTTGATTTCATCAGTGGACAGAGGAGATAGATTGTAGCCTCTCAGCTCAGGTTTCCCTGAAAACAAACAAACAAACAGACCTCCATCATGCCCAGACTGCTGGCAGGACCTTCAGAGTAGTGACAGACTAGCTTTGACTTCAGTTATCAAGTTCTAATGAGGTAGCATTCACCAAATAGGAGCAACACAAATGTTCCATTTGCACTGGATTTAATTGTGAGGTCTTTTAACAAAAATAACACATCCCTTTGGTTTACCAGAGAAATAAGTATTGAGTTGCAAGCCATCACTAAACCACAGAGACATTCAGAGTTCACACAGCATCAGCAGAATCGAGCGCCTAAGTCCCGCCCCTTCCGTTTGCCTCCATGAGACCTATCTTCAAAAAAACAATGAACGGTGGTCAATGGCAAAAGAAACTTTTCTGGTCCCGATTGACTTGTACTTTGGATTACACATATGTTTTTCAAAATAAAAAAAAGGATTTTACATGCCACGTTGCACAATAGTTAAGTAAAATGCTACGGGAAAATACGTAATTAGACGGACTACAAGTCCATGCCGCTGACCTGACGTCACATTTTCCGTCCACTCCCTTCGAGTAGCTGCAGCTTGCAACATGACCCCATTTACAGTGCCTTGTGAAAGTATTTGGCCCCCTTGAACTTTGACCTTTTGCCACATTTCAGGCTTATAAATTTCAGGATATAAAACTGTAATTTTTTGTGAAGGATTAACAACAAGTGGGACACAATTATGAAGTGGAACGAAAATGTATTTATATTTATTTAAACTTTAACAAATAAACTTTTTTAACAAATAAAAAACTGAAAAAATGGGCATGCAAAATTATTCGGCCCCTTTACTTTCAGTGCAGCAAACTCACTCCAGAAGTTCAGTGAGGATCTCTGAATGATCCAATGTTGTCCTAAATGACTGATGGTGATAAATAGAATCCACCTGTGTGTAATCAAGTCTCTGTATAAATGCACCTGCTCTGTGATAGTCTCAGGGTTCTGTTGAAAGTGCAGAGAGCATCATGAAGACCAAGGAACACACCAGGCAGGTCCGTCATACTGTTGTGGAGAAGTTTAAAGCCGGATTTGGATACAAAAACATTTCCCAAGCTTTAAACATCCCAAGGAGCACTGTGCAAGCAATCATTTTGAAATGGAAGGAGTATCAGACCACTGGAAATCTACCAAGACCTGGCCGTCCCTCTAAACTTTCAGCTCAGACAAGGAGAAGACTGATCAGAGATGCAGCCAAGAGGCCCATGACCACTCTGGATGAACTGCAGAGAACTACAGCTGAGGTGGGAGAGTCTGTCCATAGGACAACAATCAGTCGTACACTGCACAAATCTGGCCTTTATGGAAGAGTGACAAGAAGAAAGCCATTTCTCAAAGATACCCATGAAAAGTATTGTTTAAAGTTTGCCACAAACCATCTGGGAGACACACCAAACATGTGGAAGAAGGTGCTCTGCTCTGATGAAACCAAAATCGAACTGTAACAAGGGAATTTCCCCACTGTGGGATTAATAAAGTATTAACTACTCTAAGGACAATGACCCCAAACACACCTCCAGGCTGTGTAAGGGCTATTTGACCAAGAAGGATAGTGATGGAGTGCTGCGCCTCCACAGTCCCCGGACCTGAACCCAATCGAGATGGTTTGGGGAGAGCTGGACCGCAGAGTGAAGGCAAAAGGGCTGACAAGTGCTGAGCATCTCTGAGAACTCCTTAAAGACTGCTGGGAAACCATTTTCAGTGACTACCTCTTGAAGCTCATCAAGAGAATGCCAAGAGTGTGCAAAGCAGTAATCAGAGCAAAGGGTGGCTACCAGAAGAAACAAGATTATAAGAATGTTTTCAGTTATTTCACACTTTTTTTGTTAAGTACATAATTCCACATGTGCGTTCAAAGTTTTGATGCCTTCAGTGATAATGTACGATGTAAATAGTCATGAAAATAAAGAGAACGCATTGAATGAGAAGGTGGGTCCAAATTTGACCTGTACTGTATTGTTTTATTTCTCTGGTGACGTATATTGTTCTATTTCTCTAACGTATATTGTTTGAGACGAGAGATATACAGTGCCTTGCGAAATTATTCGGCCCACTTGAACTTTTTAACCTTTTGACACATTTCAGGCTTCAAAACAAAGATATAAAAATTTTATTTTTTGTGAAGAATCACCAACAAGTGGGACACAATTGTGAAGTGGAACGAAATCTATTGTATATTTTAAACTTTTTTAGCAAATAAAAAAACTGAAAAGTGGGGCGTGCAAAATTATTCGGCCCCTTTGCGTTAATACTTTGTAGAGCCACCTTTTGCTGCGATTACAGCTGCAAGTCGCTTGGGGTATGTCTCTATCAGTTTTGCACATCGAGAGACTGACATTCTTGCCCATTCTTCCTTTCAGCTCTTTCCACAGATTCTCGATTGGATTCAGGTCTGGACTTTGACTTGGCCATTCTAACACCTGGATACGTTTATTTGTGAACCATTCCTTTGTAGATTTTGCTGTATGTTTGGGATCATTGTCTTGTTGGAAGATAAATCTCCGTCCCAGTTTCAGGTCTTTTGCAGACCCCAACAGGTTTTCATCCAGAATGGTCCTGTATTTGGCTGCATCCATCTTCCCCTCAATTTTAACCATCTTCCCTGTCCCTGCTGAAGAAAAGCAGGCCCAAACCATGATGCTGCCACCACCATGTTTGACAGTGGGGATGGTGTGTTGAGGGTGATGAGCTTTGTTGCTTTTACGCCAAACATATCGTTTTGCATTGTGGGCAAAAAGTTTGATTTTGGTTTCATCTGACCAGAGCACCTTCTTCCACATGTTTGGTGTGTCTCCCAGGTGGCTTGTGGCAAATTTTAGACTTTTTATGGATATCTTTGAGAAATGGCTTTCTTCTTGCCTTCTCTTCCATAAAGGCCAGATTTGTGCAGTGTACGACTGATTGTTGTCCTATGGACAGACTCTCCCACCTCAGCTGTAGTTCTCTGCAGTTCATCCAGAGTGATCATGGGCCTCTTGGCTGCATCTCTGATCAGTCTTCTCCTTGTCTGAGCTGAAAGAGGGACGGCCAGGTCTTGGTAGATTTGCAGTGGTCTGATACTCCTTCCATTTCAATGTTATCGCTTGCACAGCGCTCCTTGGGATGTTTAAAGCTTGGGAAATCTTTTTGTATCCAAATCCGGCTTTAAACTTCTCCACAATAGTATTACGGACCTGCCTGGTGTGTTCCTTGGTCTTCATGATGCTCTCTGCGCTTTCAACAGAACCCTGAGACTATCACAGAGCAGGTGCATTTATACAGAGACTTGATCTCACACACATAGGTGGATTCTATTTATCACCATCAGTCATTTAGGACAACATAGGATCATTTAGAGATCCTCGCTGAACTTCTGGAGTGAGTTTGCTGCACTGAAAGTAAAGGGGCCGAATAATTTTGCACGCACCACTTTTCAGTTTTTTATTTGCTAAAAAAGTTTAAAATATCCAATAGATTTCGTTCCACTTCACAATTGTGTCCCACTTGTTGGTGATTCTTCACAAAAAATATTTTTTTTTATATATTTATGTTTGAAGCCTGAAATGTGTCAAAAGGTTGAAAAGTTCAAGGGGGCCAAATACTTTCGCAAGGCACTGTAGTTCACTCAGCGATCTCACACAAAACCTAATGTTGTTTAACTTCTTTACGTCAAATCGTTAATTTCTTGACATGTAAAATTATCTTTGTAAACATTATTTGTGAAATGCATCGCACAACTCAAACCGGACCAAAAAAACATTATCTCTCCACTGACTCCCGTTCACAATTTTTTGAAAGATAGGTCCCATTGACCGGAAGTAGAAGGGCAGGACTTCGGCTCTCTATGACCGGTTAAAATCACTTGAATTTGAAGTGTGTTGAAATAGGCCACAGTGATTTCCATATCATTTGTTCTATTAAAACAATGAATGTTTTATTTGTTCTTTTTTTGAAATGACCGTAGACTGTAGCGTATGCAATAAAAGGGAAATACTTAATTTTTAGGCACTCTGGTTGAATTTACTAGACTACTGTAAGGTTTACAAACTACAGACATCGACAAGCAAGCAGGAAGGTCAAAGCCCAAGCCATGGGAAAACAGGAAAACATTGCAAATTACGTTATGAAACCAAGCAGCAGCTGGTCTAACGTAAATTAAGATAAGAAATTGTCAGCGAGGACGAGCCGGGACCAGCTACAGCCCCTGTCATTAAAGTTTTTTTTTCCACCCTGGACCCTATGTTCTTATGTGTTTGTGTCTCAGTGACTGATGGGAGCTTTGACAATGATTTTTGACATTGGTCCATGATTGATGAAGATAGATCAGAAGATTGATAAGAAAATAGGGTCCAGATTGAAAAAAAAAAAAAAGTAGTTACCATGGTGAAAAAAAAAATATTTGTAGTTTAAAGCTAATGCTCTCGCACATACTACTTGCTGTCTGGAGTTTGTACCTTCAAGGGTGAAAGCACTTAATTGGAAGTCGCTTTGCATAAAAGAATCAGCTAAATGACATGTAATGTAATGACCCGAAATACGTGAAAAATTTACAACATTGGTAGCCAAGATTACAGCTTTTCTAGCATTAGCATGTACCTACAGTGCTCAATCATAGCAACCCAGCTCAGAGGGACGTTACAGAGCTGAGAGTAGAAAAAAAACAGTTGAAACAAAAGCGTTCACAACAGTGGGAAATCTGAGCTTTTTGCTCACAGGAATTTCTCTGAAATATGTTTACATCATTATTGGCCACATTTAACATTATAGATATTACATATGTTCCATTTAAGCACAATAAACACAGAAAATATGTGACTGAAATCTAAATGAGAGTGCTGCAGTGGGCCAATCCTACCTTGGATCTCATTTAGACGGTTGACTTTAGCTTTCAGTCCTTTGCGAAGTTCGTTGATCTCCTGGTCCAGCTGCTCTTGGTCTACCGGTGACAAATTGTTATTGATGATCTCAAAAAACAGATCTACATCTATATCCTAATTTATGATCAAATGTATTCAATACAATTAGATTTTTTACCTTTCTGAATCATCTCCCTCGTCTTTGATTTAGGAAATTTGATGAACATGTTCCCAAAGCAAACTTTGACTTTCTCTACAAACGACAGCAGTGTTTAGTCAACAACAGCATCACCACCATGCACCTGACTTGTGTCTACTGTGAAATCACTGGGGCAACTGTTTCCGTAGGCCAAGCCAATATGTCTATGATATTACTGTTTGATTGACACTTCCACGCTACAGAGCCTTTTCTCTTCTCTGACAACATCCTGTTACTCACCTGAATCTGAGATTTCATTTTTCAGTGCGTTCAGCGCCTCTCTGTTCTTGTTCCTCCTGGTGTCCAGGTCAACTATCTGAAACACCCACAGAGAACACCAATAAAGTGATGTATGACGTTATAATTCCAGATTGAGGAACTGTATGTTTTGAGCACAGATAACTATATATTTCAAGCATAGTGCCTTACATTTTGAACAGACCAACAGGTGTTGACTGAAAAAAGACTGTTCCTCTTTGATTTGTGTTTCCTGCTACTTGCAATCTAATTGAAGACGAAGAGCCAATCAGAATGGACCATTAATTCTTCGATTGGTTGGTTTTGTGGCACATTTTTTACGCTGTGAAAAATTTGAGTGAGTGAGTCAAGAGTTGAGCATGCACAGAGTGCAAAGGTTGATAGCAAGGGAGACATGTCCAGAGGAGTGCAGCAGTGTCTAACTGAGTGCAGAAAGAGGTTTTGAGAAGACAAACGTTCTGTGTTAGTGGGGACATGAGGAAACCGCGTAAGAGAGGTTATTATTGCACGTTAATATGGATAATAGCCAACATGCAAATACATTTACTGAGAATGGGTTTTTGTTTGCTCAAAAGTAATTTTTCTTTGCATGTGTTAATTTCTATATAGTTCTCTGTGCTCAAAACATACAATTACTCACTCAGAAAAGAGGCACATACCGTGTTTTTCGATTAACCAACACACAACCAAACCTAACCTTCAGGGAACGTTCCCCGCAACCAAAAACGAACGTTCTGGAAACCAAAAAATTGTTAGCTGGTACAAATCACACTTTTTTCATAGTTTGGCTAGTCCTTCGACCTCGTTATTGACATTTGTTATGTTCACTAAGTTGAGTAGCATTCATATTAAAATGAATTATCCCACTGTCACCATTTTAATGTTGGATAGGCTGTACGTTCCTGAACAAGCTGAATGACTTTTATGCTCGCTTTGAAAGAGACAACAGAGAAACTGCCACCAAGCTCAAATCCTCCGCCCGCCAATCACACTCTCCTCCACAGATGTCTGCAAGACACTGAGCAGGATCAGCACGCACAAGGCTGCTGGACCAGATAACATCCCTGGACGCGTACTCAGGGCATGTAGGGAGCAGCTTTCTGGGGTTTTTACAGACATTTTCATGTCTCTTGCCCAAGCAGCTGTACCAACATTCTTTAAATGCACTTGCATTGTGCCAGTGCCAAAACACTCCAGCCTGAAGTGCCTTAACGACTACCGCCCTGTAGCACTCACACCCATTGTAATGAAGTGCTTTGAGCGGCTGGTCCTGGCACACCTAAAAGACTCGCTACCATCCACATTGGACCCACACCAGTTTGCCTACCGTAGCAATAGGAGCACAGAGGATGCAGTTTCCATGGCACTGCACTCTGTGCTCACACATCTGGACAATAAAAACACTTATGCACGCATGCTGTTTGTTGTGAAGTCAGCATTCAACACTGTCATCCCAGCTAAGTAAATAGCCAAACTTGGAGACCTCCCATCAACACCTCCACGTGCAACTGGATTTTGGACTTTTTGACCAACAGACCTCAGAATGTTCGATCAGGCCCCAACTGCTCCATGTCCATCACTCAACACTGGTGTACCACAGGGCTGCGTGCTAAGCCCGTTTCTCTACTCCCTCTTCACCTCCGACTGCAAGCCTGTGTACGAATCTAATTCCATCATCAAGTTTGCGGACGACACTACGGTGATTGGTCTCATAAGCAACAACGATGAGACTGCCTATAGGGAGGAGATCAAGCACCTGGCTACATGGTGCACTGAAAATAACCAGCTCCTTAACACCACCAAAACCAAGGAGCTCATCGTGGACTTCAGAAAAGAGTCAAGGGGCACGCACAACACTCAATGGAATGGCTGTTGAACGTGTGTCCAGTTTCAAGTTTCTGGGGATCCACATCTCGACAGACATGGCTCACGAGTGCCTTTTCTTCCTGAGGACACTGAGGAAGAATCAGCTTTCCCTAACTATCCTGGTGAACTTTTATCGCTGTGCAATAGAATGCATCCTGACCAACTGTGCAGCAGTGTGGTATGGGAGCTGTTCTGTTGCAGAGCGCAAGGCACTGCAGCGGGTGGTGAAAAACGCCGAGCGCATCACTGGGACTACACTACCTGCCATCGAGCACATCCAGAGGAAACGCTGTCTGCATCGAGCTCACAGCATCCTTAAGGACTCCTCTCACCCAGCCCACAGACTGTTTTCTCTCCTGCCCTCCGGCAGGCGGTTCAGGTGCCTCCGGACCAGGACCAGCAGACTAAAGAACAGTTTTTCCCCCCAGAGCTGTCTCTTTATTGAACTCTAACCCTCATTAATCCCACTCCCCTTCATATACTGATTGACTCTCCTCTCCCTCCTCACACCTGCCTCCATTTTGTTTGTTATCTGCAATACTATAATGTTCACCTGCACTGCTGACTGTTACTATAGTAACAACTGGTTATACCTGCATCTTTTTTTCACTACTTACCTTTTTGCAATACTTACATTTCAATTTGCACTGCTGACTGTTTATTTACAGTACCAATTATTTACATATACATCTGCATTACTGCACCTTAACTGTAATATGCAATTACTCTCCACTGCACTTTAATTCGGATAGCTTCTGCCCAAACTTTATTTGTACTACATTAAATCCTTGTTATACTGCTCATTTTAGCCTAACTTATTATCTATCTGTAAAAACTCTGTCTATAATAGCTGCCTGTATATATATTCATAGCACATATTCACCTGTAAATCTTGCTCATATTATGTTCATTGTACATATCTGTAAAATTTCTACTTATAGTAATACCCAAACTGTATATTATATTCAGTACATATCCAGCTGTAAATCTTGCTCACAATTCTTGTTTAATATATTTTATATTCATAGGACAAACCCATCTGTAAAAATCTGTTTATAATAGTATTCATTTCTATACTTATTCAGTACATATCCATATCCAGCACTTACTGCTATTGCACTTCTGGTTAGACCCAAACTGCATTTCGTTGCCTTGTACTTGTACCTGTGTAATGACAATAAAGTTGAATCTAATCTAAATCTAAAAACGTTCAGCAAAAAATAAGCAAAAGGAAGCACTCCTCTGCTTCTTGCAGAAATCTCAAAGGTTTTCGAAACTCGGTTTTCTCTATGGCGTTCTGCAAGGTCTGGGTGTCTTTATGTGGTGCTTGAGAAATGTTCTGACCATTTATTCTAATCAAGAAATAGTTAAATGATGCACCACATCTGTGTAAATGTTCAACCCCAACATGTCTGCAAAAACGTATGCAACAACAAGACGTATGCGAGCATGTAAATGACCTTACTTCCATCATAACGTTGTAAGCCCTAAAACCTTCAACATTTGAATAAGTGCCTAACCAAAATTGTGGGGCTTTTTGCACATAAGAATAGCCTACCAGTACTACTTTATAGCTCACACGAGGTATACAATGAACACACACCCTGCTGCTTAACGTTACCGTTAACCAATGGAAATGTACATTAGCTAGCAGCTAACATTAGCTAAAGATACGCTGACTAACGTTAGCCCAGTTGCTATAACGTTGGCTACATATCCTCGCAGGTAATGTTAGCCGTGCTCTGCAAGTTATTCGCAGCCTACTGTTGTCAGGTAGGTATTCGGTAACCTTACCTGTTGTTTACTGGTCAGAACATCCTCCGCTGCCTCCTCAACTTCTGTCAAATTCTCTAAAACACGCTGGGATACAGCGTCCATGGTAGCTGTGTGTGCTATAAAAATACATCCGGTCTGAAACAACGTTCTTCTTCTGAGCCAGTCACCGGATGCTTTTACGGCACATTGCTGCCCCCCACAGGGCGAACATATACTCCTTTTTATTATCCTATTGCCATAGGTGCGGTTGCCTTGATGTAGGCCTATTCTAGGACAGCTTTTATAGTCCCAGGGTTGTTCCCCGTAGAATTTAACAGGCTTTTCAGTAATATTGTTTTTGTGCCCAGACTTTTCATTGCAACATACAGTCTTTTTCTTTCTTCTGTGAAGCCAGTGCATTCCATTTGTAGATGTGTCTGTTGTTGGTTATATATTCCACAGGGCCTATCTTCATGCATTCCTATTGTTTGCCAAGTCCCATGCCAGTATGTATGTCTTCTCTTCCTGGCTCCAAACTTTCCCTCCCTCAGACTGATACAGAGGCTGAGCATATCACTGTTGGCCCTGCTGTCCCCTACTCTAACCTTTGCAGAGCCCATAATGTAGCCCGCAACTCTCTTGTATGAACGGAAACCCCCTTCAGACAGATGCTTACATTTCATCATCATGCATAAATATGAAGGTACTGTCCCCAGGTGTTCCTTAGCCTTTCCCCTATTTCACCTTAAACTGCAGTGCTATCATGTGATTTTCTTGCATCTATCTCTGATGGTGGTAAAATCCATTGTGATATAGCTGGCCAGTGAACTAGGGGCAACCCCCTCCTCCTGTCCAACTTCATCCTCTCAATCTCCTTATTTATTTCAAAGATAAAAGATTTCATCTTCACTTCGCTCCTGCCCATTCCCAAGCCTTTTCCAGAGCCAGCATCAAGTGTTCTCCCATGGTGTCCCCCCATAGTTTAGATAATAGACCTAAACTTGTTTTTTGGCTGTTGTCCATGTTTTCATCTTCAACATTGACCATCTCACTGTGTTTTCACTTCAGCAAAGTTGTTCAGTGTTCTGCAGGCCAAGCTAGCTAGTGCTTTTTGCCAAAACTTGAGGCTTCAAAACGTCTGTCCACAAATCAATGGGTGACCTCACTGCTGCTACGTCCAATCATTGTTACAGTGGGTAACAATATGGGTGATGTGAAATATTTTATTGAAAAAGCAGAACCATTTCTTATTTTAAAATGAAACACGCATAACAGATTATGCAATTTGTGTTATATTAAAGAAGACATACTATATTGACTAGACAACTTTGACATTGCCTTTGAAGAATTACACATGCAAATGATAATTGTTTGGTAAACTTAATCGCCTTTATTATGCAGCTCTTTTTTTCAACAAACAAAACATAATCACCAGTAAAACTGGCGGCATGTTGAAACCTCCGTACATAACGTTTTTGTGCCGACAAAGGCTTACTGGGTTAAATTAAAAAATTTTTTACGTATGATCAATAGTGCATGTAAACATCCACACATTATAATGTAACTATAATTGGCTAAAAACACAGAAATCCATCCACTAATGAAGAAAATACATTTACAATCTTGCTACACTTTCTGTCAGCCTGCTCAAATAACGCAAAAATAGCAATATACATTCATAATAAAATATTAAACTTTAGCTGTGACAGACAGATTGCACTTAGATTACCCAACCTGCTGTTACGTAACAAATCCCACCTGTTTCTGTCTGTTTGGTCTGTTTATTGGAGAATGTTTGAGCCCAGGTAAATTGTCCATTATTGCTGTGACATCGTTTGCTTTTATTTCCCGTTCCTCAGCTGTTCTCCTCCGCTCAGCTCCTCCTCTTCTATACTCAGAACCACTTCGTCGTTTCTCTGATGCACCTTTTTGTCTTTCTACTTCACCTCTTCTCTGCTCTGAGCCACTCCTCCTCCTAAACCCTCCTGTCCTATAGTCCACCACGTCGCCCAACGCGCCCACAGGCTCCGTCGCAGCCCTGACACTCCCGCCACTGGCAGTGGAATGAGGCTTGGTGTTAGCACCGTTAACAGGGTTGCGGATATTTCCTGAGGCTTGCATTCTCCTCAGATGGCTGTTGGTTCGCACAGGGCTGCTAAGCAACTGAGGTCGGGATGCAGAGCTCCTGTCTGAGGACTTCACTCGGCTCTCGCTGTAGCTTCTTTTGGGGAGTGACGTGGGCCCCCTGCGCTCCAGCATAGGACTCCGTCTGGACTGACGGGTATGGTGGGAGGAGCGGCAGCACGATGTGCTACAGGTGGAGTAGCGGATACGGCAGAGAGTGCAGGCACAGCCGGAGAGCAGGGCAGAGTGACTGGCCAGACAGGAGAGGAAGGTGAGGGAGAAGGTACGCTGACACTGGAGGATGCACTTTGGAGAGCTGAGGCGTGACGAGGCAGCAGCATGAGACCTGTGGCAGCTGGATAGGACATCTGACACCGCTGACCTCCCCCCCTCTCCCCCTGCACTGTCTGAATTTGGTGCCACTCCAGCTGCAGCAGCCTATCCAGGAACCTTTCCAAAGGGCCCACAGGCCTGGGCCGAGGCCCCCCCCGGCCCTCCATATTGTAGAAGACAGCCAGCTGACTGAGGCTCCAAGAGTTAAAAGGTGGAGGGAGGAAGTCTGGGAAGTCAAAAGCACCATGGTCGTGTCCTCTGGGCCTGTGGCTGCGAGAGGGGCAGTGTTCAGCCTCGATGACCTCTGGTCTCAGCTGGAGCTGTGGAGGAACCCCACCAGAGGACGACCCTGGAAGTCTCTCTGACTCAGACAAGTCTGTGTCGCTGTCGCCCTCTCCGTGGCCGGCCAGACCTCCTACCTCTGGTTTTGGTGACAGGCTCTCCTGCAGAGTAGGACTTGAATCAGACGGGCAGTGGCAAGGAAATGCAGCTGTGTGTCTGCTCACTCTGAAATCCGTGGGCTTGTGTTCTCTGTGGCTGCAGGGCTGAACTGCCAGCTGCACTTTTGGCTCCATCTTGTCTTCTGCCGGGGACAGTGGATGGGCCTTTGACTCTGAGGTTCCCTGAGCACTAGGGGGAAAAGTAAATTATTTAACGTTTGCATCCGGGCAGCACAGAATGGCATGAAAGGTGCACAAGCAGAAATCTCACCTGTGTCGTGAAGTAAGGCGTTTGGTCGAGGGAGTGTTCGGTTTCTGCTTTCTTCTTTGCTGCGGCCTCTGTGAGAACAGAGAGACACGATAAAGCCTTCTACTGATCACTAATACATGTTCATTCTTTAACCCTTGTGTTGTCTTCCCATCAAAATTGAAAATCAAAACTTTTGTTGAGGCTTTTAATCAATGTCAATCAATCAATCAAGTTTTTCTGAAGTTTTTGTCCCTTTTTTCAATATTTGTCACTCTTTTTGATGTTTAACACTTTAACTAGTTTTACAGTTATTTTTGGAATTTATGGTCAATAAACCTCATTTTTAGGAAATTATATCTAATGTTTGAGTTACAAAAGCAGAAATTAGGAATTATTTCGACTAAAAGTAAAGGAATGTATGTTGATGGATAATCACAGACTGGAATATGTCAACTTTTACTTTTACTATATCAAAAACACTTCAATTTTTTTCTCCAAATGCTATAAAATTGAATAAGACCCTTCAAAATTAATGTAAGTAGAGGTTTGTACTTGCCAAACGTTGTGTGGAATCAATCATGTTATTTTGGGTAATTACAATTGGGTAGTTAAAAAGATAACCAGTTGAGATTGTGACCGTCTTTGAGAACTGTAAGTCATATAACTTATGTTGTCAATTCCTTTAAGCCGGTTGTTGTAATGGTCTGTAGTTCTGGCACATTTAAAAGTTAGCTTGTTTGTGTTCTTCACCTGTTACCTAGGTTACACCTGCCTGTTGATTCAATATAATGGCGATTGTTGAACGTCCTTGCTCATTAAGTAATTAATAGTGGGTTCATTGTTGTTATTTACTAGCATATATGATTCCTATGCATTGTGTATGGTAGCCTTTATAATGTTATTTATTTCTTTTATTACCACACAAACAGCCATAGCAGAGCTACCTGTTTATACTGATGCTTGATTGTAATAAAGCATCAACAGAGAGAAGTTGTCTCCGTCGGTGTTTTAACAGACACACACAAAATTTTCTTATTGATCACATGTCCCTGTATTGTATGACTGTATCTGACATGGTTTTGTAAGTCCTATAAGAAATATTATTAACTTTGTGGTTAACTGTAGTGGATGGTAAGCACAGAATAACAGCCAGCTTCTCATAAGATTGTTAAGAATCTTACTTTACATCCCAGATGTTTACAAATATGCAATAGTGGATATGTACCCCAAACGCCAAGCACCTCTGCCAGGAGGTCAGCAAACTCCTTCCCCCCAGACTGATAAGGACGCTTGTGTGCAAAATACAACAAGCATTAACTGATATGTGCTGGGCCTTGGCTGCAGGACTAGTGATACTAATGACTCTTTCCAAGACAAGTCCGGGCCCTGTGGATTCATTTCTTCCTCAATTTATGTTGTGATAGGTAATAGGAAAAGAATGGCGAATAAGCATTTAACTGCAAACTTAGCAAATTTAGCATCCATTCCTCGTCAGCCACAGCCTGTCCCAAAAAATGAAAACACACTAACACTAGCCTTACTAAACGTCAGGTCTTTGGCAGGAAAATCATTTTTAATCAACGATTTCATTATTAAACACAATCTAGATTTTATGTTTTTAACTGAAACCTGGTTAGACCATAATAACAGCGCTGCTGTTCTCATCGAGTCAGCTACCCCTAACTTCAGTTTTATGAGTAAGAATAGAGTGAATAAGAAATGAGGTGGAGTTGCCATATTATTTAATGACTCATTCCACTGTACGCAAATATGTTATGGAAATTTTGTTTCCTTTGAATATGTGGCCCTTCAGCTAAAGTCTTCCCCTCAAGCAATATTTATAAATATCTACAGGTCACCTAAATATTGTGCAACCTTCATTGATGACTTCACTGAACTGCTGTCTATAATCTGTATTAACTTTGATTGTGTAATCATTGCGGGTGATTTTAACATTCATGTTGACAACCCCCAGGACAGGGGGACCAAAGAACTGTGTTGTGTTTTTGAGAACTATGGACTGACTCAGCATGTGACAGGGCCCACGCACAATAAGGGGCACACTCTGGACCTGATTGTCTCCAAGGGTCTGAACATTTCCAAGGTTGTGGTGACTGACGTTGCTCTCTCTGATTATTCCTGTGTTTTCCTTAACGGCACTATCTCTGTGCCCAAAAGTGTCCAAACAAAGATAATCAGAAAACGGTATATCACTGAAAACACCATTGAAACATTTACTCAGCTTTCTCCTCCACACCTGCCCTCTCTGGGCTATCAGTGACTGAGCTTGTAGATAATTTCAACTGTAAAATTACAAATGTTATTGATGCCATTGCTCCCACTAAGGTCAAAGTTGTCTCTGGTAAGAAAATATCTCCATGGAGAAATGTCCTATTGGTGAGAACAGAAAAAAGAGAGTGTAGGAAAGCTGAACGAAAGTGGCGAAAAACAAATCTCCTGGTCCATTATAACACCTATAAAGAGAGACTTCGCATTTATAATTTGGAACTGAGGAATGCAAGAAGGTCTTTCTTCTCTGATATTATCTCTAGAAACAATAATAATTCACGTGCCTTGTTTGCCACTGTCGATAGATTAACAAACCCTTCCAGTACCAGTAGCATCTGAAATTTTATCTACCAAGGCCTGCAATGACTTTGCATCCTTCTTCAAAGACAAAATTCAGAAGATTAGACAAACAGTCAGTGCCTCCATATCAAGCTCAGGATATGTGTTGCCGCAATGTTCAAGCAAAACTAGTTCCAATATGACAGAATTTCATATAATCAACCATGAAAACCTGGAGGACATTATACAACATCTGAAAACCTCCTCCTGTTGCCTTGATATTCTACCAACGGGTGTTTTCAAAAATGTTTCAACTTGTTTGGCTTCTGATCTTCTACAGATCGTGAACTTGTCTCTTCTTTCAGGTATCTTTCCACAGGCCCTGAAAACTGCAGTAATCAAGCCACTCTTAAAAAAGAACAATTTAGACACATCACTAATGAGCAACTATAGGCCAATATCAAACCTTCCGTTTTTAAGTAAAATCATTGAAAAAGCGTTTTTTTTTTTTTTTTACAACTCAGCCATTTCCTGTCACTAAACAACAGTTTTGATACCTTTCAGTCAGGTTTCCGATCACACCACAGCACTGAGACGGCTCTTGTCAAAGTCTTTAATGACATCCACCTTAACACAGATAGTGGCAAAATTTCAATCTTAGTATTACTTGATCTCAGTGCTGCATTTGACACGGTCGACCACGACATATTACTAGACCGATTGGAAAACTGGGTAGGACTTTCTGGCTCAGTACTAAACTGGTTTGAATCCTACTTACAGAATAGGGATTACTTTGTGTCAATAGGCAATTATACATCTGAGCATACAAATATGACGTGCGGAGTTCCCCAAGGCTCTATTCTGGGGCCGCTTCTGTTTAACATCTACATGCTCCCACTGGCCCAGATTATGGAGAACAACAAAATAAGTTACCATAGTTATGCAGACGACACACAAATTTACATAACCTTATCACCAGGGGACTATAGTCCATTACAAAAACTGACTAAGTGCATCGAACAAATTAACGGCTGGATGTGCCAGAACTTTCTGAAATTAAATGAAGGAAAAACTGAGGTGGTTGTTTTTGGAGCAAAAGAGGAACGATTAAAAGTCTGCGCTCAGCTTCAAACAACAATATTAAAAACAACAGACCAAAGCCAGAAAATCTTGGTGTAGTCATGGACTCAGACCTGAATTTTAACAGCCACATTAAGACAATTAAAAAGTCAGCCTACTATCACCTTAAGAATATATCAAGGGTTAAAGGACTTGTGTGTCAACAGGACTTGGAAAAACTGGTCCATGCCTTCATCTTCAGTAGACTTGACTACTGTAACGGTGTCTTTACAGGTCGCACTAAAAAATCAATCAGACAGCTGCAGCTGATTCAGAACGCTGCTGCTCGAGTCCTCACTAAGACCAGGAGACTGGATCACATCACTCCAGTTCTGAAGTCTTTACACTGGCTTCCTGTGTCTCAAAGAATTGATTTCAAAGTACTTTTGCTAGTTTATAAATCACTTAATGGTTAAGGTCCAAAATACATTTCTGATCTGCTACTCCACTATGAACCACCCAGACCATTCAGGTCATCTGGGACAGGTCTACTTTCTGTCCCCAGAGTCACAACTAAACAGGGTGAAGCAGCTTTCAGTTTCTATGCTCCTCATATCTGGAATAAACTCCCAGAAACCTGCAGATCCGCTGCTACTCTAAGTTCTTTTAAATCAAGGCTGAAGACCTTTCTTTTTTATGCTGCCTTTCTTAAATGACTGCTCATTTCTTTAAATTTCTTATGCTGCACTGTAACTTTTATTCTTGTGTTTTATGTGTCCTAATGTTTTAACTATCTATTCATGTGTTTTATCGGTTTTTAATGCTTATGATTTTTAACTGCTATGCCATGAACTACTACAAAGAACTACTACAAACTACTATTATTTTGATTTATTTTTTAGGGACTGTTATTGCCACTCTTCATTCTAACCCCAACCGGTCGTCAGACACCGCCTACCAAGAGCCTGGGTCTGTCCGAGGTTTCTTCCCAAAGGGGAGTTTTTCCTTGCCACTGTCGCACTGTTGCTTGCTCTGGAGGAAACTACTAGAACTGTTGGGTCCTTGTAAAGTGTCTTGAGATAACTCTTGTTATGAATTGATACTATAAATAAAATTGAATTGAATTGAACTGTTTGTACATGTGTTTTATCTGTTTAACTGATTTTATGTAAAGCACTTTGAATTGCCCTGTTGCTGAAATGTGCTATAAAAATAAAGCTGCCTTGCCTTGCCTACCTTTGTGTACACATTTAAAGAGATTCATTCATGAATAATTTCTTAAATACTCAATTTTTATATCATAATGTAATGTGTGAAAGGCCTGACCGTGACGTGATAGGCCTGACTTTATGGACTTTGTTGATGTTTTGGGTTCTTTAATTAAGTTTTGGTAAATATTCCTATTTGGAATTATTATTTTTATGTCATGTTCAGCTAATATAATATAATATAATATAAACCTAATTTATTAAAATATGAACAACTACTGATGGTTAAAACGTCTTTTTTAATTTAATTAGTGATATAGTCCAAGCATATTTTAATTGAAAAAGAATATCCAATATCAAACTTGTTTTAAATACATATTATATGTAAAATAGAAGCACTTTTCCGGTGATGGCTATGCGTTACTGCGCAGCTTCCAACTGAGCTTGACGACGTAGTTGTGACGTGGGCAACATATCTGAAAGTTGTAAGTCTTCTGGTAGCTGTGCCAAGAGAAATCTCAATCATTCCCAATCAGCAGAAACAGAGAGCGTAGGTGTATCTTAGAAGATAATATAGACACATGCTAATTACTGCTAACTAAAATGCTAGCGAACGTTAGTAATTAAAGCTAAACAGCTAATGGAAGCCCAAACTGTTTGCCTGATAATACGATGATTTGTCAACGATGCAATGGCAGTCAATGGGATGCTAACGACAGGTGATGGCTTCGTAGCATTAAAATGGCGCCATGGGAGCTACGCTGAGAGCTTCTCCCCTTGGATTATCAACTCAGTCAAATGATGTCACGTCCCCTGAGTCATAATAACCTTAAAGGAATATTACACACTTTTTGTGTTTTTTTTATAAAACGTGACGGGGCTGACCGAAAACATGGGGACAGACAGAATTTATGTAGCATTTAATGTTTGTAATCAATTAATGTGAATGATAACAACTTCAACTTTGAATTAATAGTGTTTTTTTCTAAATAACTTCAGAATAACACAATTATGAATGAGGTAGTTAAAATGTGGCTATGGACAGATCATTTTCCAGGATTTGTAATTTCCAAGTGTTTTTAATTAATAATTAAACATCCAATGACCTAATAAATTACATATTCCTTTAAAGCACAACTCACAGAAATCCCCATTTAGTATTTTTTTGTCAGTTTTGGATTATACAAGTTTTATTCACTGTAAAAATTCCAGGACAGATGAAAAGAAATACCCTCAAGCATCATCAGAGTAGGGTTCCAAAGCAGCCAGGGCTCAAGCAACACTGGTACACAGGCGCTGGTGCCTTGGACATGTAAACATTCAACTTCTGGTCTCAGAATATGACTGATGTTTTATAGTGACTTTCTTTTGTTATATAAAATAGAAAATCTATATCAAAGCATTTTTGAATTTCTCTCCTCCCCTTTTGACGATGAAAAGGTTAAAAAAAACCCACCTTTTTCAATTAGTCAACAATGTCTCTTATTTGCTTCCTTATTTAACACGCGTTTAAGAAACTAATCAGCCAATGTTTGGCATTTTCTAGTTGACAAAAACAATAATCATTTATGAAAAGGTCCAGTTCTCTTACCTTGTTATTATTGTCTGGACTTGGCAGCGTGTACTGCGGCTGCTCCAGCGGCTTCCTTTGTGACTCCCGCCTTCCCATTTTGTTGCTAAAAAAAACAAAACAGGTGAAATATTAAACCAAAGCAATGGCCTGAAAACACCGCACAAAAATAGCCTCCACAAATGAAACATAAAAACAATCAAAAATCCAGTGATTCGTTTCTCTTCTGTCATTGGACATAACTGGAAGCACACGAACAGTAGCCTCTCTCTCTCTCTAGCGTTTATTACTGCATATTAAACATAAACAGTTAAAGATCTATAATAAATCATATCTCAGGCTACCTGCACACATCCGGCCTGTTGTTGCTTCACGACGCCTTCTCCTTGCTGTCCGTGTCCCGGATGGATGGAGAGCCTCTCGGGCTGCTGCACGACTGAGCCCAGCCAGCAACATGCACCAATCAGAGGACGCACCGGGCGCGTAAGCGTCGTGGAGAGCAGCGTAGCATCATAGACATATAAAGAGTAGACGCCGCATTGGCAGGCTGAGCGCGAGAAATCCAGCCGCCATCTTGGACCGGTCATACTCGTTACTTGGCAGCAGAAGATACAGTGGGTACGGAAAGTATTCAGACCCCTTTAAATTTTTCACTCTTTGTTTCATTGCAGCCTTTTTCCAAAAATCAAAAAAGTTCATTTTATTTCTCAGTAATGTACACTCAGCAACCCATCTTGACAGAAAAAAACAGAAATTTAGAAATTTTTGCATATTTATTAAAAAACAAAAACTGAAATATCACATGGTCATAAGTATTCAGACCCTTTGTTCAGTATTTAGTAGAAGCACCCTTTTGATCTAATACAGCCATGAGTCGTTTTGGGAAAGATGCAACAAGTTTCTCACATCTGGATTTGGGTATCCTCTGCCATTCCTCCTTGCAGATCCTCTCCAGTTCTGTCAGGTTGGATGGTAAACGTTGGTGGACAGTCATTTTCAGGTCTCTCCAGAGATGCTCAATTGGGTTTAAGTCAGGGCTCTGGCTGGGCCATTCAAGAACAGCCACAGAGTTGTTGTGAAGCCACTCCTTCGTTATTTTAGCGGTGTGCTTAGGGTCATTGTCTTGTTGGAAGGTAAACCTTCGGCCCAGTCTGAGGTCCAGAGCACTCTGGAAAAGGTTTTCGTCCAGGATATCCCTGTACTTGGCCGCATTCATCTTTCCCTCGATTGCAACCAGTCGCCCTGTCCCTGCAGCTGAAAAACACCCCCACAGCATGATGCTGCCACCACCATGCTTCACTGTTGAGACTGTATTGGACAGGTGATGAGTAGTGCCTGGTTTTCTCCACACATACCGCTTAGAATTAAGGCCAAAAGTTCTATCTTGGTCTCATCAGACCAGAGGATTTTATTTATCACCATCTTGGAGTCCTTCAGGTGTTTTTTAGCAAACTCCATGCGGGCTTTCATGTGTCTTGCACTGAGGGAGAGGCTTCCTTCGGGCCTCTCTGCCATAAAGCCCCGACTGGTGGATTGCTGCAGTGATGGTTGACTTACTACAACTTTCTCCCATCTCCCGACTGCATCTCTGGAGCTTAGCCACAGTGACCATTGGGTTCTTCTTTGCCTCTCTCACCAAGGCTCTTCTCCCCCGATAGCTCAGTTTGGCCGGACGGCCAGCTCTAGGAAGGGTTCTGGTCGTCCCAAACGTCTTCCATTTGAGGATTATGGAGGCCACTGTGCTCTTAGGAACCTTAAGTGCAGCAGAAATTTTTTTGTAACCTTGACCAGATCTGTGCCTTGCCACAATTCTGTCTCTGAGCTCTTCAGGCAGTTCCTTTGACCTCATGATTGTCATTTGCTCTGACATGCACTGTGAGCTGTAAGGTCTTATATAGACAGGTGTGTGGCTTTCCTAATCAAGTCCAATCAGTATAATCAAACACAGCTGGACTCCAATGAAGGTGTAGAACCATCTCAAGGATGATCAGAAGAAATAGACAGCACCTGAGTTACATATGAGGGTCACGGCAAAGGGTCTGAATACATATGACCATGTGATATTTCAGTTTTTGTTTTTTAATAAATATGCAAAAATTTCTAAATTTCTGTTTTTTTCTGTCAAGATGGGTTGCTGAGTGTACATTACTGAGAAATAAAATGAACTTTTTTGATTTTTGGAAAAAGGCTGCAATGAAACAAAGAGTGAAAAATTTAAAGGGGTCTGAATACTTTCCGTACCCACTGTACAAGATGCCAGAGCACTGTGCAGCATATTCCTGCTCAGATCGGCGGATTTTTTTTTAATGTTATCTCTTTCACTTTGTGTTCTGTGAAGCATTTTGTAGGCCTATCTGTGTCTTTGTTAGGGGTGCAAGATATATCAACGCAATATCGTTACACAGTGAGTAGGCTATGACCTATACATTATTCTGGGGGTCCAAAAGCAGCACTAATGTGTGCTTGTGTTGTTATTACATTGGGATTGTCTCTGGTTTAGTTGGGATTTGTTTGATAAGACTTGCACGTTACTCTTATAAGATATATATATATATATATATATATATATATATATATATAAAGATATATATAAATAAAGATATATATATTATATATATATATATATATATATATATATATAATTATATAGCCTTTTCAATAGCAATGTGCTTGAGTACAGAGTCAACACAACATAAAAGAGGTGTATCTGTCCAAATACTTATGTAATAAGAGCTGGGACAACTGGTCATTTATCAAATATATTGAAAGTCGCAATAAGTATGCAATATTTAGTTTATTTTGTGGAGCTGTCCTGTTAACTTTATTTATGTATTTTATACTGTCCAACCAGTAGAACACGTCCTGTTCTGTAGACATGGTCCTTAGTTATTTATATTATAACTTTATTTATGTATTTTATACTGTCCAACCAGTAGAACCCGTCCTGTTCTGTAGACATGGTCCTTAGTTATTTATATTATAACTTTATTTATATATTTATACTGTCCAACCAGTAGAACCCGTCCTGTTCTGTAGACATGGTCCTTAGTTATTTATATTATAACTTTATTTATATATTTATACTGTCCAACCAGTAGAACACGTCCTGTTCTGTAGACATGGTCCTTAGTTATTTATTCATGTTGGACCAGTCCAATATTATTTACAAATGATAGATACACCGAGGATGTCTGGTCTAGGGTCTAGGGTGACCAGACATCCTCGGATTTAGGGGACATGCAGTCTCTGTTTTTGGTTGTCTGTCCCTGACTAAATACAGAAGAAAAAAACTACCTCTGTCCTTGTTCTGTTTTTAAAGACACAACATTAGGTTTTTTAATCAGATTGATAGTCAAACTGGAAATGTCCCCGTTGCTCTCCCTTTTCGGGGATTATGCTACCAGTTTTGATCTCGGACGTCTGGTGAATTTAAATCATATCAGAATATTCTATTACTGTTAAGCACACTATCAATATTAAAATACGCCTAATCATGTGTCCTGTATCATAGCTACATGTATAACCTTTGTAGCAAAAAACCCCCATGAAAATCAGTTCGGTATTCAGTGAGTGTGATTAATTAAACGCGCTGACAGCTCATTGCACCTGCCAAACACATTATACTGAGTGGAGCGGGTGACCGGTCCAAGATGGCGACCCCACGTCTCGTCAGCGCCAATAGGCAGTAGCGGTCGATGCGGCCATAGACATATAAAGATTAGACGCCACATTGGCTGCTGAGCGTGAGAAATCCAGCCGCCATCTTGGACCGGTCATACTCGTTACTTGGCAGCAGAAGATACAAGATGCCATCGCTTCTGTATTTGCAGCGCGTTTACGTATTTGGTTGTGTTGTGTGTATTTATTCACAATAGACAAAATAATATATATAATGGGAACTGGAGCCTGGCATGGGAGGAGCGGGTCTAAGGCAAAATCTTATTTCTCTATCTTACCCCTACCCCTTGCCCCTTCCCCTAGGTTTCATGCGAGACCTAGTGCTGTCCCAATACTCGTTTTGATCGAGGGGTAAGGGGTGTGTGGCCCTTGGAACCATAGATAGTGAATAAAAAAATCAAGGGAGGATGCGAGCTTACTTGAAACCGAGGGGTAGCGATATACATTGTGCAACAGGCAACAATGGCTGCCGCATCGACCAGAGAGACCCATAAATGTAAGTATTATCGGCTTAAATAATTAATTTAAAAATGACGACAGTCTTGTTTTGTGGTCTATACAGTCCTGTGCATATTGCTGGAGCTAAATCCTGCATCCATTCTCAGGGTTCAGTCAATTAGTAGTCAGAATCTCAGATGTTGATGTGTGAATCCTTTTATTACATAGGATATCCTGAGACAAAGTTACCTAAATCAAGCTATCAAAGCTCTCCCCTTCCTTTGTCTGGCTCTTTGGCTCTTGCACCCCTGGTCTTATTCACAAAGGGTGGGGTCTCCAGGTCACAGTGATGTGTCTGTGTGTGTCAAAAGCAGATTTTGTACAGTTAATATAAGTGCATGTGAATTGCTGTGAGTGCCTTTTAGGACTTATGGCATGTGTTTTTAGGATTTTAGTGTTTGCATGTTGTTATTCTGTTCGCTGCATGCTTAAGTTTTATTTACAGCTTTTTTTTAATTGCGTGACCTGTTGTGATTATACCACCTTTGACAAGACTGGAGCTCCTCCCCTTTTAACTCTCAGACATAATGAGCTCAATGCAGGACAGGTGGGAACACCCTCAGCTTAATGGGAAGCAGGTGTGGAAGGGTGACGGACCAGTGAAAAGGAGAGGACATGCAGCAGCAGCAGCAGCGCTAGCAGCAGCAGCAGCGCTAGCAGCAGCAGCGCTAGCAGCAGCAGCGCTAGCAGCAGCAGCGCTAGCAGCAGCAGCGCTAGCAGCAGCAGCGCTAGCAGCAGCAGCGCTAGCAGCAGCAGCGCTAGCAGCAGCAGCGCTAGCAGCAGCAGCGCTAGCAGCAGCAGCGCTAGCAGCAGCAGCGCTAGCTCATGTACTGACAAAGCTCGGGCCATGCCCACTCAGAGATGGCGGAACCAAAAGGTTAAATGAAAGAAGAGCGGACCTGAGGATCATAGCAGAGAAGAGGAGAGACCGACTGACACGGAGGACAGTGGAAGCCAAGATGAGCAGATGTGCCGGAGGGACAAGTCGTCTGAAGTGCGGGTGAACTCGTGGTGGTGTAGACCGGATTACGTCCTTAAACCCAGAAGCAACAGGGGGACTGCAGCCACCCAAATGAGGAGTTCAACGCAGGAACGCAAATAAGTGAAGGAAAGTCTTCCAGCTGTCCTCTGGGAGTGTGTGTGTGGAAAAGAACTGTTTTTGTATCTTGTTTGACTGAGAGCTCCCTTTGTTCTAAGTGTCGGCCGGGTGGTACACGCGACGCGGACAAGCGAAAGGAAGAGCCTAGGCTTCCCTGGGTGGAATCGGCCATTCTTGAGATCAATATAACTACAGACTGTAACGAACACTGGGACTAGCGGCAAGGAGATCGCTTTTAATACTCAGTTTTTTTTTTTTTAGCTGTTTTACAACTTTTAACCTGTTTTAGAATGAAGTGTTATATTTTGCAAACTGCTTGGTCTGGGTCTATGTCGTATTTGTCAGTGGAAGGATTATTGCTGGTATTGTAGTTTGAGAAGGGTTTTTAAACTGACACCCCAGCATTCTCGCCGGGGTTGGGGTGTGACATTTGCTTATTTTATCTTTCAGTTGGAATGTGACTGAAAGTTTATGACCCTCAGTTTAGGACTTGCAGAGAAAAAGATCAGTGGACTGTAAAAGAGGGACTGAAAGATTCAGGAAGCGTCGCTAACAATCAATTTTACTTCCGACACATTTAGGAGAGGCTGGATTATTATGGAATGTACCAGAACATTTTCTGTTCTAGAACAGAGTATTGCAAAACAACTTAATGCATGAACAACAAACTTAATGCATGACCAACATGTCTTCATTTATGTTGACATAATGTATAATGCAAATCACACACAATGTTTAAGCACATAACATTTTAAATTCCAACAGTCCCTCATTTGATCTCACTTCTGTGAGATCACCTAAATGTTTACTTATCCTGTTAACAGATCATAATGTTGTCGACATATTAAATCACAGTACTTGGCAATCCCTGATCTATCCCTACCAAATCATCTTTTAACACTTTATTGAAAATGTGAGGACTGTTTAATCCATCTGAATTAACATAGTTGCCACCGATCTTGCTTGAAAATATAACAGGAAATTTAATGCAAATGTTACAAAATGTATAAGACCCTACAACATGTAATTTTCCATTCCTAATTGCTTAACCCTTTATACATGTTGGTTTACATGAACTTAACCTTCTTTGTAGAGTAAGAATAAGTAATTCTAAAATGTTTTTCCCAGTATTGTATGTGTTTTTTCAGAATGTGAGTCTGTAAGTACAAACTTCCCTTCATGTGCGTCTGAAGTACCAGATCAGGTCTCTCGCTCCCCCCCCTTCTCAGTCCATCTGCTGATCGTTGGTCTTTACCTCAGTGTCTTTGTTTATGGTAAAGCAGGCCTCGGTGCCACGTGGTTGACCCCTGCAGAGCCCTCTCACCTCAGCGTCGGCTAGGGCATGTGGACCCCACTGCTTGCTCTGCGGTCCAGCACAACACATTTCCAGATGTTGCGATCACCACTTTTCATGTCACTTTGGGACAAGAATCGCAGCCAGACCATGAACCTTTATGGTCTCTAGCTGTGCTGTGGTCTGAGGTGCTGTGATGGTTGTCAGTCTTCTGGTACAGTTTGTCACTGGTCCTGCAGTTGGAGGAGCGAGATGGACCTGAGTCTGACACAACGAGGCACTGTGTGGCACAAAACAGATCTCCAAAAAGCATTATCATTCTTTTATCAATGCTCATGTAGTGTATACTCATATAACATTTCTTTCCCTCTTGGGCTTAACTCTATAAAATCAAACATTCTAAAGAGAAACATTGGTTTTGGAACTTGTCTCTTTTAAGCCTCATCTTACCTTAAAGATGAACTGAACTGGAATTTGAAAAATGGTGATATAACAGATGTATTTTATTTCTTCTCACTGGTACAATTATTAAAATGGGTGAATTTGTTAAAAGGGACAAAATGGCAAGTTGAAAGTGTTGTTTTTGTTACATGGGCGCCGCCATGTTGGAATTCCACAATCTACTACGTCACTGGCATGGTAAGCTACTCCGTGGCTAACTAGCACTAGCAGCGCAGCCATAGGAACAACATACAAAGAGTCGGAGGCTAGCAGACATATGGCTGAGGAAACAGAAAGAAAGACGTCTGGGGGGCATACTGTATTGCCCCAGGCTGCCGTAAGGAACTGTATAGGGCTTAGGCAGCTGGGGTTACGACACATTTCCACAGGCTACCTTTGACAAGGAAAAAAACAGTCCTTAACTCATGGCTAGCAGCTAGCTGCCTTAAAACGGGCTAGCCCTCCGACAGCCCCTGGATTCTGCAGTCTGTAGCATTTTTTAGCGAGAGACTATTTGGAAAGCTGTGCTTCTGATACAACAGCGTCACTGGTGAGGTTAAGTCCAACAGACTGAAACCTGAGGCCTGCAGGCTCCAGTGCAGGGCAGACCGATAACCACCGGCAAGTAACACCACCGATGCTACCTGCCGCAGACAGGGCGCTGAAACGCTCACGGCAGAGCACAGAGAGGTAGCGGTATGTTTACCTGTTGTCAGCATACTATCAAGTCTACTAGGCAAAGGGCTGGATGTAACGTTGTTGTCACATACACAAAACACGAACATATTCACTTACAAAAATAAAGCCCAACGTATAGGCTTTATAGCAACAACAAAACAGAGACTGACACACTGGGCATGACATGAAATTGAGACACAACACCAAGCTAGATACCAAACAATCCAACCGAGGGAAAGGGCTAGCAACTAAATACGTTGGAAGCACTTTTATGACAAACTCCCCAAGCTAGAACTCCGACCACAGACTGTATAAATAAACCAAGACTCCGACAATATCACAGATCGATAATAATACGTTTACTAGCCGCTAACTAAACCACAGAATCCAACGTCCCTGTACTCACCCTGAAGCTAGTGGATGTTCGCCGTCTCAGGGCACATTGTTGATGCAGAAACAGCTGCTAGTTCCATAGTAAAAATCCGCCAACTCTGCACCTGCCTAATCAAAGTAAACAGCAAAACTCGTGAATCCTCCGTGCATCTATGGTCAAACTGGGGTAACTCTCCTACGTGCAGTTAACAAGCGATCCCATTGGATTAATTTGTCCAATTACATTTTCCACTTATCTGCCTCTATTTTCTTAAACAAACAGGACCTTAACCATGTTTTTTATGTTTTCTTTAAATGCAAACGCTATATAAGCAGTCTATTTCCTAAAATGCATAATGTGCTTGGATACAATAAATGAGAGTGCATGACAGTAAGCTGCGCCCACACACACACACCGATCCCTGTCAGTCCCCCCCACAAACGATCCTGTACTGAAGGGGGAGCCTGAAACTGATTGTCCTCCATGTGGTGGTAGTTAGACACTACAGGCATGTCCCTCACAGGCTCAAATGTGTAACCCGTGCCATTAAAAGGACTCATTTTTGTGTGTATATAATATGCTGCAGCCGTTGCCTATATACCTTCGCAGGTCCTACCATGCCAGCGACGTCATCGATATTGTCAACGTTCTAATACTAACAAACGCAATTTTTGTGTTGCTTAAAAAACAGCTATATTGATTTTTTTAATTAAAATTTTTAGTGTAATTTATTTGTAATTATCATAACCAACAAGTTATCAACTTTTATTTTTTCAGTTCAGTTCATCTTTAAGGGTTATGTTTCTGCACAAATCAAAACAATTGTAGAGTATTTTTACTATCCTTAATGCTATGGACACTTAATTATTGCTACTATATCCCTCTTGTTGAGTTATGTCTCCTACAGCATACCTATTCATAATTATGTAGTAGTTTTAGCCATTAACACACTCTTGCGTCACAAACTTCTTCTTAAAAGCAACAAAACACAAAGTTCAACAAAAAGAAAAGAATCACCCAAATAAACTGTTTCAACATCAACTTAATAGTTTAAACAGTTTGTCTTATGAAAACTCAAAATACAAAGTCCACAATTAAGCTTCACTGATATGCTCATTCAAGCACCACATCAAATGTACATAGAATGGAATCTCATATCAGCTTGGATTGGTTTCAATCTTATCGCAACCAACACACTTAGATGAATTAGAACAAAAAGAAAGTTTCTTTAATTTTCTATTTTTGGGTTTCAACAAAAAATTTGTACTAATTGATGTCTAATATGTTCTTTATGACCTGTAGTCCTATTAACAGTAGAACCCACTTAAGCACCCAGTGGTTCAGTCTATCCAGTTTGTTACCTAATATGAGAACATATCTCATTAAACTGTATAATTTATGATCAAAATCTTCTCTGAACTGCAGGTCTACTGCAACCCCTCTTTACTTTATGGACAACTCTTTTTTACCATATCCTTCTCTATACTTGTGTTTTCTTGAAAGAACCCACACTTCAGCTGTCCTCTAGACCTCTGTAAAGAAAGGATTTCTCTCTTCTTTAAAAAACGTTTCTACAGTAGGGTCAGTCATATTAATAGAAATCATCATTTCACTGTTCTAAGTTTAAAGTCCCAATTCGAAACTGTAAATATCTTTCTAATTCTGTTACCAACAAAATTCCCCTAAAATATTGCCCAAATAAAAGTATCACAAAAGTACTACATGTACTTGAGGTATAGGAAGCCTCACATTTTCTTAAAACTGGTAATGATCAAAGCCGTTTTCTATCAATCAACTAAGTGATTTAATCAATTAACTCTTTCAACTTTTTTTTTTTTTTAGATCTATACATTAACTTAATTTTGATCCTTTATTTCACCTACATCTTCCTCTCTCTCACAACAACATCATTCTTAGTTTTATCAGATCTCTTTTCTTTTTTTTTCACTAATTTAACCCTTGTGTTACCTTTTGCCCTGCAGAGGCATTTTGGTTAAATATTTTTTTCTTTCAAATGAGTCCCTACTGCCAGACCAAACCTTTTTCTTTATCTATGTTTTTTACAACTCCCTCTGTGGAAGGGGTCAAAGGGCAGCCTGCTGCTGCAGCACCCTGTGTGATCTTCCTCCCTCCAACTCATGTTAACATAGAATGTTTAAATATGCATTTCTTGTATTTATTCTCCATTATTTTCTTTACTGACATTAGTAGGATACTGCAAAACCCTTAAGTCCCATACATTAAAACTTCTGTTATATTAGATGGATCCCCCATTGGATTGGCTACTTTTACCTCGTTGTTTTGTTTTTAGACCAAATTTTCTCTCATTAAATCTAAATCCTTTTCCCTCTATTTCCTAGTTGGACTTTTCTCAGCCTCCTTCAGTACTACTAGGGTCTGACAGGACATATTACTATAATTTTGATCCATCTCCAAATTGCAGACATACAACAAAAGACTTGTGAGACTCAACTCAGAAAAGTCTTTCCCCAACAGCCAAAGCCCTCCTATTTATGTTTGGGGAGAGGAGCACGCCGCTTCCTGCCCAACCGACCAGAAAAGAGGCTTCCAGCAGAGCAGCAGAGGGCAGCTCTCACATTTGCCAAGCAGTTTGAAAGGATTGTTTGCCAATAAGCAGCAGAGATCCGGGCGGCGGGTCGCTACTTGAGCTCCAGGAGAGCCCCCCCACCTGCAGCACATGGTTCACCATCAACACCAGATACATACAGTATACAGTACTTTCACAGTAAACTGCTCTTCCTGCCTACATTCTAAATATTTTATTCGTCTCCAAATCTCTTTCATAGATTATTTTTATAGGCTACTTATTTAATACAATATTGAATAAAGAGCAAACTGAAATAGATAGGAACTTGAAACAAAATCTTTACAGTCCAATAGAGTTAAAAGATATACAGACAAAAAAAAGCTTAATGTTAGAAAGCTATAAATCAGTGTACATGTGATGTAATGCAGACCAATACTGTTTTTTTCTAATCATCCAAATCAAAGTAACACCGTAGTTGTCATATATTTGGAATGTGTATGGGCTAGTATGTGATGAAATAATTCAAGCACAAAGTTGAAGAAAAAGCCATATTTATTTCAAGAAGACTGCACTTAAAGGGATTTGACTTTGGTGAAATATGGCTCAAATGAAATGAATAAGAAATGAACATTGTTAAGCAGTTAAATCGGTTGAGGACTTTGATCAGCAGAGAGCGCTAAACATCAGCAGGATAGTCCTGTGGGGTTCGTCTCCTCAGAACACACACCACGGGGGGACACACTACAGGAGAACTAACACACGTCACCATCCCACTTCCACTGCTCATTACTCAAATTAAGACATTGTGTTTGTATTAAGTTTACTGGCATTTTTTTGATGTCATAACTGAAATCTACACACACACAGAAAAATAAACAACCCAATGTGTATTATGGACAATAACAAGTAGGCCTATGCAAGTTTTATACATTGATAACAGATATATTTGTTGACACTAGAGCAGAGAATCCTCTATTCTGCATTTTTTGGGGTCAATTTATACTGTTTATTTATTGATCCCCAGTGGGGAAATTACAATTTACACTCTGGTTTTGTTAGTAATCACAAAACACAGGCCTTAAATACACACACATGCTCAGGACCTATTCATGCACCAATGGAGAGATGTCATAGGGAGTGGGCTTGGGGGGGGGGGTACAGTGCCTTGCTCAAGAGCACCCGGCAGTGCCCAGGAGTTGAAGTGGCATACACTCCATACTTTGGTCCGTACGGTGACATGAACTATGACCCTCTGGTTGCCAACCCAACTCCCTACAGACTGATGCTTTCCTAGCTTTCTGCTTCTTTTTTTGACAGCTCAGTCATGACAATAGTGTGAAAAACTCCATCACTACCTTGTTAGCCGGCTCCTGAATGGGTGTATGTGTGCAGTGCTGTGAAGCAACCCGTTACATCACGAGACCTGATATCACGCCGTACTTCCTGATGCTGAGGTCGGTGACTCGCTGGCCCAACGTTGCAAGGGTGTTTTTTCGCTAATAGGAACTAGGGGGGAGGAAGACGATTCCATTCCATTCAACCATTCAACTCAAAAAAAGTCAAATAACTATTCCAATGACTCCAAAGCGGTTCAGTAAAGGATACATTAAGCTAAAAAAAAATGCTAAGTTCTCCTGTAAAAGCATTCCAATCCTATTAAGGCACGTGTCTTCAATGGGGGTAAACATACCCCTAGGGGTACTTTGCGGTACTGCAGGGGAAGGTAAGATTTTTTTTTATATGTTGATTTAAAAAATAGCAATTAAATTACATTTCTTTATAGTATCAAATCGTAACAAGTTACGGTATCTCAAGACACATTACAGATAGAGTAGGTCTAGACCACACTCTATAATTTACAAAGATCCAACAATATCCATTTCATGTCATGTGTAATTCCTAAAATAATTGAATTGTACACTATAGTATGACTATATTTAGTGATCCTTAATATTATAAATGTAGCTTTGAAGTGTTTTTGAGTTAGTGAGTCAGACACTGATGGCACAGCGCTGCTGCATTGTGCCTCTTTATGTAGCTAGGCTCATTCTTTCTACCAAAAATGTTTTGTGCTAGTCAGCGGGTACTTGGATGCACAACAAATATTTCAAGGGGGTACATTATTGGAAAGAAATTGAGAACCACTGCATTAGTGAAATACAATGAATGGATTTATTTATGAAATCTCCCCTGTGGGAATGCTTTATTGAATGGGCCTCTACAACCTGGGATAGGGGATTGGACAATGAAAACCATAAGAATGTACAGTTCATATGCATTTTCCATCTATTGATTGGAGGATCCATTGTAAATTGGGTGCCTGAATGGACAGCAGGTTGGCACCAAGGATTTTCTCTGCAGTCCTGACTCTCTATTGTAACCTATTCCTGACCTGTTTGGTGGCCGATCCAAACAAACCACATCATTTTAGTTCCTATTACACAGCCCACTTCACTGTCAAAGTGTGGTTATTGTCATGACCTCCAGGCCTTTGTCTTGACCACAAATCTAATTTCAGGTCTTTTAATGGGAAGACCAAAGTAGAAACCAAACTCTAACTGGACTTTTACTACTCTTTGTAGGACCAAATGTCAAACAGAACAGAAAGGAAATGAGGAGTGATGGCGTAGTGAGTCTGTTGGTGCATACGAGCACCACACGCGCTACCAACCAGTGATCAACGATGATGACGCAGGAGGTGTCACCCTATAAAAGAGACCCCTGAGCCCAGGACTGTGGGGGCAGAAAGGTCTCAGTCAACGCTCGCTCGCCATCAGCACACAGGTAAGATCACAGCATCACATTTCATATCCACTCATGTTCTGTATGTAACTCCAGGAAGTCTTTGTTTGGTGATATGAGGTTGTGGTTACTGTCAGGGTTCTCACAGTCCCAACAGCCATGTGTGTGCATCCGTGTGAGAGTGGGAAAATTAATGTTTGAGTATTCTCATGCATGTGTAGTTTATGTGACAAACATTTGTCACAGTCAACACCAAACAGCATCAGAACGAGATCTGGTGAAAACACAAAAAGCCATGGAAGTTTGGTGGGTTGGAAAGCAAAGGCGTAGATTTTGAGGAGGAGGGGGCCCCCCAAAAATTTAGAAGAGGTGATTTTTTTTTTGTCCCTTTCAAAAAATATGTCCCACTCCCCTAAAGAGGTAAAAAAACAACAACAACTAAAAACATGTATGGACAATAAGAACTCTGTGATACATTGGGGGGGGGGGCATAAGAAAATGGAGATGTGATTTCGGTGGTAGTGGGATCCGCATTGCATGGCATTGGCATGATCCCAGCCCCCTCGGGTTTGGACCTCTAATTAACTTTAATAATAATTGCCTAAAACAATAAAATAAAGATCCCACCATAAACTGATGCATAAAAAAGAACAAATTGTTGCAAGAAATGTACTAGAATGCAGAAAATTGAAGTACAGTATTTGACGCTCAGCGTATCATGGAGGAGGAACCCCTGGTTATAATATATCCAATGTTGAAACAAAACCTACACCCTTGTTGGGAAGGATCAACGGTCAGAATGGAAAGTGCACACTTTGCAAGCTACTGGAACCATTGTCCAGTGAAGGACAGAAAAACAACAGTGAAACAAGTCCAAAAGTCTACAGAAGCAGCTCTGTGTGGCTGCAATGTAGTGAAAAGTGTATTGTTGTGTAGTGTTGTATGGAGGTTAAAAATGAGATTTTGATTCTTAGCAATTGAGCAAAGTCAGAATAAAGGAATTCATGCATGATGCTGTGAGCTTGAAAGTGTGATACGATATGAGGGGAGGTAATGCAGAGTTCATTTGCGCAAGGGGGGCATAGAAAGAAAGGTCAACATGTCCAATGTCATGGTATTATATCAGGTTTGTGTGATGGGTGTAGAAAGATGTAAAAAAAAATAGAGAGATGTGACACAACACCATTTAGGCAGTTAGTCCATTTAGGCAGTGAGCAGTAAGTAACTAAAACAATGGATTCTCAATACATATACATGTCAGCACTAATAACTATCATTTATGCATTCTGTGAGTTTGCAATCTCAATTAGTACCAATTTTGAATTAAACAAGCCTCAGCGCTATACCCACACAGACACAGCTGCACATTCCATACATGAGCTGGGATGTAAAACCCTGGCACCGATGAATTATTGAAATTTTTTTTTTCTTTAAATCTCTGCGGGGTGTGTTGGTGCTGAGGTCAGAGTGACTTGTTCCCCAGCAACGAGTGTCCAGCTGCTCTCAGAGGACTCTACTGGTCCACATCACAGACAGGGGACAACATCAGAGATGTTTCAGCCAGAGCCAGACTGGACCAAAAGAGCTGCCAGTACTCTGATTCTGCAAATGCATGACATGCTCATTACATGTTTTCTTGGATATATTAATATTTATACGCATATCTTGCAGCATTTCATTACATACACAGCAGGGTTAGGGCCTCGTTTTGATTTGAACAATTCTGATACTTCCTTTTCATTCTTGATTCCCATTCTTTGAGTAGTTGAAGTTGACACTGGTCACATGCTTATTTCACAGACAAGAGGAACGTTTTACAGTTTTATAGGCTTTTTTTCAACGTAAAATAAAGCCACAGTTTGGAGCGCCACTCACTGCATGGCTGCAACACAACAAACACCAGGAAGTACGGTGGCCGCAATGGAAACCAAAACTTGCACATGCTCAATTTGGAACCGATGATCGCATTTGACTGGAAATGGAGTTTTTGAAATTGATTCCAAGATGACTTGCAATGCGCAGTCCTAGTGGCTAACGGTATTTCAAAGTGTTTTTTTCCAGGAAACTAAACAAACGTACAAAGGAACAAAAGAATGAAAAATGTGCTGTAATCACATGTGGGATTACACCTGTGATGGCAGATATGTGTGTGTAAATGATGGTGTGCACACCACAAGCAAAATTGGTGAAATTGGTGTGGATATTAATAATAATATACCTGATTATAAGACAATGCCAATAAAAGGACGAACCCTCCCCCCTTTTCAAGACTCATCTTTTGAGAAAAGGACCAAATCATTTAGAATCACATATCCACACACCCGTCTTACGGAAGTGAGAGTGTGCTTTTCTTTGAAGGATGGCATTTTTATGGCGCTCTTTTTAAGGCTTGCCATCTGCATTACATTCTGTGACGCCATATTTCTTTGCTGAGTGGCAGTTGTTCGACGACTCTGCTGCGTTTATCACCGCAAGTTAACACCAAAACCTCGTCTTCTGTTTGCTAACTTGGCTAACTACTGTTAGCTGCCGCTTTGTTGGGGACAGTCTCCATGTCTCTGCATCTTTCAGCCCTCTTGCTCCGATGGCAGTTTGGATTGACGCCTCTGGTCATGACAAGCACATTCAGTTTACTGCTGTTGGTTGAAAAGTCTAGACCCTGAACACAGGACAACTTCACTTTTTCACATATATACATAAAAACAACAACAATCATGTCTTATACAGGTATTCAGGTCAATACAGATATAAAATATAAATACAAACAATTAAAAATAATAATCAAGATAATGGCAAAGTAAGTGGTTCGTTTTTTTAAAGGAGGCAGATCCTTTTTTAATTGACATTCATGTTAAATTTACATTTCTACGTTTTTGGTATGTAAGCAGAGACAAAAGCGAGTAGAAGCACTAATCTAAACTAATTAACAGGAGGCGGCATGTGTAACGTTAGTAGATAAGTCTCAGAGAACGAGACGTTGTGACCTCTGCTGGCGTTGAGACTGCCGTTTAGTAAACTCCAGAGCAGGGTTTTTAAACCAAAACATAGCAATGTAAATGTAACCTTAGCAGATTTTTCCAAATTGTAATATTGGTTGTGTTTCTGGATTTTCAGTTCATGTGGATGTTTTTTCTTGGTGCTGATCAAAGCTACGGAGAGTATTCTACTGGATGTATTGTTTAGGCAGTCCTGCCACAATGGTTTAGATGGTGTGCAATGCAGTCCCATACAGCATTCATATAGCTGTCTGTGGTGTTTTGTGAGCAGATTTCTGGGTCTATTAACCCTCTATGAAAAATCTTTAACTGTATGAGTTGTATGTTTGGGTTGGTATCCACTAGGGATGAGCCGAGTACTCGGCTGAAACGAGTATCCGGTACGGATAAAGCACTTTTGCCAAGTATAATTATTATACGAGTAATATGAGTCAATATCTGTACTCGGATTGAATAAAAGTCCTCAGCTGACCATGGCTGCGTTCTGTGATAGTCACAGCGCCCCCCCCCCCCCCCCACACACACACACACACACTCTGCTCACTCTGTCACAGAACACGGAGAACAGCGCCCTCTCTCTCTCTCTCCCTCTCTCTATCCCTCTCCCTCAGACACTCGGGGCCGCGGGTCTGTTCCGTTAACGTTTAGGGTTTCTTCAGCTTCAGGTTTTTTTTTAACTTTGGTTTGTAGTACTTACATAGTAACCAGTAGATTTCTGGTGAACGTGGGGATTCAGACATGCTGCTTGGTTTAAATGCGACTCCCGTTGCGTCTCTGCTGTCAGAGACTTTTTTTTTTTTAACTGTCAGCTAAACTGTCCACTTCCGGGTTAGGCCACGCCCAGTCCGAGTACAGATACAGATAATTCATGTGGTAAACAGATACAGATACAGATACAGATAATGCTGTACTCGCTCATCTCTAGTATCCACCAACCCAAACATACAACTCATAAAAACTCCTGAGTCCAACTTCTGAGTCCAGAAGTTGGCACTGGGGATGATCTTGAAACTGATCTTCTGTCCTTATCTTTATTTAGACCGATTTTTACATAAGGAGTTTGTAATTTCTGACATCCTATGACTAAGGCTATAGAAAGCTGTAGTTGATCCAGAATACATGTAGATTTGTGGATCATTTTGTAAATTTGTGTAGGTTTAACACTGATGAATCACAGAATATTTCCATTCAACCACAAAATCATTCAATACAAATAGTGATTTGTTTTTAATGTAGATTATTTTCTGATTCAAATAACATGCAACAAATTGACACAAAATCAAAATCAGTAAAATCCCAAGTGTATACCCAACGCTGCCTTCAATTTCTTGACTTAGTACTACAATATTACAGCTAACGTGTTTTTTGTGTGACAATGAATACATAATAAATGTAAGTAAATACACACATAGCAGTAATCCAGACTGGTATACTTTTTACTTTGTTGAATTTGTCTGCAGTAATACTGAGAATGTTACAACTACATACTGTTACACCCTACAATCTGCTGGAATGAATGACATTTAGATCGTTTCTGTCTGCTTGCAGAGGAATTTCAGCACCTCTGCCATACTGACTGTCATGATGCGTCGACTCATTGTTGCTCTGATGATAGCTGCTCTGTCAACAGAAGTCTACACCACCGGCAGCATGAAATCCACCTACTACATTGGAGGTACAGTCCTGAGTTCGGGAGGCTTTAAAATCATCCTGTAAATACAGATCAATGCATAAACTTGAATTACACTCTACATGTCAGCATACAAGCTTTTCTCATGAACCATTCATTCATATACAGTAGCTACAGAAAATAATACACTGTAATTTGTATATTCCTGGTATTGAAAGCTTTCAATGCCCTTTGTATTGTGCACTAAGTGCTTAATTCTGCACATCTTTCTCACTATTAAAACAGCCCCATTGGGCCATAGTCTATATCCATGACGTTCCACTTCTGGGATTGCTCCGTTGCTGCCGGAAATTCCACCAGATGCATGTCTTTTCGCCGATGTCCATTTCCTTCTGCTTCCGTTGTGTTGTAATTCTAACCTCCGGTGGATTTCTAAGGACGATGATTACCTGCTCCTCAGATCTCTGCAGGGTAAATCCAGACAGCTACCTAGACTATCTGCCCAATCTGAGTTTTCTGTTGCACGACTAAAACTACTTTGAACGTACTCATGTTCCACAATAGACAGTTAAAGAAATGGACCAACAGACCCCATTGCTCTGGACAGAGACCAGTGAAGTCTATTAGAAGCTCTTTTCCAGTGATAGCTGAGCGTTACTGTGCAGCGTCCAACTGAGTTTGACGATGTAGACGTGACGTGGGCAACATGTCTGAAAGTTGTAAGTCTTCTGGTAGCTGTGCCAAAAGAAATCTTAATCATTCCCAAATAGCAGAGACGGAGAGTGTAGGTATATGTTAGGAGATAACTGGCTAATTACTGCTAACTAAAATGCTAGTTAACATTAGTAATTAAACCTAAACAGCTGATGTAAGTCCAAACTGTCTGCGATATTACCCTGTACTATACGGTGATTCCTCTACTGTGCGACAGTAATTCGCGTGATTATGACACAATTGTCAGCCTATTTTAATAAAAAAAAAACGTTTGCTACGGAGCCATAATGTGAGCTACAAGGTAATGGAGGCTTTATACATTGTGATGTTTCTTTAGAAATAAACAACAAACAAAATGTTGTTTATTATGTTGTCAAAGTAGCGCCAAAATGAATGGCAGTCGATAGAATGCTAACGGAACGTGATGGCTTGTTAGCATCAAAATGGCACCAAAGGAGCTATGCTTAGAGAGGAGAGGCTTACCCCCTTGGTTCAACCAAAACAAGTTCCTTCTCGAGGCAATTCTGCAGCGGCCCCATGGCTCCGTCTGGCACTTAGTGCAGCCTATGACAATTGTGACTGGTTTAAAGAAATGCCAACAAACCAGCGGACGTTCCTCCCCCATCCCAGAATGCTGTGTGAACTAGCCAGACCCTCCGCAGCGCTGTGGAGGAAAGTCTGGCTAAGCGTGACTTGGATACTTAAGAACAAGCTCCTCCAGAGTCAGTTAAATGTGTTATCAACTGACAACAATAGTTAACTTACTTTGTTTTTACAAGTACTTTTAATGAATACATGTTGCTGTATTATTTCTTTTGTGCTTTCAGTTTAAATTTGGACGTATCAGCTTTAGATCCCGAGTCACATAAGAATTTATGAACAGGTTGACTTTAAGTAAAAAAGGGGGATGCCACAGATCTTTGTCTTGTTTGTTCTTCAGATCGGGCAATACTCAAAGCCCTGAGAGATTTAAGCCATGCATCGATAGACCTACCAGCAAAGACCTCTGGGAATTTACCTGCTGATAAGATCCATTCAGCTGACGGAAAGTTTCCCAGGACGGGATGGCGGCTCCTCCCTCAGACTGTGAAGAAACGTCAAGATGTGTCCTCATACAACCTCAACTCCTTTGGTCTACGCTACGGAAAATGACAAGAAACCTGATGTTATTCTGTGTTAGATCTGATCTTATCACCGATTGTGTTTTGATTAAGTTTGTACATTCAGAGTGGAGAAAGATAATAATGTAACTGTTAAAGGCTCAATGAACAAAATCATTTAAAGATGATTCTTTTATTTATCTCGAGCAATCAATAGAATGTTCTAGACAAAAAACAGAAATGTACACAAATCCTTCAGCATTATGCTTATAAAGTCCTATGTCTCAATTTAACATAGAGTACGATTACAGTTTACTGAACAAACAAAATATACACATCAATACATATACATTAAAAAAAAGACAAAAAACAAACAATATAAATATGAAAGTAAACATACTTCACAATGTCATATTATTACAGAAACAAAAAGATATGCATATTCAAAATGCATATGTGTCATACATGCATATATGTACAATATACTGTATATATACCATAACTCTAACACAACACACTTACATTACAATTCAATTATGTTTGTTTATGTTTATTGTTAAACTATGTTTAGGGCTCTTCCTGTATTGGTCAATTATGGTTTTCTTTCGGGATGTCATTGTTTAGTCCATACCATAAGGTCGTCCCACAAATTGAAATACTAATGCTTTAACAGAAGTTTGCAAAAGGTTCATTTATTCATTCCTTTATTTGTCCTCAATAGATCATTGAGGGGCAACCCTCATTTTCAATGTAATTGAGTCAGATTACAAAGAAAAATACAACAACATCACAGAAAGTAAGATCATAAGAAAAATAGTAGATAGTACCTTCAAGGTAGACAGCATTTAATTGGAAGTCGCTTTGGATAAAAGTGTCAACTAAATGACATGTAATGTTTGGAAAGTACACAGAGCACAAAACATACCCTGTCAGGCTTAATTACAAATATTACAATAACAATACTCTAGGCTAAACAGGCTTATTTAATAATACTATCCAATAATGCAGTAAAAAAAAGATTTTCAACTAATTTTTTTCAATTAATTTTCAACCTATCAATTAAAAAAAAATAGTATAGCAGAACATCCTTTGTAATTTTAAGAGGTAATCCACAGACCTTGCTGGGAGTAGTTTCATGTAGGAACTATGGTAGGAAGAAAATAGTTCCACGTGAAACTGCTCACCACCGGGTCTGTGAAATGTCTTGAGTAAACGGGTCATGACTTATATAAAGAGACACTGCTGTTGAGTTTTTTCAAATGTATTTATTTATTTTTTGAACCACAAGCCAAGAGCCATCTAGTTCCATCATATTGGAGAGAAGGCAGATGGCCGGTATCTCCAACAGTAAGAGCATGTAAGAGGAAACATATGTAATTTGGATTTTGGCATAAACCTTTCTTTAACCAAACCTTAACTATAGTAATGGAAGATTAGTAAAGTTACATATCATTTTGGTAAGTGATGAAGGGTTTTGGAAGCCACTTGCAATTTGTTACAGTCATCTCATCAAAAAAAGTTAACAGGTAACTTTGTTTTTTTTCAACATACCCTATTTCCCCATATTTCTTTTGTCAAAGAGACATGATGGTACAAAACAGCCGCGGAACAAGCAACAATGTAAGTTAATAGGACAATTGCTCACCTAACCCAATTCCGTCCACTAAAAGTTCTGTTGTTGCTGCTGACAGACTCAGATTATTATTCTATGTCTGACAACATTTGAAAGGATCCCTTTTAGATAAAGAGTAAGATCGTGTTTGCTTAACACAAACAGCGCCAAAATCGCCAAACAGTAACCAAACAATATCACTGTAAAGCAGATCAAATGCAAAGTCATCAGAAAATGAAATAAAACTATCAAAAGCCATCTTGGTTCATCTTTCCACAGTTCCAAAACTTACCACTCTGGTGTGGCTGCAATAAACTCTTAATTCTCCCATTTTCATGTGGAGATATGCTGACTCTGTACACGCTAAAAGTAAAAGTAGTGATTATTTACATGGAGTTTGGTGGGTTTGGCGATGGCAATTTCAGAGCTGTTTCTGGTTCAACCAACAGGCTGTTAGGCTTTCTCTGTAGGGATCCTTTCTAAATTTCAGTCATGCACTGAATAATAATTTGAGCATGTCAGTGGCAAAAACAACATTTTAGTAGACGTAAATTGAAGATGCCGATTTTAAACAATATTTACAACAATGTGTTTTCAGAATGAAATATTCTTCAAAACAAATGTCCTTGGGACACATATTTAGTTGGTTCATGCCCTCCAGAACGAAACACAAGTATTTTCTGATCTGATGCCATTATGGGGAGGACAGTCTCAGGACTGATGAGTCATTTTTAGACCTGATAAAATTGGATCTCTTTGTATTTAACCTCTATTTCCTCTTGCATCCTCAGTGGTAAACCACTACTTTCCACTTAGGCAACACATTTGACTGTGTGGGTTTCCTGTTGATGTAATGTTGCTCAGCAGCTGCACGAAGCATTCACTTTTGACTTGATGCTGTTAGACTTTTAATCTCCGATCTTTCTTTCAACCCTTATCGTAAGCTACAACTTTCCACTGAGGCTACAAGTGTTACAGGGTTTCCTGTCATTGCTCAGCGGCTGCATGAAGCACTGATGCAGTTGGCACTTACTGACCTTAGAAGTACAAGAATCACAAATACTTCACTTCATGCTCTCAAACAAATATTTGAATCCCAACATCGATCATTACGAGACTGGATCTGCAAGATACGAAAATGAACAGCTGTGTCGTGAAACTCTGCATATTTCTGTTCCTTACAGAGGGTAAGTGAACTGGATTTTTCTTTTTACTTTTCATTCAAAGGAAAAGAGGACTTTAGAATTACCATCACTAATGCATGGTAAGTTGATGGTGGTTGAGTTAATTAAACCTCAGAAAGGTTATTTTTTTTAAATGACGTTTTCATTACGAGGGCCCAGCTGGGGCCAGTCACGGACTTATGGCAGGATTACGGCCGGACCCTACAGTTTCTGTAATAAAAGAGTCAGATGCGCGAAATTGAGACGTTAAAAAAGCTAAACACACTGGGGCGGGGCACTACTGGGGCACTACTCACCCAGTAAGAGCGTGCGCCCCATGTAGACTGCGGGCCGGGTTTAAGTCCGACATTCGGCCCTTTGCTGCGTGTCATCCCCCATCTCTCTCCCACCTTCTTGTCTAACCACTGTCACTCTAAAATAAAGGGGAAAAAGACCCCAAAAACCTAATCTTAATATATATATATATATATATATATATATATATATATATATATATATATATATATATATATTTTAAACACAGATTCCATTGACCCGTACTGCAAGATAACTGTAAAAGTAAAAGATAACTGGAGATTTGAAAATATGACTAAGTCTCCAACCGAGCCGACTTACTGTAATCGTAGCTTAAAAAACATCTGAAAAATCTATATTTAAAAATAATTTACAGGGCCTTAGTGGAATAGTTCTTTTACTGTTAAAAGGAACAATGAAATAATAATGAATAATATTTACTAATTATTAGTAATGCCATATTTTCTGTTATTGTAACAAGTTATTTTTGCACACACCGTAACATTTTACAGATTATTTGTCAAAGCAGAGATCTTCAACAGGGGGTCCGAGACACTTAGGTGGTTCTCAGAGTTACTGCAGGGGGCCTCCAAACTATTTTTCTATGGTTTAAAAAAAAGTAAAAAAGGATATGTCTGACAATATAAATTTATCCAGCATATTACTCCATGGGTGCCAGAGCCTTCTGCCTTACTATTAGTATTTTTATTAGTAAAGATAAATCTTTTTAATGAACACAACAACGATGATAGGCTTAATGGCCTACAGCTACGGTAGCCATAAACTCAATGGATTAAGTTTACCTTAAGGATTCACTATGCCACATTTTAATACTAAAACATGCACCCAGTCTCATGGCAGTTCGTGAAAGGAACAAGATTTTCTTGTTTTTTTCGTGGTGGTTTTAAACTAATGTATTTCAATGGGAAGCATCTTTGACCTTTGTCAAAATCAACAACAACTTGGAAAGCGAGGAGAACAGGGACGACTTTTGGGGTCTTCTTCATTGTAGGCTACTCGCCTTATGGCAAAGTCTTCAGTGGGGTTACAGCTTGTATTGTTGCTGTTGTTTTTGGCGCTGTTCCAACTGCTTTCTTCTATTTCTGGGTCAAAATATAATCAGGTTTTTAAACTGCATGTAAACGCACTGACTCAGTGATCAAACAGTATGTTTACATGCACCTTAAAAACCCCATTGTATTTGTGTTAAGGCAATTCCCCTGTCTCTCAAACACCATGAAAACACTGCATTGGTTTGTGACCTGAAAATAAAAGAGAGCTGTTGAAAACAACAGTGCCAAAAACACCAGCAACAAGACAAACTTTAAACCTTTAAACCCACTGAGGACTTCACCATGGCAAGTACTATCATTAAGACCCGTATCTGGGACCATGAGTCGCCCATGTCCTCGACACTTTCCAAGGTGTTGTGATTTCTGTACTACTGTACTGGACGTAAAGTTACTACCATCATTCTTCCCGCTCTGCCTGGCTCAGAGAGAGAGAGAGAGAGAGAGAGAGAAAGAGAGAGAGAGAGAGAGAATCTTTTGCATGTTAAAGATGTAATAATCTTGTTATGATCTGTAAATCTCAAATGTCATCTTCCTGCATCTGATATAGAATGGAAACTTTCAAGTGCTCAGACGTCATGCTCTGCATATCAGATACAAGGTAGTGCACTCAGAGAGAGAGAGAGAGACAGAGAGAGAGAGAGAGCATTTGACTTTGATAGAAGCGATACCTGAGCTGTCGGTAAAAAAATAAAGTAAAGTGGCAATGTAAGACAAAATAAAAGACAAAAAACATGTAACTAAGAGATATCAAACGCACAGAACCAGAGACTGCTATAAAAATAATATAGATTTTTATCAACATACCAGTATCAGTGAGAAAATTTAGAGAATCCAGGCCATACAGCGTGATGGCATATCCCCTATAGAAACCATCAAAAACCCAATAAGCAGACAAAAAAAGAGAAAACGTGTAGCGTTAAGCCCCAACAAAATAATTTGTCACAAAATATGAAGGCAATTTAAAAATAATCCCAACATGACACACAAACCAATTGACACAGTTCTACACAATCAAATTGTCTATTGACAACACACTAAGGTAGCTTAAACCACACAAAGAAAACATGCATGCAGGATGGCTCTAACACAGCAGAAACCCCAGCAGAAATGAAAAGCCAATACAACACGGCCCCTACAGAAGGTTACTTAAAGGCTAAAACTGGGGGAATCAGTGGTTGGCTCATTTAGCAATGTCTTTGATTTAAACTAGAGAAACACAAATGCTTGTTAAAAGACTATACAAAAGAAAATTTCACAAAAAGCTGTGCAAAACATGCAATAAAATGAAAGAAATATATCTATCAAAGCTAGAACAGTCCATTTTCACTTGCAAGTGACTGAAATTTACATTTATAAAAATATATATAAATAAAAGATCTTATTGACCCACTTAAGAACATCTCCATTGGGCATGAGCTACCTTATTTCTTGGCTGATATTCCTGATCAATCACTCCAATTGTTTGTCCCTCATCCAACATGGGGAATCTAACAAAGAACAGGTTTTATCATTTAACAAATCTTTAATAGGGTGGGAAATAAATTCTTGTGGACTAAACAATTCAGCGTTCACTAAAATTATGCTTTAAGATACATTTTACATCAAGAAAAGGGCCTTCCCCATCAAACACCAAACAAAGGCAGGCCTCAACTGCTTTCTCAGGAGTATCTTAGGGGGCTTTCACATCTGCCTCATTTAGTTTGGTTGAATCTCACTAGACTTGGTTTCCCCACTGGGTGCGGTTTGTTTGGGCAGCTTGTGAATGCAGCATTTGCGCTCGGATGTGCAACAAAAGTGGACCAAACCAGCGTACACTTGCAAAAGAACTCAGGAGTGGTTCATTTGTGGTGAGAGCGTGAGTTTGAGCTAAAAGTGTCCTGTAGTCAAGCTCGTAGTCACTCCCATCTCAACGGTTCAATGTTCAAACCAGCCGGAGACAGACACCGGCAGAGATGGCAAAAGTACTCACTTCCCGTACTTAGGTAGAAGTACAGATACTTGTGTTAGAAAATACTCTGGTAAAAGTAGAAATGCTCATTTAACTTCTTCACTAATGTAAAAAAAAGGTAAAAATAGCCTATGCGAATGACAACCATTTTTAATGCAAACCTACCTGGACATGCACACGTTACTTGAGAGCATGCTGAGAAACCTCAGTGGACATGTAGAAATGCTCTTGGATGTCTGCCAATAGGCCTAAAACATCCCATATATGATTATTGTGACAGAGACTGGGACTCCAGGTTAATAAGATTCTGACTGAGCAGCAAGATATGAATTCAGTTGGGATTCTGTGAGAATTCACAGATCCAGTTTCTCTTTTTTAATCTTCCCCTTAACTTTTAAAGGAATCTACATGTATGTGTGTGTGCTCAAATATGGCTTCTGGAAAGAAAATAAAAGACAAATATGAATTAACAGACATTAATTAAGAAGTTCCCCAGCACATTGGCCAGGAGTCTTTCTTGATGCCTACGATCTCAAACATCTTTCTCAGATAAGGCCGAGGATGATTAGGAATGTCTTGCTGCTGGTCTATTGAATCTGTGTTCTCTCTGTTTTCTTCATTTTCAATCATGTTGCCGTCCATACTACTATGTGCTAACGTTAGCGCCATCAAGCCACAATGAGTCGTCTTGTAGTGGTGCATACAGTACTGTATATTCCCATCCAATTATATTGAATTCAGTATTGATGACACAAATAATAATAAAGGTAACGCCACTGAAAGGATTTGAAACTTGTAAGTGAGGACAAGTTAGAACTGTATTTAAAGCTGATTCTGGTTTCCAACTTGGCCCCAGGTGTGTCTGTTAAAACACGGACGGAGACAACTTCTCTCTGTTGACAATTACAATCAAACAGGACAAACATGGGCATGGCTCTGCTATGGCTGTGTGTGTGTGTTTCTACAAAGAAATAAATAACATTGTGGAGGCTACCATACACAATGCAATGGAATCATATCAACAAATCACTAGCTAATACAACACCAATACAACAACAGACAACATAAGTTATAAGACTTACAGTTCTCAACTGATTATCCTCCAGATAGATAGTCTCTTTTTCTTTTCTCTCACTTTTCGCTCATGGTGTGAAGCGCGTGTCCGCGTTATTCTCCAACATGCACTCACAATCACACCTGATAGACCACCTTTAGTACAAAACAAACTAAAGTAACGAGCCAATTTTGTAAAATGTAAGGAATATAAAGCACCCATATTAGTGTTAAAAGTAAAATGTTGCCAAAAAAGTAAATGGTAAAGTAAAGTAAAAATATCTGAAAAATCTACTTGAGTGCATCACTTCCCATCTCTGGACACCGGCAGAGCAGAGTGACGTCTCAGTGAGCAGAGTAGATGTAGTAATCTCGCTCGTGAAACAATGTCTGAAAAATGATTTGCATGAAATGAGCTGGTGTGACCATGGAAATGTAAGAAATATGTTCTATGTCTAGAACATAGGACCTTCTTCCTGTATTTACTTTCTTGCTCCCGGCCCAAACAAATCTGAACCATATGTAGAGTGAACGTTCTTGCGTGATTTGTAAGGATTTGTAATAATTTAGATCACTTGAATTTTTCTCCATTTGAAACACAACCGGAAATCGCTCCAAGGTTACCAACTCATCAATTGATTCGGACCAGAGCAAACAATCTACAGGTGCGAAAACGCCCTCAGTGCAGGAAGAAATGCCCAAGAAAGCTCCCCACCCCCCTTAAACTCTGCCTCTTGTCTGAGTCGTAGTGCTATGGCATCCTGTTTCCATCCCTCCCACACATACATGCAGGACGTTGAATTTAATCATCATTATTTCAACAGTAATATCTGTTTTGTCATTTCAGGTACACTGGGAGCAGAGATAACCATCAATGTGAGAAAGAATGCTTCAGTTACGTTTGCATGTCACTATCACGAGGTCTTAAGAAAGTGTTACTGCCCTTCATTCCCTGAGGATTGCCAGCACTGTATCAGGCCAGATCTGGTCTCTTTTTCAACAACTTTTTCTGACAATTTTGGGACATATTTTGAGTTGTCTGGACTCAAGCACAGTAACTCAGGACTGTATACATGCACCTACAACCAAAGAATTGGGCAAAACTACAGAGTAAATGTGTTGGAAGGTAAGTCAATTTGTTATAAATCTATTTTTGCACTGTTAGCACAGATGTTTTGATTTTGTGTGTAAGACAAAGTTTATTGAGCACTACAGAAAAGGTTTGGGCCAAATATAAAATGTATTTAAATTCTTCATACATATATTCAAACCATACCAGACATGAAGAATACAGATTCACACTTTCCCGTCTGCAACTATATTCATTAGGAGTCTTTAATGTTTTTTAAACCAAGGACCCCATAGCTGAAAGAGACAGATCAGGAAGCCCCTACATATACTGTATAAAAGGAAGTTGCACAATTAACTGGGTTGTAGTTTAACGTGTAAGTTGGCCTTAAGCCTTTACACATACCTTTTTAATGCATAGAATACTAAGCTATTAAAATATTTGTTAACATGATTTTCTGAATCATGTGTTAGTGATAAACATAAAGTGAATCCTTAGGATTAAAGTTTTAGTGCTTAAGTTTTTGAAATTAATTTGGTTACATTCAAGCCAACTGTCAGAGGAGTTGCTACAAAGCTAATTAAGACTATCAGCTCCACACAACTCTCTGAATTTCTCATTATGGCTTTGTTCAGAAACTATTTTTTTTCGCGAGCAGAAACTCAAGTGAAGATAATGATCAGAGAAGGCTTGTATCATGTGGACACGCCAGCGGTTTTGTTGTTGTTATTTCGTCATGGGGGAGACAGAAACTATGCACTATAGCTTTATCTACGTGATTGACTATCTTACCTATGAGCCAGTAAGCCATCATAATGTTTTTTTCAAAAAAATAGGCTGATTTATTTTTGCTAATAATATGTTGGATTCATGTTAAGACATTTAATTTTTTTTTAAAACAATAATTTGGTGGCCCCCCTCCCTGCAGTAACTGTGAGGAACCCTAGGAGTCCCAAACCCTGGCACGTGACTGGCCAGCAGTTGCTGTAATTTCGTAGGATATCATATGAATTGTTTTGTTTTTGTTTTTGCGATCTCATACAAAACCCATTCACAAGAATGCTTTGATTCAATAAACTCTAATAACTTGTAAACAATACAATCAAATGCTACAAAAAATGTATTATGATATCCTCTCATTTGATTAAGCTTTCCACTTCATAATTATCATACAATATACTTCTATTGTATTTATGAGAAATTAAAAACAACCTAGTTCAGAATTTCCCATACGTCATCAAGTTTCTACAGATTATAAATAAAGCACTAAACTTTTCGTTGAAGCTCAGCAACCTGACCAATGTGTAACTCGGTCTCTCTCTACTGTGAACTCTGTTTGCACATATTAGTGACACCAAAGTCAAAGTTACTAATTGGATTGCATCAGTCGAACTGTGCTCAGAGCCCACTAATTTATTTTTGTTTTTGATTTTGTCAGAACAATACTCAACTGTCGTGATTGCGACTGTGGGACAGTCTGTAGTTCTATTAAGCGGCAATCAACAGGACATCATGGCCGCCTTGGAGAAACACTGGTGCCGCTTGGACAACGCAGATGTCTGTCAGCCAAACACTGTCATGGGTCCTGAAAATGGACCCAGAGGGGATTTCCAAATCCTGGACACTAACTGCTCTTTCTGTCTGGAGAAACGCAACGTAACACACGGCGATACAGGATCCTACAGATTGACACTGATTTTTCCAAATCAGACAAAGGTTTATGTAGTAAACCTCCAGGTTAAAGACAAAAGCAATGATTTGCAGATCATACCTGTTCGAGATAAGCACAAGCCAATAGGGCGCTTTGAGATCATTTGCCAGTATTCCCAGGAGTTGGAAAGTTTTTCAAAATTTTGGCTATGTGACAGTTCCGAGTGTCCTGACACAGTGACGAGTGTAGAAGATAGATTCAAGTCTGCCCTAGTGTTGACTCTTGATCATGCGCCTTGCTCCAAAATTGAACAATTCCAGTGTGTGGCAAGGACTTCAGGGAGAAATGTAAAATCCAATGTTTATTTTAAACGTTATAGCCCAAAACCTGTAAAATTAGACATAGCTAATTTAAGACACAATAGAGTTCAGGTTAATATTTACACTCTACTTCAACTCAGTTGTTCTATATCTAATAGCTATTTTTTTGACTACCGATATTTTCCAAGTTCACGGTATGACTATAAAATTTTCAGTGCTTCTTGGTGTAAAGTCAGTGGCAACCAGTGTACTCGTGTGATAGAGAAGACACAACAACAAATTGACGCAGTCATCTTAGAAATGTGTGTCACGCCAAACAATGATGAAACAACATATCGCTGCAAGTTCAACACAGGGACTTTGGATGTTACAGTTTCTGTTGTGGGTATGTACAATATTTCCTTACTTTTTTGTCTTTATTTTTCTCCCAAAGGACATATATAGCATATCTGTTATTTTTGCTCCATTGCCATAACGTTTGTGATAGATGACACGTTGTGACCAAATTGAAGGTCAAAGCTAAGTTTAATATAAACTAGGACAACAAACTGTGAAAAAAATGCAATAATTTAATATGAAGTAAAAACCATATAGAGAAAAATATATCAAATAAAATCCAAGTCAGGGTTTAATTGAAAAAGAATAGATTAGGGCTGTCAGCAATAACGCAATGAGATTAAAGACAGAGCATAGCGCATTATAGTTGTGTTCATCTCGTTAATCACATGCACCAAAGATTCTTTATTTTACACCTCCACTGGTGCTACTATTTTGTCCCTTTGACGCACCTTTACTTGTTGTCAAGCTGCCACAGACACTTTCTACCTGCTGCTGCAGCCATGGTGATGAACAACACAGTTCTAAAAGGCACATTTTACAAATAAACAAGTCAAAAGCAATATGCACCTTGTGTAAAATAGAACTGAAATAGCTTCAAGCTTTCTACAAGCTAAGCATGCAGCTAGTCCAGCTAATCAGGTTGATGCTATTGGACTCAAAGCACTATTTTGGAGAGTGACAAATCGAAAATTAACTGAAGCACTTGCGAAATGGGTGGAAAATTATTGCAGGCCATTTTGACATCTTGTGCATGCACTTTTGCTGTATAGTTTACTTTTACAATTTTAAATAGCAAGCTCAAGGCAAGATATATTTCTGAAGATAACGATTGTGTTACCTCAGTCATGTTGCACATCTTTTGATTTGAAATAACCAAATAGATCTAAAAGTCAAGTTCATAAAGTAACTTTATTTGCATTCATTTGATTCCTGATCAAAATGCACTGGTAATAATTAGTTTACAGTGATAATACAGACTTAAAAACATGAAATACAAAATATTTGAATCTTGATCATGTGAAAAAAACATGTGATTAATCCCGATTAACTTTTAAACTTCATCAATCAATCGTCATTAAGAAAAAATAATCGTTTGACAGTCCTTGAATAGATCCAAATTTTGAGTTTTAAGACAGGATTGTCCTCACCGAGAAACTGTAAGCATTGGTCATTCATTCAAACACTTATGTGACATGTACTTCTTGGCTTCTTCCTGTAAATGACCAGTGTTGAAAGTAATGGACGAAGTAGTGTGACATTGTTTAGCACTGCAAAATCTCATAGGGAGGAGGTCTGTGTGTAATGGATGAAGTGTGTCTGACTTGGAATCTGGCAACCGCCATCTTTCCATAACCTTAACCTTAAGTTCCTTATCCAAACCAAACTTATCCAAACCAAATCACATGAATTGTTTTGATATGGATTGTTTTGGAAGGCAAAGACAAACCGGTTTTGACATTTAGGTATGACACAAAACGTACAAAAACATAAACCCATCTCAAACTAGTCCATGAATAGTGTACAATTCTGCACTCCCCAAGTCCATTGAGTCCTTTTTCTTTTTCTTTTTACATCCAATGCCAATACTTTCATGTCAGTGCATTGCAACTAAAGCACGGTTAAGGTTAGGTAAATGTATTGGTAACTAGGGAAAAGGATTAGCACAGATGTGAAAAATGATTTGAGTTCTAAGTATATAATCAGAATTCTGAGAAAAAAAACGTTGACGGCCTGTGTCCGGAATAAGTCACTTTTTACATTTTACATGTGGTCAGCCATTTTTTTATAGTGTCCAAATTGTAATTCCAATTTGTGAAATACATTTTAGGGTAAAGTTGTTTTCTAATAAATATCGATGCTCACTGCAATATTAAATTCATACCACAATGCATTGCAATTTTCTGGTACCTAGCAACCAACAAGCAATGTGAAACATTATTACGATTGCAAATTCATCTTTTTGAAATGCTTTCAAAAAGATAGATAAGCTAATTTTTTTTTTAGCTGGCTCATGCTGGATTGTTATTTTGGAAGAATAAAGGTGAAATAAGAAACTATCATATGTGAACCATGGATGTATTCTATTCAAGGCAAATTCAGTTTCCACTTGCTGCCACAGCAACAGTAGTGGATGTGTAATTTGTGCGACAGCAAAGACTCACTATATAGTCATCTATGTAGAACTCCCCCATACCGTGAACAGGGAGGACGAATGAATGTAACTAATCTGGAATGTAACTAAGTACATTTACTCAAATGCTGTACTTAAGCACAAATGTTGAGGTACTTGTTCTTGAGTCTTTTCTTTTCATGCCGCTTTCTACTTCTACTCCTATACATTTCAGAAAGTTACTTTACACATTAAGATTTTTTAACACAAAACAGTTTATAAAACATGATGTTTTATTATAAATTAAACAACACAACAATATATAGGTTCACAAGTCCAGCTGAAGTACAGGATCATTTCCAGTTTGTTAAATGTGAGAATATTTCTACATTGAGTAATTTTACTTTTAATGCTTTAAGTACATTTTCCTGATTTTGCTTTTATATTTTATCATCACACACATAACATAAATGTAGGAAAAAAAACCATAACTATAACAAAGTGTCACCTTAATTGATACAGTGCCATCTTAACTAGTTTCCAATCCATACTGACCAAAAAAGTGTAGGTTGAAGCATTTGACTTGAGGAAGCACTTAACCTTTTTACATTGTATATTATTTATATTTTGTTCTTAGGTCTCTCAAAATCTTAATCTCAATGTATTAATTTCTGTATTTTATGTATATATTTACACGTTACGTGCAGAATATATGAAACAAAACAAAAAATACATTTTCATTCGTATACACATTGCCATTCATGTGGCCTTTATCTACTTCCGTAGATTAGTTTAAAGATGACAAATGTTTTCACAAGTCTATGCGGGACACAAGCTCAGGTCTCCTGCATAAAGTGAGACATGTTCCACACCCTTTCACCACCCCCACCTCTCAGCCTTACTTCCTGCCTTGATGCATGATGGGCACACTACTTCCTGCACGTCTACTGCACGTCGGCATAGGACGTGTACATTGTGTTCACGTGGGTGGCAGTAGATCTGTCAGTAGGGAGTTGGGTTGGCAACCGGAGGGTCGCTGATTCAAGTCCCCCAACCGACCAAAGTATGGTGGTGGACTGGTAGCTGGAGTGGTACAAGATCACTTCCTGGGCACTGCCAAGGTGCTCTTGAACAAGGCACTGAACCCCCAACTGCTTGGGGTGTCTTTCCATGGGCAGCCCCCTCATTCTGACATCTCTCCATTTAGTGCATGTATAGGTTCTGAGCATGTGTGTATTTCAGGCCTGTGTGTAATGTGTTTAACAACAGAGTGAAAACAATATTTCCCTTTGCGGGATTAATATAGTATACATTATTATTTTATTATGATATGAAATTTATGACATAAAATGTCTATCATTGCAAAAATACAGGGAGGTCAAGTTGCTGGAAAACCACCCACTGTTTTAGCTTCCCTTGCTATATACCACACTAAAGGAACATGGCAGACTAAGATGCATTCTATACAGTGACATCACATTGTACTCCATTTTGCAGAACCTCCTCCTGATCCATTATACTATCCACCTTGGAAGCCTGATTTATCAAACCGTGATCTAAGGTTGTATTGCTTGTTATTTGATCATTTCATACATTAGATATATCATTCTTTGTCTCGTATTTGGGAAGTATACTAGTATTTATTGCAGTCAGTGTAAATGTGAAGCTTCCTGACGGTAATTATTCCTGTCTTCTTGATCCAACAGTGGCCCGGGACACAATATAGGCATCTTAATAATAGTGATCAGCATAATCCTTCTCATCATCATTATGTTAGTTGCTTCCACCAGATGCAACAGTAAGTACTAGCCCATATTTATAGAATTGAGATTTTTGGGGCGTCTTCTAGCTCACTTAGTAAGTGTGTGCGCCCCATGTAGGCTAAGGCCTTTGCAGCGGCACGGGTTCAAATCCGACCTGCGGCGCTTTGATGCGTGTCATCCCGTATCTCTCTCCCACCTTCCTTGTCTATCTACTGTCACTCATAAGTAAAGGGAAAAAAGCCCCCCCAAAAAAGAATTGAGATTGTTACAATATGATTTAGGCCCCACAATACATCATGTATCATTCCAATTATATAAAGACAGTTTGACATATAAAAGGGGCAGTAGGCTACTGGTATTTGTGCTGATTTCGTTTGGTTTGGCTTTATTAAAGGGTCTTTCTTTAACATGGGTCTTTTTTTAACATTGATCCTATTTTAACATGCCTAAGTAACTAATGTGAACAACAATCTTTGATCTGGTCCAGTTTTGAGGAAGAATGCCGTAACCATGAACTGTAAACTGGGCTGTAATGTAACCCTGTAAGCAAATGTGCATTGTAAATTTCCGTCCGCTAAAAGTGCTGTTTTTACCGCTGACAGATGCCTGACAACATTATGGAAAGGATCCCTACAGAGATAGACCTTTTTGTTAAAGAGTAAAATAATTTTTGTTTAACATTAAAGAGCCCTAAAACGCCAAACTCACCTGACTCCATGGACCAACGTCCACAAGTGGACCAATGTCCAATCAGATGTTTTAAGTAACCATATCCAAAGTGCAGCATTCTCAGCAGAAACAAAGAATCTGGGCTGTTATGCTGCGGTAACACAATGGCTACCCTTGATCAGCATTATTTGTGAGCCTCAAATGCGTTATGATTATCTTTTTGGCAGTGATATAAACAAACATTTGCTGATTACACTTGTAGCACCCCAACAATCCATATAATGCCCAAGCCTCTAGACTGGAATGATGAGGTGCTTGAGTTTGTTTCTTTAAGGTAGCTACCACAAAGGTTTACCTATTTTGGGTTAGTCATACACTACCCTACTTTTAACATGCAAATCTATAGTTTGATATTAGAATAACTGACCCCAGACAACTCTTTAAACAAGAAAGGTATTATTTACTGGACGATGTTAAATGTACCAATAATATTTAGCAGTTGGATTGAATAATTTGAAAAAAACAAAACACAAATCAAATCCTTCAAATAGGTTAATTGTAATATTCCTTCAGATGATATTACACACAATTATCCCTTTCTTTATCAGTTTCCACAATAGCTACACAGAAGTATTCCTCCTTAAATCAGTTTAACTGCAAACATCCTCAAAACATATTAACCCACTATGGTACCACACACACACACAAAAAAGTGAGAGATGAAAAATAAAACGACAGGCCTGATGGTAGCTCGTGTGCGATGCGTCCAAGGGACGTTTTCTTCAATGAGGAAAACACACAGAACTCCAACTTACAGTTAGTTGTTAGTCCAAGAAACACACTTCCAACACTAACACAAAAGCCACTCAATACGGCAACGTCCTCGTCAGCAGGAAACACCCCGTCGTCCCCTCCGGTTAGAAATCAGCGTCCTCTGAATCAGGAACTCTCTGCCGTTAGCTCCAACTGTTAGCCAGGCACACTAGCACAAAGTGTGTTCTAAACACTGCGATTAGACAAGAAAAGTGCCGTTGTGAACACCTCTACACCTTTGTTACTCCACTTAGATCTTCTCCAAGCTAACTATTCTTGTGTCTCTCTATGTTTCTCAGTCTCTTTTGTTCATCTTCTTGATTTTGCAATTCTCTCTCTACCGTCTTCCTCGTGTTTCCCTCTCGTCTCCCCGTTGTTCCGACACCAAAAAAAACCCTCCCTCACACATTCACTTCCTCACTCATAACCATTCACCACAGACAACATTAACTGACAACAAAACTGGACAATCAGTATAACACATTTCAAAATAAAGGACAATACGTATAAATATTTTTCCGTTCACACCACTGTTAATGTTCTAAACTATTTAGAACAATGTAGGCTACTATATTAACTCCTAGCCTAACGTCTTGAAAAACTTTGTTTAATGTAGAACTAAAGCTCTCAGTTAACCCTTTTTGATTCTCATTTAAACTAAATGACTTTCAGTTTAATTGCATTACTAACATTTTTGTTTCCTACATATGCTTTAGGTAGAAACTAACCGGTTTAAATTCCTTAGATTTACACCAGGGCTACACACTTTGTGGCTAGGTCTACTTTGTGTACATTTTATCTCTGTCCTTACCTTGCATATTTGCTGTAAATGAGTAAGAACTAACTATATTTTCATGTGTTAGGTCAAAAACTCAAGAGGTTGTTTGAAAGGAGAACACCGCTAGCAGCAGTTGACATCCATGCAAATATGTACGCTAACGCAATTGCACAATACTACAATCAGCGAAGTGATGTTCCCCCACCTGATACACAGGATAAAGGTATGAACAGTTTCTCTTATTTAACCAGAATGTTGCAAACTGTTTTGGACAGAACTGCATATTACAGCTATACTACTTAACATTTTGTAAAACAATGGCTCAGGTGTGTAACGCATTCTCATGAACGTGTTTGTATGATCGTAGAAAAATGTATGCATACCAATAATACATCAGCAGTGGTAGAATGTAACTAAGTACATTTACAGTACTCCACTACTGCACTTAAGTATAAATGTTGAGGTATTTGTACTTTTTCTTTTCATGCCCCTTTCTACTTCTACTCTGCTACATTTCAGAGAGAAGTATTGCACTTTTTCACCACTACATTCATCTGACAGCTTAAGTTACTAGTTATTTTACAAATTAAGATTTTTGCACACAAAACACATGCCGTTTATAAAATCTGATTATTAATGAAACTACCAATATAATTGCCAATGGTCAAACTGGTAAACTAGGCAGTGAAAAATGTGAATCAAGATTCTGTTTCTGCATTGCCTATTTCTCCCCTCAAAAGTTATCAGAAACATATGGTTGTGTAAGGTTTGGTTGTGAAAAGAGAAAGTTTGCTCCCTTGGGTTGGTGGTGCTTGGTGGGCTCGACTGTTTTCAAAATGGCCGTCAGGTCACAAACATCCTTATTTTAAAGATAGTCGCAAAAATATGAAAATTGTGGAAATCTTGCAAAAGCCATTATGAGCACTAGGACAACATGACTTTTATTTTTCACAGATATTCCATCCCATGTATAGCCATTTTTCCACAATAACATCAATATATTTTCCAAGGAGATGTTTTAATTTAATATAGGCTATTTGTTTCATATATTTTTTCTTTTTTGCAGCTGTATGTTTTTGGACAGGGATGAAAACCCTGTCTTTGCATTTTATTTTTATAACAGCCTGTGATATCACGTTTGACTTACAACTGAACATTTAGCCCACTTTGTAGAAAATACTGAGATACATATCATTCAGCTGAAAAATATGGTGATGATTTTTGGTCCATATCATCCATATATCCAGTTTGGATACAGTGACAGTTTCAGCTAATATGACAAAAAACATGGCAATCAGTTCAGTTCAGTCACTTCATCTATTCAATTCAATAAAATTTTATTTATAGTATCAATTCATACCCAAGAGTTATCTCGAGACACTTTACAGATAGAGTAGGTCTAGCACACTACATAATTTACAAGGAGTTGTACAACAACAGTTGTAGTAGTTCCCTCCAGAGCAAGCAAGAGTGCGACAGTGGCGAGGAAAAACTCACTTTTAGGCAGAATCATCTGCGTTTCCGAGCAAAAAGAAGCAATCAGAGTTTGTTGAGAGGTGATGGGATTGACACACTGGCGTCTGGCCAGGCAGACTAAAACATGTAAGGAACATTAACCAGTGTCAACATTGTCTTAAAGTCAAAAGTTGGAAGGATATTTCAGCCAGCAACATTAGCTTGGAGCTCCTATGCTCAGCTCTCTGCATCAAAGTTTCATTTGCCTGTTTTTCAGAGTGATGAGACTGAATTTCAAACTGTGGACAGATGTACTGTTGTTTTGGATGTTAGACAGTTTAACAATAACTCATGTGAGCCAGAGATGGAGAATGATGCTGTCTATCTTTATAGGGGATGACAAGGAGATCTCAACTAGCTCGGATGATGCGGTGAGTCATACAGTAATGAAAGATGGAGTACATTATTTTCAGGTTCTCTGCAATGTTCTTTCTCTTTTACATAAAAAACACCTTGACTCTTGATAGTTTTCTCAAATATTTATGTACAGTATTTCCCTATTCACGTGCTGTTTTACAAATCATTTTGCCATAAGACAGATTTTGTTTTTTTCCCCAACTCAAAGATATGTACAGCCATAGAGTAGTAATTACATTAGAACAATTTTAACATTTAGAAGCTGGAATCTTCTTTGAAATTTGTACCTTTTTTATAAAAAAATACTTAAAACCAATTAATTGATTATCAACATATTTGCCAGTTAATGTATTAAATGACAACTGTTCAATTCAGTTTTGCAGCTCTCTAGTCTTTGCACAAGTGACATTTTACATGGCAGTGAGGATTTCCCTCGTTTGTGTCTGCTTCCTAATTTAGTGACTGCTGTGTAAAACTTATCAGAAATGGGGCTAAATATGCCTCAAAATATCAATTCTGTCAGTCCGTTGGTTTGAAGAAGAATACAGTCCTCTTGATTAATCAGCTTGTCTTATTAACTTTGCAATGTAATTCCTTGTTATTGGTGACTTTCACCTTGCTCCCCAGTTTGAGGAGTTGCCTGTTCGCCCAAAGAGATCCTCCATGAAGAATGAAGCCAATCCAAAGAGGTCCTCCATGAAGAAAGAAACCGACTATGTCAGGGTTAAACCCGGAGGAGGAACTTGGTCTCTGGATGCCAATGCTTTGGGTAAAAAAGGTGAGGTGGGATACACCACCAAGACAAAGACAGATGAAGTCGTGAAAAAACAGTGTGATGCTCAGAGTTGCTTAGGGCGCAGGGACAACGCAGGGAGGATGACGATGACTATGAAATCAACTCCCCCTGTGTGACTATCAAACCCAAACACTGAGTTAAAGTTGCAATATGTAATATATTTAATGTATTAAATCCAAAAATTACCACAATGTGTCATCAGATAATATATCATGGTTACTAGAGATGGGCATTTTATGTCATTTCAACATTTGTGTACTCACATTGAATTATATAGAGTACTCAAGTTAGTTGCTTGCAAAAATCGGCTGAGACACAGCCACTAAAGTGATCCCAACTGGTGCTGGCTAACACCGTCATGCTAACACGCAATAACTGCTAACGTTACTGGATGAAAAGGCAATGCGGGCCACGGCTTTTTTTACAACCACCAACAGACTGAAACTGCAAGTTTGTCTTTCTAATAAGGGAAACATGATATTTAACTTTGGCAAAACAACTGTGTCAGCCGTAGCCAACCAACGGGGAGTCATTTTAAGCCAAGAAAAATGTGTCTTTCATTTGCGTAGAAAGGACAGTGAGTTTGTAGTGCTTATAGCGGTTGTTGTCGTAATTTTAAGCTGAGTGTGTCTAAATGGTAAGATAGTGGTATTTTTAGCAGCCTTTGCCATTATTTTAAACCTAGAAAGTGTGACTGTCAGTCGAGTAGAGAGGCCTACAATAAGGTGACCAGATTTCTCAGACATTTTCAGCTCAGAAGCGTATATACTTCCAAACACGTCATGTTTTTATCTGAAAAACTTAAAACTGGGACACTAGACCTAGAGCTGTTCTCATTAGGGGCTGAGCCGCCCTCCCTCCCCCACGAAGGTCTGATCCTAGACTCACCCCTGCTGCTACTTCATACTCCACTCCACTACACCTCAGAGGGGAATGTTTCAAGATAAAAAGTCTTAATATTTCAAGATAAAAAGTTCCAATATTTCATAATGTTGTTATGTTTACTGAACTACATTTATTTGACAGCTTTTGCTTTATTACTTCAGGCTTGTTTCTGCAACAGTTCATTGAGTATCGGATACAATAAAAACTCTTGAGGACATATTTTCCTCATTGATGCAGTATTAAACGAGATCGCTGCAGTTGGCAGCAGAGAAACAAGCTACAGTGTAAATTAATAAGATAATTGTCCAGCTTGTATTTACGTTCATAAAAGTGCTCGTTTACTGACAGGCTCAGATTAATATTCTAAGTGTCTGACAACATTATGTTTTTTTTTAAAACATAAAAGTCCGCGAAATTGCGACTCCATGTAAATAATTTGTGATTTTAGCATGGTAAAATACGGCTTTCTAAAACATCTCTGAGCTCTGAGCAGCGCTGGCTCTGGCTGTCTTGAGCCTGCATGTGTGTAGGGTGTGCGACTATCGGCTACGTTTGGTCAATGTTTTCTTTTCATTCCAATTTCGGGTGGGTCAGTCACAGTAAAAACCCGGGGACATTTCCGGGGACAGATCCAGCCAGGGACAGGTCACCAAAACCGGGGACTGTCCCCGGAAACCGGGGACGTCTGGTCACCCTAGCCTACAAGGTCATGGTGTTTTAGTGGTGGTTGCAGTAATTTTAAGCTGAGATAGGGTGGCTGTCAGTTGTGTACAGAGCTCTGCGTGAGCACGGGCTTTCATGACTGTTAACATAGCCAGCGTCTATTGTTAGCTACTCTGCTGTGCTGTGTGAGACTTGCGCCTATGTAGCGTTAGACATTTGTGCAGCAGTCTATTGTTAATACAGTCACCAAATTGGTTAGCAAGCAAATTCTAATGGCTAATATATAGAAAAATGCCAGACCGACCACTGTCTCTTTGGTCTGGGAACTCACTCTGACAGTTTATTCTGCACATGTTCACATACGCAGGTACACAAGTTTTAATATGATGTCACTGCGTAGGCTCCTTAACATGACTTTGCTACTCATATTATCAAATATGCTAAAAAGTCTAGCTAACACTGCTGGGTGATGCGTTGTCAACATGACAACCCCTGTGAACTTCAAGTTTGGGGAAGATGGGCTGGGGGGAGACAACTCCCCCAATATTTTGAATTTGGACTGCAGTAAGTATTATATACAGTAACGCTATATGTCAGTATTACATATTGCACCTTTAAGTAGCTACATGAACTGTGTGGTGTCAGGGCAGAAGAACAACATGATAGTGATGATGAGTTAAGATTTTTTTCCCCTGAAACAGAGACATTTAGAAATCAGCTTCGAGCTCCTATGCTCAGCTCTTAAAGCTGCTAAAAGTGTCTTGTCCCAAGACTGAATCTCAATCTGTGGAGAGATGCACTTTTGTTGTGAATTTAATAGAGTTTAACAATAACTCTTTTGAGCCAGAGATGGAGAATGATGCTGTCTATCTTTATAGGGGATGACAAGGAGATCTCAACTAGCTCGGATGATGCGGTGAGTCATACAGTAATGCATGATGGAGTACATTATTTTCAGGTTCTCTGCAATGTTCTTTCTCTTTTATATAGAAAACAGCCTACATCTTGATAGTTATGTCAGGTATATACTATTTATGTACAGTATTTCCCTATTCACATGCTGTTTTACAATTCATTTTGCCACAAGACTAAGATTTTAGTCTGTTTCTTGTTTTTTTCCCCAACTCAAAGATATGTACGGCCATAGATTAGTAAATACATTAGAAAATAATTACATTTAAGAAAAATATAAGAAATGTTTTTACGTAAAAAATGACTAAAACCGATTAACTGATTATCACCATAGTTGCCAGTTATTAGTTGTTATTAGTTATTAGTTGACTGTTCAATTTATTTTTGCAGCCCTAGTCTGTCTAGTCTTTTCACAAGTGGCATTGTACATGGCAGTGAGGATTTCCCTTGTTTGTGTCTGCTTCCTATTTTAGTGACTGCTGTGTAAAAGTTAATCAGCAATAGGGCTAAATATGCCTCAAAGTTAGTCTGTCATTCAGTTGGTTTACAGAAGTACAGTCCTCTTGATCAGAATGCAGATTCATAATCAGCTTGTCTTATTAACTTTGCAGTGTATTTCCTTGTCATTGCTGACTTTCGTCTTGCTCCCCAGTTTGAGGAGTTGCCTGTTCGCCCAAAGAGGTCCTCCATGAAGAAGGAAGCCGGTCCAAAGAGGTCCTCCATGAAGAAGGAAACCGACTATGTCAGGGTTAAACCTGGAGGAGGAACTTGGTCTCTGGATGCCAATGCTTTGCTAATGGACAGCAATATGTATGGTTTAGGTAGAAAAGGTGAGGCGGGATACACCAGCAAGACAAAGACAGACAAAAAACAGGGTGAGGTCGGTGCTCAGAGTAGCTCAGGGCGCAGGGACAACAATGAGGATGACGATGACTATGAAGTCAACTACACCCGTGTGACCATCAAACCTAAACTGACTCAAATAGCTACATGAACTATAGGGTGTTAATGAGTTGAGATGATTTCATTATTGTTGGATAGGAATTTCAAGCTTTCTAAACAGGTAGAGCCGGCCTGGCTCTCTTTTTGATGTTGACCCTTAAATCTCCCAGGAACCCTCAGCTAGTCACTATGTGCGAATTTGCCTTTCCTAGGCTACATTTACATTTACTACGTTTTGGTTTGAAAACAAATACCTTTTGCTACGTTTATGCCTCACATCCACAGTACTCCAGTATTTCTGATCCCCTAAAACAGAGACATTTGGAAACTCTGCTGCCACTGCCACTTCAGGGTTGCATTGTAGTCTGGACAAGCACAAACGGAGACCTTTGGAAACGAGGATGCACGTCAGTCAGTCTTATTGGTTAGGTAGACTTACATACCTTTCAGTAACAGGTCCACTTCGTTGTCGCTCCAAGCTAAGATATCCCTGCTCTTACTTTTCACCATTGTTGTTCTTTCTCCAAAGTATTTTTTATTGTAGTTTCATTTTAAACGTAGTAACGTCAGACAACCTGCTACGTCCTGTTAACACCTGCATGCCAATACCCCATCATTTTTGTCTCAAAATGCCGCTTTAAAATTAAAGTGTTGTAGTGATGTCAACTTGTTCTAGGACGATTGATCAGTGAAGTGCTCTACATCGGAACATTTTCTTTACATAGAAGCATTTATTTGATCTCTTACTCTATCTTATATGTATTAGCTGTCAATCCTTTTTTAATTTAATCATTTATATTATCTATTTCATATATGTTAAAGGCTGCACCAGTGTAATGCACATTTATTTTTTTAAGATTATCTTTTTGGCTTTTATTGCCTTTATTAATAGGACAGTAGGAAAGTAGGAGAGGGAGGGCGAATACATGCAGCAAAGTGCTTCAGGTTGGAACCGAACTTGCAGCCGCTGTGACAAGGACTGAGCCTCTGTACATGGGGTGCATGCTCAACCAGGTGAGCTAATGCGCACAATAGGTGTAATGCACTTTTAGCCTTGTGTATAAAATATGTTCCACAAAGAGCTATGCTATCATTTGTCACTTATCATACCTTGAGCTTTTGTCTTTTTGTGAATACTGCTTAAATGTAAAGGAACTTTGTAAAAAATTGGGAATATCTTTGTTAGAAATATTACTTATGAGCTATATGAGAATAGGTGAATTAAGGGTTAATGTCAAACAAACCAGGGTGGTGATTGTTGGAACAGTAGATAGACGGACCAAACGGCTGTTGTATTAATATTTTCCTTGGAATGACGTGTGTTTTACCATGATAAAATTACTGTTTATTTAAATGGAGTCTGGTGAGTTTGGCGATTCTGACTTCTGGGCTGTTTGTAGGGATACTTTACATAATATTTTCAGACACTTGGAATAATAATCTGAGCATGTCAGTGGCAAAAAGAACACTTTAGTGGCTGGAAATTGATGGTTACATTTAATGTTACATTTTAGCATGTTTCACCATTTCTCAATAAAAAGACTTTATAATAAATAAATATGACCTCATGTTGTTTCAATCACATTTACAAACTGCCTCCAAAACTTTAGTTTCATTAAAAACTCATTAAAAATCAAAATCGGATGCGGTTAAATTTTTGGTATTTGCAGAGGTGTTTTTTTAATATTTGGCTTCAGTATTGCTAGCAAAGCATCAAACTGAGCCACCTGAATTAAACTTTGAATGGACGGGGATATGAAGGTAGAGCTTTCTTTTTCTCTTTTTAAGAAGAGAGAAGACAACAAAATCATCCTCACTGCTTGAAATCTCTATTTTGTATTAATTTATGAGCATTGGAGTCATTGTGCAAGATTTCCATGCTTGAGTTTTTTTTGGATGACAGATTAAAAAAAACTGCAAAAAAAAATGTCGGACTCAGTGTGCAAGGACCTTAAGTCCTTAAGAAATTTAGTGGCCTTTTATACATTTCTTTAACCAGACTACAAACTGCAATGTGAAGACCACCAGCTCACTTCTATTTTCCCAATAATTCTTTAGTCACACTTGATTATAGAAACAAAGTTCAGACAGAACCTCTACAGATATAGCAATTGGTTTATTGACCAGAGATATACTGTAGGCATGCAACTTGTGCTTAAATTTTATTCAGTATCATGCTTTACCATTTTTCTATAACTAATTGTAGAAGTTATTTTTAACCTTTCTCTGTTGGTAAAACTGTTTATAATACAAATCACTCTACTGTGGACTGTATAAGACATATATATTGTTTATTACACATGTATAGCTGTTACACTTTGTATGACCTCTCATGTGGCGAGCTGTGTTTTACATGTTTCATTATTAAAACCACAATAAAAACTTAAAAATGAAATATTACTTATAGTCATTTATTAAACTAAACAAGTACACAACATGCACCATAGTTTTTTAGTAGTTATCATTAAATCTTTTGCTTTTTTTGGAGAAAGAAATTCTTAATTTAACAAAACAACATTAACAAGCTTAAATGAAAGTCAATTATTGTAAAAGCAGATTGTAAACATTCTGTACAACTGCAATATTTAAGGTTTTAAGGTGGTGTAGCTTTTAAGCAGCTTATTTGATTGTAACCTTACACGGTAAAAAATACAGCACATTGTAAAAAATAAATTATTTTTACTGGTCATCTGCAAAATAAATACATTAGAAGTCTTCACAGGTCCACTCAAACCCTAAAATCCGGAGACCCGAACTAAGACCCATATGGGTTTTCATCCATGGTTTATAAGGACGATTGGATCCCGTTCTATTACTACAGGTCCTGGGTCTGTTTATTACACTTTTATTTTCAAACGGGACTTTAACTTCAGACTCCTGGGTGTAAGTCCTGGTTGTTTGACATATCCACCACCCGAGCCCACCTCATCACGTGGCAATTTGGCGCGCCTATTCTTTGTCTCCTTACTACCTGCTTTACTATAAGCCTAGATATATTTTGTAATTGAAGAAAATGACTTATATGGGAGTTTTTCAGGGAAGGACAGTCTCTAGATGTAATGTAAAACTGAAAACCTGATTGTAAATGAGTCACGTTTGTCATGATCTGTCACCATGACACCAAGTGGACATTAAAGCTCAAAATAACGAGTGCATTTGCCACGCTGTTTCAATCAGCAAGAAAGAAATATTTATTTACCCTAATTTTCTTGTTAAGGAGGATGGCCAGACACACGGGAGAAGGCTACTAATTTCACACAAAGTTTTGTTTTGGCAACTTGTAAATCAATGTTAACTTGTTATTGCAATCAGATGTGAAATTGGTTCCAATTGGGTCTGTGTCTCATGCGTCTATTCGGACTTCGGTCCTACATCTCTCAGTTCGGCATTGGTCCAAGTCCCAGCTTTCAAACATTAGACGTGTCAGGTTTAGTGTCAGATAAGTACATTTCTGGGTATTTTTGTATGCATGGACCTGTGAATACCTCTGTTTAAACAATAGTTCAGTTATGGAGCAGTTCGCCCCCTCTGCCCACCCAGAATCAGTCAAAGGGCATCCAGCACTCTTTTCCCTGCTGCAATGTGTTCTTCTGCTTAGACCATGGAGGAGCTGCTGGGGAAAAACTAACATAAAAACAAGAGATTTCATTCAAATCATTACAATCAGCACTCAATATCTCTGAGATATTTAAAAAAAAAAAATTGACTATTGAGTCTTAATCTACAGAGCCAAGAACAAAAACATACTGCACTGAGGAAAGGGATATTCACAGCTGACAGCAAAAATCCCAAGGCCATGGGGAAGAAAGACCTATGGAGGGAAAGAAAAGGGTATGATGGGAAAGCACTTTTTGCAACACAGCCTACATTCTGACATTTCAACTTTTGGAGTCTAAATGAGCTTTTGTGCCTCCTAAAAATTTCCATCTGATGAAAACTAAGATGATGAAATATTTTACATTATGTATAAATAAGTCTAACATATTGTTGATTAAAGATTGAACATGGTCTGTGGAAAAATAAAGGCCAAACTGTTTTATTATAGATTTAAGTCATTTTTTAAATGTAAAATGGCAATTTTGGAAGCCAGTTACAATTAATTTCCATGCATATGCGGTGAAAATGTCAAATTAGATGTTAAGCTTGACAAAGGTAGGTGGGACTATGTCACTTTTAGCGCTTACGGGTGATTGAGAATTATATCCTACATGTGTCCCTCAGAGCTAGGTCATTCCGTTGCCCTGAGTGGTTATAGGTCTATTTAATTGTGACTAGGCATTTTGGTCTGCACCATTAACACCCCTTGAAAATGGAAAATGAATTGAAAGGCTCCAGACTAATATGCTTTTGCAAACTAGTAGTGGCTATGCCAGGCTACCCTAACTGGACTCACCTGAATAGAAGCACAAAGCCATAACTCTCCACCAGCATTCCAATGATTGGCCACCGGCACAGCACGAGAGAAACACCTCCCAGGAAAAACAAAGAACCCCGAAACTTTTGTCTTTGGAAGAAGAAGTGGGCTGTCCTTTTGAAGCCGATAATGAACGTCAAACCAGTCAGAAACAGAATCTATGCAAAGGCAATCAAACAAACAAAAATCAGAGAGAACATAGTTTCATACTATGGGTAATGTTTTATTTGTCTACTCAGACCTCATTCAATTTCACACAGGATTTCACTAAATTACATAAAATAATTACCACATAAAAGTTTCAGTTTCACCTGTGTATTTGCTCTCTCTTGATAGCCTTGCATGCTTTATCTCTCTTACCATGTCCATAGCTAGCAATTTCCTAAAAAGACCACAATCTCTTTGCATCTGAATGTTGTGAAACCATTTGATAAGACAGCTATCCATGCTGAGAAACTGGGGCTACAACTACACAACTTGTTTACATGTTCTAACGAAGTTTTGAGACAAACACACAAGCATTATAGCTCCTAGCAGAACTAATCTGTGTCCATATTAACACGATAAATAAAATAAAAACACATATCACATGACCATTCACATACATGGGAACGCCAGTTTAAACAGGAAGCAGATTGTCTGACGTTACTCTGCAGTCAAAAATCATGGATGTATAAGTTAAAAATACAGAGAATACTTTGGAGAAAGAACTACAGTGGCGAGAAAATGTATTTGCCTGGACCGATGACAAGGTGGAACTGTAACTGACAGCTATGAAAGCCTACCTAACCGATAAGACTGACTGACGTGCATCATCGTTTCCAACTGTCTCCGTTTGTGTCTGTCCAGACTACAAAGCCACCCCGGGGCTTGGAAACGCATAAGTAGTGTAGACGCCAGGCAGTGGAATGCATTGCCCAGCTGCTTGCTTAGACAATGAATGGGAAGCGTGGAAATGACTTGGACCAACACATGTAAACCAAAGGTTGTAAACTGGTGGTCTTTGAATATTGACATGATGATGATAAGCCACTGATGGTATGATGTTGGCACTGAGTAGATGTGTGTGATATGAAAGATTACTCACATTCCCAAAGCCCAGCAACACAGAGTCAAAATACAGCACCACACCAAAGAGCAAGAAAAATACACCGAATCCCATCAGACCAATACCAATCTCTGAAAAGAAAAACATACACAAGGGACATTGATGAGAAAAATTAAAGCAAGACTGTGGTCAGCTCATTTGCACACATTTATTTGCTGGTATTTTGTGTGTTTGTATGAAGTCAGGTCTCAATGAACAAAAAAGATTACAGTACTTTGATCCATACAGGTTAATAACATGTTACTTAATATGCAAAAGTCTCTTGAGGATTTCAGAGGGATGTTCTAACCTGCAGCCCAGTACAAGACGCCACATACACAGTATAATGTAGATTCAGCTAGAAGTGTGATATAGGATAAGGCTGACATAACACCATTTTTCTTTTTGACAACAAATTTTTGACATCCGTAACCTCTCTGCGTTGGCGTGTATCTTAAAAAATGGCTCTTACAAATATAGTTTCATTAAAAAAAAGGTCCGTATTTGTTTTAGTTTTTGGAAGTGGGTGAAAAAAAGAGAAAAAAATGACAAATGAAGTTGGTTTAAATATTTAAACTTGCTAATATAACCTTTCCAAGTCTTCACTAAGCTTTTTTCTTGCACTTTTCATTATATTGAAACGCAATGAATGATGGGTAGTCTGAATCATGGTGTTGCATGCATTAAGCTGTGATGACTGATTAGATGCAGCTCTGACACGTCATCTCTGGGGGCCTGCTGTTAGCTGATTGAATGCTTGAATCATCTGTTCTTATTTTACAACACAGAGTTACTGCAGTCAGGAATCTAGAGACACGCTAAAAGTCACTTTTAGCTACTTTATACCAAAATCCTCAGTCACATGTTTTACTATGATTTTTTTTGGACACATCAGACAGCACAAATCTCAGACCATTTCTTAGAAGTTTTAAACATACCAGCAGTTCTCATTCATTCAACACGGTTCCTCAAAGAAATTCTGTGATGCTCACAGATAAACTGATTCAACTTAAAGTGGATTTATCTCAGTGATAAAACTTGTCAAGTACTTTACGCTCTTATTATCCTAAGATGCAATGCTTGGACAAACACATCTTTGTATTCTGAAATCAGACCAATGCTCTGTGCGCCTCAGAGGTTAACGGCGTCCCCACCTAGAAGAGAGAAACTGAGGAAGGACTTACTCTGGATATCTGTGACGGCCACCATGGTAATCACCGGTGTCTCCTCTCCCCTTCTACTCAGTGGCTTTGTTTCTCCGTGACAGTCAGGGACAAATGAGTCCTCTCCTTTTCTCAACAGTGACCTTTGTGCGTTGATGTTGTCAGCGTGTGAGGTGAACATTAACCGGAGCAGGCCCACACCGAGCCCCTGTGATGAACACCGGGAATTCTCAGGTAAAAGGTCAACCTCCCTGAGTGTTGCTATCAGCCATTTATAGACATTGAATAGATGTATACCTTATCTTGTGTTTGGACTAATAGGCTGTCTTTAAAAGTTCCGATTGCTGGATTTACATTCGTTAACGTTCATTCACAGTCAACCACTTAGCATTAACAAGCTGCTTTACCTGCATAGACTGTAAAAATAATGGCTGGAGCTTCCAGTTCTAAAAAGTGAAGCCAATGCTAAAGTTCCTTAAAACTAAATTCTATCTAATTTCCAGCAGGGGGAGACCCCACTGGCTCTTATTCGTGTTTTTATCTTAAATGTTGACCCACTGTGTGTTTCCACTTTATTAATGTAAGTTGGAAGACTTTGGTCAGCTAAAAGTGTTTTGTTCAGTGTCTGTAGCTAGCTAGCACTAGCATTAGCTGGTAATTTAAGGTAGAGTTTGCTGATGGAATCAATGGCCTACCTTTACTTAACTTGACTTTGTTAAATATCTGCTGGATGACCCACTTCAGAATGGTTGAAAATCAGCAACTTTCAGGCTTTAGCATTTAGCTTAGCACAGCACCATGAAACCATAAACAACACTGGCTTGGCTGCGTCATCCTCCCCAGCACCACCCTTCTCATATCCTGTTCCAACAAAACAAGATTGGTGATGCTTGTATCGCCATGCTCGAGGATTCAAAACAGCAGTCCACAAACAATGGGAGACATCACCAATGCTACATGATTGTTACAGTCTATAGATACAACCTACACTAAAGGGAAGTCTGCGAAATCCTCATAGCAGTCAGCTAACAAAACTGTGTGTATGTGTGACCAATATGGCTTCTTGTGAATTTTGACCACATAATTGTTTATCATAGACAGCAATTGAGTTGCAGTGTGTTTAACACTCATTTTCTTCATGTACAAACCAGAATGCTTAGATTCAATTTAACCATAGTCTATGTATTTCGCGTTCTACTACTGGGACTGCTCCAGTGCTGCAGGAAATTCCGCTGGATGCATATCTTTACTGTTTCCTTCGGCTTTCTTTGTATTGCCGTTCTAACCTCTGGTGGATTTCTGAAGACTATGGTTATCTGCTCCTCAGATCTCTGCAGGGTAAATCCAGACAGCTAGCTAAACTATCTGACCAATTCTTCCCTCGCACGACTCTGTGCTCTGATTCAGATTGGTTTAAAGAAATGTCATTAAACCAACATTTTTGTCCCATCCCCAAATGCATTGTGGAGTAGCCAGACCCTCCTTTACCGCTCTTTGGAGGAGGGTCTGGAAAAGCAATACTAATTTAACCATAAACCGAATGCTTAGATTTAATTTAACCAGAATGCTTAGATATAATTAGGTTGATGATTTAAGACTAATTACTTTAAGACTAGTTATATGCTATTCATTTATATATGAAACTGTAAATGAACTATCTCTGCCCTACTCTCTGATGGAGTCCCTGTCCTTATATGAGCTATTGTTATCAAGCTAGCATCCCAAAGATACTATCTTTATCACAAAATTACTTAGCATGATGATCGACACAAAGTGACAGATTACAACAAAGACACATTATCATGGTAAAACATTATCTTCCAGGAGAGCCTTTTGCATGACCAAGATGCTCTGGAGTGTTGAAACACAACGGGTCACTAAAACCGTTTTATACCGTGTTTGAACTGATATAGTGTAGGTTGTGTTTTAATAACATGGTACAAAAGCACATCTTCAGAAAACAAAATAATTGAGGTTTCAAATGAAGCCTCATCTATGCATTTATGGCCTTAGAGTTCTTCTGTTATAAGCTTTTCAATTTGGGTATAAAGGCAAATAGGCAAAAAGAAAAGGAAAAAGGCTGAGATCTGGGAACACAATGACATAACTAAAAAAAGTCCAATGGGTCATAAAATACAGTATGTGAGCAGTCAGATAAAAGTCAATGCTAGTGCTGACATGATACAAATGTTCTATACGTCTTAATTTGATTTCTGTATGAAGAGTACATTCCTAAGTATGGTGATCCATTTCCTGGTCTAAGCCTTGCTGTGAAAGAATCCAGTCTGTCTTAGTTTTTTTGCACTTTATTCATTCAGACATACAATTTGATATAACGACTGTAGAATATCATCAGGTGGCCTATTGGTAACGGGCCGCTGGACAGTAAACCTCAGTAGTCTTTTTGGCAGTGAACTTCATCATCAACAAGTTGAGTAAAATTAGAGAGAGCAGTAAATAGATCATCATTCCAGGCAGCGAGACATCTTCTATCATACAAAATACTGGGATGAATTCAGAAGCATTTACAGAAACACATTATTTGTATACATTCACTTTATTGCAAGGTTTTCCGAAAGCAAGCGTATTATTTGTTTATTTCTTTTAATCATTTGCATAGTTCAAGCAGTTTATCTATTCCTCCCAAAATAGCAATGGTTACATGTGATAGTAGGATATACTGTAACTGAAATCCAAAATATTATGTACACTGACCAATGTATATAACGTATATATTATTTATTTTCATCATCCACAAATGCTACATCTAGTATCAAATATTGGACACCACCTGTCATTGGCTGTCATTTCTCAAGACATCGGATTCCAATTATAATCCAAAAATATCTATGTTGTGCTCCCTTAAACAATCCTCAAGAGCAATGAAATAAAAAAGTATTTTTTGTGTGTGAAAATGCAAAACAGAATTGAGTGTACAAATTTAACCTGTCAACTTGTCATTGAATATCCATGCATCTAAAAATATACCCACTGCTTCTTTTCCTTTCTAAAAAAAGCATTAAAACGAGAAAAAATAGACGTATTCTTTTAAATCCTTGTTTTTTGCGTGAGAGCCATTAAACTGCTTTCAGTGTAACTTTCTGTTTTCTTAATTTTCTGTGCCATACTGTCTCTGAGAATGGACATACAATAGCTTTTTACAAAGGCAGGTAACTTGTAAAAGTGTGTATGGGCAAAAAAGCATAAAGAACACACATTACACAAGAAAGGTGTATGTGTGTGTGTCTGTGTGTGTGTGTGTGTGTGTGTGTGTGAGTGTGTGAGTGTGTGTGTGTGTGTGTGTGTGTGTGTGTGTGTGTGTGTGTAGTCGTCAAGGTGTTCACATCTGGCCAAGTCTAGAATGTAATAACATTTGAAGATCGCAGTTTTCAGTTTTGGACCTTTCTGTCACTGAAAAAACTTCAGTCACACTGTTCCAGAAATATCCACATAAAATGTACTATATTAAATAGAAATGAACTCCAATGTATGAACACAGAACATATCTTAAATACAGCCCTGTCTCCCAAAAATCATGTTCCCACACATGAAATGTAATTTGTCCAAGATTTTGTTTTTGACATCAAAAGTATGTTCCTAATCACAGTCCATGCTCAAAGTCCATGTAGGGATGAGGTTGGGGTGAATGGATGTGTCTAGGTAAACCTAGTCTAGCCAAACCTTCCTCCACAGCGCTGTGGACACAATGATGGTGCCTCTGCATAACAGTGTCGGTCTAGCTAGATGTCTGGATTCACCCTGCAGAGATCTGAGAAGCGGTTAACCATAGTCGATCAGCCGGAATTACCGGCGGCACCTGCACTAGACTGGAAGTGGAACGTCGTTGATAGACTAAGCTCAATCAAACATGGGATTTTTATTCAGGAGAGCGCTGTTCATGTCCTGTGGGAAACCAAAAGTCAATGTTGACTTATTTCAACTTATGTAGTTACTTGCGTAACATACTTAACTTACGTACATAACAACTTAAGTTAAGTAACAAATAAGTAAGAAAATAAATTTTTCTCAAAAACATAATTGAGAATGCAGTCTAGTTCTGTGGTAATGTCATTTTTTATGAGACATAGTTGCATATTAATGAGTTGAGCTTTAATATTTCTTTCAGTTATTTCCCAATATGTGGTTCATTTATGCATGTTGGTTTATTCAAAATAAAATCATGAAATCAATGTATTATTCATTGCATTCAAAGGTAAACAATGCATTTTTTTTTAAATGTATTATTTAATTATTTAACATTGGGCATGATGGGTAGAGATTTCTAACCTTGGCAACCCCCATTGGTACCACCAATCATTTCTTTCAGATTCAAACTCCTTTTTAAGTCATGTCATTAATATGTTCTTTCATCACAACAGACACAACACAGACATGTTTCATACATATGGCACTGCATGACAAGATGAAATGTTTTTGGGATGTGACATATTTTTTTCCACTGTATAATTCCTCTCAAATGCACCATTAGCTATATCCTCTTGACACAGACAAGTGCTTTTCTCCCAGAGTTACTCTTCTAAGGTCACTTCTATCTTTACTTTGCACATGCATTGTACCATTTCTATCCAACATACTTTACCTATATATCTGTAGACAATCACATGGGAATTTCTTGAACATTATGACAAAGTCTGAATGAATGTGATGTTAAATGCAAAGGACTTAACAAAAACGTGAGAGCTGCACACATAGGTTGATGGTGAGGTGATGGGGCCCCTTCAGGATCACATTCATATGCATCTGCTCAGAGATTGTAGCTCAATGCTAATGTTCTGTTAGCTTGGCCCGCCCTCCTACGTACGCTCAATATTAATTTCCCTTCAGTCTGGGTTTGCAGTACATTCTTGGGTTTTCTCCAGCCACATCTTAACCGGTCCAATCAGCAAACAGAAGGAGTGGCTGAGAACAATGACATTGAGGCCGTGCGCTAGAGTTGTAGTTCCGTAATGACGTTGGAGAAAGATGTGAGCGAAGCCATTTGGTCCGTTGTGGAGTTCAGGCAGGTGGATGGCTCTGTTAGTATATACCTTCAACACAATTGTCCCTGGTACCTATTCCATTCTAGTAGTCCGACCTTTTTTCCTGTCTAACCTCTAGATGACCACCATCTTCGTCTAAAGGTAAGAAGGGTTACAAAAATTAGAGGTTTAAAAATGTTCTATCAGGAAAAGGCTTCCAGACTCATATTCACCCTCGTCTTTGAGCAGTAACTGTCTCTCCCTTTAGGCTTTGTTGTTGCCTCAGGCAGATGCTTCTTTTCATCTATGGCTGAATATTGTGTGAGCCTACTGTTTCTTTGAAGCAGCCATTGTAAAAGTTGAAATACACATTATATACCTAAGTATATAGTATAAGTATATAATCCACTGCTGGTGTTATTCTCCATATTAAAATGTTTGGCCCACCTCAATAGGGGAAATCATGTCACTTGGTGTTTGACAGCTCTGGTTTGAAGACTTCACTCTGGAGAGAACCGTTTTCCTCCACGTTTTTTGGCAAAAATTCAACTGAATTGAATGTTGACCCCCAAATAAGATGACTCTAACCAATGGCATTGCAGCATTGAAAGAAGGTAGAAGCTGTGAGATGCCTCTTTCAATGTAGAAAAGAGTGTATCACAGATGGTACAGAGAACCATCTAAGAAGCCATTGGTAACTGTTTGGAAAAGGGCAGGCACCTTAAAAAAATACCGGGCAGGTGACTGGATGAACTAACTATGACCTGTCTATCACGTCCGCCACTGTTGCTTGGCGATCAGTCTTGATACCCCGAGAATTGAGCTGGCATGCAAGGTAACATAACTGGCACAATCCACACCACCATACTTAAAATGTATGACCACGCAGACTTCATATATGCCTACAAGCATGTTGGCTGGACCATATCTGCGTACACGCAATGTGGTATGTACAGAGCTGTTAATTTTGGAGTATAGCAGGGGCTTTACTTAAGATCTTAAGTATGTCAGTAAGTAAGTATGTCAGTAAAGGGGATGCCGGTTCAGAAAATTTATATTGTGTTTCATGTATGCAACACTCTGAATCGAATGTAGGACAAGGTGTTGCCATGAGCAGCTTTGTAAGATGGGTCATGGTTAATGTAATGCTCCTTATCTTCAGCTCTGTCTTGAAACAAACTCTGTGCTCTTTCAGCACACTCCCAATCCCAACCCCTGCCCTATTGGTTTTAACTTTTGACACTCTGGGTACCCCTTGGCGTCATTTTTCAACATGCAGGGGTTAAAAAAATGCACATTTAAGTAACATGTGGGACAAGAAGGGACACGACACCCAGTATTCTGGGTGAAAGAAATACTGTCATCTTACAGAGCTGCATCCGAGCTGCTGCTCTGCCAAGTGCGTCCCATACAGGTGCTAAAGGGTGCCTGGTACATCACTATCTGACGCTAAGTCCCACTGGACAAGAATCTAAGGAAAGGATGAGTTGGAATGAGAAGGGGTTGGCTTTTGCATGTTTGTGGTGAAAGATGGGCGATGCAGTGAAGCAAAACATAATCCAGGTGACATTACGTTTAACTCAATCAAATGTATGTACCAATGGTTCTACATGAGTGTAATTTATACCTGACCATGTTGATGGGATGGGAGAAGTGGAAGGGGTGAAGGTCTTGGTGAGACAGGCATCACAGTGAGTTCAGAATGGGAGTCCTCAGTTCTTTTTTTTTCTTTTCTTTTTTTTTTTACAAAAGATGAGAGGCTTCACTCACTTATTTTGCTCAGTTGTTAAATGTCAGAATATGTCAATCTGTCTGTCACTGAGCACCACTCCTCACTGGGCCACAAGCCACGGTGATTTTCCAAGGTTGATATGGAGATTAGATGATTACAGTAGAAACATCATTGTGGCTTTTAGTGTCCAGAAGCATGTTCAAAGCCTCTCTGTAGGTTTTAGTCTGTGAGGGTTTTGTCTACCAGTCAACCTCAGAGACGTCCATCTGGCCTCATCCCAAACTCTTTCTCTTGTTTTATTTCTGTAGCTCTGTTCCCTCTTACTCTTCAGTGTGGGCATCTCATATGTACATTTTGTCTTTATGCATGTAAAATATCTCATCATCCACGTACTGTAGTTTATCTGTAATCTCTTCTTTGTGGATTATGTCCTGAGCAAAATTATAGAGAAATATTTCACACCTTGAAGCTGGTAGGAGATCTGGAACCTTCCTTGGTACCATAGAGCAGGAGACCGTCATGAGTTGGATGGAACTGGGGGAGGTGCGCTCACAAGTCTGTATAGCTTCCATTTGGGATTTGAAATTTGCTCTTGCCTCCTAGGAACCTCCTATGACAGCTTTCCATGCTTGTGTTGAAGTTGAGTTTAGGTGCTACAAAGAAATTTGTCCGGGGACCATCCTCATTGTTATTTCGGTGAATCCTCAGAAAGATGCTCCATCAAACTTGACAGCAGCCAGGGCTTGAGCTACAGGCAAAATGAAGCATATAAAAGATGGAGTAAGAGAGAGATATAAAGATCATATCAGGTTACCTGTGTCATTGGATACTAAACTAATGTTTGCTATTTTGCAAAATAAATGGAAATCTAACTTTGTAAGCCATTTTAGGAAAGAGTTTGTTATAATCACGGCTGCAGCAGGACATGGTGTTTTTATATAGAAAGGGCAGATTTTAAGGAGTCTGTCCTACTAAATCAGGGGTTGGCAATCTTTTTAATACAAAGTGCCATTTTTTAAATATTTTTGTTAATAATTGTGCCATATAAGCATTAAGCCTGCCATCCTCTACTGAGCGTGCTCAGGCAGAGTCATTTTTTTCTTTCTCATTCTGGGAAAAAGGCAAGGAATACTAGACAATCAAAGGCAGAGTAGGGCGGGTCTTTGCGGAATGCGGACGGGGAAAAAGTAAATCAAACTACTATGAATAACTATGCTCCTGCCAATTGTTGTGAAAGAGGTCATTTGACAAGAAACTCTCAGGCACACTGTGTGCCATTGGTTGAGCGATTGCATGTCTAGGTTTACTGACCATGACCAGCCTGTGTAACACAACACATCCTAAAACTACAGTGGACGGTATTTACTTGAAAGTGACCAAGAAAATCCCAACACAAGTTCCAACTTCATTTTCTGAAGCTTTTCAACTACATCATTTGGCGTTCTTTAGAGAATATAGTTGCTAAGTTGTGATGTGAGAAACAAGTTGGACCTTGTGTTGAGAATTACAAGAATGGACCTTCAAGCTCAGTAAAAAGGATATTTCAATAGACAGTTTTGTCCAAACCAAGTCCAAAATAATGTTGTGTAATTACACAAAACAAAGCAGGTAGTTAGGGTTGGTTGTCTCTATTGCATTTTGCAAACCAAAGACAGAAAGCAATAGACATTGACAATTGGTGAAATCTGAAATTTGTCTGTAAGATGGTTTGTTCAATGAAATGTACAGTATGTCCTGTTAATTATATTGCATATTAAGTTTGAGAGTGATAAGGAGCACTGGGCCAAAAATTGGTCATCAGCATCTTAAACATATAAAAATGAGCACAACGTATCATATCATAAACCCCAGTAGATGAAATCAAAAGCAGTCCCAGGGAATGAAGCAAGCACAGGGGACAGGTGGACGTGCTGTGGGGAGCGCAGACTTACCTTGCATGACTCACGCCATCATGGTGTGGGCTGAGTTGGGGAAGTCAGCAGAGGAAGGGGGAGGGGCCAGGCTGGTCGGGGAGGTGGGGGTGCTGGGGGCGCACTGGGCTGGAATGAGGTGGAGCAAAGTGGGAGGATTGAACATGGGAGAAATGTAAAGAAAAATAAGGAGTGGACCAATCAAAAGGAGAAGGGTAAGTAGCTGAGCGAGAAGGGACTTGTGCTCATTCAGATGTGTGACTGTGAAAATACACACATCTCTGGACTTTCAGGGTAAAGAAAACTGTAAATTCTTGTTTCCCTGTATCACCATGTATACTTTAAATGCATGTCCAGATTGTATAAATATGTATAAAGTACTCACACACTCACTCACATCTCCCCCCCCAACCAGAATTGTTTCTAACACACAAATAATAATAATAATATTATTATATTAATAATAATAATATCTTGAGACACAAATAAGACAGAAGTTCCAATAACTTGTATGTATTTAGCTTTCACTGCTGTTGATGCACGGAGCAGCCATGTTGGATTGTTAGACAGTCCTCACCAGAGAGAAGGCGGCTGCGACGAGAGGCCTCGGCAGCCAGCGCACAGGAGATCTCAATACGTTTCTCCTGCTCCTGCAACTGCTGCTGGGAGCTGGCTGGAGCCCCGCCATCCACAGGGCCGTCCAGCACAGGAACCATGTTCTGCAGGCTGTGGGTGGATGAAAGGAGACGCAAAGACAGAAGAAGAAACAGGAGGAAGAGGATGGAGGATTTGTTAGTCACAGATTATGAAAACATTACATCTGACAAATATAATACAATATCATCTTCATATACGGACATTTTGTATTCTCTGTTATTAATATTTATACCGTAACAGTATTATCTTATCTCTAAAATGCTAATTTTAGCATTAATGAAGAAAGTGGACAACTCTTCTTGGTTCCTCAGCAATATATATATATATATATATATATATATATATATATATATATATGAAATAAAACTTCACTGTCACATTCAATCTTTAGCTGTTGCTATTTAATTCTAAATCACAACTTTAAAACATTTGAAGTTATATATTTTATCTCTATAAATATTGTGATGTTATGTCTACTTCAAAAGGTCAAGAGTTGTAAATGTAAGAGAGCCTCCCTGTTGCAGTGGGTGACATATTCCTTCATCACCAATGACATGCAAGGTACAGTTTCAGCATGTTTTTTTGTAAAGGAAGGAGCATTAAGGGCATGTTTTATTGGACCAATAGGTATGGGTTCAAACATATGTGAGGTGCCTAGAAAAGTGACCCACTTTGATTTGGCAATAAGGGTCTTGATCCGCTCCACTTTCTTCTGCTTCTCCTTCTGTTCCTCGGGACTGAGAGGAGCGTTGTCCTCCACGTCCAGGTAGCGCTCCGGGATCAGAACCTTGTCCGGAGTCATCAGCTGGAAAAAATACACTTACATAAATATAGATCCACATACGTGCTAACAAATTACTTTTAACCCTATGTGGCTAAAAATAATATTTCAAATTCACAGCATGAAATCGGTTAACAGCTGCCTTATCATCGACACTGTCAGGTACAATTCGTTACATTTTCAGGAAGATGAATACCTCCTCTTTGGCAGCCATTTTGACCACTACTCAGATTGGTTTCTTGTGAGTACAAGACCAAAAAGTATCTTGTGCACACAAGAAAAAAACGAATCCCTTAATGTCCCTTTAGAAGCTTCATACATCTGTGAGCTTACTTGGTGCCTCCTCACAGGCCATGGACAGAATGAGAAGAAGAGTGACTGAGCGAGCGATGCATCAGCCGGTTGATCTCACCTCTCTGCTGAGGTCCAGGTCGTAGGGATCTGGTTCAGCCTTTAACCGTCTCAGGCGAGCAATCTCTTGCCGAGGTGACTCCTGCCCCGGGCCTCGAACTGCCGCCTCCAGGTCTTTGATGTCAATCTCGTGAGCTGTCAGCCGCCTACGGATCTGTCCACACACACACACACACACACACACACACACACACACACACACACACACACACACACACACACACACACACACACACACACACACACACACACACACACACACACACACACACACACACACACACACACACACACACACACACACACACACACACACACACACACACACACACCTGTAATCTTAAAGCTACAGTAGTTTTGTCTTCCCCATGAGGAATTCTTAGTAACAACAACAAAACTGCGTCCACATGATACAAGCCTTCTGTGATCGCGCACCACCCCCACCCCTCCTCTATGCTGATAGTCTTAAATAGCTATGTATCAACTAATTTGGCAATAGCTTAAATGTAACGGCTGTTCAGAAATATGGAAAAGTTACACACTAAAGCTTTGAGGATCAATACAAATTGCTGGGGAGGGATTGCTGCTATGCGTTAGCCTGACATCGCCACACCCAATCGCAAATGCAAATTACTCTGGACCCCTTTGTTCATTTTTCATTCCCAAGGTACCTATTAATCAAGTAGACCAACATGTCTGGACACAATTGGATAGACCTACAACCAATTAGAGCAACAAACAGGTACATGCACAGAATCCCCTGCTCTTGGACTAAATAAGTGCTCTTTCAGAAAAAATCTCTTTTTTGTACCCTATTTATTTTTCTAATTTTCTTTTTTAGTTTTTTTATATGTAGCCCATGGCATCAATCCTCAATAAAAAGCGTGTTGTGATGCTCGATAACTGCATTTAATTTCTAATTATGCAAGACTGCACAAGCCCCATCCTTTTCAACCTACCTTGTCAAAGCCGCCATAGCCGCAACATACGCAAATCTGCATATGGTGATATGCATAAGAACAACTTGTTTTATATCTATGGTGATATGTCCCTGAATGTCAGTTTTCTGATTGCCTAAAATTCCCCTACCACTAATTTGATATTAATTGCATGTGCGCTTCAGGTTATTTTGACTTGTAAAAAGTGGTGTCTTTCCTCTGGTTCCCATTGAAAAGGCTTGGGAAATTGGATGTGAGCTGCACTTTATTGGTGATGGTAAGGATTATATTTGTGTGTACAATACGTTACACAATAGTGAGATTTATGCCTGATCAGAAGTGTTTTCAGGTAGGTTCAGGGTTCCACTTCCAATGAATAACAGTGCAAAGTCACTTAACAAAACTTTGTCTCATCCAGAGACCAGAGTCCCTAACGGGGCTCCAAACATCTAATGAAATGCATCAAATGTGTTACCAGTTGCATGTGGGTGTGACTTGTGACTCATAACATGTGGGAGGTTTTTTTTTTTCTACTTCTTTTTCTCAGCTAAAAGTGACCACAAAAAAGATTTTAGCAAAATTCTGTCAATTAGAAGACAAAAAATAATAACCATTTCTTCCTTTAAACATCTGTTTAGATCCAATTATATTTCTGTTACATACCCTAGTATGTGCTGTCCCTCCACCAGATTGTTTTTGCAGTGGAAAGAATGCTGTCGCTCACTGGCTTTCCACTTCAAAACAAAAGATGCTTACCTTGTCTCTGACTTATAGCAACAATGGCTTGGAATGTAAGTACAGTTGTGTTCAAAATATTAGCAGTCCAACATCCCTAATCTCATAAATCATATTTATTGGTAATTTATTAGTAAGTGTTGTAGAGTCAGAGAAAACCAACAGACATGCATGCTGCTCAGTCTGTCAATTGAATCTGTAATTGAAAGGGGCATGTTCCAAATAATAGCAATGTTGTGTTCGATTAGTGAGGTGATTGATTCTGTGAAGAAACAGGTGTCATTTATGGCCCATATTTAATGAAGGAAGGAAGCAAATGTTGTGCATGCTGGTTATAGTGCATTTCACACCGAAATACTCAGCAAAATGGGTCGTTCCAGACATTGCTCTGAGGAACAACAGACTTTGATTAAAAAGTTGATAAAGGGTGGAAAACATGTAAAGAAGTGGAGAAAATTATAGGCTGCTCAGCTAAAATGATTTCAAATGCATTGAAATGGCATCCAAAGCCTGAACTATGTGGGAAAAAACGGTCAACTACCATTGGAATGGATCAAAGAATAGCCAAATTGGCAAAGGCTCAACCAATGATCATCTCCAGGAAAATCAAAGAAGACTTAAAGTTACCTGTGAGTACTGTTACGGTCAGAAGAAGGCTGGGAAGCAAAGCTATCGGCTAGAAGCCCCCCCTCAAAGTACCATTGCTGAAAAAAATACATGTATTGAATAGGTTGAAATTTGCCAATTTGACACATTGACTGGCCAAAGGAGAAATAGAGCAACATTCTGTGGACTGATGAGAGCATCCTAATTCTTTTTTGGGTCTAGGGGCCAAAGACAGTTTGTCCAACGACCCCCATGCATTGAATTCAAGCCACAGTATACCGTGAAGACAGTAAAGCATCTAAGTTCTTTTCAAACACACTGCTATTATTCTGAACACAACGTAGGTGTTATTGAGGCTTAATCTATTTCTCAATCAATTTTTACTTTTAAAATTATACATGTATATCAAGTTGTTCTAACAAAATGAGAGTTTCATGAACAGTAGTTCTAACTTGCATTTTTGAATGTGCACACAGCTTCCCAGTTCTCTACAACTATCATCTAACTAGTAGCTCAGAGTATAAACACATTATTAGGTTTAACTTTATACTTGATAGTTTGGTGCCGCTGGAGGTTCTGCCGGATGGCCCTCACCTTCCGCTTTATTTGTGTTGGCATTCTAAATTTTTAATTCTAAATTCTAAATTTACTTCCCAACACTATTTTGCAGAGGCACCATACCTCTGTTCGCAGTCAGTGTCACCCATGACGATTGTGGCCAATAAACCTGAGCATGTTTTTCTCCCATCCAGCCACACCCTCCCCAACAGCGCTGTGTAGGAAGGTCTGGCAATGCAAGACTAGATTTTACTCTACTATTACCATCACATGGTTGATCATACCACTTTGTAGTTGGATGGAGACTGGCCACCTGAGAGGTTTAGACTCCGCCTCTTTTCCCTCACAGAGCTGCTCTGGTTGCGTCGGATTCGCTCATTCTGCTCCTGCACGCTCATCTTCGACTTCAGCTCCGTGGGAAATACGGCGCTCTTCGGCCGCTCCTGTGACAAAGATGTGGCATAGGAACACAGTTTTCAGTCTAGTCCTATTGGACCTTAGTGGTGCCAATCCAGTGGTCATACTATACAACTAGCTAGACAGCAACAACTAACTTGGACTCTGAGAGAAAGAGCTAATTTTTGCAGACTGAACAGATGGGTGCGAGTGAACCGCACATCACTGAGAGGACTCAGGCAAAATGCAAAAAAATCCGGAACTCACTTTCAGCATCTTTAAGTAATATAAGTAATAATCTAATAGGCAGTTTCATACATATTTATGAGGGAGCTTAGTCCATGAATGAGGTATTTGTCTGTGGTTAGTTCACTTGTGTGCTAAAGTCAGTTGGGAAGTGATGATAACATTGTCAGTAGGCACTTGTGTTTTTTTATCTGATGAGATAAAATCTTATGCGAAATCAGTTTGATTAAATATGAAAAAAGTAAGGCTAGATGAACTGAAATGTTCAATATAATAAAGTAATTGATTTGAGGGCCCAGGGACACAGCGTCTTGCTTTACTTTCACCATTTCTCTATCTGTGCATGTTGGTATTGGCAACATGCATAGAAGAAGTACTCAAAAGTTTTTATCTAAAGCAAAACTCTTAACTATTAATAGAAATATATATATATATATATATATATATATATATATATATATATATATATATATATATATATATATATATATATATATAGGTGTATGTATGTATAGGTGTAACTTTCAATTCTAATTTAATGCTGGATAGTTAAATAAATAATAATGCATCATATTTCAATTGTTATGGTTTGTAAGTAAAATCTGAATCGGCAACGTAACTAGTAACATTTCTCTGTCAGATAAATGTTGACAGTAAGTCAGTAGTATACAGGTGGGTTGCTTTGGGTCCCTCTGTAAGTTATTTTAGAGTACAATGGTTCTGGAGAAAACTGACAAGCAGTTATAAAAGAGGCCAAGCAGTCGGCCCATTCCTAACCGAACTGGCACTGCAGTGGTGAGCCAAAATGAATAATGAGGCCAGTATTACTTGGCCTCTGGTAGGGGCAGGATGATATAAGCACTATGCTTCATGGAGTATTTGGCACATTACCTGAAATGGGCTATATTGACCATTAACAGAAATAGAAGGGTTAAGAAAGACATTTGGATAGTATTTACATGCAGTTTAGGTTGACATACCCTAGAGATTCCATTAGGCACTCTGCCATTATGGCGGGAAACTCTAGCAGAGCTGCTGTGTGATTCGTCGGTGGGGGACTTCGTTCTAGGAGGGACAATGCCAACTGGCAAGTGACACAACAGATAAGTTCAAAACCATGGGAAAGAAGAGGAAGCTGAATTATTAAAGTTTAAACTATACAGCAATGTATGCATATCCTGTCAGCCTCACTTGATTCAATAAGACAGTCATACCTCAAAAGAGTGAATTCTAAACTGGATTATGGGTTTTCTTTCATCTGTAATTTACAAATGTCAGTAGAAAGAGATAACGTGTACCTCCATGAGGTTCTATGTAACAGCCTATAAGTTAATTGCTAGATCTTGATCATCAGCTGAGAAAGGATCAGTAGCATTATTACATGTTATGAGGCCATTATTCTAGCAAAACTAGAAGGCAACTGTATCTCAACCTGTGTGTGTGTTTGTAATCAGATTTGAAAATGTGTAAAAGAATCTCTTACTGTGTACTGATATTTGTAATTGTGTATAGGAATCGTCAAATGTGTAAAATAATCTGTGTGTGCGTTATTTGATTTCTAGGTGTGTAAAAATTCTGTAAACAAATACAAAAAAACTGTAATAGCGTACATAGATATCGGTTGAAAAGTCAAAAACATATTATACCGATGCCGCATTGGCTTCATCACCGCTGCTAGGTGCTGATGAGAGGTGTGTTTTAGTGTTGTGTCTAGCAGCAATTACAGCCTACAGTAACTATCGAGCCTTTATTTAACTAAAGACAAAATATTTTTGTCATTTGCAGATCTCTGTAATGGCAGAAGTGTAGTAAAAGAATTAACATTTAAAGATGTGTCTATGCATTTACAGATCTATGTACACATTTATGGATCTATGTAGGCATTTATAGATTTGTCTACGCATTCACAGACCTATGCACACATTTACAAATCGCAATACACATTTACAAATCTGATTACGCACACACAGATCGAAATGCAGTTGCACAACTCTCCACACACATTTGGAAATAGTTTTGCTACAATACTTGCTCCATACTAAAAAACTTAAGATTTGGTTGTTGCACCTTTATTCATGGTGGATTGTCTATCCTGGACCTGGTCTTGCATGTCACTGATGTTGTTGTGTTCTCCAAATTTGGGCTGCAAGGAAAGAGAACTGATATTATGTGTCATGTACCAATGTTAAAGCCTAAGGTGAAAAAATTCCAGTACACATCCAAAGTGGCTAATTAAACAGTGAGTGAAAGTATTTTGTTAAAACGCCTTGCCTACCTGTCATGGCAGACACAGTAAAGGCCTGATCACACCAGTATGAATGACTGTTTCTGCAAACTGTCTTGACAGTGTTGATCTTGACGGAACAAGTATAAACTGCTCCACAGAAGAGATGCAACATGGTCTGGGGCCCGTCATGGGACAGGACTGGTTGGTACAAATGTTTTGCTTTGAATTAACAGTGGTTATTAGGGGTGTTATGATTCTCCAAAACCACGATTTATTTTGGGATTTTAGGGTCACAATTCGATTAAATTTTTAATTTGAAAGTTTTTTTCAACAGCGACGACAATGCCAGAATATGAGCCACCACATATCAGGTAGTACTAGGTACTTTGCAACAACAGTTTGTTTCCCTGAGTTTTTTTTGTGGTGAAATTGAATACACCATTATTTTAACAATATGCACCTGAATGCACAATGAAGCCTTGTCGGAGTGTAAACGCTTTACCTTTTTGTATGTATACATAACTCACTCAGGGTAGACAGAATGTCACACCGGTGACTTCAGGGAAGCAGGAGGATTTTCCAGTACAGTTTCTTTGCTACTCGGACTCTGGCAGTTGTAATGGCATCTGAAAAAGTCAAGCTGCTGCCAAGTAGTAAGCTAACGCTACCCTGTGTCTTTAGCTTCATGCTACCAGCCAGAAAGCTACACTGCATCTGTTGTTGTTTTTTTCTTTGGAAGTAGGTTGGAAAAAAATACTGGGGGAATCGCCACTCCTGCTTCTGATTTCGATTGAAATTGAAATTGTGACACTTCTGGTGACTTTCACTGTGCTGCTTCCTGGTGTGACCATGAGCCTAGAATGTCTAGAAGTCTAGAATGACTACATCGCTACCAGCCACTACACAAATAAGCACATGGAGAGTTTGACAGAGGATCTGTGGATGTAGAGAACTCCACACCGGGAATCATACTACTAAGTGCTGCTTGTCTTTGGCATCGGAGGGCCTCTGTAACAAAGCACCTGCAGTGCATTTTTGAACTAAAATGTACGATGTTGAACAATAAAAAAGGAAGCTCCCTGTTACAGCATGCAGCTGACATGGCTTTTAGTGGCAGATTAATTAAAAAAGAGCCAAAGGGGAGCAACCACTTATAGAAAAATGCTTTGGAAACTCAACTGATATAGAGATACAGAGGGATCATCAGAGGCAATGGGTGGAGTGCTTGGATAAATTTAGGTTTGAAAGAAGGAAGAACTCTTGGATTATGAAGGGATGAATGGTATCTGATGATTGACAAGGTTAAGAGTAATGTTTTTAAATGATGGCATTGGACAACAGTTAGGACTGGGTGAAGTGAGGGCAGGACAGGGGCAGAAACACCCAAATACCTTTCTGATGTGAGAATCTTCACCATCAAGGTAACCGTCATCGATGCCCAAGCTGCGTAGCCAGGTGGCGCTGTCAAAGGGCAGGGGAGGGATGGAGGGAGGGAAGGTAGGGGAGGGCTCCAAAGGGTAATAAGACTTGGGGAGGGGAGGCCTTGGGGGAACACTTTCCTAGATCACCATAAGGGCAGGAGGCAGGGAGGGAGGAAGGAAGGTAGGGAGAAAGGACAGGTGGAAGAGAGAGTGCTGCACATCAGGAGAAGTGATAAAAAGCCAGGCAAGTGCAGAGCAGAAAGGACTCATGAGAATGATTCTTGTGGAATGAGGTCTTTATCTTAAGTTAGCCATGGAAATCCCCAGGTTGTTATGGTTTTGGTTTTATTCTGTTCCTTAACCAGTTTTCTGTTATTTCCCTGTGTTTCCTCCCTGGTTTTGCGTGGTAGTTGCTGTCTTGTGTTCCCCTGAGTGTCTGTGTGTTTGGTTTCCTGTTTTATTTTGAAGTCTGTTTTTTGTCTCGTCCTGTCTGTAGTTTTACTTCCTGTGTCTTCTCGCTCTTGTGATTACCTGATGTTTTCTCACCTGTTTCCCAGCCCTCTTGTCACCTTCCTCTCGTTACCTTATTGCCTAGTGTATTTAGTGTCTGTGCTTCCCTCGTCTCTTGTCAGATCGTTTTGACAGTCTGCGTGTCCTTCATGTGGTGTTTCTGTCTGTACGTTCTTCATTTTGTGTCCTCCCTGTGATCCGTCTTCCCAATTCCTTTGTTCCTGTTTTTAGTTTTCTTTGGTTTCTCCTTGGACTTGTTGAGATTTTTGATATTTGGATTTTTGGACTTTGTTTTTGTATTATTTGATCTCTTTTCATGTTTGGACTTTTGGAAAGTTTTGTGAAGACATTAATGAGAGAACATGCCACTTCCATGTTTTACGTATCAGCACAAGTGAACACTTAACTTACTCTATTCTGGCCAAATGTTTTCTTTTCCATCTCAAGATTTAATGTAATCCCCTAAATCTTTATGTGAATCAGACCAAATCCACAACGGTGCATCAGAAATGCATGCACATTTGCGTTCCATGAGATAGCTGTAGAGCAGTGAAAGAATGTGCTCAGATAACTGAATGGTTGGATAAAGTTCTGTCTGCGAAGGCAATTACAGCCTCCATAGCTTTACTAAAGGGGAAAAACATGATGCCATGATGGCGTATAATAATGCCAACAAAAAAAATGTTTATGATTTGGTGGGAAATATTGTCACTGTATTTACAATATTACGAATCTCAACAGACTGAATACAGAATTATCAGAATCAAGTATGGATACCCTATTCTTTAAAGATTGGTCTGCATGAACACTTTACCGGGTGAGTCAGACTGTGTTACGGCACGCATCGCTGGATTAATGTTAAGTCCCCCTTGATTGTTGGGGTAAGTAAGGGGCCTAGCACTTGCACCAGCATGGTGCTGATGGAGTTGGCTAGCACCTCCAAAACAAGTGACTGAAGATGTGAAAAGGTCTGGGCTGTAGCGCAAGGATAAAACATCAGTCTGATAGGAGTCTTGGAGAAGCAGGAACTCCGATTCAGGCATAGAAAAGCATTTGTTGGAAGACAGGTTTCTTAGGCCACCATGGTATTCTGCTGAGAAGTGATATGGGTGGTTTTCTGGATAGACATCTTTTCTGAGGCCAATCTTGACTTCTTGGTTGCAAACATTTGAGGTCAGCCAACTAACTTCCTGAATGTCAGACATTTGGGTTTGGACTGTGTCTGTATGCTTGTCTGTATATTTGAAGTCCTGGCATTTTACTTGGAGAAAATTGATCTGTTCTGCTGCTCTGGCTTTGGCTGGATTCATAGGTTGGTCAAAGTTTGAGTTGATTCTGCAGTTGAAGTTTGGGTCTGTTTCCTCTATCACAGGGTCTAATCTACTCAAGGACTCCCCTGGGTTTGGGAAAGCTAGGGAGAACTGAGGAAAGGTAAGTTTGTGGGTTTCACAGCCATAGTAATTTGTGTTTTCTGCATGCAGTCTTGTGTCAAGGTCCATGTAACTTCTGGGTCTACACCTAGGCTTAGGGTAGGTTTTGAAATGAGCCACTATACAAGACTTGGGACGGGGTTTAGGGCTTGATTTTTTACGCACTTCAGGGTTGGTTCTAGAGTCGGAGAATGGGCTTTTGCCAGGTTTTGGATTGGGGTTGGTGGCTAGCTGGATGTGTCCGGTGCTTACCTCCGGGCCCAGCTGTTTGGTGGGGGAGGCCTGGGAGCCGGGCACTGGGGAGAAGGGGCTGAGCGGGCTGGTGAGGCTTACTGAGCTCAGGGGACTGGCTGGACTATTGGTGCTAAAGGAGCCTGATGCACCACTGGCCACTGTGCAAGAGAAAGAGAGGGGGGTTGGGGATGGCAGGGATAGAGCCATTAGAATAAACATGATGGAGACACTGGTATTTCCACTAAACATGTGATTAATTTCCAGCACCAGTGTGCTTGTTACCTCTGTGCTTGGCTGTGTCAGTGCCTCTTGATGAGTTATTCTTGTGCAGTCCCTCTAATACATCCTGGACTCTCCAAAACTCTTTCTGGATGTGCCTACGGACCAGTTCGCTCTGCAAAAAGCCAGTGCAGACAAAGTCATATGAGAGAGGTTAATGTAAAAGTACTTTTACTTGAAAAACTAGAAAAACTTTTGAACGTTAGGTCTATGGTTTAGGATTATCCATTTGCTGTTGAACTACCTAAATGGATCTTTTCAATTATGTAAGCACCACAAACCAGAGTTCATTCAGTTCTATTGTGGTGTAGGCAGAAATCTCAGAGGCAGGTATTTGATAACCTGGACAAATAAAACAGATATTTACAGGCTACCATGAAAGGTAAGGAAAATATGTATATTAAATGGGATGAATGCCCCTTTAAGCATACGTATATATACATTTTGAAAACCTCATAACGATATCACTTATACTGTATCTACTACTTACATTCATGAAAGCTATAACTAACCATTGAAAGAAATATTCAAACCAAAGGTATATTACAAATTAATAATTTTATATTTCTTGTGCATTATTCCAGAAATACATGTATTTATCCAAACCATTTGGTACTGATTTTTTTTAATTCAACCTGACCACTTTGTTATATCTGAAAACTTTTGAGTCTTTACTACAGTTTCAATTTAACATTAAATTATGTTAACAATGTTAACAATTCTGTTAACATAACAGAATTATCTAACGTCGGACCCAATGATATGTCCAACACGACGACGTTGCGTTCCTGTCCCATATTCACTTCAGACAGAGAACGTATACACCAAGCTACAGTACATCAGTACACTGTTAGGAAACACAAGATCTGGTGGTCTCTAGATTTAAGACAATGAGCTCCTGAGCATAAATGATGTACAAGAGCTGAGGAGAGGAGTAAATGTTCTGCTTAAAAGTTAGGAAGGAGACTTATTTTCTCATTGAGAAAAGGTTATCTAGCATAATTAATATTATAAGCATGTTATATGTATTTTTGTTTATTTTTGTTTCTAACTCAATATTCCAAACATCCATTTGGAAACAAGCTTTCCATTTCCCATATCAATTACAGCTGGGCTTTAACAACGAACAAGGATACTGCTTTACCTGCCCTCCTGCATTAAGCTGCTCCCATAGATCTCCATGAATGGCGTTGGCCTCATCCTCCAATGCTTCAAACTCCATACGATTGGTGGTTAAAGCCTGAGAGAGGTACAAATAAATGCATGTCATGCTCAGAGAGTTTCTAACATCTGTGGTGGACATAAATCATGCCTGATTTCTGTTCTTTATGTCTTTATGATATTAAAAACTCTCAGAATGAATTGAGAATAAATGATAATATTAAAAAAAAACTTTTTGTCTATCACATAATTATAGACAATTGTCTATCAATTGACAATTGAGGCAATCGACAAGCAGCAATCAAATTATTATTTTTTTTGACCGTCCAATACTATGCACACATGTTAAGGCCATTTTATGCTTCTGTGTCAAATCAACGACGTACGCCCAGATCACGCTGCGGCTACACCGGGCTCTATGCCGTAGCCTGACGTGCACCTGTCATGCTGACGCACGTCTCTTGACCATGAATTGGTAGTGTTACATTTCCCCCAACTCATTCCTGGTTCTCCTTCTCCATAAACAGTATGAAATCAAGGTGAGGGTTAACTTCTCCTGCTACAGATATCCCACCATGGTCAGGAAACACAGGGGAGACACTCGGTTTCTCTTACTATGATTCTAGAGTCGGTACACGCTCCGAAGCTAATCGCCATCTCTCTCTCACTTCTCCCTCTACCACACACTCCCCACATGCACACATACGCACACACCAGCGCAGAAGCAAAACACAGCCTTTAGACTTTATTTCCTGCATGGAGCATGTGACGTTGTCAATTATGTATTGCAAGTTTTGTACCATTTTCTTGTCTATAAAGATATTCTATAGCTAAATATAGCACTTTTTAAGCAGCACTTCCTCTCACTTAAATGGACCTGGCATTGTTTGAAAGTGTACTTTCAGTCGTGTGGATGAACAGTTATATTTGCATAATTTATTAATATTTTTTTTGCAAATTTAGGGTAAGTTCGGGCGTGGTCAGCTAGTCTTTTACCTTTTTTTAACACATATGTTTGTATCTTAATGTGTTAGTATGTGAGTATGTGTTTGAGCAGAGTGAACTGTTATCCCTTATGAGAGACAGAAATTGTTGTACATGCAATGACAAAAAAAACATTCATTCATCTATTCATTCAAGTGTGTAAAAAATTCTATTATAAATGATAATCTGGGCAGAGTAAGATTGTTAACACACACACACACACACACACACACACACACACACACACACACAGACACACACAGGTGAATATGTTATTCAGAGTCTTACACTGGAGGCCTGGGAGAGCTCCCCTCTGATGTTGATGAGCTGATTCTGCAGGGTTTCCTTTTTGAAGCGCAGCTTCTCCATGGCTAACGGCTGGTTATGGTACAGCTCCATCTCCTGATGAGTCGCCACCAGCGCCTCCTCTAGGCTGTCCTGGAAACGGCAACCATGGCAAGCAAGGAAGAGGAAGAGTTGATGGGAAACAAGCTTTCCTGCCAATATTCCTAAACTTAAATAACAGGTGAAGGATTTCAGCTCACCACTCAGTCTCAAAGACATATTCCAGTTAAGTATACCAGTTGTGATAGTAATTATCGTTGTTATTATTATTATTATTATTATTATTATTATTATTACTACTATCTGTGTTGTTGGGACATATAACAACAGCTTTATAAGTACAGGGCTTCTATAAAAAAATAGTAATTGGGAGTATGTTATCACAGGAATCCCATACAACAGCAACACAGTGGGCTGAATGTAAAACGAACTCACCAAAGACTTCAATCATGACAAAAACTGAACATTTTGTTAATGTTGTGCACATTGCAGTGCTGTTGTACTGTATTCCAGGATTTAGAATGACACCCGCGAACCCGGGTAAAAATGTAGTTTGGCGGGTAACATTGTAAAGGTACTAGCCAATTTGCCTGGCGAGGAATGAAGCATATAACCCTGCGTCTGTAATCGGCCAGCTGCACAAACGATTTAGCAGTGTTTCCGTATTGGTCTGTTTTCTGCCAAGATATTTGGCAGTTTTGTATGTGTCTGGCTTGGAAACGTAATCTTAGTCTGGCAACACTGCTAGTGGTACTAATCCTAAATTTTCCATGAACACTATGTTGCGTTGGATACGTGCATTGCATGTGTGGTATCGATTACAATCTACGCTGAACTTGAGAAGACTTTGATGTATATCTGTGGCACTCATAATCTAGTTTATCTTCCTTGGAAACAGTGTGGCTAGTGGAAAATCTAATTGGCTGGTAACTCAAAAATGTTAATTTAAAGCGCTGACTGTATTGAATTTTATTTTATTTTTTTGTGGCCAATGATGTATATGTCAGAAGAACAGAACCTTTGTTAAGAAGTGTTAAATGCACAGATAACATTTTTTTATTTTTTATGATAACAACACATTTGGTTAGCTTTCCAATACAGAGCATTTCTTAAACACATGATATCATACTGTGAAAAGTGACGTACCTTGTCCATTCTCAGTCGGTGGACAACAGCCTCGTGGTCTTTCAGAATCTGGCTCTGCTCACACAGTCGACCCAAGAGTTTCTGTCGGACAGGACAACGGGTGGTTACCACATATATTTTGTATATGAAGACACCAGTGAGAAACCATAAAACCAAGAAAAAGAGTACAACAATGTAGCCGCATGAATACATGCATACAGTATAAGCTATATATAAAAGCTATAGACACCAGGACAGTAAACCTATATCTGATAGCTGTGTGAATTTTTGTTATAATTGTCTTAGTAATTCTTGGAATTCTTATTAATTCTCTTCTAATTATGGGCCAACATTTGTTATGTGAGGTCATAGTTACCTTGACCACTTTAATCCTAATCCTCATACTTGATTCCAAATAAAAGTTTGTCCCAAATTGCAACAGTTTCCTTAAGTTGTTCCTGAGATAGACTAAGAGAATGGTATGCAGACAGACAGACGGACAACCCGGCATAAAAAGTGAGAATCATGTTTACTGTGTGCATGCAGTGTCTCTTACACTGGTTTCAATCTCGTTGAGCTTCAGTGTAGGATGTAATTCTCTGCTGTAGACATCATGGAAGGGAGGTACCTAGTAAAACAAGCGTGGAACAAATCATCCAAATGATCAACCTCAAACAAACAGTAACTAGCCCAATGAGAGGAAAGCAAACGTTGTTTACATTATGTTCTTCATTCTGAGGAATGTACAGCTTAATTTATTCAGAAAGTCATCAATAACATGAGCAATAAGTGATTATTTTTTTCCGGCTGCGCTTTCATGTTTGCTGCAGCACATGGCAGGTGACTACGTTTCTGCAAAAATACACCATGTTACATCTGCCACCAGTTGGATGGAGCCAGAAGAACTCCATGGAGCCAATCTTCAGTCTAATATGAATAACATGTCGGCATATGTACGTACAGTGGACACCTGCACGTTGACTCACTCGTAATTGTCACAGAAGCTCCTTGTTCATGTCTCAGAATGACGAACTGAGTTGAAATATGTCATGATACATCTTGGGCTATAACTAACTGAAAGGAGTTGAGTGGGAAGTATCCCCCTGCCACACCAGCCGCACATCCACATTTACAATGTGTCCTCCCAAGATCTCTGACTGAATGAGATGAATGGGAACTTAATATTGCTGAAAACAGCGTTGCCTGAAACCAATCTTTATAACAACACCATGGAAAGTTGTGATGAATGGTGAAATGGCTGGACAATTTTAAAGAACATGACAACTTATCTGAATGAGTCGTGAAGAGGATTTCTAATTCAAGCTTTGACTCTCTGAGCCAGAGGTGGGGGCACAGCGATGCTAAACATGATTAATAATGCATAGTTCGGAGGGGATTGTCCGGATAATACTACATTTAGTTGGTGGACGTGTTCACACCTGCAGTCTGTGCATCTTTTCTGCATATACGGTCCACACAGTCATACGATGTTTTCAGTAAAATGTATACAGACCCTTGCATCTAAGCGGAAGCAGAACGTATGATAAAAGAATTACGAAGGAATGATGGGGAAGAACATAACCTTAAATCTGTTTGACTGTAAATGACAGTATGGACAACATGCATGCAGACGAGACAAGGACTGAAGACAAGAGAGGCAGGCTTGGGTTGGTATGGAATATCTAGTCTGTTGGTCGATACAGACCTTTGTCCTGGTACTAAACTGGCCTAGCCTGGACCAGTGGTGGAAGGTAACTAAGTACATTTGGAAGTACAAATGTTAAGGTATTTGTACTTTACTTAACTCTTTTATTTTCACACCACTTTCTATTTCCAATATACTTCAATACTTCTACTAGAAATATTGTACTTTTAACTCCACTACATTCATCTGACAGCAAATTAAGTGAAATGATTAGACCATTAAACACAGAACAGTTTGGATTGTTTCTGCATTGACTACTTTTACTTTCATACATACTTTTAAGTAACATTGTCAATGCAGGACTTTTAGTTGTAACAGAGTATTTTTACAGTGTGGTATTAACACATTTACATAACTAGAAGGATCTGAATACTTCTTCCACCACTGGCCAGGACTAGCCAACTAGCTTTCCCTAATTAGTTCCAAAGTCAAAAAAGGCGTTTCTGACGAAAAGTCCACCTGGAAAATAGAGTGACTAGTTAAGGCTTAACCCCTAAGAGAAGCAGCTGTGATTCAGTGCTGCTGGCTAAAGCCTGCCTCCCTGCGGAGCTCTCTCTCCTCCCTTACTTGTATACAGAGCTTTGCTGTTGAGGATGAGCGCTCCACCATTCTGCGAACCGTGCCAATTAGGTGGCTTCCCTCGAGCACCTGAAGATTCAGCTCATATTACAGACACCTGGCAACAAGCTTGAGGAACAGCATGATTGGAACAATACTGGAACTCTGCTAGGGGTAAGCTAATAATGTTTTTTTTTTTTTTACTTTACAGGCTAGTGTCCTTTAGAAGGAAAGGAGAAACATGGGAAAGGTGACAATAACAGGGAATAAAGAAGGGGGGAAGGATACTCAGACACTGACTGGGCAAAATTGTGTGTGAAATATGTAATGGCAGACAATACTGTGTGTGTATCCTCTTACCTGTTGGTCTAAGTAATCCAGGTTGCGCTGCAGCTGTAGATCTAACATGTCCTCCTGAGCCAAGCAGCAGCAGTGACAGCGACATACATGGAAATCACACAGATACATACTGTACAGATAGAAGGCTTTCAGATAGGACAGCTGCAAAGCAAAGCACCACAGCCAAGCTGCCAATCACACTGAAGCTCTACTGCTTAGCAGCAATCCAACTGGTAGACTTTACACTGAATTATACACCGCTAGATGTTAATGTCTGGGCAGTTTTGGATTAAAAGCTGCCCAATTTACTGTTCTTTTTAACAAATGGAAAATATCTTTTATTTGTTAAATGTAATTTCAAGTCTCTGTTGCTATCTTGTTCTGGGACTTCATCAGTCTTACTACTTTAAAACGTGTGAATGCTTCTTGCGCTTAGCGTGATCGGGGCAGTGTGGATGGCGTTGCGTCCTGGCGACTCTGCGCGGAGGGTCTGTGCACTGATCCATGCACCTCTAAGATTTTGTACCAACGTGGACATGGTCTCAGACGGTTGTGGCTAGGAGGGATACGGCTACGGCCAGAATTTACACAAAATGTAACTAAATCAGGCTAAAATAACAAGATAGTCATTTTAATACTTCCACCGAGGAAACGTGAAACCCTTACCTCAATCATTATCCTAAACTTAACTATTCGTTTTGGTGCCTAAACTTTGCTGTCGTTGCCAAAGTCCATTCTTGAATGGTTTATGGCACCCGTGGGCGCAATCCCTACCGCTTCAGCCACACTGACCACATGATACCCGTTTAGGTACCATTTGGTTCGGCATTTGGCGCGCATCCGAGTGCAATTGTTGCATTAACACCTTCCCAAATGAACTGCAATGAGGGGGAAGAGCCACTGTAGTACAGGTGTAAAGCCCCCTAAGTTCCGTTCCTCCTATGTGTAAACTAAAACACATACACTCACACAAATACACTCACACACAAATGCACACAAGAGCGGTCCCAGCAAGAAGAAAGAATAGGTCCCAACAGAGAGTGGGGTGTGCAGGGTTAGTAAGATATACAGGAGAAACCCCGAAGCAAAGCTACACATACTGCACTGCATTAAGTGCCAGAACTACTGTAGACCGACCGGACTGTGTGTATGGCAATACAGTATGTAGTCCAGTAGATGGAGATGTATTACAGCACAATAGCAGCACATACCATTTTATTGTGGATGGAAGGGGATACAGGGTAGTTGTAGTGGTATAATCCTTGGCTTAAGGACCTCCTATCACCAGGGTAGTCATACTGAAGGAGGGAGGGAAGGTAATAAGGAAAGAAGGAAAGAAGGAAAGGAAGAATTGAGGCAAGAATGAATGACAGTTGTTAGACTGGAGTAGGATGAATATGGATACAGCAGATGAAAACAGAACATTATCTCTCATTCTTTCTTTCATCCCTGTTGACTTCAAGAAGATCTGTTTGTGCTGCCCATGGTCGTTTACAGTCAGTTTTAATTTTCAGATGTAATTCAGAGCCTTTCCATTTTGTTTTACTTTCCTAAAATCCAAAGCTGGATTCGGTCTAACTATCAGAGAAAACATGAGATACAAGCTGGCTCACATTAAATTAGGATCTCTGAGCCCCAAAATAAGGGTAATGTTGTTGAAACAAAGAATTTAACAAATTGAGTTGGTACATTTAGGGCTGGGTATTGTTACATTTTGTTAGATACCGGTACCAATACTTGACTTAAAAACATGAGTAGATCTTGGTAGAAGAATGTGGCAGATTTGCTCCTTGGAATTGGGTATTGAATGACTGTATGGATACTAAGGAGGTATGGATACTAAGGAGGCAATTTGGTCTGTGCCTAAAAAGTGTCAATGTGCAGTACCCAGCCCTAGTTTTACATTTTATATCTACTGTATGATTCTAAAAACACACAATTGTGGTTTTACCTTGGGCGAGCTGAGGGATCTCCGCAGGCTGTAGACGGATGGATCAGCATAGATCATGTCGTCCCTCATCCCCCTTTGAAAGCGATCAAAGCGGGCAGACGGCGACCGGGCCGGTGAGGCAAAGTTGGGCGAGTAGGATGACGAGGACGGAGACCGGGGCACGGACCTTGAGCGCGGCTGGATGGACAGACGTCTCATGGATGTTTCCATTCCACCATAGCACTGCGGCCTCCACTGCTCCCTGGGCATTGTGGGTCCGTACAGCTGATGTTGTCCGTCCCTCAGCGAGTGGCGCTTCTCCTCCACAGTCCAGCGGCGGTCGTAGCCGCCCGCAGTAGACGGAGCAGATGCTGTCGGGTCGGACCCCCGGCGGGTACAAGGCGTACTCCTCCACATACTGGGGGCCACCAGGGTAGCCATAGTAGTCACCAGGGACGCCCCGGTTCACTGGGTAGTAACGAGACGGGCTGCAATGACAGGAGAGGATTGCTTCATCAAATGTCATGTCAATCATGACATGAGTTTAGTTTGAAGGTGTTTATACCAGCAGCAGTAGAAGGTACATTTTGTGCATTCCTAAAATAGGAATGAATTGTCATATTTGTCAGGAAGGCCAGTGGATTATAACGCAAACTCACATCTCTTGCTACCTTGATAAGACCATTTTGTTATAATCTATAACACATAACACTTTTATTGTTAATGTAAATTGTAAATTCACTGTGTAAGCCACTTTACTAACCAAATACTGTACATGCCATCTTTTGGTTAAGTTTCGTTATTATTTAGTCAGATATCAGTGTTTTCCCTCAAATGTCTGTCCGTGGGCTGTGACTGGTACTGATATTAGTTTTGCCGAGAGCCTCTGGATCTCAATAAAACTAGTCTCATATTGCCAGCTCCACAGCACTGTGGAGGTGGGTCTGGCTACACCACACACATATTCTGACATAGAAGAAAAACACCAATCACATTCGTCTTGGGAGGCGCAAAGCTCCGGGTGCAGAAAGGTATTAAGCAGTGGCTCTGCTGAATAGTCTCGGGAAGGAACTTGTTCTGGTGGAACATTTGCACGTCATGCTATATTAAATGAAGTAAACTGTACACAATACAGTAACGTATGCTATATAAATTAGCTGGATACATTGTCATAGATCATTTTCATTCCAGATGCATCCAGCGCATTCGGAATATCAGTGTTTTTTACGATATTTCGTGAGAGTTTACGGCCTAGCTCTGTCTGTTGTTATGGTTGCTGTACACAAACCAACCAGCATGCCCAGAAGAAAAGCCCACATTTCTGGTCAGAAGGAGAAACACTCCACTTCTAAACATTATAAAAGACTTTTCAAGAAGCTGGATGAAGGAATGAAAGAGGGACACTGTGTCCACATGGTAAAACGAGTCCTCCACCGCTGGAAAACTTTGATACTTCTAAAAATTTTGTGCGGCTGCATGTAAAAGGGAATATTAGTGGAATATTCCCTTTCATTAGCCATGTACAGAGCTTAGTCAGCATAGTCAGCAAAAACCATAATACTATGGGCATGTAAACGTAGCCACTGTCCGTAGCTATGTTTCCAGCCACATGTTTTTATGCAAATTAAGTAATATTGAATGAAAAAGACCTCATGAAAACACTAACATTCGGTTGAATTTCATAAATATTGACACAAAGTTTGTACGCTCGATCTCATTGGATTTTCTCTTAACACCCTCTGAACCCTAAGGCCATTTTTACAGTTCATTGTCCATCTGGATTTATTTTATAAAGAAGCTTGTAAAACATCAACCCTGTTGTCTACAGTCAAGATATGAACAACATTTTTTTTCAGGACAAACTGAGTTATTAGAATTTTTGGGTTGCAGTGAGGTCACTTGCATGTTAAAAATGGTTGTAGGACCTTAAAGACAAATAAATAATTAAAACGGAACATGAATCTCACAGATATGTATTGATATCATAGACAGAGCAGTAAAACCTAAGCCATTTTCCTCTCTAAAACACTTCTTATATGTCTTGGGAGTCACACTGTGAAGAAATAATCATCATAACTTATATAGATGACAAAATACATACATTTTTTCAAAGAAAGTCCAGACGCTTTTGCCCTCATGACAGTTACCTATGCCAATAATCAACATAATAATGTCATATTTATTTATTTATACAGCAATGCTACACAAGCATTTGTGTGTCCAAAACAGTTCTCCTATTTGCAAAAATGAACATAATAAACATTATAAATAATATAAAGCACATACTATTTACATTTCTTCAAAAAAGGCCCAAATACATGCCAAATCTCAAACTGTGACGCCAATATCCTCTGTAAAACGGTAGTTATCTATCTTGTCCGCTCTAACATCTTTGATTGCATACTAGACAGTTTGACTGGGAGTATTGGTCTCTTTCAGCCTCCATAGTCTTTGGATGACGTTGTCTCCCATATATGGGCATACTATTGGCTTTACTTCCCTAAACACACAGAGAGCAGACACGGAGCCGTGAGCTAGTGGCAGAATTGAGCGAAAACGCGATGAATTATGGACATAAAGTGGATATATCTTGGATGTAAAGGTTTGGATTTAATGCTCAACGACCCCGAAAAAGGCAGGAAGTTCCAGGCTGGATAGAAAATCACCCGTAGAGGCTAGAAAGACCCGGAAGAGACCTCCTTAACCGCTAACTTGTTAGCTTTTAGCTGCAACTTTTGGTGAGTTTCCATCTTTTATGGTTATTAAATGATTAAACTATGAATCAGAGGTGCTGTTTAAGCTCGTGGGCGAGTCTCTCGGTAAACGGCTTATGCGATAAACGCTGATGGAAACGTTATTTGCCAAATAAATAATGAATTGCGATTAAGTTTTAGGTAATTTTAAGGTTGCAACCTGCTATAAAATGAAGAAGAAGAAGTTTTAGATCATTTCTGCAACCTAGATGAAAGAACTTTTGAAATTCAAAATATAACTGTAATGGTTGTGTTTCAGTTTCCAGTTTTATTTTGTAGTCTGTGTTTTCTCCAATGCCATGTCTTGTTTAACTTCCTGCCTTGTATTTTCTCCTGCCTTTGTGATTGTCTGTCCCACCCTGATGTGTTTCACCTGTTCTTGAGCCCTATCTCACCCGTCCCTTGTTCACCTCGTTACCTTTTGTATTTAGTCTCTCTGTTGTCTTTGTCTGTTGTAAGGTCATTATTTCTGTATTGGATTTTGTATGTGTTTTTGTCTCGGTCTTCCTGTTTCTTGCGATTCTTGTTTTTTGACTTTGTTGGAGTAGTTTTGCCTGCTGTATTGAGGACTGCTTTTGTTTTTATGGATTATTGTATTAAATCCTCAAAGCTTACACCTCATGCCTGGCTGGCTCTGCATTTGGGTTCGACATTCTCTGGATTCCTTTAACGGCTATTTTAGACAGAAAAAATCTATAACGTGCGTCTGCATCGCCGTTGTTGCCATATTAAAGGTTGCTGTGTCGCTCTCAGCTGGCACATAAGCACTATTACAAAACTTTCTTTGCAAATGTTGGCTTGAATGTGCGATTCAGTGCGAAAATGAATGGAAACACCTCAAAATATATCAAGTCTATTCAATATACCAGTATAACTGCAAAACAGCATGTGATGTCATTAGGCACAGGTTTTTATTGGCTTTAAAGCCGTTGGATGGAACCACACTTATGTTTTTAGCAAATTTAAGATAACTGGACTGACGAAGGGGATGGAAAAACCGCTAGATTGTTACCGTATCCCTATGACCACTGCAGCATCATCTAAAGCTAATGGCAAAGAACAAGACTGAAGAAGATCACTACTTTTATTAATAATATTGAAATATTATATTTAAAAGTTTAGTATTAACATTCCTGTGGTCATTAACATTGACTAAAACTATAACTAGTGAGTACTAAACATTGCAATGTAACACTGCCAGCTGATTCTGCATCAACAGAATTGTTGTCAGTACTTAGAATTCCTCATGGGGGAGATGGAAACTATGCACTATAGCTTTAATTCTTCAGTGTTATTGTATTTTATACCACTATGACCCTTGTGTTTTGTTTCCTTTGTCATTGTTTGATGTTGTTATTTATTAGCATGTTTGTTCTGTCTTGTTCAATAAAAATTTAAAAAAATAAAGAGAGAGAGAGAGGGACATGTGTCATGTTCCCCCCTTGTTGTACCTGTTGAGGTCCTCCTGTGAGGCCATGCCCCGCCGCTGGTTGACCCACTGCTGCAGCTGGGCCATGGAGCTCTTCCTCTGGGCCACCCTCTCTGGAGCCGTCCGCGGCACAAAGCCCCTCCTCAGCACCACATTGTCCTGCTGCTCCCTGGGGTCCCGCATCGGGCCGACACCCCCCTCCGGATGTCCCTGAGGGGTACGGCGTCCGCTGTGACTCCTGGAGAGCGGGGCTTGGCTGTGGCTGTTATGGGGCGCGGCATTGCGAGTGCCGTAGTTGCTCCAACCGTTTGGATGTTGACTTGGGTGAGGGGCATGGTCAGGACCAGGTCCTCCTCCTTCATCTTCGCCGTCTTTGCCGCCTTCTCTGCCGCCTTCTCCTCGTCTGCCGTAGTCCTTTGTGCCCTCCTGGTCGGAGCACGGGGTGGAGGGCGGGGGTGTATCAAGGCTGTTCACCCCGTTGAGTTTAGGGTAGGAGGGGAAGTCATTGTCCATTTCATTGTGTGCTTGTGTGTGTGGATGCTGCGGGGTCTGTGGGTTGGGTGCCTTGGTCACCATGGTGTGGTTGACGTCATCTGTGGCGTCCGAGTTCATTCTGAGAATTAATAAGGGAAAGGAGAGCATGAGAATAAATAGGTAACTTTGGTTTGTTTCAAATTCATTTTAAAAATCGAAAATCTTAACACCAGGCCAAGGAACAACACTTATCCTAGTGGTGGCCAAATGAAGCCTCATAAAGTTAACGAAGCATTTTCTTTATTTTCTGAGCCCTCTAGATGGCGCTTTCTGTTTAACAAAAGATTGAAAGCACGCTGAACTGCCATTCCTTGGGCCTTTTTTAAAACCAAAAGCACCATATCCACCTCAAACGCTGTATCCATACATCCCTGGTTCTAGGCTCCTTGAAAAATTGACCATTCAGGATAATATACACTAATGAAAACATAATTTTTAAGATTTCAGCCAGATCTTAGACAGTCTTGCATTGCTAGCGCTTCCTCTACAGCGCTATGGAGAAGGATCTGGTTAGCACCCACAGCCTTCTGGGATGGGAGAAGAACAGGCTCTTGTGTCTAGGCATTTATTTAAACCAATCACAAATGTCTTGGGCGACGCCAAACTTCAGACGGTGCCACGGTGCCTCTGCTAAATAGCCTCGGGAAGGAACTTAGATTGGACAGATAGACTAGCTAGCTGTCTGGATTTACCCTATACAGATCTGAGGAGCAATTAACCATAGTCCTCAGAAATCCACCAGACATTAGAACGCCAACACAAAGAAAGAAGACGGACATCCGTCCGAAAAGAGTGACATCCAGCAATCCCTGGAGTGGAACATCGTGGATGTAGATTTGACTACAGATAGACTCTCATAAATCGTACACACTAATGCTTCAAGATATAAATAGTACATAGTAGCCAATACAATATTGCCATGATTATATTAGACAGGCACTATGATTGCCTATAATGTCCAGCATGACTCCAGGCGTGTGTGTGTGTGTGTGTGTGTGTGTGTGTGTGAGAACAGCACCTTTGTGTTGGCTGGATGATGACCTCTGCAGCCTCGCTCATAGCTCTGATCCACCCTTCCTGTTCCTCATGGCTGTCTGCGCTGAAGTAGTATGTCCTGGTGCCAGCGTGCTCCGCCTGCATGCAAAACACAACAGGATCCTTCAACTCGTCGTCCTCACCCTCCTCTTTCTCCGAATTCACCTAGACAGGGAGACAAAACACACAGAGGTTGCACACATCAGTAACAGCTGTTGAGCCACCCCTGGTATCAACACAAACTTCATCTCCTCATGCAACCAAGAAGCATGCTACTGAAGATGTCCAGGTGAAAGGTCATTCTGGTTTGTTATTATAAGTAAACCACTTTATTAAAAGAACTATTCAGAAACAAAGACGGACCTATGAGCGGACCAGTGATTTTTTTTGTTTTTTTGTTTGTTGACTGTTAAATGGTTTTGAGTTCCTCAGTACAGACTATTTTGGTCTTGTTTTTGTCCAAAAGGATTGGTTTGTTAAAGGTGGTGACACTGATGGATTTCTCTATTATCTATGAATAATGGACGCGTCATGCACTGACGTCTTTTTAGGGAAGCCACCGTGTTCCCCGATCTCAGCAATTAACTTGGTGAGTATAATGTTTCTGTTACTAATACAATTAATAAACATACAAGGGATGGGAATCTCTTGGCACCTTACAATTCGATCCAATTCTAAACCAATTGCATCTCGATTTTTATATGTACATTTCCATGCGTGATTTTTAAAAATATACATATAGTATAAATCTGAGTTTGCTACTTAGTTTGCTAATCACTTCCTAGACAAAGCAGCTAAACAAAGCTTAGATTTTGACATATATTTGTCACACACAAATTGTAATGAAATGTTTATGAAATGTTTATGTTTGTGAAAGTCACCTTCTCTCACAGTAATCTTCCAAATCAGAGGCTCAGTCATATTTAAAGGTGGAGAACATGAAACATGAGGTGGACAGATGTAATGTGACAAAGTAGATGTGATAAAGTAGATAAACAGCCCTAATTATTTAATGTATATCTCATTGTGTAGAGAAATTTAATTATTTTTTTCCTATAGGCCATTTTTGTGTGTTTTTTTTGCACTCTTGCCTAAACTCTAAGTTGTTGTCCATTATCCCATCCTCTTTCAGTCACTTTGTTTTCTGATTTGTATATATCTGGAGACAGTAACGTTTAAATAAAAATCCACACATAAAAAAAGATTATTAACTCATCTGCATCGAGCATTAAATCATTAATAACCAGATATATCCTTTAATGACCTTGTTGGACTTGTCACAACAGTGATATAAAATAAGTTATGAATCACTTTATTCTAATTGGCTTCCCACCAATTTGCCCGCATCTGGTGTGTGGTCAGGTGTTAATTTCAGGTGCCAGTTCCCCACCCCAGCAAAAAGACTTGTTTCGCTATTAGAATTTGATCCATTTGGTCTGATAACATTTGGAAAGTTTATTCATGACGTTCCACTTCCGGGATTGCTCCGGTGCTGCTGGAAATTCTGCCGGTTGCATATCTTTTCACATATGTCCGTCCCCTTCCTCTGTCTTTGTGTTGGCGTTCTAACCTCCGGTGGATTTCTGAGGACTATGGTTAACTGCTCCTCAGATCTCTGCAGGGTAAATCCAGACAGCTAACTAGACTATCTGTCCAATCTGAGTTTTCTGTTGCACGACTAAAACTACTTTTACCAAAACAAGTTCCTTCCCAAGCTTTGTGCTGCCCAAGACGATTTTGATTGGAAATGCCAATAAACCAGAGTACGTTTTGGAGGAAGGTCTGGCAGAGCGAGAGTAGCGAAGTGCTATACCGTAAGTATTCAGCTTGCGGAGGTCTCTAGTGCCCCTGCTCTATGGGCCATACAGTGCAGAAGCAGTTAGTAGGCCATTTTACACGCAAAAGTTGAACTTTTTCGGCTTCGTGCGCCACTGACCCACTCTTATAGGAATGAATAGGGCTCCGCCTCGTACGATGTATCCATATCTTATTATACATCTATGGTTTGTTAAGGTGGTATTGTTTGCAATAACAAAATCTGTGTCTTTGAACAGCAGATTTAACATGCAGTCAACTAAACAACCAAAACAAAACTAGACAAGACTATCATGCATGAATCCTTTGCTTTCCAACTGGTATGCAGGCATGGAGTACACAAGATGTAAGCATGCATTCTTTACAGACAGGACAGATCAACACAAGAAAGGATGGTAAAACATCAACACTGTACCTACTGTACTTTCTACCAGGACAGGAGACAGCCAGGGCCGGCAGACCTCACGGGATGGACAGAGGTGGGAGGGAGAGGAGACAATGGGTGGGGGAATGTGGTGTGGTAAAATGTTAATGGTTGTTTTATCAAAGGTCACAGGTCACTGCTGATAAGGGTGATGTCAGGGAAGTAATCAGATCCTTCAGTAAAAATATTAATACCACACTTTAAAGTAAAAGTATGTAAGTATCATCAGGACAATGAAGTTAAAGTATTAAAAGTAAAAGAACTCATTGTCCTTCCATTTTAGATAGTGTAAGGGATCCAAACAGTTGTGTGTTTAATTGTCTAATCATCTCAGCTGGACTTGTAGGCTGTTATATTGTTGGCTAGTTTCACTTATTATAAAACATTACCATGTATAAACTATATGTGTTTTGTGTAAAAAAAAATCTGAATTTGTGAAGTAACTAGTAACTAATGCTGTCAGATGAATGTAGTGAAGTAAAAAGTAGAATATTTCTCTCTGAAATGAAGCGGAGTAAAAGTAGAAAGGGCATGAAAAGAAAAAACTCAAGTAAAGTACAAGTACCTTAAATTTGTACTAAAATACAGTACTTGAAAAAATGTACTTAGTTACATTCCACCGCTGCTGGAAATATTTTCTATTAGGCAGTGTCTGTCTATTATTAGAAGAGGAGAGATGGTTAAAAACTTCTGGAGCCTCTAAATAGCATACATTACAAAGAAGATACAGGAACACTTTACTTGACGGTATCTGCATAAGAGTGCCATGACACTGTCATGACACATGAACCCAAACCCTAACCATGACCATAACCATAACCCTTGAAAACCCTAACCATGACCATAACCATAACTTGTCACAACAAAACCGATAATGTTTATGACACGTTCATGGCAGTGTCACGTCACTCTTACAAAGATACCTTTAAGTAAAGTGCAACCGAGGAAACAGACAAACTGTAGGAAACGGCTTTTGGACTCTTAAAAGACATCGTTTTAGTGTTTACTTCTGAGGACATTTGGGTTCCCGATGTCATATTCAATGTGAAGGGACACAGGTTTTAAATTTAAATCCACATGGACAACTGTCAGTTAACAAAGATATTGTCCACATGGACACTGACTGTGCATGAGTCACTAATAAGGGGGAAACCTTGTATCGGTAGACAGTTATGTTTAAAGCATCACTATTGTGACCCCAGAGACATGCTAGTAATGTAATGATCACAGATTAACAGCAATAAATGCAGCTGATGCAATCAAATTATGTAACATATAAGTCAAAACACTTTCAGTGATATACCACAAGAGGACAGCACAAGCAAATAAGTTGGCCAAAGATATCATTCACTGACATTTAGCAAGCATTGGCCTTTTCTGACTGATTCTCACGTCTTTTACGTAAAACCTGAGATTAACATGCCAGGCTACAGTCTGCAACACTGACTGCACATGAGCTCCAAACTGCTGTAAGCTGAAAATTACGATCAATTTACGGGGCCACACTGGAAAATGAGAATCACATATATGTCGAAGAAAATGCCAAAAATGTTGTAAAAAAATTTCAAAAAATATGATAAAACTCCCAATTCCATTGTTAACTATACAATTTTTTAAGGATTTTTTGTAACAGAATGAGTTACAGACAAATGATACAAAATATTCCTTAATTTCTAATTAACTTTGCAAAACAACAGGTGTGTCCTCATAACAAACAATGAATAAAAAAAAAAAAATAAGATTTAAAAGAAAATCCCACTTCAAAATAAACTAAATAAATAGAAAATAACTCTTCACATAAATAAACTAGGAAGACATCTGAAGTCAAACACGTGAAAGTCGATTAGGCCCTAGGCAGGATTTATTTTTATCTCAACCATCCACCACACTTGACAAGTGTCCTGATGACCGGATTTTCACATGTGGTTCATCAATATTTCATCTCTTCCAGACAGCTTGTAGTCCAAAAACCTGGAAAGTATGTCGGTTCTTTTCACTTTAACTCACAGGGTGTTAAGTTTACAGTGAAAGTAATGTCTGTGGATCCCAACACTTTTATTAATTGCTTGTGATGTTAGTTTTCCTCTGCTTGATGGTGTTTCAAGCTTTAAAATGCCAAAAAACCTTCTGATTATCTTCTTAGTTAAAAAAAACCCAGTTCCATGTTGCTCTACACAAATACTCCATCCCTCAACTCCTTTCTGCTAATGAGATCTTATTCAATTAAATCTAATCTCATTTTAATCTTGTGAGAATAATAGTGATCTGAACCCATGCAGTCCTACTCCTGCTTTTACCAATTCCTCACCAACAAAACCCCCTCCTGCCCTAAAACAGTGCGTGCAAATATGTGTAAAAAAAATAGACATTGCATTTTAAACACAATTTTCAACATTACACCTCATAAACCCTGATTACTAAACAAAACAAGATAATGATTGTTTAATAAAATTGAGAGAAATAGGGCTGCACGATACTGTGTATGATTTTTATTATCATCGCGATGTCAACTGGCGCGATAAACGCATCGCAAAACACACTCAGAGATCAGTTCTGTTAGTTGAAAAAGAATTACACTTTAAAATGTAACTGCCTTTTTTGTGGTGCCTTTTAAATTCAATTCAATGTTTAATTTGTTTAATTAAAGTGTGTTTTATTGAACAAACAATTTTGCAATTTGTTGCATTTTTGCAGAATACTAATCTGTTTATTTATTGCAAGTAATATCGTTTTAGCGATGTTTAACAATGCATGTTTTCCTCATATGGTTCCCTGGAAAGAATTATGTGAATTTTTATGTGTGTGTGTGTGTGTAAATGTAAATGTGCTGTATTTATATAGCGCTTTTCTAGTCTGAACGACTACTCAAAGTGCTTTTACATAGTACAGGAACCATTCACCATTCACACACATTCATACACTGTGGCCGAGGCTGCCGTACAAGGTGCCATCTGCTCATCAGATAAACATGCACACACATTCACACTCCGATGACACAGCATCGGGGGCAACTCGGGGTTCAGTGTCTTGCCCAAGGACACTTCGACATGGACTGCAGGGCCGGGGATTGAACCACCAACCTTCCAATTGGCAGGCAACCGCTCTACCGCTGAGCCACAGCCGCCCCTATGTGTGTGTGTGTGTGTGTGTGGGGGGTAAAGATGCTGTCAGTGTGTCGACACATTGGTTCTAGATTCGACCTTGGCTGCTGTAGTGTGTGTGTGTGTGTGTGTGTGTGTGTGTGTGTGTGTGTGTGTGTGTGTGTGTGTGTGTGTGTGTGTGTGTGTGTGTGTGTGTGTGTGTGTGTGTGTGTGTGTGTGTGTGTGTGTGTGTGTGTGTGTGTGTGTGTGTGTGTGTGTGTGTGTGTGTGTGTGTGTGTGTGTGTGTGTGTGTGTGTGTGTGTGTGTGTGTGTGTGTGTGTGTGTGTGTGTGTGTGTGTGTGTGTGTGTGTGTGTGTGTGTGTGTGTGTGTGTGTGTGTGTGTGTGTGTGTGTGTGTGTGTGTGTGTGTGTGTGTGTAGTACTGCCATAAGACGGCAAGAGGAAATGATGTCACTGATAAACACAAGTCACTTCCTTCCACGGTGGAGCCCTCTGAGGCTCCGCCTCGAGCTGTGACGCGAGATGAGGCAATTGGCTGAAATGGCTGTATAGTAAGAGGCAGCAGTCACCTAGCAACGGAGTGACTGTGTGTGTGTGTGTGTGTGTGTGTGTGTGTGTGTGTGTGGCAGCCTTCCTCCTTCTTTGTCCTTCCTTTTGATTATTCAGGGAGAAGGATGGATGAAGGAGAGAGGAAATGTGACAAATATCAACATTATCAAGATGATATCAAGATGATATCAAGATGACATCAAGATAATCGGATAGGAAATACAATGAGAAAAGATTAAATGAAAAGACGAATGGAGCAAAGGAGCCAGGAAGGAAATTGAGAAGCTGGAAACTAAAGACTGAAAGATGAACAAAAGGACGAGTGGAAGAAAGGAGAGGCGCATGGAAGGGCACCGAAAAAGTAAAAAGCAGTGGAAGGCAGTAAAAGAAAAAAAGTGCTAACTCCTAATAACAGTGTGTGTATTGTTGCATGTGTTCATGCATTCAAAAGTGAAAGCAATATAATATATGGAAAGTGTTTAGTAAATACTTTCTTAGACATCTGCAGTTTGTTCTGAACAAACTGCAGATGTCCTTCCTGTCCAGCTGCTATACATAGATGTGTCTATACACTGCACAGTTCTACTGTGGGATGTGTGTGTGTGTGTGTGTGTGTGTTTGTATGTGTAAACATTGAGTACATGATGTACATGACTAGGCAAACATGCCCTCGGGTCAGGAAATGCAGCTCTCAGTCGGTGTGTCAGCAGGGGTGTGGCACAAAATTCTGGGCCCTGTAGAAAGCATTTTCTAAGGGCCTTTCCCATTTTTTTAGGCCCTCCTCACATGAGGGCCCTGGGTACTCAGTCCCCTTTTTCACCTCAGTGTGACCGCCCTGTCTGTCATACACACACACATGCACTCATGCACACACAGAGCATCTCACTATCATCAACGTTATCCACATTCATATTAGATGCAACAATAAACTACGAAAAAACCTGACAGTCTGAAGTTAGAACAGAAGAACAAAGACTCGTTATTATGGAGTCTCGTCTCGTCTCCTTGGTGCGAGCTGGTAGTCTCAAGTTTCATCTCGTCTTGTCACACATCTTTGGTCTGAACTGGGCTTCACAGGTTAAATGAAAAAGTCCAACCAATGAAGTCATCTAAACCTTTTCCTGTCCTATCAAATCCAACTGTGCTACATAAATGATACATGTAGTCCCCTGGTTTAAGATTTTTTTTCTCAACTGGCTGATGTCCTGCCACAATTACCTGTTTAAATTGTAGAATTACATTGCTTTTAGGAAGTGATGATACTGTTTTCGGGGAAATTCTAGGGTTGTGTTCAGACCATATTCTCTAACGCAGCCCCTTTATTTATTTCAGTCAGACAGTGGCGGCCCCAGAGCAGAGGGCTCTGGCCAAAACAAATGGTTGTCCAACAAAAAAGTTGAATTTAATGCAATGTTGATGTGGGGTAATTCTACATTTTATCTTGCAATTGCAGCGATGACGAATTGTTGCAACTAAAATTAAAAAATCTTGTCTCACAGTCTTAAATCCAGAGTGCAGTGTTTGGTGACACTATATTAAGTGCAGCCCCCAGACTCGATCATGTACACCTAATCTAACCTCCACGTGTATTGACCATACTCTCTCTGAATTCAGATGGCTGTAACCTACCAACCTGTGGATGTACAGTATACCGGTAAGTTGTTTTATTGACACTGGGAAGTTGGCACAGATTTTAAAATGCACACTGATGTAAATCAGAAGCATACAGTATCACTAACCTCAGGCAGTGTTGGTCTGGTTTAAGACCATTGCGGAGGGATCTTTTAAATGTTTGATAATGAGTTGCTTGTGTACTGCATTTCTGCTTCAATTGCTTCTCTGCAAAACAGTCCTCCATTATTGCTCTGGTTGTTCACAGTCTGCTTCAAGACCTTAATTAACATCTTACAGTTCTTGTTCTGAATATACAGTGTAAACTTGTGTTAGTGTGTTTACACATGTATTCATTAGAGCATGTTTCATCAGCAGAAGTGCCTTCAAAAGTATTGAAATGCTTCTCCAACTGTCCTCACAGACAGATTTCACTGTGCAGGTACAGGATATGACTAACACTAACATACCAAGAATACTGACTCATATATGCCATCTACATTTGGACTGTGTATCCTGTGCCAGAGCACACAGGCACACCTCTTCTTGCTACACCCCAGCAGAGAGAAGGGCGGTCTGCTAGGACACCCCTTCGGAAGAGGATCAGCCAGCAGTCTCAGTCACTGACATGAACACAGAGAACGGAGAGAAAGCAGCACAAAAGCCCCAAAGGAATGAGCACTCGTCTTTCCACGGCCACCTGATAGTTGTGTTTGCTGTCAGGAAGGGAGAGGCTAAGCCCAGCAGCGCACACATCTCACATGCACACCCAGAGGTGAAACTTTATGACTCTGGATATTGGGTAATACACAAACGCACATACACCTACAACCCTTGTTTAATAAGTTACCCTATGAGGGTTAATGAGAACCATGTATTTAAGACTTTTATGAGTTTAAAAAGCATATTTAAGGTTCTTGGTTTTACCCACACTCTGCTGGCATCATTCTCTTACTGTGGCATTTGTCTTGCAGCAGAAACGAAGGAAAGTGCACTTTTCTTGGAGAATTGAAACACCCGTAGTGATTTTAGATTTGTAATGGTAACATTCTTACTTGGATTACGACTACATACCAGTGTTTGGGTTTGATTTGAAGGCTGAGACATAACAAACCTTCAGTTGGACAGAGATAACTCCCCTTACTGAAAGACGACGGCCACACCTGTACAAAGTCGGGTGGTAAAGCTGCACGTACAACAGGTTTCGACAGCTCTCTGACTGAGCTGCGGATTGAAAGCAACGTTACCAAAGACCAGAGATCTCTGATTAAGGTGAACAACTCGGCTGGACGAACAAAAGAACGGGATTTTCTTTGTTAAAGACGATTAAAAAGAAGTCTACATTCTTGTCAGAGCCACTAATCTCGCAAAGACACAGGCCCCATCACACTGAGCTGGATAGAAGATAAAAGATCAAAGTCATCTGATTATGAAATGATTTTCTGATGTGACAGCACCTTTATGTTACGACTGAGTTAGTTATCTAGGATGATGTTTTTTGGAGGATCCTTAGCATTCCCAGCAACATGGTCAATGGCAATGTCAGTCAGTCGGTACTTGGCCCAGACTGAAATGTCTTTACTACTACTGGATAGATTGACATTTTGGTACAGATATCCATGGTGGTATTGCCCAGATTATTTCTGTAGCTACACCAGCACATGATTTGGCACAGAATTGTGTACAGACATCAATGCTTCCCAGAGGAATCACAATTTTTCTCATTCTCTGACTATTCTTCTTGAGCTAACATCCAACTTTGTGTAAATTGTGTGTAGATTGCCATGAAATCTGGTACACACATCCATGTCATCCTAAAGGTGAATTGTAATCACTTGATCTATGGACATTTTATCATCATCGCCATCATCAGGTCAACATTTCCATTTGTCCAATTGCCTACTTTATGACTAAATAGCTCCAGAACTAGTTACATTCCTAGCAGCATTCCTGTATTTAGTGCTAATTAGCAAATATGAACCTGCTAAACTAAAATGGTGAACATGGAAACTATCAGCATGTTACCATTGGCATTAAGAGCATGCTAACATTCTGACATTAGCATTTAGCTTTGCAGCCACTAGTGTGGCTGGAGACTTTCCTGTTGATGAGGGAAGAAACTTGAAATGATTGTGTAGCCTTTGGCCTGCTGAAAGCCACACCTGTGCCTCCTCCCTCAGAGACCGAGTCTGCAGAGGATTCACAATAGGTGCACTGTGACTTCCTAACCCGAGCTGCACACGCAAACATATCAAGTGGCTGACCTGCAACCATCCTGTGCTACATGTCTTAGGGTGACAAGATTCAATGCAGACTAGAGTTGGATTATACAGGCCAAAATGTGTCTTTTGTGTATATGCATTCATTCATTTTTTTCCCTTGTGATCACACAAAGAAAAGCACTTTTTTTTTGTTTCAATACACCCAACATAAAGGATGATATCATTTTCTCTTTGTACCGTGCATTATAATAAGGGACTACTTTATGTTTTAATGTTGCTCTCGCTCTCTCTCTCTTGCTTTCTCTCTCTCTCTCGCTCTCTCTCTCAAATTCAAAGAAGCTTAAAAGTTTCAATAACAATATTGTCAAATCTTTAACATACTGTACGTCCAAATATTCAGACAAAACGCAATAAGTTATATGAACATGAACATATAAATCTATTTGTGTGGCAAATAGGAAACACAATCATGAAAACAAAAGAAGACAGACTCCTCTCTCTCTCTCTCTCTCTCTCTCCGTGGAGAAACGCAGTGTTTACAGCCACCGACTGACAAAAGTACCGTATTATTCCTTTAATAACATACTTGTGTAAATAGGCCCCATACACAACTCTGTTGAATTCTAATGACATGCACTTTACTGTCTTCTTTATGTGATGCTGTCATCAAGAGTAATAATCAGCGGGAGAAGAGGAGCAGGCTCAGTGTCTCACATTTTGGTTTATTACAGCTTGACTGGTTGTAAACAAGAATTTAGCCAGATTATCTAAAGCCTGCAGCTTATAAATGTCAACAACGATCCCCCACTGCACGGAGAAGTTGGGCTAATAGTCACAATAAGAGTTTGGGTAATGACTAGCTGGTAAATCACACGTTTTATCACAATATGATAATATTGTACGTCGATTCATTGATAACTTCATATGATAACTTCAGATATCACAAAGTCTGCCACAATACTATTTCCATTCATTACCATTCAGGGGCCTGCGATCGATATGAGATGACGTTGTTAATGTCCATTTAACACACTCAGATACATATGTATCAACACAAAATTGAACTATATGATATATATAAAAATATAAATATACATATATTAAATATATGGGAATTTCAAAATAAAGGTGGCAATATGTTTCAAGATATTGGATCGTCGATGACTGAACCGATATATTGATCCAGATCGATAATATATAAGATTATATGTTTGACTAACCTGAGGGTTTGTTTACAACCTGTCTGATCAGCTGACTTCTTTCCATGTTGCTATGTTACCCAAAACGCAGCACTTTACTGGGTGAGACCAGTGTTAGTATTGGGATAAGAGCCAACACAGTAACAATAGGCTTGTAATAGTTGTAATAAAGTGGAATAATCTAATAATAACACATGGAATCAGACACGCATAGCAACATAGCGACGACATAGTGCTTAGTGACTGGACGAAAACAAATCAAAAGAGAAGCTTGTTACGTTGTTGCTACGTCAGCCAGGACACAGACATGCTGCTGTGTGTTATCCATGCTGTAACAACCCCTACATTTATTCAATGTTGTCAATTCATTTTGCATTTGTGTACAGTGTGGACAGAAATGTATCTCCAAAGAAGGAAATTTCATAAAAAAAGTTCATACTGTATATTTAGACAAATAGCAGAGGGATCAGGGGCCACGACCTGCTTTGTTTTTGTCACTTGTGGGCTATTTTCAACTGACATTCGTGGTAAACAGAAGTGGTTGGACAGGAATTATCAGACACCTTTGAAGGTGGCATGTTGGAACAGGAGAACCTAGAATCAGAGCCTCGCCTCTCTGCTGCCCTGTGGGGCCTCGTGCAATAAGGCAAAACACGAGCAGCCTCCCTCGGGAGAAAACACACACTCTGCTTCAACTGGCCAGCATGTACTACAAGTCTCAACCACTCTTGTCACTCAACGAAATATAAAGCTGAATACCAGCAGTGGAAGAAGTATTCAGATCCTTTACTTCAGTCAAAGTACTAATAACACTGCATAGGAAATGTGACTTAAATAAAGGTATGTGAGTATCACCAGGAAAATTTACTTAAAGTATTAAAAGTAACAGAACTTAAAGTAGAAAAGTCCTCCTATTGTATGAAGTAAAGGATCCAAACAGTTGTGTGTTTAATGGTCTTATCATCTCAGCTGGACTAGGCCGTTATATTTTTGGCTAGTTTCATTAAAAATGAACCATCTTATTTACACGTGTTCTGTGTGCAAAAATCTTAAAGTGTTTAAGTAAATATCAACTAAAGCTGTCAGATGGATGTAGTGGAAGTGGAAGTAGAAGTAGAAAGTGGCATGAAAAGAAGAGTTGGACGGCCGGATAGCTCAGTTGGTAGAGTGGCTCTCCATATAAAGTGGAAGGTTAAGTCACATACAGGTCACAGAGTTTGTTGCCGTTGTAGTAGTTTGTATATACTGTAGTGGTGCAGTACATTATGACATGCTGTTTAGAAAATGACACAAACACACTTGAGCCTTGCTGAACTTTTGCCACATTGCAATGTAATGTATCTGCCAATCATGTACATGCAAGAACATTCATTTTGGATTACTTTAGAACGTGAGCGGACAGTTGCAATGAAAGATAGAATTATTGCTGCCGGGAGTTTCCAGAGTTGTAAAATCAAATGAAGTTGACCAAACTGGCTTGTGTTGTAACAACATAGAGCTGTTTTCAGTCTGAACAGCCATTAACACTTGAACATTCAGAATCAATGTCTGAGAACACAAGAGAGTATGGAATGAACGTCCAAGAACATGGAACAATACCTGAGACTCTGCAACATCCCAACCAAGACAAGGTGTTCACAATGTTATGTTTCTTCATCTCAGGGATCGTTTCTCCAACATTTTATTGTCGGCTCCCCTGGTACCTGTTACATTAGCCTGATTGCCCCGCAATGCTCTCACTGGTTAAAGTAGAGTTAACCAATGTGGGTTTTAATGAGGGACAGTTCTGATATTTTTGGACCGCGGCTGCCAAGGGACTATGGTTTATCACAGAGATTCTCAAGCTCTTTCTGGCGTGTGACCCTGTTTCAAGTCCCAAAATTCTCATGAACCCAACAAAAACATACATGTCATGTGAATCTGATAATGTGTATTTTACTTAAGTAGTCTATTCTTTAAAAAAAGAAACTGTATAGAGTTCCAAATTTAAAACCTCTCCCTCTATTTCTTATTATTAGTAGCATATTTGACAAAGTAGCCTTTCGGGAATTGTACCAACATAGTTGAATGCACTAAGTCGCTTTTGATACAATCATCAGTCAATGACATGTTATGTGATATAATGATGGTAAAATAGTAGTTCAATGTATACATTGCTCTATTTTACCCCCTGTTGTCCTTTATATTGTTTGTTCTTTATATCAGAAATATAGGTTTTTTTTTTTAACCAAATTGCCCAAAAATAACATGGATGGGTCATACAATGTTTTTCACAACTCAAATTAAAGATCAGTTTGAGTTTCTTTCATTACATTTTGGGAGTTCAAAATTATAGCATATTTCTCCAGTTTTAACACAAAAATTAGGTTTATTGACCTTGAATTCCAAGAAAAAGTGTGAAATTAGTGTTTATAATTTGGTGTTAGTGATGTATATACGAGTGGAAAACAAGCAATGAAAAATTCAGAAAAAGTGTCAAAAACTGTGACAAAAAGGGACAATCAGACAAACAAAACTACAAAAAAGGAAGGAAAACATTGGAAAAACAACAACTGAAACTGAACAAAAAGCAACAAAAATGTCTCAAAAGTGCCAGAAACCTAGGAAAAATGCAAAGAAATGTTGAACTTGTCACTTATTTTTTAGCTGGGAGGACAACACAAGGGTTAAACACATCCATTAATGAATTTAAAGAAAAAGGACAAGGAATAAAGACTAGCCAAAATGCAGTCATCGTGGACAGTCCCAACCAGAGAGAGCGAGAGAGCACATGGTACTCTATTGATTCCAACAACAAACAGCCTCAGTGGAAAAGAGCAGCACTAAGAAGGCAGAGGGAGGCAAACAAAGAGAGGAAAGGAAAAAAGAAGACGTGGCTGAGATATTCCACCAAACTACTACCCTTATTCAGCATTAGAGAAGAAAAGAAATGTCAAACAACACAATGACTCATCAAAAAAAGTTAAAACATAACCAATTAAATGTACCCCTGTCGAATCAATGTGGCAGGCCGATGGTGTCATCAGCCTTGCAGACAGAAGTCCGAGTCAACAGCTAAACAAACAGCTGTGTTGAACTGCACCCAGAGAAGCACGCTCTGACGAGAGAGGGCCAAGTTCATCTGAAGACATTCACAAAGACGTTGCAACATGACGGGATGGCCGTCATTAAATGAGTTCTGTCCTGCTGTCTGAGGAACATCTCTGTTGGCCAGAATTTCACAATAGTTTGTATTGAATAGTCTGTAATGTGTCAAAACAAGTTATGCTCTGTTATGTTGTGTTGAAAACAAATATCTAATACCACACTAATTGGTTTTTGATATATTGTTTAACAGTTCCCACTTCCCACAAATATTACAATGTTAGGGAGAACTTTTGCAAACTATGTCTTGTGGAGCTGAAGAGCTGGAGTCAAGATGGGGTTAGTCTCAAATTTCCAGCTGTATCTCCACAGAGCTGTGGAGTAGGGTCTGGCTACATCACATATACATTCTGGGATAAGACAGAAAAAACTCTCTGAGTTGTTTGCATTTCTTTAAACCAATTACAATCCTCTTGGGCGGGACTAAGCTCCAGACCCAGAGACGGTGGCTCTGCTCAATATTCTCAAGAAGGAACTTGTTCTGGTGGAACATTTGCACCCCGCTAAAGAAATCTCCTCATCCAATTTTAAATTAAGTTACCTGTTGACACAATCCAGTAACATGAGCTATTTAAATTAGCTGACTATATGGGGAAACCTCATTATCTCTTACCAGTTTATCTCCGTGTGTACTTCATCCACAGCAACATCGGTCCAAAAATGCCGTAAACATATTCTTCCTAACAATATTCCCCGAAAAAACCAAACAGGCCTGCCCTGTTGCACGATCACAATTTTACAAGTTGTTTGGTTTCTGAAGAGAACGGAGTTTTAGAACAGCAACACACAGAGAGCGTGGAAGGCGAAGGAGATCCGATGCGTCAGGCAGTTATCCTGGAAATGTACTTCTGTTAATCCAGACCATGATGTGGTTAGTTTAGCTCAGCATTAAGACTGGAAGCACAGCAAAGGGCTAGCTCTGTCAAAAGTTTATCAAAAGTGTCCCTGAATTTGACGTTATTGACTTATAAATGACTCATTAAGTGGGTACAGGATGTGATTGCCACTGTTCCCCTCTCAGCCCAACGAATCAGTGTTAGCCTTAACACCACGTATTCATAATAACTTGGATTCAAAAGCCTTGGGAATGCCTTTAATCCTTTCTTTGTGACATTTTTTGTCTTATCTCTATTTTTAATTTTTCTCCAATATATTTCTGGCTTTAGTCTTCAGGATTATTTTTGTCTTTGTGTTTGCAACATGATTTTGAAAGTGTGCACTTGATATTTGATCATTGTTAATATTAGTAATGTTAATATTACACCTTGTAGTGTGTCAATATGAACTGCCAGGGTCATGGCATGATGACTGGCACTGTTCATGGAAATTGGACAGGAAACAGTACTGAGTGTCCAGTCCCCCATAACTAACCCATGGCAAGCTGTCAAAGCCACACTGAGTATATTTGTTCAGTCTGTCTCCACTACGTGTGTGTGTGTGTGTGTGTGTGTGTGTTTGTGTGTGTGTACATATACTGGGTACATGCACTGGACTTTGCACCAGACTTTGCACTGTCATGCAAAGGAATAGAACAACAAAAAGCACTAAATGTTCTGAAAAGTGAAGAAAACTGATAGTGACAAACAGGGACGGCTGTAAAAAATAGGCCCAGAGATGAAGGGATAGAGATAGACAGAGTGTGTGTGTGTATGTGTGTGCATGTGTGTGTGTACTGATGCTGAAGGGGGGAAACAAGGCTAACTTTACAACTTATATAAAGCTTTACTCAGCAGATTCACACTCCGCTAACCTACTTTACATCCTCCTCGTCTCATCTTTATTCAGCTCTGACAAACAGCTCTATCAGGTGCCGTGCTACCGCCGTCGTCAACATTTGAGGAAACACAGCCGCGATACGTTCGTCACGAACTGTAATTACAAAAGTCCTATATTTCTGCTCTTTGATTTTTATTACATCCCATTTAAAGGACATGAGAAAGTGCCACTGTGTCTTCAGACTACCAGGGTGTAATAAACCGGGACATGGTCCTGTCAGTGCTGTCCGTCTTAGCGGCATTGATTCCAAGGGCATCATTTATTATTCAAATTGAATTAAATTTTGGTTTCGGAGCCAACCGTTGGGGTCAAATTTAACTTGGGCATGTTTTGGTTTCTATAGCGGCCGCGGTACCTACAGCTTAATAATAACTGTTGCTTATTTACCACTGAAAAAACATAAATGTTCCTCTTATCTGTGAAATAAGCTTGTAAACCCTTTCAACTGCCCCTAAGTGAATGGGAATCGAGAATCGATAAGAACGACAGGAAGACTTGTTATTTGAGTCATAGTTGTTCAAATCAAAATGACCCTATTCTGATGTCATGCCCGTAAGTTGTTTGTCAGTGGAAAGCCTTTTAGAGTCCATGTCAAGATCAAAATGTGCCCATTAGCCAATCACCCTCATCAGTCAAACTGATGCTCAATTACTCAAGCAACTCAACTTCGTTAGAGTAAAACAAGTCCATGATGTGACTGCAGGTTCGATCAACTATGACATCCATTATATTGGATAATATTGCACAGAGGTGGTTCTGGTGTATAGTTTATGAGAAATTAACAAAATGAGGGCATAAATCATGTCAGCGACATAATATACATAACATTAACATTAAGCAAGAGTTTACCAAAAAAAATAAAAAGGACTGAGAATCTGATTAAACATCCAAACCCAAACTAGAAGTCATAATTCAATGTCACATCCCCAGCTGAAAAACACCAACATCAATCCTCTATTCTGATGAGACTGGGAGACTCCAGTTCCCCTGGCGCTCTTTAGCAGTCATAAATAACAGCATGTGACTCAGCCATGAAGCCAGTCAGCTTCTATCAATCAACTAGAACCAAACCAACACCCTCCACCAAGCCACAGCGCAGCAACCAAAGAACAAGTTCATACATTAGTACGTCCTGCTTGTGCAAGAAGCAGTCCCATTGCACAAGGAGAAGTCTTTAAGGGTTAGAGAGCTGTTCTGTAAGGAATACTTGTCACTCTGGAAACGTACAGCCAACAGCCTTTCAATGGCCTTAGAAAATTTCCTACACTCTGAAATAACCCATATTGTTCCTACTAGGCCTGCACAATATGAAGAAAACATGCGATATGCGCGATAACAATATCACTTAGGATAAAAAAAACAACAGATATTGAAGTGTGCTCGGTTCTCCTTTCAGTAATCCGCTAAAAAAAAAACTGCTCGTTGCATTTCATAACAAATGAAAGGAAATCCTTTCTAACATTCTTTTATTAAACAAATTGTATTGAATTGACTATAAAAGGCAGCACTAAAAAAAGAATGGCAGTTACATTATAAAGTGCAGTTTTCTGCTTTCAGGATGTGTCACAGCCTTTTGCGATGTGGTTACTGCGCCAGTAGATATCGTGATGATGATAAGAAAACAATATGTTGTGCAGCCCTAGTTCCTACGTTTTGTTTTACAAATTTCCAAATTTAACGCTTGTCTGGCACATTGCAAGTTATGCGCTCATTGTGTCCCGTTGCATCCCCCTGCATGAATTTAACAACAGCACATAGAGCTCTCAGCACCCTCTGTGCCTCCACCAAGATGTTACTGACCTTAAAGGCAAACTTGCGGGTGATGTTATCCGAAGGCTCCACTCCCCCAATTCGGAAACTAAGCAGCGGCAAACTCCCTAACACCGTATCCTCCTTCTCATCTGCGAAGAGAGAAATGAAAGTGTGAAAACCTCCCAGAAGAGAGAATCGGAGAGAAACAGAATAACGATCCGAGGCATGGCTACACCTACTGTGTGAGAGAAATAACAATTACAGCCAGCGCCAATTCATCCAACCTGCAGGATAAAAAGACAGCAAAACAGAGGAGTGTTCAGCACAGTCCAAACATGAGGGTGGAATCCAAGCTGCCCTCCTCGCAGCACAATCTCTGCTCCCACGGTGACAGCTTCCTAGAATAGATATCCATTATGGTCTGAGGTCCCCTCTGATAAGCAGCGGTAATGGCTCACACGCTCTCGCACACACACACACACACACACACACACACACACACACACACACACCAGGATCCAGCGACGATAAATAGAAGCACTGTAGAAGGGGAGCACCAGTGCTGACTAAATAATGAAAGGAGCCATGAAAATTTCAGCAGTTTGAAAAGGGATACACTCCTCTCTCTCCGTGAACATCCTACCTTCTATTTCCTGAACGCAGCTCTGCACCGACACTCTCCCTGCTGTGCTGAGTGTGTGTGTGTGTTTATGTGTGTGGATGTGCGTGTGTGAGAGAGAAAAAGAGAGAGAGAGCAAACAAGGGTAATGGAGCAGAGAGAGAGAGAGAGAGAGAGATCTGGGGGAGGGGGAAGGGCTTGTGCAATCATACAATACCCTGAACCTGAGTGTGTGTATGTGTGTGTGTGTGTGTGTGTGTGCGCGCGCGTGAGCGTGAGATAATGATCAGCCCACATGACTCAGTGTTGCAGGAATCTTGGCCCCCAGCCAACTGTATACCTGCTTCCATGCTTCCAAACACAAACAAACACACACACACACACACACACACACAGACACACACACACACACACACACAAAGGGACAGCAGGTGAATAGAAAAACTTCTTCCTCCCCTCCATCCCTGTCTCCCTCCACCACACATTTGAATGGTTTATTGATGTCTGTATTTATAACTTTATCTTAGACTACCTGAACAACATTCAGGAAGGTATGCAAAGTGATAATGAAAGAATGTGTAAAAAAAAAACCCCGCAGATTAATCTATGATGTACGATCTAACTGTATTTACAGCTCACCTATCCTTCTACCAGAGGTTATAGCCAACAGGGACACTGTGTCGAGTCTGACGTCTTTTGAGGAAGAGAGTCCAGTCAAGTCGGAAGTCACTGTGTGTGCGACTCCAGTCCGAGTCTGGATGGGGCCCGGGCTTCTTGCATAGTCCTTAATACAGGCTCTGGCAAGCCAAGAGGCCAACCCTTTCAGGGCCCAGGCCACTGATCTGGGCCTTGCCAAGAAGGGGTGGAACAGGGTCCTGCTTGACTCAGACAGCAGGTTATCCCCGAAATGGGAGCTCCCATGGCGTTTCGTCCAAGAAAGGCAGAATTGTCCAAAACGAGCCGGCCAAAACCAGCCTCACCCCTCCCACCTGAACCGTTCGGAGACAGCAACATGGTCTATTAAGTAGCTAGCTGAGCTAGCATAATGTACAAATACGAAATATTCTAATAGCTGCAAGAATGGCTGAAGACTCTTAAACCACATTGGGATGGGACTAACATTAAAAGGGGATGTGCTCCTCCATGGGGAAATACGTATGATATGGTCTGTAATAGGCAGAGACAATAAGCAGGACAAAGCTACAACACAAAGTTGGGGAGGTTATTTGAGTCATAATTCAGTTGCACAGACTTAGAACAGATAATGATATCATTCTGGTTGATGTTCACTTTTCCCAAGGATCATTATCTCAGATGCCCAATCGCATTTAAACGTCCATAAATCCGCTTAGAAATCAGAGAAAGAATGACGCTCCAGAACTTGCCTGAGCATGATCCCATTTTTAAGTTTTCTTAAGAATCAAAGTCCTCCACTGATAGCTGTTATACATCCATTGGTACACTGCACATAGTTACATTTTTGCATAGTTTATCAAGACTTTTTTTTTCTCCCTGTAACTTGCAATGTACATGTGTACTGTATAATACTTGTGATAAAAAAGTACTTAAGTAAAAACATTAGCAATAATTAATACACTTTTTTCCCGTTAAGCACATTTACTGTATATTTTTTGCATACATTTTATATCCTTAAAATGTATCTGTCTCTAGTATGTAATGGGGTGGCACATTATTGTTATTATACAGTATAAGTTATAGTATAAGTATGGACTTTTTGGAGAAAAACAAGAATATAACATACATTAAGACCATTTGTAATTCTTAGGTTTTTGAGAGACACCAATGTGAGGCTTACATACTGTATCTCTAATTCTCCTGTTCAAAATATTGCTAATTTGGATAAAATTCTAAATATAGTGAAAATTCTTTTTGGAAAATGAGAGATTATAAATTTACACTTAAAACTGTTCAATGGCCTTTTGTTATTTATTGTTTAAATGAGCGTATTGATTCTAGAGTATCATTGATATCGATAGTGAAGTCTAAGTGAAGAAATATCTGAAATATAAAACGTATTTGTCGAAACAGACACACTCACATAATCCCAAGCTGTGCTTCGGAGAAGTCAGAGATAAAACACCTGCACAACAAAAAACAGGGCTTTTTTTCCTCCCCTTGTGCCCATGTTTTGGCCCTCAGTCCTGGGTGGCATAGCAATTGCAGTGGTAAATTGCACTGTCACAAATTCCTCCCTCCCTTGCTTGCTCTCTGTCTCTCTAAGCCTTCGTTTCCAAAACACAGCTGGGCCAGACGGAGACAAGAGGAGGCTGGAACACAACAGACGTGTTCAGAATACAGAGAGAAGCCCCCAGCACAGAGAGCAATAATGTCAAAATAAGAAAGAAAAGAACGGCCACGGGCACTTGTGGGCCATGTTTGTTATTAGAAGTTTGCAAAATCATCACAACTTAGAATATTTTGTTATTGTTACATGATAGAAAGCCAAAGGGGACAAACAACTGTATGTCAAATATAGCAAGATGGATTGGTAGATAGATAGAAAGATGGATAGAAAGTTGGATACATAGACAAAATGGATAGATAGATAGATAGATAGATAGATAGATAGATAGATAGATAGATAGATAGATAGATAGATGGATGGCTATGAAATAGATAGATGAATGGATGGATGATGGATAGATAGATATACAGTATGTATGGCTAGATAGATAGATAGATACAGTGAGGAAAAGAAGTATTTGAACACCCTGCTATTTTGCAAGTTCTCCCACTTAGACATCTTGGAGGGGTCTGAAATTGTCATTGTAGGTGCATGTCCACTGTGAGAGACATAATCTAAAAAAAATCCAGAAATCACAATGTATGATTTTTTAACAATTTATTTGTATGATACAGCTGCAAATAAGTATTTGAACGCCTGTCTATCAGCTACAATTCTGACCCTCAAAGACCTGTTAGTCTGCCTTCAAAATGTCCACCTCCACTCCATTTATTATCCTAAGTTAGATGCACCTGTTTGAGGTTGTTAGCTGCATAAAGACACCTACCTGTCCACCCCATATAATCAGTAAGAATCCAACTACTAACATGGCCAAGACCAAAGAGCTGTCCAAAGACACTAGAGACAAAATTGTACACCTCCACAAGGCTGGAAAGGGCTACGGGCAAATTGCCAAGCAGCTTGGTGAAAAAAGGTCCACTGTTGGAGCAATCATTAGAAAATGGAAGAAGCTAAACATGACTGTCAATCTCCATTGGACTGGGGCTCCATGCAAGATCTCACCTCGTGGGGTCTCAATGATCCTAAGAAAGGTGAGAAATCAGCTCAGAACTACACGGGAGGAGCTGGTCAATGACCTGAAAAGAGCTGGGACCACCGTTTCCAAGGTTACTATTGGTGATACACTAAGACGTCATGGTTTGAAATCATGCATGGCACGGAAGGTTCCCCTGCTTAAACCAGCACATGTCAAGGTCCGTCTTAAGTTTGCCAATGACCATTTGAATGATCCAGAGGAGTCATGGGAGAAAGTCATGTGGTCAGATGAGACCAAAATAGAACTTTTTGGTCATAATTCCACTAACCATGTTTGGAGGAAGAAGAATGATGAGTACCATCCCAAGAACACCATCCCTACTGTGAAGCATGGGGGTGGTAGCATCATGCTTTGGTGGTGTTTTTCTGCACATGGGACAGGGCGACTGCACTGTATTAAGGAGAGGATGACTGGGGCCATGTATTGCGAGATTTTGGGGAACAACCTCCTTCCCTCAGTTAGAGCATTGAAGATGGGTCGAGGCTGGGTCTTCCAACATGACAATGACCCGAAGCACACAGCCAGGATAACCAAGCAGTCGCTCTGTAAGAAGCATATCAAGGTTCTGGCGTGGCCTAGCCAGTCTCCAGACCTAAACCCAATAGAGAATCTTTGGAGGGAGCTCAAACTCCGTGTTTCTCAGCGACAGCCCAGAAACCTGACTGATCTAGAGAAGATGTGTGTGGAGGAGTGGGCCAAAATCCCTTCTGCAGTGTGTGCAAACCTGATGAAAAACTACAGGAACGTTTGACCTCTGTAATTGCAAACAAAGGCTACTGTACCAAATATTAACATTGATTTTCTCAGGTGTTCAAATACTTATTTGCAGCTGTATCATACAAATAAATAGTGAAAAAATCATACATTGTGATTTCTGGATATTTTTTTTTTTAGATTATGTCTCTCACAGTGGACATGCACCTACGATGACAATTTCAGACCACTCCATGATTTGTAAGTGGGAGAACTTGCAAAATAGCAGGGTGTTCAAATACTTATACTCACTGTAGATAGATAGATAGATAGATAGATAGATAGATAGATAGATAGATAGATAGATAGATAGATAGATAGATAGATAGATAGATAGATAGATAGAAAGAATACATAATTAGATAGATGTATTTTATTGTCATACAGAGTGAACATATGAACAACATTTCAATCCCCTGGCACTGCCTTGACTAAAAACAAAATAAGTATAAAAAAAAATGCCAGAGTTTTAGTTTTACATTAAAATATGACACTGAAAAAGGAGTTTGACAGCAGCATAGGTATTATTTTTATTGTGAGTTTTGTTAGCGGTTGGATTGTTATCACAGTGTGTTTTCTGTGAACATCTTCTGTCTATCAGGTCTTTACGCCTGTGTCCTGCACAAGGTTAGTCAAGGCTGCAATCAGCTCCGAGGTACAGGACAACACATCACTGAAATATGAGCCCCACAGTACTGGAAACTTACTGGCGCACTAGAAAAAGACAAGTTCCCTGGACTCATTATAAGCCTGGAAACCCGCGGAATACAAAGCACTGGGATCAACTAAGAAAATAATTAAATTCATACATTTTCTCGTAAATTGTATTGTTTTCAGTAAAGATGAGTAATTTAACTACAACACTTGCATTTTGAAAAGTTTCTTAAGGTGTATTTATTATTTTAAGAAAACCTAATGAGCTAGTTATGGAAAAAAAATGTTGCATTCACCAAATCATTGCTGTTCAATCTCTGCATTTTAAATGTAAAAACAATTCCTCACAAGGAAATGTCTCATAATATTAAAACCGTATGGTTACCAGAGGCCTCCTCCCAGCTGGACGTGGCTGAAACACCTCCCTAGGGAGGCGCCCAGGAGGCATCCTTACCAGATGCCCGATCCACCTAAACTGGCTCCTTTCGACATGAAGGAGCAGCGGCTCTACTCCGAGCTCCACACGGATGACTGAGCTTCTCACCCATCTCTAAGGGAGATGCCAGCCCCCCTCCTGAGGAAACCCATTTTGTCCGCTTGTACCCTGGATCTCGTTCTTTCGGTTATGACCCAGCCTTCATGACCATAGGTGAGGGTAGGAACGAAAACTGACCGGTAGATCGAGAGCTTTGCTTTCTGGCTCAGCTCTCTTTTTCGTAGTAAATTAAATGTAATACCGCACCCGCTGCTCCGATTCTCTGACCAATCTCCCACTCCATTGTCCCCTCACTCGCAAACAAGACCCCAAGGTATTTAAACTCCTTCACTTGGGGTAAGGACTCATTCCCTGCCTAGTGAAGGCACTCCATTGGTTTCCTGCTGAGAACCATGGCCTCAGATTTAGAGGTGCTGATCCTCATCCCAGCCGCTTCACACTCGGCTGCAAACCAATCCAGTGAGTACTGAAGGTCACAGGACGACGATGCCATAAGGACCACATCATCTGCAAAAAGCAGCGATGAGATCCCCAGCCCACCGAACTGCAACCCCTCCCCACCCCGACTACTCCTTGATATCCTGTCCATAAATACTACAAACAGGATTGGTGACAAAGCGCAGCCCTGGCGGAGGCCAACCCTCATCTGAAACAAGTCTGACTTACTGCTGAGAACCTGGACACAGCTCTCGCTTTGGTCATACAGAGATTGGATGGCCCTGAGAAGGGATCCCCTCACCCCATACTCCCGCAGCTGTCTCCTGGGGGACCCGGTTATATGGCTTTTCCAGATCCACAAAATACATGAAGACCAGTTGAACATACTCCCAGGCTCCCTCCAGGATCCTTGCGAGAGTGAAGATGTGATCCGTTGTTCCATGACGGAATCCGCACTGTTCCTCTTCAATCTGAGGTTCGACTATCGGCCGAACCCTCCTTTCCAGCACCTTGGAATAGACTTTACCAGGGAGGCTGAGACGTGTGATACCCCTGTAATTGGCACACGCCCTCTGGTCCCCCTTTTTGAAGAGGGGAACCACCACCCCGGTCTGCCACTCCTTAGGCACCGTCCCAGACTTTCACGCAATGTTGAAGAAGTGTGTCAACCAAGACAACACCTCCACACCCAGAGCTTTCAGCATTTCTGGACGGATCTCATCAATCCCTGGGGCTTTGCCACTGTGGAGTTGTTCAACTACCTTAGTGACTTCCACCAGAGAAATAGACAACAATCCCTCGAAGAGTGCTAGGGTCAAAGTAATCTGCGAGTGAATTGACTGTGTACCCTTCTCACTCATGGTAGTAACTTTATAACACAACAATTAATAACTGACAACTAACTTTCTTTAACAGGATAGATAGACAGGTTCAGAGCAATGATTAAAACACTGGATTTAAGATGTGTTGCCTCGCTGAAATACCTCCGCCAAACTGCTACCATTATTCAGACAGCGGAGCTACAGCCTAACTTAGCTGTGGCCAAGATAGAGTTGAAACAACTATCTTACAACTATGTTGTTTTGAAAGGGAAACACTGTTAATGTTGTTTATATGTGTATTCATTTCATTGAAGTTAGCACATTTGCAGTTAGCACAATAAAAATAGTCTAGATTCTAACTGTTTCATGCATTCTCCTTGAAGTTACTGTATAATGTTCATTCTTCTTCATATAACATTACTGTATAAAGTTCATTCTTCTTTATATAACGTTACTGTATAATGTTCATTCTCCTTCATATAACGTTACTGTATAATGTTCATTCTCCTTCATATAACGTTACTGTATAATGTTCATTCTTCTTCATATAACGTTACTGTATAATGTTCATTCTCCTTCATATAACGTTACAGTATAATGTTCATTCTCCTTCATATAACGTTACTGTATAATGTTCATTCTCCTTCATATAACGTTACTGTATAATGTTCATTCTCCTTCATATAACGTTACTGTATAATGTTCATTCTCCTTCATATAACGTTACAGTATAATGTTCATTCTCCTTCATATAACGTTACTGTATAATGTTCATTCTCCTTCATATAACGTTACAGTATAATGTTCATTCTTCTTCATATAACGTTACTGTATAATGTTCATTCTCCTTCATATAACGTTACTGTATAATGTTCATTCTCCTTCATATAACGTTACTGTATAATGTTCATTCTCCTTCATATAACGTTACTGTATAATGTTCATTCTCCTTCATATAACGTTACTGTATAATGTTCATTCTCCTTCATATAACGTTACTGTATAATGTTCATTCTTCTTCATATAACGTTACTGTATAATGTTCATTCTCCTTCATATAACGTTACTGTATAATGTTCATTCTCCTTCATATATCGTTACTGTATAATGTTCATTCTCCTTCATATAACGTTACTGTATAATGTTCATTCTTCTTCATATAACGTTACAGTATAATGTTCATTCTCCTTCATATAACGTTACTGTATAATGTTCATTCTCCTTCATATAACGTTACTGTATAATGTTCATTCTCCTTCATATAACGTTACTGTATAATGTTCATTCTCCTTCATATAACGTTACTGTATAATGTTCATTCTCCTTCATATAACGTTACTGTATAATGTTCATTCTTCTTCATATAACGTTACTGTATAATGTTCATTCTCCTTCATATAACGTTACTGTATAATGTTCATTCTCCTTCATATAACGTTACTGTATAATGTTCATTCTCCTTCATATAACGTTACTGTATAATGTTCATTCTCCTTCATATAACGTTACTATATAATGTTCATTCTCCTTCATATAACGTTACTGTATAATGTTCATTCTCCTTCATATAACGTTACTGTATAATGTTCATTCTCCTTCATATAACGTTACAGTATAATGTTCATTCTCCTTCATATAACGTGACAGTATAATGTTCATTCTCCTTCATATAACGTTACTGTATAATGTTCATTCTCCTTCATATAACGTTACTGTATAATGTTCATTCTCCTTCATATAACGTTACTGTATAATGTTCATTCTTCTTCATATAACGTTACTGTATAATGTTCATTCTCCTTCATATATCGTTACTGTATAATGCTGTGGAGCCAAACAAACCCTTTAGTAATCAAAGCTTTTTGTGATATTCTATGTACTCCTGACAGTAGAATACGCCATTATAAACCTATATAAAAGGCTCAGTCAAGCAAAAGAAAGAATACCGCAAAACCGCCACAATCTTAAAAAAATACTGTGATACAAATTGTTGGTCATACTGCCAGCACTACTAAGTTACAATAAATGAGGAAATCCTTTTTTCATAACTAACAAATATGTTTTTGAAGTATTTTACTTTAAGCAGTGGTGTAATGTATCCAAGTATATTTACTCAAGTACTGTACTTGAGAAATGATTAGACCATTAAATACACAGCTGTTTGGATCCTTTACACGGGAGGATGGGAGGATTGTACTGCATTGAGTACTTTTAATAGTTTAAGTACATTTTCCTGATAATACTCCTCATATTCATATAACATAATTTTTTTCAATGCATGACTTGCACCTGTAACTGTATTTTTACATTGTGGTATTGCCACTTTTACTTAAGTAAAGGATCTGAAAACTTCTTCCACCGCTGATTTCCAGAGACTGCAGCACCTCCCCCTCCCCCCCCCCCCCATTACCATGGTGATGTGCTCTGCTGAAATGAGAGCAGAGCCAGACTGCAGCAGAGTTAGCTCAGTGACCCATTCATCTGCATGTGAGAAATGATGCACACACACACACACTCTCTCTTTTACGAATACTGAATATGATTGGAAGATGTTTCTAATATTTTTTAAGCTCTGGCCCAAATAAAAGACAATCCTGATTTTAAGACAACCCCCTCTTGTTCAAGACTCATTGAAGGAAAAACAGCTTTTGATGTTCAGATGTGAAAATATTAAAACTTGTCACATTTGTTAATCAACAACTTATGGAACAATGTAAGTGAAAAATAAAACAAACTGTAGTATATTGGTAGGACTAGCACTGGGCAATATATCAATATTACATCAATATCAATGAGACTATTGTCTTTTGATTGTCATTGTAGATATCTGTGTTGTCTTTTCCTGCTTTTAAAGGCTGATTTACAGTAACATGATGTCATTTTCTGAACATAGACGTTCTAGCTGTTCTATTGTCTGCTTTTACCCACTTAGTCATTATATAAATGAAGAAAATATAGTGTCTGCAGATGTTCTGCCAGATGTTATCCATCTTCAACAGCGTGCCCACACAGACACATGGTTAGAAATAGGTGTATGCATGTAATCCACCTCCCTTCTGTCAGAGCATAATTTATAATAATTTAATAATTTATACTGTTTATTGATCCCCAGTGGTGAAATTACAATTTACACTCTGTTTTGTTAGTAATCACTACACACAGGCCTGAAATACACACACATGCTCAGGTCCTATTCATGCAATAGAGAGATGTCAGAGTAAGTGGGCTGCCCTGAGCGGTGCCTTGCTCAAGAGCACCTGGCAGTGCCCAGGAGGTGAAGTGGCATCTCTCCAGCTACCAATCCACACTCCAAACTTTGGTCCATACAGGGACTTGCACCAACAAGTATTACGGCTGAATGTTAAAATTGCCACTGAAATATGCAAATAATGTAAAATAAATAAAAATGTAAACAAAAGAAATAGGTGTATGTGTCCCAAGTAGCACTCCGGACAGCGAAACATAAAATCTGTGCTTCTGTTTACAGGAATTGCGTCAGACTCTGGTTGGACAGAAACAACTGAATGCCTGTCGCATTCTCCGAGTCACTATGTCCATTCCCATGCTCTGGTTCAAGGGATAATCAATATGGCTGCCAGGTGGCCCGCTATTTGGCTCCATCTGCTGTTGTGAATGAGTATATTGAGACCCCAAATATAAGACGACCGCACTTTGTCTGACGCATTTTGAGGGGAGAAAAAAAAGTCTTTTATATTCGGGCAGACACGATGTATAAGAAGAGAATGCAGCTTAGAAGAAAGGTTAGGGTTAGGGTTTTAAAGCATTACAAAAAAAAATGAAAATAAACTACTCAAAGTGACCAACATGGCTGACTCAAGTCTGTACTTGATTTGATCATTAGTTAATAATAATAATCACATAATATTTCAGAAATGTAAAGTTAGGCACAAACAAAACTTCTAACCTAACTGTCCACAATGTGGCCACAGTGAGTGCAGACACTATGCATTTCCATGATTATCCATTTGGGCAAGTGGGCCAGTGCCCAGGGGCACCAACCATTCACCACCAGTGGGGGCAACATGAAAAATATTTTTTCGCAAATTGTTATATTATTCACTTGAAATTGTTGAAAGCCAAATACATTACTTGTTTATGAACACTAATTTGACAATAATATAAATAAATCAATCTTTTAGGTATATCGCCCAGGGGCACCCCATTGTCTTAATACGGGCCGGGTTTCTACTGTTTCTAATCTTTAACACATCAGTGTTTGTAGTTACAGGGGTGGCGTGATAAATGACCACAATAATAAGTTAGTAACCCTCATGCTGGCCACACATTATCTAAATAAAACACAGCATTAGCATCATTAGCAGGCCCAAACAGAATCTGCAGATTATTATTTTTTTGTTTTTGTTTTTATTTGTGATCCAGATTGAAAATCTGTGGAATTTAGCAAACCGTTGTTTCCGCTTGTGGTGGAGCTGTGTCACCATTCATTTCAGTTTAATATGAGTTTAAAGTTTTCAGCATAAAATTCCGTGTGGCCCTGCTCATCACAAACGGTATAAAGTAAAAACCATAGAAGCAGATATCTGAGCTGGAGCACAGAGTGAAACACAAACCTTTGTAGTAGAAGAGACATCTGTCAGCCAGGACGAACCACCTCTTGTTCCACTGCTTCACTCCACTGCTGGCCTGTGGGAACACACGTCACACACTTATTCATCAGATAGCTCAGACTAAAGCTGCCCCGCTGTCAGCTGCCATGCCGAGGACAGTCTCTCAGGGCTCACAGTAGACCCTAGCTTGACATGCAATCTAATTAGGAATGACTGTTATAGTAATTAACAAAGTTGTCTGTTCTCAGGATGTTTAATATGAGGAAAATATGCAAAGACATGCTTGAATACCTGATGAAGGTCTAAGACTGAAACTTAAAACAAATATTGCTTCCGTAATGGTCAGTGTGGGGACTCTTTGACAACACTATGACAACATCGGGCTGATTTTCTTAGACGTGACACAGCTCCCTCAGGGCAAGAGAAGGCATCATAGGACCACGGGCTGAGTAGGACTAAACATGACCAGGGGACTGATTTAAAACCAGGGGAGTCAACATAATATAGGAGGAGAGAGAACAGCTTTGACCTGCTTGTACAGCCATCCCTGTTTGCTGACTGCGGCTTTGGGATTCCTGCGCATAGAGTTGGAGCGCTTCCCAAACGTGGCTGCCGTTCTGGGAGTACCTCTGGGAGTACGAGACGTCTGCAGGGACGGAGGGAGAGACAGATACATTACAATTTACATTGGATTACATTTAGCAGACATTCTTATCCAAAGAGACTTCCAATAAGTGCATTCAACCACGAAGGTACAAGCTCGGAAGAGCAAGAAAAAAAAGTTCTTCTTAGTTAAGGTGTAGACAGACAGACAGACAGACAGACAAAGAGACAAGCAGAAAGACAGACAGAGAGATTGAGACAGACAGACAGACACAGAGACAGACAGAGAGAGAGACAGAGAGACAGACAGAAAAACAGAGCAGACAGAAAAACAGAGCGAGAAAGAGACAGAGAGGCAGACAGACAGACAGACAGACAGACAGAAAAAAGGATAAATAAGGTTTATATATTGGTTATGCCTTTATTAAATAGCATTTATGAAATATCAAGCAATTCCCACTGTAAGAGTGTAGTATTAGAGTATAGAGGAGCGTCAGACAGTTTATGTTTCTATTCATAAAGCTTCTATTCATAAAGTGAACTTCCACATACATGGTAAAGGGAAATGTGCGTCTGTGTGTGTCCATCCGCTGGTTATGGGCAGATCAGCCAAACCATTGCTAAAGATGGAGCCAAGTTCTCAAATAACATGAGGTTTATGAGGGACATGAGGTCAACAAAGGATGTGAAGGAAAACTTGGTTAGTAATCCAAGAGCTTTCAGGCAACAAACACAGTTTGTGTGATCACACAAGTGTGATCACACTACTTCTTAGGACTGATGAAACTAAAGGCAGTACACAGCTAATATATTGACCATGGCCATTTAATTTCTTTAAAAAAAATTTTAATTAAGGATTGATACCCAACCTTAAATTTTGCATCAAACCTTCACAGATAGCTTTGAAATTAAATTACAACCTGGCATGTCCTTCTTTTTGAGCGGAGCTGTTCAGAATTTCGGTGTAAACTGAAAGTTCGTATCATATGTGCTCGTGCCTGCATGCGTCAAGTGTGTGTGTGTGTGTGTGTGTGTGCGCTCACCCGGGTGTAAGGCTGGCCTTCTGGGGACAGGTCTGACACCATATTTGCACTTTTGGAGTGAGTGATCTTCTCAGCATTAGTATTCACCTTCCCATTCATATCCAAATCACAGTGCCTGGACAGAGGAGCAAAGACATCCGTGGCTGTTAGTACATCTGTACTTCTAATCCTTGTTGTCTTGTTGCCTGCCAAGAGAAGTGTGTGTGATTGCCAGAACACTTACTGTGCAAAATATCTGATCTTAACTGATTTGTCTAGGTCTAATCTGCTCTAGTCTACCACACTGCAGACTTTTCAGCAGTGTAAAGACCAATGTTTACATCTGGCTGACAAGACCTCTAGTGGTGGTATGAATAATGACTCTAGACTGTCAGATGCAAAGGTGTTATGCTGCCATTGCTTTGACTGTTACAGTTTTTGTTACCATGTAGAGTGTAGAGTACCAAGGAGTCAGCTATATATTCTATATATATATATAATATATATGTATATATATATACTTGAATTTGTTGATGAAAAGCTTAAACCATGTGTAACACTATATAATAATATTGAGGAGGTGACACATTGTGATATAGAATCATTGACAGGATAATCGTGATCGAATTGTGAGACCATTCACACCCCTACTGTGCTGTCTTATATGTGCAGAAATAATTACAAAGGTGCAGTTTAAATGTAACTTAAAGCTACAGTGTGTAAGAAATTTCTCCCATCTAGCGGTGAAATTGTATATCACAACCAACTGAGTATTACTTTGTAGACCCTAGCATTCTGATCTTGTTTTAACTCCTAAGTATTACCTAGGTACTGTCAGGGCACACCCTCATCCTCTGCTTCTGACTGGTTATTAGTCCTTACCTAGGTACTGTCAGAGCACACCCTCATCCTCTGCTTCTGACTGGCTAGTAGTCCTTACCTAGGTACTGTCAGGGCATGCCCTCATCCTCTGCTTCTGACTGGTTATTAGTCCTTACCTAGGTACTGTCAGAGCACACCCTCATCCTCTGCTTCTGACTGGCTAGTAGTCCTTACCTAGGTACTGACAGGGCACGCCCTCATCCTCTGCTTCTGACTGGCTAGCAGTCCTCTACTGTCAGGGCACACCCTCATACTCTGCTTCTGACTGGCTAGTAGTCCTTACCTAGCTACTGTCAGGGCACGCCCTCATACTCTGCTTCTGACTGGCTAGTAGTCCTTACTTAGCTACTGAGCATGTGCGACTCCCAACAAAGACTGAACAGAAGTGAGATGTCTCACTCTGTAGCTAAAACAGATACTTGCAACAATACTTGCACATTTATGTATTCCCAACTTGTATATATTCAAATATTTGTTCTTGTATTTTATCCTATTATTTCATGTAGATTGTATGTATACTGTATCCTAGTATTTCATTTATATTTATATTTTGTGCTGTGTGACTGATATTTTGCTGCTGTAACACTATAATTTCCCATGTTCTATCTATCTATCTATCTATCTATCTATCTATCTATCTATCTATCTATCTATCTATCTATCTACTTCTAGAAAGCTGTGATACAAATCTGTAAATGTGGCTGTAAATGTGGCTCAGCTGTAAGGTTGGAGGGTGCTTAGGGGAAAATACAGAGAGTGAACACAAGTGTTATTGTCTTGGGTTTATTGGTTAATTAATGATGTCAGAAGTGGAATCCAGTTGTGAACCCTTGTGGAATAGAGAGGGATACTACTGTAATCCTTGACCAAAACAAAACTGAAAACACAAGCAGTCCTGTGTGCTCATACATGGAGTAGCATCAACAGAAACCAACAGGTCTGTGTGCAGTATCTACTATATCCATACTGCATACTACACCAGCTGATAGGTAAAGCTTTAGTGCGTAACTTTTTTTACATTAATTAGTGTTGGTTACATTTAAGCCATCACCAAATGGGTTGCTACAAAGCTAATTAAAAGGTGCTCTAAGCGATGTCACACGTGTTTTACAATACAACATTTTTTGTCACATACAGCAATCCTCTCCTCACTATCTGCTAGCTGCCTGTCCCCTAAACACACTGTAAAAAACATCTCCTCACTATCTGCTAGCTGCCTGTCCTCAGAACACACTGTAAAAAACATCTCCTCACTATCTGCTAGCTGCATGTCCCCAGAACACACAGTAAAAAAACATCTCCTCACTATCTGCTAGCTGCATGTCCCCAGAACACACAGTAAAAAAACATCTCCTCACTATCTGCTAGCTGCCTGTCCCCAGAACACACTGTAAAAAAATCTCCTCACTATCTGCTAGCTGCATGTCCCCAGAACACACTGTAAAAAACATTTCCTCACTACCTGCGAGCTGCCTGTCCCCTGAACACACTGTAAAAAAACATCTCCTCACTATCTGCTAGCTGCCTGTCCTCAGAACACGCTGTAAAAAACATCTCCTCACTATTAATTAACTTTATTGATATGATATTAGAAGGTGCAATATGTAGATGCTGCTGTTGAACTGAGGCAGATCAGACATTTCAGTTTAGAGGAAAGTACTAATATGTTTTTATTGGAATAGTTTTTTATGGTTATTACTTTAGCTTTCATTATATATGCTCTTTGTTTGACTGCTCAATGTTCCATGCTTATTGAAAGAAAACACTCATATCAATGTTCTCATCCTTGCATAAGAATATAGAGTGGTTTTGATGGTGTTTCATGTTATAATGCTCCATGACATGTTTTATCTGTTACACAGTTAATATTCAATTTAGGGAACAAAGAAATACACAAATCCAATTGTAATCGTAATATCTGGCAGAAAAATAAATGTCAACATTTTTTAGCCCTAATGTATATGATTTGTAAATGTGTGCCAATGTGGCTGACTAAACATATTACTGCTGGTAAATTGCGTTTATAGGTTACTTACTGCAGATAGGCGTGTATGGTTGCAGGCTCTTCCAGCTGGATCGGGATCACTGCTGGTCCAGCTGGTCTACTGGGGTCATGTTGACTGGAAAAAGACACATGAAGCACACAAAGGACATAGATCAACAGTCAAAGATGGCATCCCAGAATGTCAAATCTCTCCATTGTTCAGTTGGGATCTTCAACAGATAATCCTGGCTGAAAAATAATAACAGTTTTATTGAAACCTGAGTCTCATTTTGACAGTTTCTTCAATTCAATTTCAATTCCATTTCATTTATAGTATCATAAAACAAGAGTTATCTCACAACAATTTACAGAGAGAGTAGACCAAACTCTGTACATTCTTCCATCATTTCTATCACTTGATGCAGTAGGAATGCTGATTTTTGACCCAAATGTTAGCAATTAACTTGGTGGATTCATTAATCCTATTACTCATATGAATAAAGGACATATTTGCCAAACCAAGGGTATAGCAAACAGGAATCATCTCTAAATAGTAATTAAAAAAAAGTGCATTTTCCAAATCCTATTTTGAATGTTGCATCTGACTGTACCTCCTTTCAGACTTGCCTGTGTGAATAACTGTGTGTGTGTGTGTTTGTTTGGGATGCCACATTATTGATTTCAAAGGAGAAACATAAACTATGTTTATATTGTCAACTAGAGTCCAAGTGTTTCCTTTTTGAAATAATATTACGAAATATTTTATGATTCATCGTCATGTCATCCAATACAGAACATTAACATTATTATCCAAAAATGTCCTTATTTTGTGATGAGAAAAGTATTCCTGAGTTGTCTTTCTATTTTTGTCTTGAACTGCTGAGGTGAAGGTGACGAGTAAAACATGGCAAACTCCCCATGATACTCCAGTCACTGATGACATCACAAAGTCAGCTGACACATCAACTGATCAGAGCACAGCAGCACTGCAGCTGTTTGCCTGCATAAGCTCATTCCTCACATAATTTACTTCACAGTATTCAGAATCCTCAGCTACTTCAGGGCTTCAAACTCACATGCTGCTGTTCTGGATCCTAGGGCGCTCTGTGTGTGTGTGTGTGTGTGTGTGTGTGTGTGTGTGTGTGTGTGTGTGTACCATGTTTAACTACATTTGTGGGGACCAAAATTTGGAAATACAGTATACTTATGGGGTCCTGACAGCTTCGTGGGGACAAAATGCTGGTCCCCATAACGTTAAAGGGCTGTTTGAGGGTTAAGACTTGGTTTTAGGATCAGGGTTAGAATTAGGTTATGGTTAAGGTTAGGGTTAGGGTTAAGGTTAGGCATTTAGATTTGATGGTTAAGGTTAGGGTAAGGGGCTAGGGAATGCATTATGTCAATGACTTGTCCCCATAAAGATAGTGAGACAAGACTGTGTGTGTGTGTGTGTGTATGTGTGTATGTGTGTATTTGTGTGTGTGTGTGGCATCTGGCCTAGTATCTGCATAAGAGTATCTGTGCGGCTTCCTTACACATAGTGTATGTTCTTAAGTGTGTGTGTGTGTGTGTGTGTGTGTGTGTGTGTGTGTGTGTGTGTGTGTGTGTGTGTGTGTGAATGACTTTAGAGCTACCAAACAAAACAAGTATCAGGTCTGCATGTGTGAAGCCTCTGTTGAATTTTAAAAACAGGCCTTTTGTTTAATATTGTTTCTGATAAAGATAGTCATAACATCCTAGTCACTGATATGAACTGAATCATCACTGAAACATAATAACAACAGAATAAACAGTGTGTGTAAAATCCAATCCAAAGTCAGTTTCCATCACAGGGCTTGTCCTCACCATTGTCAATGGCAACAATCATCGTCTAGACGCACTCTTTACACTGCTTGAGGTGTGGTAGGACTTGCTTTGGAAGAGGTTTTGGGCCTTCTGTCATAGCACTGCTGGAGAAACCACCTGGCTGATCTTATAGAGATCTGGTGTCATTGTTGTAAATATGCATGTGTGTGTGTTTTTTTTTTTTTAATCTGTTGATGTATGTGTTTTTGTACAGTATATTGCCATGTGCATGAACCAGACTGTGAAAACAAATTTCCTATCCATCCATCCATGTGACCTGAGGGGGAAAAGGTTCCTCCTGAGCCTGTACGGCTGCCTGGTTTACACGGTGATGTTCCCTGTTACGATGCTCTTGATGATGCAGGAGTCGAAATTTGTAAGTATTTTAGAAGATATTCAGAATTTTGTGAGGTGTCTGAGGTGAAAGAGTTTCTCTTTGCCTTTCTCACCACTGAGTCAGTATGCAGCACCCAGGCCAAACCCTCGGCTTGGACACCGAGTTTCTTATAGCTGTCCACACTCTCCACAGAGGACCTGTTATTATTAAGTGGGTGTTCCTTCCCTACTTCTTCTCAAAGTCCACTATCATCTCCTTAGTCTTGCTGTCATTCATGATTAAGTGGGGCAGGTCCTCTACTTCTTTCACTTAGGCCTTTTCATTGTCTGTGATCAGACTGTGTAGTCAGCTAACTTTATGATGGTGACGAAAATGGCTACACAGTTGTGTGAGTACAAGCAGTACAGCAGGGGAGCTCAAAACACAGCCCTGGGGTGCTCCAGTGTTAAAGATAAGGGGTTGGAAGAGGGGTGACTGCCTACCTTCACCATCTGGGGTCTGCCTGTCAAAAAGTCAAATATCCACATGCACAGTGAGGTGTTTGATCCCAGGTCCCTGAGCTTTGCGACGAGCCTGGAGGGACTTATGGTGCTAAATGCGGAAATGCAGTCAATAAACAGCGATCTAACATAGGTTCCCTTTTTTTCCAGGTGAGACAGGGTGGTGTAGAGAATGTGTGCTACGGCGTCTTCCATCAAACGTCTGGGATGGTAGGCAAACTGTAAAGGGTCCCCTCTGCTGGGTAGTGAGGATATAATCCTTGACCAGAGGTGAGTGCCACTGGGCGGTAATCATTCAGGCAGGCTGGTCTTGTTTACATGGGCACAGGAATGACGTTGGTATGACAGACTGATTATCATTGTTAATGCCTAATTGGTCAGCAGATAGTTTGAAGACACACCCACTGATACCGTCAGGTCCTGCTGCTTTCTTGGGAGTTTACACGCTTGAAAGCCTTCCTGAGCTCATCCTCAGAAAGGGAGATGTACTTGTGAAACTGTGAGAGGTGCACCAACCCATTCATTAACTACTGCTTCAGCTGTTTCTGCATGTTGGCTGCTGATGGCCTCAAAGTGAGCATCAAATGTGTTTATCTCACTTGCTATTGACGCATCAGCACTTGACAAGGGGAAGGGGTTAGATTTGCAATCTTTCATAGTTCTCAGACCTTGCCACATGCTTTGGGTTGCTGGGGAATTGTAGTTCCACTTTCTTCCGTAGTCCCTGTTTGCCTCCATTACTGCTATACTTGTGAAATGATTTAACTGTAGTTTTAGGTAAAGTTGTGTCTGATGTTTTACAAACTAAATCTACCACAAACTCAGTAATTAAATTGATGTCATCAGTGTTATGGACAGTGTTGAACGTGTTTCAGACTGCGTTGCGTAGTGCAGACTGTAGGGCGACCTTTGATTGGCTTAACCATTTACTGACCTCGTGCTTCACTAGGGGCATTACCGCTGTGACAACGGCCGATGTAATTTCCCTTGGTAGAATTAATTAAATCAATCAATCAGTTTGTTATCCAATGCCTTTACATTGGCTATCAAGATGCAAGATGCTTGGCAGAGGATATCCATGTGGCCAGGATTTTAGCTGGTGTTTAATCCCTCCACTCTTGCCTTGCTGCCTCCTCTGATCAACTCTCTTTTTTCTGTGTGCGTTGTCATAAACGGGGGTGTTTGGGGCGTCATTTGAGCTGTACCAATCTAATCTGGAATCCTTTAGGACAATACACTATTTACTATTTGGAAATGCAGATCCCAAAACTTCAACATATAGTACAAAACTCTACATTACTTTCGAAGAACTGAATCAGAATTACCAAATAAGTCAAGAATCTGATTTTCAATACGTACAACTCGTATGACTCCTGGACAAACATATTCTCAATGACCAATAATTACAGATGTTCACCTCTGATACTGTGTAAAACGCTGATATTGGTATCGGGAGGTACTGGAGTTAATGCACCGATCCGTTACCACATAATAAATCCCGAATGAAAATCTACACTAATGTTGTTTATTTATGTTTTTTTCTGTTATAACTGACTGTCAAACTGAATAATAAAAGAATGTTCTGTGCCATTCATTGTTTGTGTTTGTTCATGTTTAACAAAGAGTTTAACCTGAGCCAGGCTGTAGAACAAAGATAGAAATCATATTACATACATACGGGGATAGTAGTATACAGCTGTTAAAACATAATAAAATATATGGCACACTGGTATCGGATGAGTATTTGGTATAGGCTGATATGCCAACCTCCAACTGATTCAAGACAAGGTAAACTACAGAAAACCCCTCACCCTCGAAAGAATGCACCAAAAAGACACTCCCCACTCTGCCCGCCTAACAGCTTAGATGATTACACCCACACAATCTGGCACTGCCTACCCATACACCCAACACTTTTGGAAGGAAATCAATGATTAACTGTCCTTCACATTGAACTACAGGATTCCACTCTCCTTATTACTCTACTCTATTAGGTTAGGTATCATGAGTCACACTCGTCATCCATCTTTTAAAAGTAGTACTCATTGCTCTAACTGTTGCAAAGAAGACCACCCCCCTAAACTGCAAAAGCAAGATAAAACTAAACATTCTACAAGATAAACCTCTTTATAAAATGTATAGATAACTATAGTATATAATCTTTTCCTATCGTTATTATTATTTAGTTATTTCCATCATAGTTAGTACTTTTAGTTTCAATGCATACACAATTAATATTACTATTATTGTTACGTTGTACATTTCAAGGTTTTCTTAAGCAGATGGAGTTTAGTTTTGACCTTCAGTCATTTAATATAACTATTAGTATTACTATTATTGTTAGGTTAGGTTGTAGATTTCAAGGTTTTCTTAAGCAGATGGAGTTTAGTTTGGACCTTCAGTCACATCAGTCAATACTTAAGCATAGTCTACCTGCTGAGGAAGGCTGTGAGACATGCTAGAACATTCTCAAAAGGTAGACCTCCAGTTCCTATTGTAATTGTTTCCAAGGTAAATAATGAACGCTTAAAGGTATAAAAGACTTCAGATAAAGTATTATGGGACCACTAAGGTCTATATAAAAGAGACTTCAGATACAGTATTAGGGGACCACTAAGGTCTATATAAAAGAGACTTCAGATACAGTATTAGGGGACCACTAAGGTCTATATAAAGAGACTTCAGATACAGTATTAGGGGACCACTAAGGTCTATATAAAAGAGACTTCAGATACAGTATTAGGGGACCACTAAGGTCTATATAAAAGAGACTTCAGATACAGTATTAGGGGACCACTAAGGCCTATATAAAAGAGACTTCAGATACAGTATTAGAGGACCACTAAGGTATATATAAAAGAGACTTTACCATTTAAGTTACTTACCACAAAAATGCCCAGTAAAATACCATAATGTTCTTTTCTGGTTCATTACTGTAATATGCATTGCATTATGGGTAGTAACATTTAATTTACAGTGATTTACTGTATTTTTTGAATTTGTGGTAGTCTGCTGTAAAACAACAGCAGTAGTGCTACTGTAGGTGAATAAGACAGACTTAAATAAAATTGTTAGTTCATGTTATAGAAGCATAGAAATTAAATGGAAAAATAAAATATCTCTTAAAATTAAATTATTTCATTTTATAGAGATATTTTACATTTTATGTATTATGTTTTTAGCAGTGAAGGTAATTTAAAATTGTGACATGCGTTTCAGCAGTGTAAATAACTTATTGAGAGTTGTGAAGACAAACAAGAAAGGGATCACATAAATGCTTGACCGCCATATTTGACCTCTGACCTCACGACTTCAAAAGAATAGCGGGTCGATACTTCAAAGGTGTTAAACGAAGTAGCGGCTCGAGACATCAAAGGAGTACCGCATTGGTCCGCGCGCACTAGAGTCCGGTCACACACTACTCAGAGAGAGCTGGAGAAACGTTAAGGTAAGGTCAATCTTTGCTAATTCTGTGACATTAAAATCTCTGCTGATAAGCCTTCGCAAGCGGCAACGTTAGGTTACCGACCTGTGTCATAGCTTGGCTAGAGCAAGCTGTTAACTAGCTTCCCCCCCAAGGAAGTTGGAGCTTAACATTTTGCCCGTGGTTTAGCTAGCTGTAATTGCGACGTTCGGTAAAGCTTATACAACTCGTTTAACATGCGCTGTTCGGGACATCTTTTTTACTTTACTGTCAGACCATTGCCTGAAATACAATGTAACATATATTCTGGAAGTTTAAGGTCGGTTGTTGCTAGTTTTTGAGCTAGCTGTTGCTGCATTTTGGCTAACGTTACCTCCGGTTAATGCTAACGTTATATTCCCGAGCCTGTTGGTTGGTTTGTCAGTGTTTTAAAATGATTAAGCAAACTCATTACAGCTGTGTTATAGGCCTAGTATAGGCTACGCGGTTATATTAGTGGAAGTAAAGTTAACATTAAACCGTTACCTTTACATTTGCCCATCTAGTTAACATTTAGGCTATGTCTTTTTTTTTTTTAAACACACAAAAAAAGCACCCATTCTATATGTCGGACGACAGGAAAAGCGTCTTTAAGTAACGTTACTGTGGTGGATGGAAAAAAAAAAATCATTGTAGGGTTTTTCTAGCTAAAAAAGACGTGTGCTAAATTTAATTCAATGGTAACCACAATTAGCTCTAGTTTCGGTGTCGCCAGCATTTATGGAGAGCAGTTTTTTGCCTTGGTTTCAGGGTTTGGCCACTTAAAACCATCGTGACGTCCAGCAAAGATTTGCCTCAGTGCCTTACTTTGCAATAGTAGGCCTATTATTGCTTTTTTTAATGTGATATTTCATATAGTTCATCCTTTTTAGTGTATGAGACCTTAGCTAAAGAGTGTGTAACTCAAAGCATATGGTTTTAGGAGTTGAGTCTATAGCTACCATGGTTTATGGGGGAAAAGAAAAGTAAAATTTAAAAAATGTATTTTCCTAGCCGCTTAAACTTAAATTTGACGGCTTGTTCAACAAGTTGTTTAAGGACTCTTCATAATGGCATAGGGATTAACTTTTAACACATCACATAACATTCTGTGTTATTCTAACTATATAAGAGTTACCTACATTATACTGGTTACCTGCATACTAATGCATTTTTTTTATCTTGTTGTAACTGTGTTTATAACTCCATGCATTGACTTTAAAATATAAAATTTCATCACTTCATATGTAGAACAACAACCAGTGACTAGAACAACTGAGAGACGGGAGGAAGAAGAAAGCTGGATGAAGGTCTGACCCCATGATCCCTTTCAACAATCTATCATCATACAACAAAAAGTAAGTACAGGTGTACGTTTTGCAACCTGTGTACTCTAGAATTAGGAATATTCTGTAGACATGTGAAAAAACATCAGCACATGGCAAGCTATAGGTTTGCATGTGGAAAGGAGCAATGTCCCACTTCCTTTAAACAGGAACCACAAACACATACATACATACATATGTGTGTGTGTGTGTGTGTGTAAATAAAGGGCTGTATTTGAAGATGACTGCTCTTGATAATGAAAATTTTAAACCTGTTTTTCTTTTAAGATTCTTCTTAAGGATCAACCCAGATGAGGGCACCAAGTACACTACTACAGTGGCTACAAGCCACAAGACTAGAGTCGTCCAAAGAAAGGTGACGAGCATCATCTCCAGAGTCACCACTTTCTTCCAATGGCTCATGGAATTTGAGAGGAAGACACCAAACTAGGTAAGCATTTTCTTGTGTGATGTAATAACGTTAACATCAGAAAAATGATTACTCAGTACGATGAAGTAGTGCAGCATACCCTGCCTGCTACAACATTGACACAACTAAATCATCTTGTATTTACCACTTGTGTAAGCAGAGGTCACAGTTATGCAGCAAAAGCTACAAAGTGTTGTTTTAATTTAAGTCATCTTAGTTTTTTTTTTTTATAAAAGTGACTGATAAGAACAACAATCTTTGAAGTTGGTCCAGTACTGAGCGTGAACACTGTGACCTGCAGCTTTCAAACCAAAAAAATGTATTACTTTTGTACATGGGCTAAAGTCAGTTATTTGGAATTTATTAAATTCAATAGCATTTATGTAAAATATTTAAAATTGTTTGTATAGCCAATGCCAAATAGTGTAAACATATTGTGAACCACAATCACAGTAAAACTATAATACAGCAAGTATTACAGTATCATTTAGCAATTTGTAATTACAATATGATTACTGTAAGGGTATTATACAGTAAAACTAAGTTACAGTAAGGGTATTTTTACTACTGTAAAACTAAGGTACAGTAAGGGTATTATTACTGTACAACTAAGTTACAGTAAGGGTATTATTACTGTACAACTAAGTTACAGTAAGGGTATAATACTGTAAAAAACAAGTACAGTTATGATACTGTAATTGCGGAGTTACAGTAACTTACTGGCAACACGTTGCCAGTAATTTACCGCAAAAATACAATAAAAAGTCTAACAGTGTAATATTGCTTTAACATGAGATGACATACTACTTCCACTGCTTGATTGACAACATATGTGTAGTGAAGTAAAAAAGAACTAAACACCAAAGACATACAGGCAAAACCAAACCAACATCTTTAAATTCCTGCTCCTGATTTAGCACTGCACCACTGTAGAACACCCCAGACACACACCACCACAAGGAGTCACATGACGCACGCACACGCACACAGACAAGCACACAGACACAGATATGCAAACGTACACAGACACACACACACACACACATATATATCACTGTACACAAAGCACAGGCATTAAGCACACATGCACAGCAGGGCTTATGGTTTTCCAGTGTTTCCTGCTGGCACTGCATTGCAGTCATCTCTGACCTCCAAGCTCCTGGCTGTCCACTCCTCCATCAACCTCCCCTCCTCCTTTCCCCGTCTTCCTCGCCTTGTCCTAACTCCAGTCCTGTGTGTCACTTCCGCATTCCTCCCTCCACCTACCTGACTCTCCTGTCCACACGGAACTTCAACATCCTCCCCTGAATCCGTCATGTACCGACAGTGTAAGAGACGGGACCGGCGGACGGACAGATGGAGGAGCGATGGAGAGATGAACAGAGAGGTGGAGAGCAGTGGGACAGATACACACCACTGTCCTCTTCTCTCTCCTTCAGACTGCATGCCTCTCTCTCTCTCTCTCTCTCTCTTTTTCTCTCTCTCCCTCCCTCTCTCTCTCTCTCTCTCTCGCTCTCTCTCTCTCTCTCACACACACATACACACACAGACACACACAGACACACACAAACACACACAAACACACACAAAGACATAAACACAGACACACATACACACTTGCTGCCTTCAGGCTGAGAATTGCAACACTCAGCTGATTCAGTCCCCTAACAGTCTGGTTGATATACGCTCTATCTCTAACATACTCTTTCTCTCTCTATCTTTATTTCATTTGCTGTCCACCTCTCTCTGTGTCTCTGTCTCTCACACACACATACACACACACACACACACACACACACACACAAACACGCACAAGCACCCGCACCCCACACACACACACACACACACACACAATGTCTGTGTCAGTATAATTCCTCTCTTGTTTTTCTCACAAAACAAAAACACCATGTGGTCTTAGCTACTGCCAGTGTGTGTATGTGTGTGTGTGTATACACATCTGTCCAGAGTCCTGGAAGAACTCATGGCCAGTGTGCCACAGGAACAAACATCCAGCCCATTTGGCCAGGAGTGAATGCCTGATCAGCTGGAGCCATGGCGTTGGGGGTTAAGTAAATGTAAATGCACTTTTCTAGTCTACTCAAAGCGCTTTTACATAGTATGGCAGGGTCAGCAGCCTCGGCCACAGTGTAAAAAAACTCTCATATCAATCATTTTTATAACTGAGCTGTCTCCACGAAACAGAGCAAACATCAACTGCTGACAAAGACCATGAATGAAGGCTCAGATTTGCAAACTGGACTACAAAGAAGAACTCTCTAACACTTCTGCACCTGAAAGAGAGAAACCAGAGGCCAGGGTATGTATGGCTGGGGGAAAACGACTCCTGATGAATACGTGTCTATTGTAAATACGTAACTGCATGTACAGTACATGTTGCTGATGTTTTAATGCAGTTAATGCTTTAAATCTATTTTGTTAAGATTAATGGTACATATGAATGGTTTGGTCTAAAGAAATAGTTTTCCTTTGTGGCAAGTAAGGCTAATACGGTGGCAACGACATTTCTACTGTTTACGCTTTACATTTAAATCACTGGCTCCAGAACATTTAGTGGTGGGTTTTGCATAAATATTAAGGGTATCCTTACTGATATATTGGCAAATGTGAATATTGGATTAGCGCACAAGCCTGGAACCAAAGAGACTGTGACTTCTTAGAGCACACAGTTATATGTTGCATATCAGGTAATAGTTACTATAAACACTTTCTGTTGTGTTCTAAAAAAAACAGAAGGGGAATAATGTAAGATACACAATATAACTTTACAGTTTACACAATAAATTTGTATCGTGTATCGTACATTCTTTCCCTTATTGGTGTTGTTTAACCTTTCTCATAAAAAAAGAAAAATCTCCTCAACACCTACATCTTCAACTGAATAGCTCCCATGATGCCTCATGGGCCAAAAGTCACATGTATTTGTCGATGTCAGCATTAAAAGCAGCTTGAGTAGGAACCCCTGGGCCCAGAGCTCAGCAGGACTCCCATATTAACATGTCAGCCTGTCAACATGAATCCTGAGAGGCTGCACCTAATCACATATATCTGGATACTGTCTCTACTCCTTAAGGCTCCTCATGGTGATGTGTTCCATTACGATGTACTGTACAGAAATATGTAAGTTGCAATATCACAATACTATGTCTGCAGGGAGTTGAAAGGCTTATTAAAGCCCCAGTGTGTAACATTTGTAGTTGTTCATTATCAAAATCTGTGTTGCCCGTTCACAAACTTAAAAATCAAGTATTCTTATTGCCTTGGAAGTTTACATTTGCGCTTGCATGAACTGGGGTAGACTCTCCATGGTCATACTCCATCTTGAAATACGTTAGCCGGTAAGGGACATACGGGACGTACTGCTCCGCCTTTCACGTTTTTGACTCACAGCTGCTGCTAACGCTGCTAATGGGTATCGTTACTTCCCGGCCCCGGCAAGTCTGAAGAAGGAAACATGGAGGACCACACACATTCAAAATCCAAATTTCAGGAACAGGAGTCTTCTTCTTTGCCCAGAATAAGAAAATGGAGATTGAAAAGATCGACAGACTAGTGTCATCAGAAAAAAAGAGTAAACGTTGTAGCTTCTTTGGACGCACACAAAAAAATCCCAACTTGTTAATTATTCTCCTGACCGGTGCAGTCGCTTTTTCGTTCTCTCTCCTGTCCGTTGGGTGGCGTGCCCTTCTCTACGGCTGATAGACGGCCTATTGTACACTTTTGCTTTTTGAAGGGTGACGGCTACCGTAGCAGCAATACGTCTGATGAACTGCGCGGTGAGAGAGATACAATTTTGCACATTGTATTCTTTGTCTGTTGCGTTACAATTAAAATTGTTAATCAAAAAAAGCTTACTATTAACTAATCAGTGGGATGCTTTTATTGCGAAGAAGTTATAGGAAATGCGATGTGTTTGTCACATATTCGGTGCGGTCTGCCAACACCAGCTAGCGACTTGTCAACAGGCTTACCACTAGCTAGCTAAAAAACAAAGAACACTGTCTGTTGGAAGGTTTGATGTAAAAATAATGGATGGAGCTTTCAGGTCTGAAACGTGAAGCCAATGCTGAAGTGCCTGAAAGTTGCATTCTATCTCATGTCCAGCAAGACTCCACTGGCTCCAAAAAGAAGTCAGGTTCTATAGAAGTCTATGGGGAAGGCTACTTCTCACTTTATTACCTCAGTAAACATTTTCATAACAAGTTTATGGTCTCAACCGCTAGTTTCAAATCTTCTTCAATACAGCATGATGTTCATTTAGTAAATTATGGTCCTATTTATTTTAGAATAGACAATAGAGCAGGGGATGCTCAAGGGGCGTGGCTACACACCGGTCTGTCAATCAGGACAGCAATTCTAACCATGGCACCGTGGGCATTAAAGGGACACTATGCAGTTTTGGCAATTTCTTTGCTGTTTTTTTTTGCTTTTTGCTCGCAGGTTTCTCTATGAAGCCCCCCCTACATGTGTCTCTATAGAGCCCCCTCTATAGGTTTCTCTATGGAGCCCCCCCTACATGTGTCTCTATAGAGTCCCCCCTATAGGTTTCTCTATGGAGCCCCCCCTATAGCTTCAGAATAGATATTTGGCAGCTCCTATGTTTACTTGTGTCTGACCCCTCCCTTGGTCAGTCTGCCGTTTCCTCTTTCCTAAGACAATGCTTTCCTAGCTTTCTGCTTCTTTTTTTGCCGGCTCAGCCATGACAATAGTGTGAAAAACTCCATCACTACCTTGTTAGCCGGTCCTGAATGGCCGTATGTGTGCAGTGCCGTGAAGCAAGCCATTACATCACAAGACCTGATATCACGCCGTACTAAGTTTTAAACATGCTTTTAGCCTCTAAACATGTTTAAATTGTCATTACAAGTGCCTAGCCATGTGCAGTGATTCCTTCCAAGTGAACACAGTGAATTTGACTGCAGTAGAAAAGTATAAAAGTTGTGTTACTTCAGCCAGTGCACATACCTCTGTTTATTTCCTGTTTTCAGCCATTACATTACGAGACCTGATATCACGCCATACTTCCTGATGCTGAGGCCCGCCGGACCAAAGTTGCAAGGGTGCTTTTTCTGCTCACAGGCTCTAGAGGGAAGCGAGACAAGCATCCTTTAAAGGTGCTGTAGGTAGGACTGTGAAGATCGAGGATTTAGCCAAAGAATTTGAACATCGCAAACTCTCTGTTCCTTTCAGCTAATCTCCAAACGGTCTCCAAAGCCCCTCCCCCCATGAGGGACAATGAATATGACAAAAAGTTAGTTTTATTTAGTCTTTTATTATACGTCTTACCTACTGCACCTTTAACCCGAAAAAGTCACATAACCATTCCATTGACTCAGAAGCTATTCAGTTAAGGTAAATTATTCTAAAAAACTGCATAGTTTCCCTTTAAAATAGACCTGGAATTGTTTTGGGGTGTCTTGTCTTGTCTGTTTTTTCATCTTAAACTTTGACCCTCTTACTGTGTGTTGTCACTTCATCAAAGTTAAGAGAGGAACAGAGGATGGGAACAAAGGAAAAGTTGTAAAGTTAAAGGTTACATATTTGTTAAAACTGTCACTATGCCCTGACAGTAGAATATGAGACAGATAATCTGTGAAAAAATCAAGCTCCTATGGCTCCTCCCTGTGCTCCTACTGCCATTTGGCAGAAATACACCGCTCCCGGTCGGAAACAGCCAATCAGAGCCAGGAGGACTGTCTTAGCAGTGTCAATCACTCTCGTGTACGGCTGCTCATAACCCTCCCCCCCTCCCCCCGCACAGCGCGTACCGTGTCCAAGCTCAAGATTGCCCGTGTGCTGCAGCTGTGCTAATCGCGGAGAAACAACTTTTCAGGAAAACTGCCATTTTCTGGAGTGACACCTGCTCAGAAAACAAAGACGGGCAAACAGAAGAAGACCGATGACGAAAAGCGAGCTAAAAGAAAGAATTAAACCGAGCCGAAATAAAACGACGGTCAACATCGGAGGGCTTTTCAGAGGTGGAGGGAGCTACGCCTCCTGAAAGGATTCAACACGGATTCAGAGCTAGCCACATTTCTGCTTGACCTGTAAGTATCGCTGCTTGATTTGTTTCATTTATTAATAACTAGCTACACAACTAAGCTAGCGATGGTTACAGTATCGCTGGTGATAGCGCAAATCTCATTTTACTCTGTAGCTTGTTGCTAGCTAAGTCTAACAGTTAGCTTGTTAGCTTGTAGCACGGCAGGAATGTTGTCGCTAACTCCTTCACCCTCAGTATAAGCCATATTGTTTCGATACCTACATTTAGTAAGCCTAAATGTGTTTTTGTCGATCACAATTAAATGCAGCTATGGTGAAACTACTTTAATTGTGCGCTGTCCCTGCCTGTTTCTTCCCCCTTAGGATTGTAAATCAAATGTCTGACACACATTCTTTATGCTCCTCCAACAGGTCAGACATGGCTCCAGACACAGAGGCACGTTTCAGTCCAAATCAAGATGTTCAGTATTTCCTTGTGTGTACTTTACAAAAAAAGCTAATTTATTTTACCCATATGCAAAATAAAACCTAAGATATTTCTAAGATGTTGTTATTCCTTGGCTTAGTGAGCTTTCTCAGTGATTCATCATTCCTACTGAAAGTTTAGTGTTTTAAATTGATCCAAAAGGTAATTCAGTAATGTACTGTGTAAAGTGCTGCTTTTGTTCTCACAAATAAGCGATTACATAAACATTTTAATCCCTTTTTTATTGAAAAATATTTACAAAACTTTTAATAGAAATATTTTAAATAAGCATTTTTTTTACATAAAGTTTTAAAAGCACAGCACACAACAGCTATACCCTCCTCAGAATAAATCTCCTGTATTGTGTGGAAAGCATCGGTGGCCCTGCTTACTAGCCTGCGCGTTCACGGCAGGCTCGAGGAGCTGTGGAGGGGGGGCTGCAGCGCAGCAGAGAGCAAGTGGGAGGAGCCTGTAAGGTGTGCTTGTTCAAATTTTTAGGCTAAGTCCACGTTTCCTCAAAACTACCTACTGCAGCTTTAAGACTACTCTGAAATATTACTTTTAATTTTTAACATAGACCAGTAGAGGGTACAAAAAAATGCAAGACCCTACAGAAGCAAAGATGGTCAGTTGAAATTATTTGCTTGAAATTTAGCAAACACAAATTTAAAGTGTCATCACTCGCAAAAGCCCATTGTTAAGGTTAGAGGTTGAAGGTGGAAGCTGCTACATGGTGAGCATCTGTTTGTACCATCATTTTCTAAAAAGCATGGTCAGTATGGCACAGAGCCAGCAGAAATCTGGCCACCATCCAGCGCAGAGAGCTGGCAGCGTTTGCACGGCTTTGAGCTTGGGGAGGTAGCCTACAGCAGACTGGCCATACAGTATATGGCCCTGTCCCACACATTGTGAGGCTCTTTACTTATCATCAAACAATAAATCAGGTGTTGTCTTGCTCTCAGCCAACAGAGCATAACATTTACTATTTTCAACAAAGTGTGTGCAGTGCAGTTTCATTACGCGCACTTCTGTAATTAAAGCTAACTTTTGATTTTAAAGAACGTCTGTTACATTCAAGCCATAGCCAAATGAGTTGCAGCAGCACACACACATGCAAAAGATTACTTATAAAAATATAATGGAGCAAATCCTCCATCATAAAAGCAATGCGCCAAGGTCCGAACACGCCTGGCTTTTAAAAGTAATGGGAGAGGACACTCTTATTGGTTTATTGCAAGTACATTTATGAACCATGCGGCCGACGCACGGACCCTTTTTTCTGCCGTCACATTAGCAAAAGTGGATTTGGACACGGCCTAGCCGCACGTGCACCAGAGCCGTGCGCTTCGATCTATAAAATAGGGCCCAAAGACTTAATGCATATTTATTCGCCAGTCTACTTAACGTGTATATCTGTTGTTGTGTATATATCTGTTGTTTGTACATTTTTTTTTCTTTTGAGCTGCTGTAGCACAGGAATTTCCCCAGTGCAGAATAAATCTCTTATCTTATATTATTGTATCTTTATGGCTATAGCCTTTCTTTTTAGTTTTACTGACTGAGTTCTTTTGAACCGTTTCCCTATTTTCTAGATTAGTGGTGTCTTTCAAGAGAAATGGAGCAGCGTGGTTGAGAATTCATTTCTGAAATGCCAGAATGAAGCATCAAAACATAAAATGGATTACTTATGAACTACAAGTACTGATGTGTATCATCTGTTTTGTTCACTTAATAAATATAATATTTATATAAATAAGTAAAAAAAAAAATATATATATATACTTGATGCTACTGCTGATTAGGTGTGTTGGTTAGGTCAGGAAATCAGTTGGAATGTAGAGAAACAATGACCCGGGTGGTCTGGCAGTAAAGGAGGGAGGAGCTGGATTAAGACATACTGTAGCTAAGGGACCGGGAATGCATTGGGAATGTGCTTTCTAACAAATGAGCTTAAGCCTGGAAGCAGCTGGTGTTTGTCCTAACAACGGTACCTGGATAAGATCAGAGAGAGGCCAGGACAACACCACACAACAAGACAGAAGTCCGTACCGCCCAGCCAAGGAATCTTGAGCTGTGTTACATCCCAAACAGGTCCGTTGTAAGCCTCGCACAGAGAGCCACAGAGCACTGATCCACTGCAGTGAGATAGTGATCACATTCAGAATGCCATGTCACACGATGCCTGTTTTTAACCATAACAAAAATTCTTTCACACTAGAAACGAACCGGTCCATGGTTCAGTTTGATTGGCACCAAGCTCGCCTCTTTTCATCAGACCAAGGTTTGGCTGTTTGGTCTGGACCATGGGCCAGGGGAGGTTTTACACTTGCCGTTTTGGTGATTGCAAGATCAGAAATCATTGTAGACCTGAGATTGCAAGAGAAATGTGGAAGAAAAGAGCAAACCTTTGGCTAAATGGAGAATTCTGGTCAATTTCAATACGTAGATCTGTTGTTTCTAAATATGGAGTGCTGGCAGTAGAGAGAGAAAAATGAAAACAATCAGTGCTGCCTACATCGTGTTATCCTCTTGCTAGAGTTAGCACCCAACAGGTTTAAACAGGGCAAGTTTTAAACATGCTTTTAGCCTCTAAACATGTTTAAATTGTCATTACAAATGCCTAGCCATGTGCAGTGATTCCTTCCAAGTGAACACAGTGAATTTGACTGCAGTAGATGTGACAGAAAGGCACAAAAGTTCTGTTAATTCAGCCAGTTCAGCCTGTTTTCTGGTGAAGTCCACACTAGTCAAAACACGGCTTTCTCTCACATCTACTGCAGTCAAATTTGCTGTGTTCACTCGCGGAAGGAATAACTACACATGGGTAGGCATGTAATGACATTTTGAACATGTTTGGAGGCTAAAAACATGTTTTAAACTTGCCCAATGTAGACAGCACCGATTGTTTTCATTTTTCTCTCTACTGACAGCACTCCAAATTTACAAACAACAGAGCTACGTGTTGAAATTGACTGGAAATCTTTAATAAGACAATGCTGCAAAGAATGTTTCTATGTCAATTAAATTTTATTTATAGTCAGTGTTGGGCAAGTTGCTTTAAAAAAGTCAGTAGTTACAGTTACTAGTTACTTCTTCCAAAAAGTAACTAAATTAGATACTCAGTTACAAAGTAACTAATTACTTCAGAAAGTAACAAATGGGCAAAATTAAATAATGCTTGTTAAGCACTATAGCAAAAATATTTTGTAATGCAAAATAACGTAAGTGGCCTGATGTTTGTACTTGTGCGCTGGTGTGTGCATCCAGCCGGCATCTGTGTGTGTGTGTGGGGGGGTGATAGAGAAAGAGAAGTGAACAGCAGAGAACAGCAATTAGCTTCGGAGCGAGTAGCCACTCTAGAGTCAGTGGGAACCCCCCCCCCCCCCCAATTTCATAACGCCATACTTGTCTCTCGTTGACTAACTCGCTTGTATTGTTTGTTATGTGTCCGACTCTGCATGCTTTCAAACACCCGCCCAACTCTACCTCTGATTGGCTTACCATGAAATTTTACCCAATCTCACCCAATCGTCAGCATTAATGCGTTTGTCTCGTGCATTGCCCACTACCCAAGGAAGAAAAAAAGTATTTGCCTCTCGGCTCAGAGATCTACTTGGTCTGATGAAAAAAAACAGCTTCAATTATAGTAACGCACCACATTTTTCGGCAGTAACGGTAACAGCGTTATTAAGATGGAAAGAGTAATCAATTACATTACTTGTTACTGAAAAAAGTAACAGCGTTATTTATAATGTTATTCCCATCACTGTTTATAGTATGAAATCATAACAAGAGTTATGTCGAGACACTTATAGATAGAGTAGGTCTAGACCACACTGTATAATTTATGGTGAAAGTCCCAACAATTCTAGTAATTCCCCCAAGAGCAAGCATTTAGTGCGACAGTGGCGAGGAAAAACTCCCTTTTAGGACTGGTTGGGGGTGTGATGAACAGTGGCAATAAACTTGGCTCACTTATTGTATTAAGTATTACAATAAAGCAGTTTCCAAAACATCCCATTTCTTTTCCTGTCCTATTGAAGACCAATCAATACATGTTCTGATCAAAGGGTTGCGGCCCTCTGCTGAAACACTGCATCATATGTAACACCTCGTTTCTTTGCTCCCCTGTGCTCCAGGAGGCTCCTCTCGCCTCACTTTCCATCTCTTGCTAAATGCATTTACGTTATTGGACCTCACTAAGTGATGGCAGACTTCGATCAATTTCCGGGGCACGGGCCGGAGGATGGAGGAAGGGAGGAGGCTACATTAGCAGAACGGAAAACACGCTGAGTGACCAGCAGAAACAGACACCAGACAAAAGCTCTCACAGCATCGGCTGGGAGGAGGTCAAAGGTCATCATTTACCCAGAGTTAGATCAAGCAGAGCAGCAGAGAATAGTATGATCATCAAACTGTTAAGCAGAACTGTTTAAGAAGTCAGCAGTTGTATAAACCAAGTAATCATTTTAAACTGAAAACAGATCCACTCTTTTATTAACATACTGATGACAAAGGGCAAGGAGAGGATTAGATTATCAGCATTTACGATAACAAGCCCCTGTTTCCCAGCTCTAACGAGGCAGATAGAAACCAGGCAAGGCTCTGCATAAATTTCAAATAAAGCAACATGTACAACTGGCTCCAACTTAATTACAGTAGTTGTTGCTGGTATGCTGTAAACACTGATACAAACAACTACCATTAAGTTGTGATTGTTAGTCTTTCCCTGTTAGGGATACAAAAATTTTCAAAATGTTTCCGATATGGGTTTTCAGCAATCTGTAATTTACTTAAGTATTTATCTGTCTAATTACAAAGGTCTTAACTAAGTTTCTCTCAAAACATACACATTGAAAAACAAATTAGCTCAATATGAAGGTAATTTCTAGGGGACTGCGCTGAGCAGAGACTCTGAGGTGCTTGGTTAACACAAGCTTCAGTTATGACTTGGATGAACAGAATATATTCTATAACATAGTTACAATACATGTCATTTAGCTGACGCTTTTATTCAAAGCAACTTACAATTGCTTTTTAAATGCCAGAGGCCGCATGCCTCTGAAGCAACTTTGGGTTAAGTGCCTTGCTCAGGGACACATTGGTAAATGTATTGCAGTGGGAATTGAACCCAGATCTCCCACACCAAAGGCATGTGTCATATCCACTGCACCATCACCACCATCGTATAGTGTGTTTTGGATGCATTTACACGTGGGTATGCCTCTGCTTCTACAAAATATACAACTAATTAATTATTAATATAAAAGATGAATAAATCACTTCAGACAAAGGTTAAGCAGGTGGAAAGACTGAAGGGCCATACAGTATCAGTTCTGCTGTAGCAGCTTCTAGTCAGAGATAACACCACAGTAAAATAATGAACACCATTAAACTATTTTTTTCAGCCAAGTACCCCCTTACCAGCAAAAAAACATTTTTGGTAGGAATAAAGGCTACACATTAGATCAGAGGTCTTCAACAGGGGGGTTCAGGACCCCTAGGGTGTCTCACTTATCTCTCATTTATAAATCTACACAGGATTTATAAAATCATGTCAACAATTAGGCTATTTTAATAGCCTAGGATTCTATACAAAAAAGGAATGCATAAAGGCTTTAGGCCACTCTATTCATACAGTTTAATATGCAACTTAATTTTATACAATATATATGTAGTATGGGGTCCCTGCTCCATCTCTCTTCCAGTTAAGGGGTCCTTGGCTTAAAAAACGTTGAAGACCCCTGCATTACATTACAGCTCTGCACCAACAGTGCACTTAATAACCTTGTAAATGAACGACACTTAAATTATTTTAAATGTTAAGGACCCATCACTAAATTCACTCAACAACAGTATAATTATTTTAGGAATTATACATGACTGAGCTTTCTTTTTTAAATGACTGTAGCATTCTAAAGTACCCCGAGGGGTACACTTACGCCCAATGGAGTATCACTGTTGTCATACAGGACGCTTCATATACAGTACCTTCCAGTCATGTCCAACAGTGCTACAGTTCAGGTAGTTTGAGTGCTGCCCTAAATATTCTCCAGGCTTGGCAGCTACAACAGACGCCTCTCATGAATCACCTGCTGGCCTGATTTCATCACTTCATAGCAGCAGAGCACCAAGCACAGGCAGCAGACGTCTGGCCCAATTGGCAACCACAACCAACTTTCTAGTTCCCCTAGGTAACAGGAAGCCTGAGCCATACTGTCCCCTGGTGGACAACAAGATTTACAACAACTCCCATCCTGTCCTCAGATTATTAACCTTCAATTTCAGGGTTCTAAAAATGTATTTCCAAAAGAGAGAAAGGAGTAACTAAAAAAGAGGGCAAACAACTCCTAACTAGGTTCCTTCAGAAGAATGGTATGCGATCCAGATTCATATATCGTTACACCCTTAGTTAGGATTCAAACAGTCACTCAATGTCACATAAAAAAACTATCAAAACATCCAAAGAAACTTCTCAAACCATTCCTGCAGTGGAATCCTCTTCTCCTCTGTTGATGCCAAGAGCGCTTTGCCAATTAAACACAAGTAGGCTACTCCTGGCAGAGCTCTGACGAGGGGATAGCAGGAGAAGCAGAGTAGTGATTTCTGGCACAACTTTGCCTACTTCCAAGGTGCATGGAAGAGGGGTAACTTCCAGCAACACTTGTAGTCAACCTACAAGACAATTACTGCCGTCTGTCAGGAGCAATGGAGGAAGTAGGGTGTCATTATAGGGCAAAAAAAACTTTAAGGAAGGGGTCGGGGGTGGATGGATAGGACAACAAAGAGTTTTGTCCCCTAAACATCACCAAGTCATTTTAGTTGCTTAAACATAACCAGACCTGAACCTTAGATGTGGCAAATCAGAAATATTGTATTTATCTTGTTGTTTCACTCATATTAAATCACATCTGCCTGATATCTGAGCAGTAACTGTTTATTCTATAGCAGCATTGAGATTATTAAGCGATTAGTACCTACTCTGTGTACAAGTCTGCCTTAATGTTTAATGCCTTCAGTAGGATTGTGTATCTATGTGAGTGTGTATAATTCTTCCAGCAAAATCAGTAGGAATATACTTTGACACAATCAGACTTACCCCTGTCCACCCTCCTCTCTCCTTTTTCCTTCAAATGTCTTCTCTCCCTGCACTCGCTCCTCCTCCCTCTCTATGTGAAATCCCCCTGGCCTTCATCCCTTTCACATTTCCCTCTTGCCTTCCCACTGCTGTCCCAATACTCGCTCCTTCTCCTGCAGACAGTTGACTAGCGGCCAGGGTCCGTGAGGCCAGAATGAGAGGAATTTAAACACGGGGAGAGAGAGAGAGAGGTAGAAACAATCGTTTCTTTGCCAAAAAGGATCTGGTCTTTTTCTTCCGGGGCGGCTCTCACTGACCACACATATGGATTACAATCCCCACAGAGCAGCTGCCCGCATCCAAACACTCACTCCCTCTTTCTCTCCTTCTTTCTTTCTGTCAGATTATTTGCAGTTTATAGCACTGCAGCGAGAGAGATTAAAACATGGACACTCTTATGCATGCGCAATCTAAGAAGCGTATATGTGTGATCTGGAGTTAAAACATATTATGTAAAATGGTATGGCCAAAATGTTAAACAGAGGGCCAAAAATATGCTATCATTTAACTTTTCTTTAGTCCTACACTGAATATAGTACTGAACAGTATATGTTTTATGTTATCTGCTCCCTTCCCTCAATCCTACATACTAAAACAAAGACAACTTTACGGAAGAGGATCAGGGCCACACGTTAAAAAAATGTCTTGAGTTCGATTTTAAAGTCATAATTCTTAGAAAAAAAAGTCTGAATTCAGACAATTTTCTCAAAATTCTGACTTTAAACTCAGAATTCAAATACATCTATCACATGTGGCCCTAATCCTCTTCTGTAACATTCATATACAGAATGAATAGCATTCAAACAAATAACTCTTGCTTGAGACTTGGACCAAATGCCTTGAGACTTACTTGGGACTTGAGCAAAGATGACTTGTTCCCAACGCTGGTGAATACACATTACACTAATACAACAGGATCGGAGTTCAAGCCGTGCAGGGCTTCTGGCATCTCTCAAACAGTCATCAGTCAGTGTTTGTGGGTGGGAAGCTGGTGAGGGATTCTGCTCTTTTTCACTGCATGGTCATGTTGTCTGTATCGAGCAGGGGTGTCAAACTCAACTTCAACAAGGGCCACTCTGGAATATGGGAATCACATCGAGGGCCAGACATGTACAGTTTATTGACATGCTTTTATTTAGAAAAAATCATATATCTTTGACTGTATTACAGCATGGTGAATTTTTTAACGTTTGTCACGTTTGTCACATTTCCTCTTGCTACTCTTATAATGCTACCACACTGCACTTAGCTGTATATACTGTATATATCTGTCTATATGGTTCATACAAAATATCCATATTTATATATTATGTTTTTCTTTTTAAATATTCTGGTAATACACTGCATATATCTATATTATTCTTACTACTATTATAATGTTAATTCATACTACATTGCACATATCTGTACATGTTGTTCATACATTGTTCATATTACGTAGCAATATTTATTCTGCTCTTATAACACTGCAATATATTTCTTGTCCTGTTTAGACACCACCTGTCTATACAAACTGCATTTTGTGGTCTTTGTACTACAACAATGAAGTTGAATCTAATCTAAGCTAATGTTTTGTCATTATTGTTGCTTTCTCCAACAATTTTGTGGCTTGATCAACTTTTGTCGCATTTTTGTTGACATAAAGTCCTACAAAAATCAGCAAAAAAGCTCCTAAGTCAACATAGAGTTCAGCAAATCAAGCAAAACAAACAATTTTTTTTATGTTGGCTTCCCCACAGCCGACTGGCAGCCACTTGTTTCACAACCTGATTATGTAAAAGCTCCGGTTCTGGGGGAATTTCTGAGTCTCAAAATTGACAAATCCACCAAATTCTGATGTTGTGTAATTGTAGTTAAAAAAAACAGTTTTCAGCCAGATTAAAACCTGCGAGGGTCCGGTTTCAGTTTTGACACAAGTGATAGAGAGGATATATTGGGGGGGGGGGGGGATGTTAAGCTTGACAAACGTTACAGTCTGCAGGTTAAATCTGCTTGCAGCCAAGTGAAAAGAGGTTGGTAATGAATGTCACCATGTGTGGCTGTCCAGACCAACCCCCCAAAGAAGAGTGCTCAGCCTTTCCCTTGATTTTGTCCAGTGGCCAACAACAGATTCCCCCTGCGACCCAAAAAGGATTTTACCACCATGGTAAAAGAAACGGCTGTTAAACGGCTGTCCGGATACCTCAAACTGCAAACAAGGTTGTCTCTTTTTATTTTGAAGTTTTAATCCATGGAGTTTTAATATTTGAAAAAACTCCCCTAGAGCCCAGAAAAGCCATTTAAAAACCTGTGACGTCACGACAAAAGAAAGTGTCTGGGCGGAGCGGGAACATTTGGATTTCAGCGGGAAAAACACTACTGCACATAATCAGCGGGTCGCATATCACAGAAGTAGGGTTGTCCATTGTTTTGATTTTAACAATTCTGATTCCAATTCCCGATTCTTCCTTTAGATTCCAGTTCTTATCGATTCCTATTCTCTGAGGGGTTGGAGTTGAAACAGGTCACACGCTTATTTCACAGATAGGAGGAACATTTTATTTTGATTCAATGGTGATTTACAGATTTACTTAAAATAAAGGCACAGTTTGGAGGGCCGCTTACTGTGCTCCATGGATGCAACACAACAAGAGCCTGGAAGTATGGCGGCCGCCACGGAAACCAAAACCTGCATGTGTTGAATTTGGAACCAATGATACAATTCGAAATTATTCCATTGGAATAAAAAAGCAAAACAATACATCCAGGTAAAATTATGTCAAAGTTAAAGTTGTTTTATGAACTTTCCAGAGGCCCCTGCCATCTTCTCTATATCTATATAGAACCCTAACCCTAAATGATCTGTTAACTCTGAAGTGATAATACATACTACATATGTCCACCACTACATACTGTAGTGGTGGACTATATAGTGAATTTTTTTCATTTACAGCATGGGCACTGATGCAAATATAGGCTACGGTAAGCAAGCCATAAGCCTTACCCCCCACCAACATCCTAACTGAATAGGCTGACAGATGTTTTGATACAGATATTAACAATATACACTAAATGTGTTATAAAAGACTAGGATGGACCGATTATCAGGCCTTTTTTTGGCAGTTTGCAGATTATCATTTGGCAACATCTCTGTGTCTGTCCCTCTGCTTCGGTATCTCTCACCACTGAGTCTGACTGCGCCAACACTGTCTCACTCTGTTACTGTGTATTATGTTGAAAGTTTCTCATTTATTAAATAATTGCTTAAAGCATTTAAAACAAAGTTTTGTGTTGGAGTTTTTCACATTCCTTGTCAACTTCAGCCTAATTTGACTTACAGATTTTTATTTTCACTGTATGCTTATTGGTTCCAAATATCGTTTATCATTAACTAATAATAATTGGTAGCGGTATCAGCCTTGAAAAAACAGTATCGGTCAATTTCTTTAATTATATATGCTGATACATCTGCAATACATCAATAATCAAGATAATATGTTATCTAACCAATACGTCACTCCAATCCTCCAACAAGATACAAACTAACAGTGTTGTGTATTTGTGTCCTCTTTAATTCTTTGTCTCTGTGACTGTCCAACATGCCAACCTGGCGCCTGCCAGCTGCCAGGGAAACACGGCCCAGTGCCAGTCCCACGAGGGTTGCTGAGGGCTTATACGGCTCCAAACTGTCCTCTGGAGCCTTGCTCCTAGAACTACGCAGTCAACTCCATCCTTTTTAATCACATACAGAGGCTCAACAACTCAACAGGGACCCAACTAGAGAAGTCAAGGTACATTAAAGGTGCAGCTTCCCCCATGGTACAAAAACATTATACTCTCTCATAGGCGTAATTTGCAGTTTGCGTTTACAACACCCCAATAATCAAAACTGCCTTTTTTCTAAAGTTTTTGTTGCTTTTTATGTTTTGGCCGCATTTTAACATGTTTGCTGCTTATTTTGGAGTTTCTGTCACCCTTTTAAATTTTTTTGGGGAAAATTGATGTCAACGTTTTTGTGCTTCAAGTTTGGAAAACTTTTTTTAATGTTTTTGTTGCCTTCCTGGAGGTTTTTCCCAAAGATTTTTCTGCTTTTTTCTGAGTTTTATGGCCTTTTTTCGAGGGTTTTTTATAACAATTTGTTTTGAGTTTTTTGTCACTTTTCTCAAATAGGGATGTCCCGATCCCAATCACAGTATCCGATGGGAGCCGATGTTGGCTCTTTTTACCTGATTGGGGATCGGCATTAGCCCCGTTTACCTTACCCCGATCATGTACATCAGCTGGTATTGATCACCGCCTTTTATTCAAATAAGCCCTGCGCCACAGACCACCAGACCGCCTGGATGCTGGCCCTTTCAAACCATCATAGCGCGGCCACTCACCAGTCTCTGTCCAGAGTCTCGTAGCTTGCCAGCCCTTGGCAGCAAGGAAAAAAATCTTTTTTTGCAGTCATCCTTTTTTAAAGAAGAGGATTACTCTAATTCTCAACCCTTCTTCTGTAATTCCACCAGGAAACCACGTCTTCAGCCCGTTATTCCCTGGAGCCGGCATCGATAAACTCAAAGATTGACTATTGAGCACATACATGTCACTGAGTTTAATTTCATTGGGAATTTGAGACTTGTTTCTTCTTTTGTTGGGGGTTTGATGGGATCCTAAAGAGAACTGTTTTGGTATTGAGAGAAAAGACTGATTTGCTGTAGAATCCTACAAGTTAAATGTATTAGAGTTAAAACATATTTTAGTTTCGTAATAAAACAACAGTGTACAGCTCTGTTATCTGAGCAAACACAAGTATTGGACTGGGACTTACTATTGGATCAGATTGAGAATCAAAAATGCTGTTTGGGACATCCCTTTTCTTAATACTCGTCCCGAGACTCCGGTCTCAAGCCAGTTCGTGAAATTGTCACATTATTTTGATTTATTAATTTGAGTACATTTCAAGATTTTCTCGTTTATCACGATTTTCTCAGAAAATAAAGAAAATGGTTTACGAAGCTTGGTGAAGCTTAATTTGTCCATTACTAGTAGGTACTACCGGCTATGCCATGCTAGCTTTTTGGGAAGGGGCTTAAAGGCCCAGTGTGTAAACATTGTAGTTCATTATCAAAATCTGTGTTGCCTGTTGACAAACTTGTTGTCTCCAATGAATATTGACCACCACCATCAATTCCAAGTATTTCTTTTGGCTTGAACATTTACATTTGCATTTGCATGAACTGGGGTAGACTCTCCATATTCATGCTCTATCTTGAAATACGTTAGCCGGTAAGGGACATACAGGACGTACTTCTCCGCCTTCCGTGTTTTCGCTATCACAGGATAAACTCACAGGTGCTGCTAATGCTGCTAATGGGTATTGTCGCTTCCCGGCCCCGGCAAGTTTGAAGAAGGAAGGAAACATGGTTAACATCAACAAGACAGTAGTACTGACCAAATCTTTAAATAAAATTTCACAATTAATAAAACTTAAACAAATGGACTCGATTGCGAGGTAAAGCTGGATGAAGACGAGGGTGACATCTTTTTTGAAGTGTGAAGGCTACCGTAGCTGTAATATGTGCTTTGAATTGTGTGGCGCGAGAGAGTTGGAAGGGTTAGGGAAATGTAATCGAATCGAGACCTTTTGAATCTGAATCCGGAAATCAGTGGCGGTATACCCAGCCCTAAAAAGGACAGAAGGTAAAGCATTGTGCCACTGTAGAAGAGCTTGACTGATATATCTGATATTAGGCATTTCCCGATCTATCGGTATCAGAATTCATCTTTTTTTTTTTTTAAATATTCATTAATCAGAAGCATTTATGACGACAAATACATGGTAGTATAGCATAGTTTGTCCACCAGAGGGTGCTCTACAACATCCCTGTTAGTGTTGGCATTGGAAAAAGTTTGTCCACTAGACAACAATGTCCTTGTTGGCAACACTCTGATGTTTTATTTTTTCTTGTTATTGTTTTTGTTCAAAGGACTTTAAGTTTTATATTTTAAGTTTGTATTTTTATATGTTTTATTTATCAGAACTTATATACAGTGTATTATATATATTTTGATGTTCCTCTGTTCTATTGTGAAAATAAAACAAATTATTATATTATTTTAGTGAGAATTTATAAATAACAAATGTTAGGGAAATCTATTCATGTTTTGTTACATATTTCTGGATTTTTCTTTTTTAAATACACAGTATATCGGCCAATATATCGGAATATCAGATTTTTAAATATAAAAATATTTGTTTCGGTCCTTAAAATCCTTTATCAGTCGGATTCTACACTGGAGTAGGAACATATTTCATCTCTGCATACCTGTACTTACAAATGTGTGTTGTTTGAAAAAGTATGGAGAGAGATTTTCGAGTGTAACACACACGCCCACACAGGCAAACCCATGCAGTTGTGTATCCTGTGGTTCCCCCACAGTCAGCTTTATACATCACCAGCCCGTCTGGCTTCAGCTGCAGGTTTCACACACCCACACCGACACACACACACAAACGATGCAGCACACACACTCAACTGTGCCAGAAACTAAACACAAAGAGCGTAGAAACTCAAGATCCCATCATTACCCCCCACCCCTCCTTCTCTCCCTTCAATTTTTCAAATAAAGGAACACGTGTAGCAGTGCTTACCTTTTTTCAACATCCCGTCTTTCACTTTCTTGCCTTCTCTTCTTTGTTGCTTTCTCCGCTTCGGTCTTCCTGTTGGTAGCTGCTGCCTACAACATGCTGGGGCTTGGCTGGAATGGGCCGATCTGCAGACAGCCCCACAGAAAATAAGACAGAGGGAAAGAAAGAGAGAGAGAGAGAGAGAAAGAAACAAAGAGATTGAATCTACATGTGAGCAGAGAATCGACAGAAAAGAGAAATTTGAAACCTTCCAAGGCTCCAGTAGCAATCACTCCCTCCCTCCCTTCCTCCCTCCTCCTCCTCAATGCTGTCTACATCCATCTCCCTCCCTTTTCTCTACTTTGCCTCATCTCCCACTCGTTCATTCTGCATAAAAGTCAAAGCACTCACTCCCTCATCCTTTCCATTTCTACTCCTTTTCCTGTCACTTTCTTCCATTCTTTTCTGTCCCTCTCTTTCCTCAAATCATTTTTTTCTTCTCCCTCTGGCTCTCTTTTTTCATGGTATTTGTTTCTGTTCCGATGCAGTCCAAGTTATGGGGGGGGGGGGGGGCACAGAAATATCAATACCACTAAGGGTAAGCCTGAAGCTGTACTTCAGAAAAGGCAACCACAGAAAAATACCAATCTCTCAAACATGGTTCATATTGTTCAGGTTTAGGAAGAAAAGACATTTTCTGCCCTTTTGAACAAAGTCTATGTCTATTATGACAGAACTGAACCTGGATTAAAGGAGTTATTCCATATTTTCTCTTAGTCAACCAATACCAGCCAACCAACCAGTCTTCTCAATATTTAGGCTACATCTACACTACTAGTTTTTCAGTTTTAAGCTGTGTTTTGAGAAACAAAACCATCTATGTCCACACAGGAGGTTTAGTTTTTGAGTTTGAGTATTAGAGCTAATCTCCATCCATGTTAACATGTCTGTCAACACATGACCGTTCACACACACTGGGCATGTGTGTGAGTTTGTAAACAGGAAGCAGATTGTCTGATGTTACTCTGCAGTTGAAAATACAGAAAGTACTTTGGAGAAAGAACAACAATGGTGAAAAGTACGAGCAGGAATTTATTAGTTTGAACTAGCGACGAGGTGGAACTGTTACTGAAAGGTAAGTAATCTAACCGATAACACTGGCTGACGTGCGTCCTTGTTACTACTTAGGCCACAATACAATATTATTAAGATTTTAAACACATTGCAATATTCTGCAATATATTGCAATTTATAACCTTTTTTCCAACTTTACCCAATTTCAAATGATGTTCCCAAAAGGAAACTTTTGTCAACATCTGTTTTATCTAAAAAGATACATATCTCTGTTCATATAACTCATATCACTAGCAATTTTATTGCTGCAAAAAAATGGATTGTCATGCAGACAAACTGACCAACACATATATATATATATATATACGTATAATAAAATATCCATACTAGGCAACTGTGTATCGATACAGTATTGCCACTGAAAATATCACAATGCTGTATCGATTTTTTCCCCCACCCCTACAATGCAACCCTGGAGTTTTCAAACCAAAACAATGGCAGTGGTGTTACCAAATGTCTCTGTTTTAGGGAGCCAGAAATACCACAGAATAAATATCTTCTGCTACTGTCCACACAAGTAACAGAAGATATTTATTCTTATATTCATTATTAAACCAAAACATAATAGTGTATATTTAGCCTAAGTTACAGTGTAGAGGAAGACAAAAATCTTTACCAAACTCACTGTACTTACAGTATAGGCACAATGGTGCATTGCTAAATATTGAGAAGTGTGGAGATGACCAAAGTCATTAGGATGAGGACATCATCTGGGAACCATGAATGTCTGTGCTCAATTTCATGTCAATCCATCTGCCAGGCAATGGTAGACTCAGGCTGTCTGAGAGCAGGGGCCAATTTTGTTTTTTAAAAGGGATCAGTTGCATGCAGCAAAACATACAAAATGCTTTCTTGCATGCCGCTTCACAGAAAGAGGTTTTCCTGTCAATTCCTGACCCTTCTGTGTTTGCATGCTCTCCCCCTAATTGCACGGGTAGTATCCCACCTGATCCCTCCTGACCATGTACATGTTTGGGTAGTATCCCACCTGATCCCTCCTGACCATGTACATGTTTGGACCTGAACTGAATAAGGACGAAAAAGTAAGATTAATAAAATAATAGGAAGGGTATCCCACGTAAAACCTATGCCAAATCAAATATGCTGATCATAAACCAGATTTAAACAGAACAAGACGACAAAGAATAATGGTTTGGTTTAAGTAAAGTAAGTTCTTGTGTTGTATTTATGATAGCAGCTGCTTAGGGAGTGTTTGCCGTTGTATTAAATCAGACTTACGAGTGTTGCCAAATCAAGCGGGACTGGAATCTGACGAAGAACAACTTTAAGTCTGATTTGTGAAACAGAGCATCCCCAAAATAAATGACCTATATAAGCAGCAACTTGCTTTATGCAACCCCCCTCTGGTTGTGCTGTGATCCAACACAAAATTACACCTAAACAAGTGTCTTTTTTACAATGTAAAGATATACCTAGTGATTTGTTTTTATTATTGTTGGAGCATAAACGGTATATAATACCCCACCCCCAAACATTTTTCAACTTTTAAAAACCTACGGTATAGATACACTACCTACATTTTATGGCATCCCCAAATCCTAGACCTTGACAGACCAAATACATTTTAAGAGCAGCTGTTTAGCCACGCGCCAGCTGCAGACATCTGCAGTCTCCTTTGTGTCTGAGTGAGTGTGTGCGAGTCGCTATAATTAAAGGTGTTACTGTTACTCAGCATTAGTCACAGGACACTTAGAAAAACACAGGTGTGTAGGGAGGGGACCCTGAATAAAGAGACAGGAGATGGAGGTTTAGAGACTGCAATTCATCCTTATTCCTCCACCCTACTCACACTTTGTCTCACTCGCATATCCACGCAAGCCTCTGTCACACACACACACACACACACACACACACCAAACACCAAACACCAGTTGTCAGTCAGTGATATTTAACACAGCTCAGAGGAAGCCTTAAAAATACACACATTATGTTTATACTTGTTTTATACCACTTCATGAAACAACTAGTCAGCTCTCAGAAAGCACACACTGCACCCTTCCTGAGGCAGAAAACCCTAAATGTCCTACCTGAAGAACTAAATGTGCATCAGAATTAATAGTGAGGAAGTCACAACGACCTGATGGCAGCTGCCATCCATCCACATCCACCCGTCCACATCATTCCTTCCATCCGTCCACATCCATATCATCCATCTGTCTACATTCCTCCAACCATCCGTCCACATTCATATCATCCATCCATCCACATCCATATCCCTCCATCCATCCGTCCATATCATCCATCCGTCCACATCCATATCATCCATCCGTCAAAATCCATATCCATATCCCTCCATCCATCCGTCCACATCCATATCATCCATCCATCCATCTGTCCACGTCCATATCCTCCATCCGTCCACATACCTACATCCATCCATCCACATCCATATCATCCATCCATTCACATCCATAACATCCATCTGTCCACATACAGTACCTCCATCCATCTGTCCAGCATCCCTATCATCCATCCATATCTATCCATCCACATCCATCTGTCCACATCCATATCATCCATCCATATCTATCATCCACATCCATCCGTCCACATCTATATCTATCCATCCGTCCGTCCATATCCAAACATATCCATATCCAAATCCATTCATCCATCCATCCATCCAGACACGGCGCCAGGATTGCAGTTTTGGATGGGTGGGTGGGCCTTAAATTAAAAACATTATCAAATCACTGTTTAACCTAATACAAATGACTGCCTAATATACTGTTATATTATCTGTGCTTACATAATAGAGATTTTAATAGCCTGATGCTCTTTAAATGTGTTGTTGCATTTTAAAAAGTTTCGGTTCTTACATAATAGAGATTTTAATAGCCTGATGCTCTTTAAATGTGTTGTTGCATTTTAAAAAGTTTCGGTTCAAAGGACGGACCATTGTTGCTCTCCTTGGTTCTGACCAAAGGAGAGCGCTTTGTAATCTCCATTACGCACCATACCTGGGTGTGCGCATCTCTCTATAGACTTAAGGCCTTTAGCATATAATAATGGTTAGGAATCTAATATGTCTCCAAAACATAGTTTAGTTCTGCTCATTTAACATGAGGCCGAATATTTCACAATTCTGTTGAATTGTTTTAAGTTTTCAACAATACAGACAATACAACATGGCCCGACAGTATGAATCAATACTCGGGCACAGAACTTGTTCATCGACGTCATCTATCATGTAAAAAAGATTCAAGTTATTTTCTACCGAGACAAGCTGTTACTTTAGCGTGATGATTCATGTTATAAACATGTTTCACAAAAGGAAATAAATCACATTAACAAGCCCTAAAGCATCCTTGGCCATAACAAGAGAAAACCATGACAAAAAAAATAACTTGACAACAATAACAAGCTGATAGATGATAGAAATAGAAACACGCTTGCAACTCTGTAGCAAGTTATGAATCCATTATTTTAATCCAAATACTGTATCTCATATAACGGTATAATACATTACAGGCAGATCACCTTCACACACATTACTGTTATCTTCTGGCAGTCCTACACAATTAAACTCACTAAAGCAGAAGAAGCAATTGGATACTTTAGCACTGGTTGAGTTGCGGGCTCATCCACGGAAAATAGATCTACAGGCTATCATCCACTTGCAAGTCAGAGACAGAGCTGGTCGCGCTAGCTGCGCTAGCATCCTGGGGTGGCAGAGACAAGGATGTGCTAGGTGTTGTGGTTCGGAGCTCTCCTTCATCTCCTGGTTGCAGAAGACTCTGAGACCGTTCGTGCACGTTTAAGGTACCTACACAACGACGGTTGCAACATTGTCCTTCATTGGAAATGATTTCTACACTTTCAGATCACTTGGAGCTAGCCTAGCATACCGACAGGCTGCATCTGATTCTGAACCTCACGGTCTGCTAAAACATCAAAATAGACATAACCAACTTTTTAAAATTGTTTTTGAAGAAGAAAAGTTTTGGGTGGGCCTGTTGAAAAGTGGGTGGTCCTGGGCCTGTCAAAGAAAAAATCCATTCCATGGAACATAATCAATTTCACAAAATCCAGCTAAGCCATTATCCTCAGTTGACCCTTTCAATATCAAGACTTTCACGAACAAATGATCCGCCATGTGGACTGCCGGTCCACAACAGTCAGTTTCACTAGAACTAGTAGTTGTTCTATATCCCTTTTTAATAGGATTGGGCATCGAGAACCGATACTTGGAATCCTTATAAAAATTACAATTGCAGTAGAATTGTTTCTTTATTGGAATTGTTTGGGGGATTTGGTTACAAATACACTTGTGTTGCAGCCTTGGAGCACAGTAAGCAGGGCTAGTGTAACTTTATTTTACATTGATGAAGCCCTGTAAAACTGCAACCCACTGCATCAAAATAATAACTTATTTGTGAAAATAGGCATGTGACCCGTTTCAACTCCACCCCTCAAAGAATTAGAATCAATAAGAACCGCAATCGAAAGGAAGAAGGACCAGAATTGTTAAACTCCACACGATACCCAACCCTACTGGACCAACTGCCCAATGTTACAGAAAATTAAACATTTAATAAATTGCTCAAACATACACTGCATGGTATTTATCAAACTTGTCATAGGAGAAAGTGAAATGTTTTTAAATGTTGGAAACCTAGCCTGATCTAAATTACACCTGTAATTAACATTACCTGTGTGTTGTGAGTGAGGTTCTTTGTTTCATTATACCATATTTGAATAAAACTGGATTAACTCCGAGGGCAACAGCAAAATGTGAACAAAACAACATACACTGACGTATTCAATTTTTGACCTTTCAAAGTGCAGACACAGAGCAAAATTAACATTCATGTGGAGTTGTGTTTGTGTCCAGCTGACTAAGTCAACGCATCCCTCTATTTCCAGCTCTGGTTTTGTTTTCTTGAGAACACTTGAGAAAAAATATCTGTCTATTTAGCTGGTCTCTAATGTTGTCGGCCTGCTGGTTGCCGGGTTTATCAAAACTGTTTTGCTGAAAACATCTGCCTGCTGCTGCTGGAAACCAGCTGGATGACAGTGTTGGACCAAGCCATAACTCTGTGGATTATGAAACCAAAACAATGAGCTGTGTGACGTTCGGGATGTTTGCTGAGCTCAGGGAAACGGCAGAGTTGGTGTTAACTCTGTGTGCATTCATAATACAAGCAAGACCTTTAGCAGCACAAACACACTGAAGTCAATTTATCCATTGATAATATAAAAAATACTGATTTGTACAGCTTCAAGGAACACCATAAGCAAAAATACTCACACACCCACTTAACATAGAAACATAATAAAAAGCGCTAGTAGAGTTGTATTTGCTAGAGACGCTGATACCAACCCATGTATTTTTATTTTGTTTGGTTTGCCCTAAAATGATAATAATCATCTTCGGTCTGTGTGTGCTTGTTAGCATGTGTGTGTGTGTGTGTGCGTGTGTGCGTGTGTTGATGGGCTTGCAGTCCCAGAAATAGCTCCTGAATGTACGTCCACTCTATAATCAATGTGTTCCCATCATAATTTGCTGTGAGACTGGCTGCTGCCTCCCTCTCTCTCCACACAGCCAAGCAGTCTGAACACATGCAGAGTAGACAGAGTAACACACGATGGAGGAACCGTAGCAGTGTGAGACTGGCGTGGTTAGGATCATAAAGGAGTGTTTTGGAATATGATGCTGTTTGTCAAGAGACTTCCTTTTGTTTCTGTTTGTTTTGCTTTTGTTTCAACCTTACACTTCTCTTGCATCACAGCCTAAATATGTTACAGTTTGTTAGGGCATCCGTCTGCCCCATTCTTTGATCCAGACCCACCGTGATAATTTATAAAAACAGGTGATTTAAAGCCGTGATATAATGACCACATACAATGGCTATGATTCAAATAATAAGTATCACTCAACAAAATAATTGGAGGGAAGCTGTTCATCTGCACACACTGCCATGACACAGAGCTGGTTTCAAATCACCAAGTATCACTTTAGGCCAATGACCAGTTATCTCTGTTCTCTTCAAAGCCACCAGACTCCATTGATAAAAACAGCAATTTTGACCTCAGAGAAAACACTAGCTCTTCTACCGCTGCCTTCATTGGTAAATTGCTTTGTGTTGGGTTATTGTGTGCCTTTTGTTGGCTTTTTGTTGTGCTGCGTTCCATAGCAACCGCCTCATTATGTGTATCACAACATAAGTGTCGTAAGCTATTACTTAAATTTACCATTTAGTTTATTTGCCAAAAGAAATAAAGCTGAAATGAATTACAAGGTGTAACAGCATGATGATGATGGTGATGATGATGTTGATGATGATAGGGGGATAGTAACAGTACACACTGTACTTTAGTGTTGATAATAATGAATATGATAAAGTGATGAAATGCTTGACATATAATGTGTGTAGGCCATACTTTCAACTGCTGTGTATTTTGTGTGCTTGTAATACATGTACAGTATCTATGTTTTTATGATTTTTGACTGCTCTGACACAAATTGCCCTCTGGCACAATTAATAAATTGACTGATTTGTGTCTTTTACTGTAGGTTTTACTCTGCAGGTTATACACTGCTTACAGCTCAGAACAGAATCAGATAGAACCAAATGTTGTTTTGTTTTGTGTGATTTCCTTGCAATAACTTGCAAGAGTTTGTTTTGACTAAACTGAAAGCTCAAATACAGCTCAAATGATGACCATTAATGCATCAGCTGGCAGCGTGAAAATATCTAAAAGCATATGAATATAGCACATTTTACACTAAGAATTGGCCAGTTTTGTGTGGGTTTCAGCTGTTAGACAAACAAACATCACAAATGTTTCACGAAAAAGAACAGATGCCGTCATTCTTACCCAGAGAACAGTCTCGCAGATTATGGTTGAGAAGTTTGCAGAAAGTAAAGCAGCAGAAGGGGATGCTGAGATGATCTCATCACAAGGGACAGGTCCATGTCCAAGGAGACAGCTGGACAGATTGTGGCATGGGAGAACCTTCCAATCAACTGGATATAACCCCCTGGTAAGGAAGACCATTACGGCCACATGTAAAATAATGAGTTCTGAGTCTAAAGCCTCAGAATCTCAGAATTCTAAATTGTTTTGCAGAATTCTGAGATTAAAATCAGAAATGTCTCAGAATTTTGACTTTAATCTAAATATTCTGACTTTGTTTTCAGTCAAACTCAAAATTCTGACCTTAAAGTCAGAACCTTTTTTCACATGTGGCCCTCATCCTCTTTCGTCCCCTGGAAACACAAAGACTCTACTAAGAATACTTTGAATAAGGCAATGGTCTGATCCCTGTTTCTGGATGGCTTTGTCTCTGTTTTCACAAGACATTCTAATTTTTAATAAGAGACTACAGTCAAACCAAAAGAGAAAGAGTTCAAATGTGTATTACTACAATAGACATACAGTTCCTTACTTTCAACGTTTCCCTGTTACCGCTAGTCATGTCATCCCCCACTGTTATGCCAATATACATTTATTTATGTATAAAGTACTTCAACAGAGGAGAACAACAATATTATAACAATATTTAAATTGAGTAACTAGTTGTGAAAGTGCACGCACAATGTTCTCAGGATGTCAGCTCCGCACACGCTGGATTATTATTTTTAGTGTCATTAAATCACCAGCAAATAAAGCCATGTAGCCGCAGAGTACAGTCCACCATTTCAAATGAGATGACCTTTGACGTTGCCGAAGTAGAACAGTCAGAGAGGACTGTGTGATGTGATGCAGAGTGGCTGGATATTCTGAAGGAGCAGCACGAGTCAGTTCGTATTGAAGTCAGACGAAGTCTGCAGCTCCTCTCCTTGCAATGTCTTCCTGCATTGGAGACGCGACCACGCGATGATTAAGTGGAGTCTATTATATTAACACATGATTACTTCTTTGTATTTGTTTGCTGTTTCTTTGTTTGGATAGTGTTGATATTTGGAAGTAAATAGAAAAGATGAGGGGTGCCTAAATGATGGGTACAAACCGGACCAAACAGCAGCACAGATTTCGGTGCCTCATTTTGGTGCCACTTAAATGTCTGCACTGCTCTCTGATGCTCCTATACAGACGTTAGAGGCAACAGAAGCATCGCTGCGCGTGACGCTAGTTGACACCAAGGTGGTAAGCCTGTCCTCTCTAAGCGTAGCTCCCATGGAGCCATTTTAATGCTACGAAGCCATCATCTGCAGTTAGCATCCTATTGACTGCCATTCATTTTGGCGCCACTTTGACAGTGAATAACTTTGCATCTGAAGCGTTTCAAGACTCTATTTGTCCGTTGTTTATTTCTAAAGAAACACAACAATTTATAAAAGGCTCCATTACCTTGTAGCTCACGTTATGGCTCCATTTGTTTAAATGTCTATGGTTGACACTACACTTGACAGCATGTAACGTTAGCCTACCGTTAGCTAGCAGCTGGATTAAACAGGGTTAAATGCTGACAGCTAAACGGTGTAACGTGTGTTTGTATTTCACTGGAGAGGATTCCAACAGCGGGACGTTAAGCAGTCGGCAGCTGCCGTTATAGGGGAAACAACACAGCCTCATGTTACATGTTATTGTAAAATACCATTTTCCCATCTAGTGGTTGTTTTTGTTTAACAGCAATTTACTGGTGAAATAGGTTACTATAACATTTGTAATGTTTATTTTTAATTTTTAATGTTCTTACTTTTATTGTTTGTTGTTTGTTAAGTATTGGTCCAGGCACCGTTTAGGCACCGGTGCTGTTTTAAAGGTCCCATGACATGGTGTTCTTTGGATGCTTTTATTTAGACCTTAGTGGTCCCCTAATACTGTATCTGAAGTCTCTTTTATATAGGCCTTAGTGGTCCCCTAATACTGTATCTGAAGTGTCTTTTATATAGACCTTAGTGGTCCCCTAATACTGTATCTGAAGTGTCTTTTATATAGACCTCAGTGGTCCCCTAATACTGTATCTGAAGTGTCTTTCCCAAAATGTAGCCTTGGTGCAGAATTACAGCCACTAGAGCCAGTCCCACAATGAGCTTCCCTTAGTACGTGCCATTTCTGAGTCTGTAGCTCTTGAGAAGGAGTAGGAGGCTCGTTTGAAAGCCACAATGTCTCTCTCATGGGTGGTCCAAATTCTCTGGACACGCTAAGCAGAGACAAGGAGGTAACCTTGCCCCTTATGACCTCATTTACACCTATCACCATTTCTAGCCACTGGGGGACCATATGCAGGCTGGGGGAACACAATTTTAATGTTAAAAAAACCTCATAAAGGGACATTTTCATGTCAAGGGACGTTTAAAAGTATTGTTTTAGCACTGGTATTGGAAAAAAAACAAAGGATACTGTACCTAACCCTAGAAAAGATGTAAGTCAATTTGATTTCTGGTGGGAGTTCTCTGCACGTGTCTTGATTGTTAGCTATAACTGAGTTTATCAGCTGATTTGTCTGGTCATTTAGAACTGTTTTATATATAAAGGACAGGAAATTTTGAACATTGAATCTTGCAATTCTGTACTTTATTGATCCCCGCCGACGCATGTACAGCACTGAGCAGGATTAATGCACGTCAGGCTGTCGGCCCTGATGGCCTTTTCTAAAATGAGCAGTGCTGAAAGTTACTATATTCTGTTATGATTGGGGAGGGGCCAAATACATTTTTGTTTGAATGCGAAAAATAATGCCAAATATCCTTTCTGTCTCCTCTATGTTCAGTGTGCACACCACTATGAACTGCAGCAATGCACTGCTGTTGAGTCCGTCAACAGAGCAGCTGTTTGAGGTTAGTTCACATAACAGCAGGACACTCCAGTGTGTTATCTGAACTGCTAGAGTCAGTTGAAATGTTGTCGGTAGCCTAACAGTTACTAACAGGCTTGGTAGTGAACAACACACTAACACGCTGAGGGATTCAGTGTTTTTAGATTCAACTTTATTGTCATTATACAGGTACAGGTAGCCTAAAGTGGTCATACTCAGATTCTAGTCACAATATGAGTCTGATTCTGCTCCATTGGGGTGTAATTTAGGGGTGTTTCAATCCAACCAGGAAATACAATGCCTCTGACCTCATAGACCTCAGAGCAACGGATAGAACTACAGCCAATCAGAGCAACAGAGTATGTGACATATGTTGCACTTTTGCCAAATGCCGTACAAAGGGCGGCAAAAACATCTTTCTGTTCAACAAATGCCTTGATCGCAGTTCACTGTTCTTCTTTTAAAATGAATGCGCTGTCAATATCTTCTCTAACAGACGCCATGGAGGAATCTACACATCTCAGTTCTCCAGCGGCAGCCATCTTTGTTGTAAACAAATTCAATCCAAGCGCTCTTTGGTGATGTGGTTGATTACGTTACTGTATGTCCATCATCAAAGCCCGCCCTGACAATCTGATTGGTTCGAACCGAGCATAGTTACTCCACAACAGATCAAGTCCAGACCAAACTTCCCAACCTCAAATGTTGTGGGCAGGGCTAAATTCAGCTGGCATCCATGTTTTTAGCTGAGCTGACCAGAGAAGCTTGGCTGATTATCGGGGGGCCGATATTTCCAAGTAGTAGATTATCTGTCTCAGTTTTTCTTTTGCCAAATAACTGATAGTTAATTAATTAAAAAGTGTGCTACTTTGGCTCCGCTACAGCTCAAACAAAGTGTTAGCTAGTCCTTTTGACTGTGTATGTTTAATGTTCAGTTTTATTAAATAATTGTTTAAGGCATTTAAAACAAACTTCCAAAATGTTAATTTTGACTAAAAGATTTCCATTTTCTCTGTAAATAGATATCAGTTCCAACTCGTTTTTTGGTTTCATTAACTACTAATAATCGGTATCGGAATTGGCCCTAGTTAAAAGAGGTTGCTGATGCTGTCGTGACGTTTGCTGGAAATGATGTGTTGTAACGTTTTATGTGGAATGAGCACTGCGTCGGACTTTTCATGCACTTGAATACAAATGAAGTCTCTCTCTTAAACTGAACATAGACGTTTTAACTCCATCAACAGCCTTTTTTTTAAATCCAACTACAGGGTTTAAAGAATCAAGATTTAGCAACATAATCACTGCTTTTTGGCAGATGTCCTGGTGTACAGCAGTGATGCAGTGGATTAGACCTCTCCCTTCTGATGAGAGAAGAACATCTGCATCCTTAAGCATTGATGAAACAGCACCAAGGGTGGGGTAAGAGTTGTATAACCACGGTGGGTGACGGATGAATGAGGGGAGTGGGGGGGGCAGCTGCAAACAAGCACAAAACCAAGTCTGATTGCTGACTGCATATCTGCTCCAACGTGGACAACGTCTTCACTGTGCTGTTGCTTTCTTCTTCTCGGACACACACAGACACACACACACGTTTTTGCTTGCATCTTGTGGCAACCCTGTCTCCCAGAAACTACATCATTACACAACACATTTGCATAACTGAAGGAAAATGGGTTCTATGAGTACCCATGCGTCTCTCCCTTACTGACATGCCAACTTCATGCTAATCCCATGCAGTTTGGGGCAAAGAATATGCCATTTTTTCATGCAGTATGACTGAGCTTGATGACGTAGATGTGACGTAGTAATAGTAATTAAACCTAAACAGCTAATGGAAGTCCAAACTGGCCGGAAGCGTACCGTGTACTGTTCAGTAATTCCTATTATGCGACAGCAAGTTGTTGGTTTTGACACAATCGTTAGCAGGAGCTTTTGTAAAAAAATGCGATAAAAGTTGTGATTTTTTACAGTATTAAGGGACCACTAAGGTCTATATAAAAGAGACTTCAGATACAGTATTAGGGGACCACTAAGGTCTATATAAAAGAGACTTCAGATACAGTATTAAGGGACCACTAAGGTCTATATGAAAGAGACTTCAGATACAGTATTAGGGGACCACTAAGGTCTATATAAAAGACACTTCAGATGCAGTATTAGGGGACCACTAAGGTCTATATAAAAGAGACTTTAGATACAGTATTAGGGGACCACTAAGGTCTACATAAAACGTAAATGTGCTGTATTTATATAGCGCTTTTCTAGTCTGAACGACTACTCAAAGCGCTTTTACATAGTACAGGAAACATTCACCATTAACACATTCATACACTGTGGCCGAGGCTGCCGTACAAGGTGCCATCTGCTCATCAGATAAACATGCACACACATTCACACTCCGATGACACAGCATCGGGGGCAACTCGGGGTTCAGTGTCTTGCCCAAGGACACTTCGACATGGGACTGCAGGGCCGGGGATTGAACCACCAACCTTCCGATTGGCAGGCAACCGCTCTACCACTGAGCCACAGCCGCCCAAAAGAAAAGAGACTTCAGATACAGTATTAAGGGACCACTAAGGTCTATATAAAAGAGACTTCAGATACAGTATTAGGGGACCACTAAGGTCTATATAAAAGAGACTTCAGATACAGTATTAGGGGACCACAAAGGCTTATATAAATAACCAAAATGCAGAATGTCATGGAACCTTTAAGCGACCACTTTACAAGACGGATAACAGCTTTATTATGCCCAGAAAGACTATAAAAACTTGACATCAAACATGCAGAGGTAACATAAAATAACACTTAGACCATTGCATTAGTAGTCATAAAGAGGCTTTAATAATTTATTAGGTGGTTAATAGGGATGAGGAGGGATACTCAGCTGAAACGAGTATCCGGTACGGATAAAGCCCTTTTGCCAAGTACAATTATTATACGAGTAATGCGAGTCAATATCTGTTCTCGGATTGAATAAAAGTCCTCATTCTGTGTCTGCGTTCTGTGACAGGCTAGTCACAGCGCTAGTCACAGCGCCCCTCCCCTACACTATTCTGTGATAGGCTAGTCACAGCGCCCCTCCCCTACACTATTCTGTGATAGGCTAGTCACAGCATCCCTCCCCTACACACATACAGATTCATTGTGTTGCTGTGTGCCGCTCCTGTGTAAGGTGACCAGATTTCTCAGACAAAATCCAGGGACATTTTCAGCTCAGAAGCGTATATACCTCCAAAACACGTCATGTTTTTAATTTTTGTAAAACTTAAAACGGGGACACTAGACCTAGAGCTGAGTATCGTATACAATATAAACTATTGAGGAAAGATTTTCCTTTGACATTGATGCAGTATGAAACGAGATTGCTGCAGTCGGCAGCAGAGAAACAAGCTACAATGGAAGTTAATGGAATAATTGTCCAGCTTTACGTTCATAAAGTGCTTGTTTTGCCGCTGACAGACTCAGATTAATATTCTAAGTGTCTGATAACATTATGGAAAGGATTTCTAAGGAGGCTGACCTTTCTGTTAAAGATTAAGATCATTTTTTAAAACATAAAAGTCCGCGAAATTGTCTAAACCCACCAGACTCCATGTAAATAATCAGTAATTTTAGCATTGTAAAATACGACTTTCTAAAACATCTCTGAGCTCTCAGCAGCGCTGCTCAATCGGCTCCGTTTGGTCAGTGTTTTCTTTCTTTCATTCCAATTTTGGGTCTGTCAGTCACAGTGAAAACCGGGGACATTTCCGGGGACAGATCCAGCTACATGCAATTTCAACACAGCTCCAGTGTTTTCCCTAGCTTTGTGGAAAACTTAGGTTTAAGCGTCCTTCCTCAAGATTATTAGGGGTGGGAAAAATAATCAATTATTACATGCATTGCGATTCTCTCTAGAACTATTCGATGCACTGCCCAGCTGTCATCGCAACCTGGCAACCCACAACCCAGTTTAAAGGGACGTGTGCACAGCTGCTCTCTGGGCAGGCAGACGGGTCAGCTAACTTAAAGTAGCTGTTAGCTTAGCTGTTGTCAAAATGGCAGGGCAGCTTTCAGTATAAAAAAAATCTAAATACCCCTGACAATTTAAGCAGAGCTGGACTGAGCAGTTTATTTACAGTGGTGTGAAAAAGTGTTTGCCCCCTTCCTCATTTCCTGTTCCTTTGCATGTTTGTCACACTTAAGTGTTTCGGAACATCAAACCAATTTAAACAATAGTCAAGGACAACACAAGTAAACACAAAATGCAATTTGTAAATGAAGGTGTTTATTATTAAAGGTGAAAAAAAATCCAAACCATCATGGCCCTGTGTGAAAAAGTGATTGCCCCCCTTGTTAAAACATACTATAACTGTGGTTGTCCATACCTGAGTTCAATTTCTCTAGCCACACCCAGGCCTGATTATTGCCACACCTGTTCACAATCAAGGCTTCACTTAAATAGGAGCTGCTTGACACAGTAAGGTCCACCAGAAGATCCTTAAAAGCTACACATCATGCCGAGACCTAAAGAAATTCAGGAACAATTGAGAAAGAAAGTAATTGAGATCTATCAGTCTGGAAAGGGTTATAAAGCCATTTCCAAAGCTTTGGGAATCCAGTGAACCACAGTGAGAGCCATTATCCACAAATGGCAAAGACATGGAACAGTGGTGAACCTTCCCAGGAGTGGCCGGCCACCCAAAATTACCCCAAGAGCGCAGCGACGACTCATCCAACAGGTCACAAAAGACCCCACAACAACGTCCAAAGAACTGCAGGCCTCACTTGCCTCAGTTAAGGTCAGCGTTCATGCCTCCACCATCAGGAAAAGTGGGTAAAAATGGCCTGCATGGCAGAGTTCCAAGGAGAAAACCACTGCTGAGCAAAAAGAACATCAAAGCTCGTCTCAATTTCTCCAGAACACATCTTGATGATCCCCAAGACTTTTGGGACAACATTCTGTGGACCGATGAGACAAAAGTGGAACTCTTTGGAAGGTGTGTGTCCAAGTATATCTGGCGTAGAAGGAACACTGCATTTCATAAAAAGAACATTATACCCACAGTAATATGGTGGTGGTAGTGTGATGGTCTGGGGCTGTTTTGCTGCTTCAGGACCTGGAAGACTTGCAGTGATAAAAGGAACTATGAATTCTGCTGTCTACCAAGAGATCCTGAAGGAGAATGTCCGACCATCTGTTCGTGTACTCAAGCTGAAACGAACTTGGGTTCTGCAGCAGGACAATGATCCTAAACACACCAGCAAGTCCATCACCGAATGGCTGAAGAAAAACAAAATGAAGACTTTGGAGTGGCCCAGCCAAAGTCCTGACCTGAATCCTATAGAGATGTTGTGGTATGACCTTAAAAAAAAGCTGTTCATGCTCGAAAACCCTCTAATGTAACTGAATTAGGACAATTCTGCAAAGATGAGTGGGCCAAAATTCCTCCAGGACGCTGTAAAAGCCTCATTGCACGATATCGCAAACGCTTGGTTGCAGTTGTTGCTGCTATGGGTGGCTCAACCAGTTATTAGGTTTAGGGGGCTATCACTTTTTCACACAGAGCCATGATGGTTTGGATTTTTTTTCACCTTTAATAATAAACACCTTCATTTACAAATTGCATTTTGTGTTTACTTGTGTTGTCCTTGACTATTGTTTAAATTGGTTTGATGTTCCGAAACACTTAAGTGTGACAAACGTGCAAAGGAACAGGAAATGAGGAAGGGGGCAAACACTTTTTCACACCACTGTATATCTCCCGGTCAGCAGGGATAGCAACAAAAGTTGCAAAGAATTAATGATTGAAAATTATTGACATTATGTGCATGAAATGATGAATGTTGATACAAGATTATGGGGTTTTTATCACACAGTTGCAGTGTTTCTGTGATAAATTACAATTTGTGAATACAAATTTAGCTTTATTTTTATACTTATTTATTTACCTTGCAATACTGATCCACTTAGAATACTCTGTGTAAAGGTCATTTAAGTATCATGCTGGAATATTATAGACTTAATTATTAAAATGTCTTAACATGAATCCATATGTCTTAACATGAAAACATATTATTACCAATATATTCAGCCTATTTGTTAAAAGAAAATCAAAATCATTGATGATAGGCTTACTGGCCATAGTCACTAAGGTAGCCACCCACAGATACAGGTAAAAATACATGCCACATGAATGTTTAACATTAAAACATGGTTTATAAAATCATGCCAACCATTCTTATTTTAAATAGCTTAGTATTCTATGCACTAAATGTACGTGTAAAGTCTCCCCACACATTACTGAAGGTCCAGTTTAGTATGCAATTTAATCCCTGCTCCACCTCTCTTTCAGCTGAGGGGTCCTTTAAAAAACGTGAGACTATTCTGGAGACTTGTCGAATTAGCGTCCTGACACACACACACAGTCATTTTGGGGCTTTTTTCTAAACAATGGCCATGGTCTTTCACTAACCTAACTCAGACATAACCAGCCATTATGTGTGAATAATGAAGGAATAATTAATGAGAAGACTCTCTCTCTCCCTGTCCCCTCCCTTCCCTTCCTCCTGCTGCTCCCTCCCTCCCATCTCCTCAGGGACTTGTTACATGGTCTTTGTCTCTTTGTGGGATTCTTCCCAGTGTCAGTAATGGCCACAGCTGCACTCACATCTAATCCACACACACATACACACACACACACACACACACTCGGTGTCTTTCATAATCCTGTAAGAAAATCACTAATTGTTAAAGCATGTATGGATTGAAATTATACAGCAGAGTATTTCAGTGTGTTTACATCTTTCTGATTCCCTAAGTTTGCTTCTCCTTGATTTTCCGGCCTGTGACCCGGAATTCTTTCTCACCACGCCATGTTGAAGGACGTCCCAATTCCTAAAATGCACATCAAGGAGCCAGTATGGATGAGGCTTCTCGGAGGAGTTATTATCGAGGATACACTGCATTTATCTCTGCAGAAGTCTTTTCACTCGTGGCATGTAAACTAAGAGGTGTGCCAAAGCAAGAGGAGAGAGAGAAAAAAGGGAAGAGAGAGAGAGAGAGAGAAAAGTGGAGAGAAAGCACAGTAATATCCCTGTGGATAATATAACGTTACTGCTTGGGCTGGTCGGATTGTACAAATTAATAGTGAAACTAATACACACTCAACGATGAAAATATTATTATCGTTCTCTAAAATGTGAACATAGCAAGCAGAGCTGCCGTAGGACAGACAGCTTCATTTGAAAGTGCGTCTGAGAGAAGCTCGAGACACAGCAGCAACTTCATTTCACACAGAGTATTCTAAGTGGATCAGTATTGCAAGGTAAATAAATAAGTATAAAAATAAAACTGAATTTTTTTTCACAAATTTTAATTTATCACAGAAACATTGCAACTTTGTGATACAACCCCATAAACTTGTAACATTCATCATTTCATGAACACAATATCAATAATAATAACTGATGAGTTTATAGCCTAACAGCAGTTAATTTTGCTGCTTAAATGTTGATATCAGCTGTAGTGACATTACTGCGCATGGAAACATTTACAAGCAGCATCTCTAATCATTAAAGTAAATTGTTATAGATAACACTTGTACATTAGCCTGATGTGGTCATACTCAGATTCTAGTCACAATATGAGTCTGATTCTGCTCCATTGGGCTGTAATTATGGGGTGTGTGTCAGCCCAACCAGGAAAGAAAATGCCTCTGAACTCAATTGGATAGACCTACAACCAATCAGAGCAATGGATAGGCCTACAGCCAATCAGAGCAATGGATAGACCCACAGCCAATCAGAGCAATGGATAGACCTTCAACCAATTAGAGCAACGGATAGGCCTACAGCCAATCAGAGCAATGGATAGACCCACAGCCAATCAGAGCAATGGATAGACCTTCAACCAATCAGAGCAACGGATAGGCCTACAGCCAATCAAAGCAACGGATAGACCTACAACCAATCAGAGCAACGGATAGACCTAAGGCCAATCAGAGCAACAGATAGACCTACAACCAATCAGAGCAACGGATAGACCTACAGCCAATGGAATATGTAACGTAAATTGCACTTTTACCAAATCCCGTAGGAAGGACGGCAAAAACCTTTTTCCGTTGACAAATGCCTTGATTGCGGTTCTCTGTTCCTCTTTTAAAATGAACACGCTGCTGATATCTTCTCTAACAGACGTCATGGAGGAATCTACACATTCCTTTGGTGATTACCTTACTGTTGATCATCTGTCCATCATCATATAAAGCCCACCCTGACAATCTGATTGGTCCGAACAGCTCTGTTTGAGCATAGTTGTAATAAATGTATGATCACAATATCAATTATGATACACTGTTAAACAACCCAACAGTGGAACGTTACATCCACTACATTAACGCACGATTTGGTCACTTGGAAAGGTTTCGGGGAGGTTTGGGAATCGCAGTGACACCACGCTGAAAACTCCCAGCTCCTATTGGGTTAGGCCTAGAGGTCTGAAACTTTACACAGGTGTCCGTGACAAGATGAAGAAGGCATGTGTGGTGGTCTGCATAGTGTGGCATAAAGCATATCTTAGTTATTGGTAATAAAATATGACTTAGTATAGGCGAGGAACCAAAAAAACATGTTTTGAACTGTGTTTGAAATGATGTTGTGTAGGTTGTGTTTTAATCACATGCTACATAAGCACATCTTCAGAAACAAGAAGAAGTTAGGTTTCAGGGCGCCCGGGTAGCTCAGTTGGTAGAGCGGGAGTTCATATATAGAGGTTTACTCCTTGACGCAGCGGGCCCAAGTTCGGCTCCGATCTGTGGCCCTTTGCTGCATGTCGTCCCTCCCTCTGTCTCCCTTTTCATGTCTTTAGCTCTCCTGTCAAATAAACGCCTAAAAATGCCCAAAAGATAATCTTAAAAAAAGAAGAAGTTAGGTTTCAAATAAAGCCTTTTTTTTTTTAAGTTTTTTTATTTGGGTTTATTGGCAAACAGGCATAAATCAAACAAACAGGGGTGTACGCTCCTAGCCAGCTACAACATCACACTCTACTTACATATTAATGTAAAAACAATTAAATAATATAAACCATAAGAAATAGGTACTTTTACTTTTGACATTTAATAACGTATACGATTAAGATTTTGAACAGGACTTAATTGAGTATATTTGAACTGTGATAATTTTTAGTACACAATCTTCCACCACCGGTCTAATTAGATACATACAGATCTGCTTAGTTGGTAATTCTGCGCACATCGTCTGATTATCAGATGGGGCATGGGGGGGTGTGGGTCTGTGTGTGTGTAAATCCATTTAATACTACAATCACACATGGGCCATGTACAGCAAACACACACACACACCAATTCTAAAACTCTCTATCAGGCTGCGTCTTTCTTTCTGCACCCTTTCTCTCCTCATAATAACACGCACACACATATATGTGTGTGTGTGTCTGATGACAGAGTGCAGATGAAGGCACCAAAGCCTTCTCATCCTGCTTTGCCCCTGATCAGCCCTGCTGGGAGGATTGGAGTGGAATTGGCTGGGATTAGCTTAACACTGCCATGTGGCATTCAGCACAGCACCGTGCCAAAGGACACGCAGACACACCCACAGGACCATCTCTCACACAGCTTTCATACATGCATATCTCCATGCCTACACTCAAGCAAATTGTGGGGACCTTTTTATGATTATCTGTCTGTTTTGAGATTACTCAATCCGATGCAAAAGTTCTATAGCTACATAGTTCATGATCCACTTCACCGCAATTTCAAACTGATTCCATTTGATTCAATGATTTATGTGTACCTCTACATGGTTTGAATCAGGTGTCAAAGGTTGCCCTGAATGCCTATTCTCAACAACAATCAACACTATTAAACATTAAATAGTAATGCCATCACCTTGTCATGCTGCAGTTTACATAACTACCAGTTTCTGATTTGTCAATACGGTTCAAAACAACATCCAAACCCCAGTTCAAAAAAACTGTTATTTTTGTCAATAGCATCTATACAGTACATGCATATTGCCACTAGGTAAATAAAGAAGTGCCAGAATGATATTACAAGCATGCATATCTCACATCAATCTGTCGTCTAATAGATAATGTGTTGTTAAATGCACAATCCTTTAAACCCTAACAAAGCCAACTCTGCAATAATACAACCCGTTAGAGTCTGATTACTTCAAGTTGCAAACATGGGGATCTTTCCATCTTTACTCTGAATGAGGCTTAGTGGTAACTCAGTCCCCTAGACCTGAACCCGACAACAACACAATATTTTACCAGTACTCTTCCTGAGCAGTGGTATAACACAAACCCGGTGAATTGGCCCTTGTTCATCTTTCAAGTGCATGTCTCTGTTTAAGCCCAACCAAAACAAAAGGGGTGTGTCTGTATGGATGGCAATATCAGTCTGTCAGTCAGCCCATTACTGTGGTCCAGACTGCGATTGCCATGGCGACACTGAGCAGCAAGCTGCCAGCCACCAGCTCAGGTGGCAAGTGGGGGGGGCATAAGCCCCCTCCCCCATAAATATACACATATACTGTATACACGCATACATATACACACGCACAGATGCACATACACACAAGGACACATACACGCACATGTATATTTTACGTATAGGTGTAAACCTATATACACACTCGTAACCTTACATACAGACACACACAAACACACGCGTAGATATATATATGCATAAACGTATACATAACAAAACAAAACTAATGGATGTTATACTGGGCCTGAGAGAAAATAGCAGAAAAAAGAAAAGAGAGAAGAAAACCAGAACTAATATGGCAACAACAGTGATTTAAGATAAATTAGTTGATTATTGTGTCGTCTTTCACCTCACCTGCTCAAAAAAATCCAGGTGCAATCAACACATCAATTCAGCCAAAGCGTTAAAACTCATGGAATCTATGGATAAAATGTTTGCAAAATCAGGGACTGAAAGCAGGGCTGTTCAATCAAAGCAGAGTAGTGAACATTTATTTGTGGCGCACACACATACAAACACACACACACACACACACACACACACATACACACACACACTGGACCAACAATTTCTATTTATAACGGAATACACTGCCAGTGGAAATGTCCAGACACAACACAGAAACATTGCAGATAGGAGCCCTGGTGAATTACATAAGCTCGACAGCAACCCAAACACTCACTCACACACACACACACACACACACACACACACACACACAGACACAGACACACACGCACTAGATGTCACTTACCTGCTACATGTACAAATGCTGCCACGTCCCTGCTGCCGTCTCTTCCAACTGCACCTGTATTCCAATGTGCGTGTGTGTGTGTGTAGATGAGTGTGTGCCCTCAGTCAGAGCCTTGGTAACTGTCACCATCAGCCAACAATAGATCCTCCATGACAATAATAGGCTACCTCTCTGCAGATAGGACTGAATGGATGGAGGGAAGCAGGGAGCCTACAGAGCATGCCTGGCAGAAAATCCCTGGGTATTATAACATCACATGACCAGCCACCATCAGTCACAGAGCGAGCTGCGGAGATGAGGGCAAGGAGAGAGAGAGGCAGAGGGAGCACATGAGTTAATGGGTGGAGGGGGGTGACGTCACAGTGCTGCTCAATTCCCCCTTTCTTTTCATTACATAGACGGAGACAGAGAGAGAGAGGAGGAGGCAAGAGCCAATAAAGACATGAGGACTGTCTGAACCCCTCCCTGAGCAGGAAATCTAGCACTAACAGAGGCAAACATGGAGAGGCAGAGACAAAAGAAAAGAAGAGAGAGAAGCAAAGAGATCCAGCCTGCTGACAGGAAGAGAATATATATATATATATATACACACAATCTAAAAAATAATTTAAAGTACAATAAAGAAAAAATGTATAACAAAGAATCATACTATTGATTTCATTTATTTAACAGTGTATACATTGACATAAGTAAAGAAGACAAAAGGACATATGCAAAGGACAGCCAGAAAACCCTCAAGGGGTTTGACATATTCCATAGAAAATAATTCACTGAAAGGTAGCATATAGGAAATAAAAACATAAAAAACATAGTCCATAAGAAAGGGACAGAAGAAAGGAACAATTAAATGAGGAGAGAAAATAAAGAATGAACAAAGAGAGAAAAGGAAAAAGTTATCACAAAAAAGAAGATAAAAAAGACAAGACACAGGCTACTGATGCTGTAAAATATTTTTCACAGCTTTTTTTTGAATGATAGAGGAGAAAGTGTCCGTAGGCAGGGAGGGAGAGAATTCCATATGATTGATTCAACCTAACACCAGACCTAGGGCCGGGCGATATGGAGGAAATCAGATATTACAATATTCTTGACCAAATACCCCGATATCAATATTGCGTCAATATTCTAGAGATGACAATTGGTGCTCTAACAAAATATCTTCACACTTAGATTTTAGATAAATAAATCAGTCTGTCTAAGTGGGGGAAAAATAAATAACAGAACAGCAAGAAGAGTCTGGTAAGTTCAGAAAAGTACATTACTTAACTGTAAAGCAGCCGTTAAAACCAGTAAAGACAACACTTATGTCATATCACGATATTACAATATCCAAAATCTAAGACAATATCTAATGTCATATCACAATATCAATATAATATCAATATATTAACCAGCCCAGTCACAAATACATTTAAAAAATGACATTTTTAAGTTTGAAAGTCTCTAGGGTTTGACATAAATGCAGCTATAAATGTAATTAAACAAAATACTAATAAATATTTATCGATTTTCAAATATTGCACCTGTCAATACAGGGCTAAATATTCTGTAGCCTATTTTGCCGTCAATACTACCGACGTTGTCTTTGCTGTTATCAAATCAGTATATATTTATGTTTAACATGAAATATCCTACTGCTTGAGTGCAGTAATACTATGGGTTGGGTCTTTTGTCTTGTCTTATTGTGGTAGTCTGTTTTTCTGTCTTAATTTCTCAGCCTGGCTTTCTGTCTTGTTTTGTGATTTGTTATTTTTGGTCTTGTCTTGAATATGTTCTGTTTCGTCCTTGGTCGCTCTCTTGTTGTATGTTCTGTCTTGTCATCTCCTTTGTGTGTCTTGTACATGTTGTGTTTCCTGTTTTATTGTGATAGTCTTGTTTTCTGTGCCGCCCGTGTGATTGTCTGATGTCTTTCAACTGTTTCCCCGCCCTTGGGTCACCTGCCTCGTTCTGTATTTAGTCTTAGTGTTCCCTGTGTCCGTTGTCAGATCATTGCGATGTTTGTTTGTCTCTGGTTTGTTGGTGTTTTTAGCGATTTCCTTCTTTCTCTTTTGGATGTTTTTGGGTTTTTAGTTTTGGGATTTTTGGACTTTGTTTTTTCGATTTTGTTTGTTTTTGTATTTGGGATCCCTGTATTGGTTTGGACTCTGTTGTTAATAAAGCCTCGTATTCGACATTCTCCTGCCTGCCTGCCTATCTCTGCTCTTGGGTCCTCATATTCCCGGGAACTTTAACAAGTAACTATCTCCCCATATGTGATCAACAACAACAAGGGTGATCCAAATCACGTGACTTTTTTCAGCAGCAGCATTGCATCAGACATGTTTCTGGTGCCAAATTACAATGTAGATGCAGACCGTATCCCCATTTCATTATTATTATTATAGGTGCGAGATGCATTTAATTCAGGAAGAAATGGTATAACCCAACCCAGTTTTGTGTCTATACATCCTGTCCTTCATGTCGGCTGTCTGCCTGATGAAAACACAGCACAGTTGCAGCTGTGGATCGCTGGTAGAGCGGTCGTCTGCCATTTGGAAGGTTGGTGGTTTGATCCCTGGCCCTGCAGTCCCATGTCGAAGTGTCGTTGGGCAAGACACTGAACCCCAAGTTGCCCCCGATGCTGCGCATCGGAGTGTGAATGTGTGTGAGCGTTTATCTGATGAGCAGGTGGCACCTTGTACAACAGCCTCGGCCACAGTGTATGAATGTGTATGAATGCTTCCTGTACTATGTAAAAGTGCTTTGAGTAGTAGTTAGGACTAGAAAAGTGCTATACAGTATAAGAACAGTCCATTTACACAGTTGAAGGTTTGCCTTTTTTTCAGTGCAATAGAGCATTAACATCTATTTTAAAAAAAATCTGACTAGATTGTAACTGTATTATATTTGTATCAAAAGTCATTTTTGCACATATTATTTATATACATTTTTATTTATGGATGCTGTAGCCTTGCCTCAAATGCTTTTCTAATCTTCTGTTAATCTAAATGCCATTGTCAGAATGTCACTGAACTGAAAAGTACGTCTGCTTCACCACCATCCCGACTGAAATATAATTTTAATTATCCCCAGTGACAGTGTGTGTGTGTGGTGTAGAGTGCGGATCGGGCCGGATTTTTCTGTCCGAGCCCGGCCCGCGTCCGACAGAGCAGTAACCGAACCCGACCCGAGCCCGACAGGCATTAAGATATTTCTGTCCGAGCCCGACCCGAGCCCGACAGTTAAAATCGCATTTGTTTCTCATACTAATGACACATGTACGTTTGTTTGTGTGGAAAGCCCGCTTTTATTAAGCAATTGTAGGAAGGCATTGGGAAATGTCAACAGATGAGCGCATCAATGCACAGCTGACTTTCCTTCGTTTTCAATAGTTTTAAAATCTCCTACGGCCAACTTCTTTTTAACATCTTCCATCGTTGCGCTGCCACATGGAGCTTAATACGCACGTCTTTCGTTGTCACAGCACACAGGAAGACGGATGTTAGGGTAATATTTGACATTTATTTTAAGCTGTTTTAAATTCTAAATGTTCAATGCCTTATCGCGCTGATGTGACCGAGCCCGACCCGAACCCGAGCATCCTTTCTAAAAATCTGTCGAACCCGGCCCGACCCGTCGGGTACCGTCGGGTCCCGTCGGGCTCGGGTCGGGTATCCATCCTCTAGTGTGGTGGGGGTGGGGAGGGGGGGGCTGGTGGAGAGGGTAGCAGGTTGGTGAGAGCTATTTTTACTTAACCCTCATTGTCACCGGGTAAAATTTGACCAGTTTCTATATAAAAAATATAGGTTTCTTTCAACGAAATTTCCCAAAAGTATCATGGATGATCTTCACTATTAGTAAAAATAATTCATAATTTCAATCAATTTAAGTAAAGAAGTAGGTATAATTTAATATGAATGAGCTTTTTTTGAACATGAAGTCCAAAAACAGAAGCAATACCAGTGGGGAGAAGTTGTAATGAAGTTGGCTAAGATGATGTAACATAGAATTGTGATGCCATTGACTAGGCTTACATGCACATAATATTCCCGTTTTTGCCTTTATTCTGAAAAAGAAAATCTTCCGACTATGCTGTTTACATGGCTAATGAATAATCCACTAATATTCCTGTTTACATGCAGCCGTGCAAAAAACTTTTTTTCAAAGGTTACCAGCGGTTGAGGACTCCTTCAACCAGCTTCTTGAAAAGGTCGGCATAGCGATATATTGCTCATATTCAAAAACCTGTTGATATCCAAGTCTTAATTGATGTTTAAAAGCAACCATGACAACGCACAAAGCTGACCATTAGCCGTAAACAGGCAAGAGGCTGTAAACTGCAGTAAAAACCCTGATTGAGATGCATATTCCAAATGTGCTGTCTGCATGTCCAAAGAAATGCCTCTAAAACCCAAATCATACCAGAATATCACACACTTCAATAGCAATCAGTAAATGCTATTTTTGGAGGAGGGGGGCAGGCTCTCCGTAGATGGGTTCTGGCATTACCAACAGGAAAAACAGACCGGGTCAATGGTGACCCGGGAGGACGACCCGTGGGTTAACCAGATAATGAAAGCCTTCCATTAGAGGAGAACCACTGCTGCTTTCTGCACTGAGCCATCTGCTGGTCACTTCGCTGGTGCAGCTAACACAAGTTGAGAAGTCAAAACAGCCCTCCTGAGCAATCACATCAAATATTGACAAATGTTTCACACACTTTATTCATACTTTTATATCATATCATATTTTTAGGCAGGGCATCTTATTGTTAATTGTAGGAAGGCTTCTTCTCAGCAATCAAAATGGATGGATTTGTTCACACACTACAGGACTCTAAACATTGAGCTATAACAATGTGTCTCTGTTGTAGTCATTAAGTTTTATTCAAATCAATTCATTTTTTTTTTTATTTCAATTACCTTCTTGTTCATTAAAGCTGGGTTCAGGTTCAGTCGTAGCACAGTGCATGTGCACCCTCTAGTGTACTTTCTTGTGTACCAAACTGATTATTTAATGGTTATGTAATGGTAATTTAGTATTTAACGCTGTATCCTTTTCCACAAAATTTTAAAATATGTCTATATTTAATTTGTCTCCATTAGGTGTGTTCTTTTTCTCTGTCTTATTTTAAGAGGCAGACTCTTGATGAAGGTGCAATTTCTTTCCTTTTTTCCAAGGTGATATTTTCAAACACACCCGCACAGAAGAATTTCTGCATGTGCCAGTTGTAGAGCTGAAATCGGACCTTAAGAGTTAGGCCCGACAAGGTCCGAGCCCGACAAGTACACAACAGATTTATAAAAGCCCGAACACGTTTACAGCATTATACATTATTCAAATGTGCCAATGCATACAGTGCTTTTGCCTTTTGTCAAGAATGAGTCACTTATACATTTGATAACATCATTTATTCATGACTATAGACCAAAATGTAAATCAGCAGAGGCCAGCCTCCGTTTCACCTCCTCAGCATCCATTCTCACGCAAATCGAAACGCATCACCCGCCCCCGTGTAAAATGATAGAAATTAAAAACTGTCGGGTTTTGGCAAAGATCTTAAGCTCTAATGAGTTGTTACGTCAAAACAAGCACTTTTATTAAAACCGTTTGTCATCAAAATATAATTCACAGACAGGGTTTGATTGAATAGGAAAAGGCCTCACTAAAAATAGAATGACAGTTACATTTTAAAGTGCAGTTTTCTGCTGATATTTTCAACACTAACACAAAGTCACTGAGTGTCTTTCCCAATATGTTGCAGCCTTTCACCATGTGTTTACTGCAGCAGTTGAATCAGAATCAGAATCTGTAGGAATCTCAAATACATGGCTTTAACCTAGACCTTCATTCAGTTTTATCAATCCAAGTATTGCTAAACTTGATATGCCCCACAGCAGAAGATTACAATCTGTTTCACGTCTGTGGTACAATTCCAACGACTCTGAAACTCTGAAAAAATAAGGGAACATCATAAGTTGCATGTTGGTCTTATTTGTCAAAAATAGATGGAATTATTTTTGGACTAGTGAAAGAAAGAACTACAACACCACAAAATAAAAAAAATTCTAAATAGGGGTGCACAATATGAGGAAAATATGTAATTGTGATCATGTTAATTGACAGTCTATGATTTCAGCTGAAGCGCCTGCTCTACAGTTTCACCACTCTTTTTCCCAGGACATTTGTGGTTTTTGAGGTGTGACAGCAAACTGAAGTTCTTCTCACATGCGGTGCAACCGAACGGCTTCTCACCCGTGTGGATTCTCCTGTGTTTGTTGAGATTCCCCTTCTCACTGAACCTTTTACCACACAGTGAGCAAGGGAACGGTTTCTCTCCGGTGTGGACCCTCATGTGTCGGACCAGTGTCCCACTTTCATTGTACCTTTTCTTACACACCGAGCAGCTGAAAGGCTTCTCTCCGGTATGAATCCTCCTGTGCGCAGCCAACGTTCCACTCTGGGTGAAGTTCTTTCCGCAAACTAGGCAAGAGAAAGGCTTCTCTCCTGTGTGTTTTCTCATGTGTTTGTGCAAACTTCCCTTTTGCCTGAATGTCTTACCACACTCAGCACAGTCAAACGGCTTCTCCCCCGTGTGGCATGTTACGTGCCTCTGCAGAGCCGCGTTGTGCGTAAATGTCTTGCTACATGCCGGGCATTTAAAGAATGTCTTCTGACTGTGAGCGCTTGTAGGAGACGCGACTTTGTTGTCTTCCAGTGGGTCAGAAAA